>CM062291.1:58720665-59341942 GCA_031216915.1 Pictodentalium vernedei | reverse complement strand
AACCTACAGGATATTTTTAGCTAAATCCACAGAAAATGGGAATTTTAAGATTTTAAGGGGTCTCTCTCTTTAGCTTTGCCAAAATGGGTTAAGACTTCGACTTTTGAATACCCTTACTACTTACAAAAATGTTTCCATATAGATTGTGCGCTCGATAAAAGAAAGCACTTTTCTTTGTGGCGTACCCGTTGGGTGCTGTTGGCGTCCAAAAACAGCCCATTTTATCACAATTTTGACTTTTAGCAGCCCGTGGAGGGTTAACAAATGCTCACCGCAGTATTTTGTCCACGCAGCATCTATTGTCACATCAAGGCCTGGGAGTGACAATTTTTTCTTGAAAATCTACAAGACTCATTTAGAGAAATCCACGGAAAACCTGAATTTTTTAGCTTTATGGGGGTATTGCTGTTTAACCAGCCCAAAACGGGTTAACGCTTGCTTTTTTGAACACCCTTATTACTTACAAAAATGATCTCCGGTGAATTCCACTTCCAATAAAGGAAGTTATGTTTATCTCTCGTGTATCGTTTGGGTGTTCTGGGGGCCAGAAACCGGCCCATTTCATCAAAATTTCGATGTTTGGCAGCCTGTGGAGGGTTACCATATGCATCGCCTGATATGTCATGTGCATCAAAGGTCATGGCACAGACAGGTCTATCAATGATGAAGGTTTAAAAAAAATCTACAAGACGTGTTTCGAGAAAGTGCCGATAAACCCCAATTTTGGCAGTTTTTTGCCAATTCCGACGAAATAAGGGTTAAATCGAAAATTCCGCTTCGGTACATTTTTAGATTTTGTGCCCCTCTATGCGTGTGCAAAATTTCGTGAAAATCGGTTTGAAAATGGCTTCTGAATCGTACGGACAAAATGTGTGGAAAAAAAAAAAAAAAAAACCCCAAAAAAAACTAGACTTTATGATTCTGGAGAATCATGGCTTTTCCCGATGAGATTCCATGATTCTTCATGACCCCACAGTGTCTGATGAATTGTTTTTAACTGTCTCACTGAAGTTCCTTCATTGATGTTATGAGAAATGTGAATATAGTAGTCTCAAATGACTTGGCTCGATCCTAATTAACACCATAATTATGGAAACACTGGAATTACCAGCGCGACTGAAGAGAACAATAGCAGCTCTGGGCATCTCTTGCCCTGTCACCTGGACTGTCCGGGAGACAGGCAAGAGAGTCCATCTGAACTTGGAGTTCGTCATTGAAGAGCACAACACCGCCACACCTTCTTCGGGGAGAGGTAGCACCTTTTGTGAGAGGAACCCCTCTCACACTGGTCCTCACCCGAAGAAGCGTGGACCTGGCCCTGAAAAGAAGAAGAGCAAGAAGAAGAAGAGTCTGTCCACCAAGCGCCGGGATTCCAGGCGCCTGGAGGCCTTCCGGAATAGGAAGAAAGAGGTGAGCGAGAGGATGGAGGTCCTGGAGGCAGCTGCCAGTTCCCGTCCTAGTCCCACTAGTACACCCAACCAACTGCCAGCTCCTGAGCCGGTACTGTTGGATGAGGAACGTCTGGTGGAGACTGAGGAGGAACCGGAGGTTGCCATTTCACCACCTTCCACCACTCACTCCTCACTTCCTTCTCTACCGGACACTCCGGGTGTGTCAATCTCAACAACACAGCCACCTAAGTCTGCAGTCACCGCCGAAGAATTAAGGAGAATAATATAGATGGGAAGGCGAGCAGTTGAGATGGGAAACCGAATCGCCTCCGAAACCCACGAGTTCAGGGAACAATCCAAGGCAGATCTCAAAAAGAAATTAGACGCAATCCATTCACCAAACTCAACACTAAACTCAACATCGTCGACTTCCACATCACAATCTCAACCAACTCCAAAGAAAAAGAGCCGGAAGAAGCCTAGATGGGGTTAAGCCACCTCCCTCCTTCCTTTTCCTCCTCCGCCGCGCCTTGACTTCCTACAACAACAACAAACAGCTAACGAGGGTCGAAAGGGGCTTGTCCTCCAAATCGTCCCTGCGCGCCTTCGGCGCGTCAAACCATTTCGTTCGTCTCAAATGACTCAGTTGATAAGAAAATTGTTTAGGTAAAAAACATCATTAACGGTGGAGTGGGCTAATATCAATATCGTCGTCCGACAAGTTAATGACCCACAAAAGGAGTTACGTTTGTTTCACACATACCCACTGAGTGCTGTGTCTATTTGAAAATGGTCCATTTTATCTCAAATGCATCCAAAATATTGATGTCTGGCAGCTTGTAGAGGGTTAACAAGTACTAACAGGAATATTTTTCCATGCAACTTGTAATGTCACACTAAGAACTGCAAATGGCCATTTTTTCTTTAAAATCTTCCAAGATGTTTTCAGAGAAATCCCTGCGCATATGCTCTTTTCCAATTCAACGTGACGAAATGCGACATTCATGTCGCTCTTCATGGAAAGTGATGCCACAACTATTCATGAACAAGGAGTGAAAATTTCATGGAAATCTGCCTAGAATTGGTTGAGATATGGTGTTTTGGAGAGAGGAGGTAATTGTTTGAATTTGGTCCTTCCTTTTCAAGCCAGTTCGAAAAAAGACGTCGGGAATGGGCGCAGAATCCTTCAGTGCCTCCTCGCTGGAGTAAGTCCACTTAAATGTTACAATTGTGTGTGACTGGTGGAGAGTTGACTGTAAATGGAAGTTGCTTCTTTAAGACAGCCACCAGGGACCCCAACACAACCTTTAAACCTACGAGAATCTCAGAAGTTTAAAGTCAAGAGAAATTGGTGGTGATTGGGTTTCTGGCAGGCAGGAAAAGATTGACGAAGATTTGCATATTGGACATTAAAATAGCACTTCAGACATACACGAACAGTGTTCAGACCGCTGGAGGCAGCGACTTGAAATTTTCAGAACTTGTTCTACGACATTTTGGGATCTGTTTGGAGTGTCCGGACCGCGTGGAAAACACCACGCATCGCTTGGAATGTGAGAGTACTATTCGTCCCGACTCTATCAGTTTCGAATGGACACCGGCAGTGTTGTAGACGACTGTAGAGCTGCGATTGAGCATAACGCTTATACCGTTACTATACGTTGAAGTAGCCTTTTGTCATTTTCGCCACTTTCGCCCCAGATTTGAGAGTACCTTCCTTCAACCCCATTTTATAGCAAAATCTAGCCATGCTCCCAACAACGCCCTCTCCCCGTCGGCCCGGGTGCTTCTAAAAATAGAAAGGTCAATGAGTAGGGGCCCGTTAGCAAACAAACGGGTGCACGACAGGTGTACTTGGTGAAAAAACAGTTGTGTGAACATCCCCAGAAGTGGAAACCTATGCTCAGTGGCTGTAATCAAGATGTTAATTTAGACTCCCATTACGGCCAAGATACTACAGAATGCAAATGGGTGGGTGGCGGGCATCATCACTGGATCTAATGTTGTATTTCATGTTTTCTTTATATTCTATTTATTTTTTTGATCTCTCTCTCTCTCTCTCTCTCTCTCTCTCTCTCAGTTTAATTTGTGTTTGTCTATAATGTTTATAATATTTAGATTTTGCTAGATTATGTTATTTATGGAATACGTTCTGCCATATTGTAAATTATTAGTCATAGTCACCGTACAGGAACGGAGGGGCTTCTAAGTGGTAAGCACTTGTCCTCCAATCCTGATTTGCATTGTCAAATGGCAAATAAAATATGTTTAATCTAATCTAATAGTAGGTGTGTGGGTGGGGTGGGGTGGGGTGGGGGGGGGGCATGTGTCCTACGTAAACAATCAGCAGGGGGCAGGTGTCCTAGGTAAAATAAACAGCATGGGGGGGGGGGGGGGGGGGGGGGGTGTCCCCGCTAATTAATTTTAATAGCAGGCAGTTGTTCATGGGGCAGGTGTCCTATCCCACTGGTACTTGGCCTTGATGGAAATAACATTTCAACAAGAAACAACGGGAAACTTATTTGCAATAAAGCTGCAAATATAAACTTGATTTTAGGACCATTCCATGGACATTTTAAAGCCTACTGCGATATCAGCGTTTCTTACTCTCGTACTTTCACTACACCGCAGTATTTTACCCGAGCCGAGTTCTGACGCCATGCAAGTTTGACCGACATGCTTTCAATTTTGTTATTGACAACAACATATTTATAATTTCGTGCTTACTGATCCGAATTTTGAAAACGACACACGCAATCGCAAAAGCGTTTTCTGAAAAACACGATTCTGTAAAAGGTTTTAGTGAAATTTGATTATTTTTTTTATTTTCAATTTCGATGGCTCTTGTCGAAAAGGTGCTAATCACTGATCGTCCCAAACGAGATCAAAGACACGCCGTAGTTTAATAACAGACAGAGAATCTTCTAAGAATATACATGCGCAATCCTAAAATGCAATAAATCAAGTGTTTTTTCACGTTTTATGAGAGAAATATGTCCAATTGTATCATTGAATCATTTTTAGGTATATGTGGGTGAGAAATTTTCTATACGGACAAAATACAGGCTAAATAAAATATTTGCCATCATTTTCCGCAGACGTATTTTTGTCTTTGCTTCTTGGGGAAATTTCTTGCTGCTAAATACAACGAAGGTGTGTTATTTGATGTGGTCAGAACCGTCAGGTGGTCGGGTCCGAAACCGCACCTCGCAGAAGATTTAGTGGGGGGGTGTCGATTTTACAAGTAATGTAGGCAGCGTACACAGCATGGGCTGTCTGTCTTTAATCCGACAAAACAGGGTTAAGGCTTGGTTTTTTGAATACCCTTATTTATTTATTTATTTATTTATTTATTTATTTATTGGTGTTTAAGGTCACGTAGTTCTGCACAATGGCTAATCGTGATCGTGACAGTTTTAGAGGTGGAGGAAGCCGGAGTACCCGGAGAGAACCACCAAGAATCGACGAGCAACTGTCAGCTCCTCAACATTCTCACTCTGTTCAGGCTCCGCTCAGGCAGGGTTACAGAGGTTGAAGACATGTGTACCATCGACGTGCAGTATGCCTTAGTACACGGGGACATCGTGCCCCCATGTCGGCAACCGGGCCAAAGTGCCTTGCCCAAGGACACAACATGAGTCGTCCCGGACGGGGATCGAACTCGGGACCTCTAGCATATAAGTACAACAGTCTACCACTGAGCCACCACGCTCCCTTGAATACCCTTAATACTATCATACATTATTCCTCAGGAATTCTAAGTCTGATAAAAGAGGTCATGTTTATCTATTGCATACCCATTTTGCTGCCCGAAAACAGCCGATTTTATTAAAATTTTGACGTTTAGCAGCCTGTAGAGGGATTAACAAACGACTAGCGGAATATTCTATCTATGCAATTTGTAAGACCTGCCAATGTCAAATTGTTCTTGAAAATCCCCAACAAGCAGTTAGCGAAATCCACGGAAAATGTAAATTTTAAGCGTTTAAGGGGCATCTCTCCTTATCCAGTTCAAAATGGGTTAAGTTTCATTCTTTTAGATACCCTTACTACTTACAAACCTTAAACACCAATTAGATTCCATGATTTTTCTTGACCCCCACAGTGTCTGATGAATTGTTTTTAACTGTCTCACTAAAGTTCCTTCATTGATGTTATGAGAAAGGTGAGTAAAGTAGTCTCAAATGATTCGGTTTGGTTTTGATAAAAAAAATGTTTAGGTAAAACCCATCATTAATGGTAGAATGGGTTAATATCAATATCAATGTTTCCCTATCAGTTTTGCGTCCGGTAAAAGAAGTTACGTTTCTCTGTGGCATTTCCGTTTGATGTTCTTGGTGTCCAAAAACAGACTGTTTCCTCAATTTTTTTTACATTTAGCAGCCCATGAAGGGTTAACAAATGCCTACCAGAATAATTGATTCATGCAACTGGTCATATGACACCAAGACCTATCAACGGCCATTTTCTCCCCCCCCCCCCCCCCCCCCCCCTCCCCAAAAAAATGTTTGTAATGTTTGTAAAGAAATCCAGGGAAAACGATTTTTTAAGCTTTTGATGGGTATCCCTGTTAACGTCCCCAACAGGGGTTAACGCTTGGCTTTTTGAATACCTTTATTACTTACAAAAATGGTCCTCTGTGAATTCCACTTCAAACAAAGGAGATTATGTTTATCTCTCATGTATACATTAGGTGATGTGCGTGTCTGAAAACAGTCCCATGTTAACAACATTACGATGCTTGGCAGCTTGTAGATGGTTAAAAAACGCTCACCGGAGTATTTTGTCCATGCAACTTTTAATGTCACATAAAGACCTACGAATAGTCAATTTGTCTTGAAACCCTACAAGTTACCGTTAGGGAAATTCACAGAAAATGGGAATTTAAAGCTTTCAAGGGATATCTCTCTTTAGCCTGCCCAAAATGGGTTAAGACGTCGACTTTTGAATACCCTTACTACTTACAAAAATGTTTCCCATATAAATTGTATGCGCGATAAAAAAAAGGCACTTTTCTTTGTGGTGTACCCTTTGGGTGCTGTTGGTGTGCAAAAACAGCCCATTTTATCGCAATTTTGACCTTCAGCAGCCCGGGGAGGGTTAACTAATGCTGACCGGAATATTTTGTTCATGCGACTTGTAATGTCACACCAAGACCTGCAAATAGCCGATTTTTCTTGAAAACCTACAAGATGTTGTTAGAGAAATCCACAGAAAACGGGTATTTTAAGATTTTAATGGGTATGTCTCTTTAACCATCCCAAAATGGGTTAAGACGTCAAATTTTGAATACCCTTACCACTTTCAAAAATATTTTCCGATCAATTTTGCGTCCGATAAAAGAAGGCCCCTTTCTCTGTGGTATATCGTTTGGGTGCTGTTGGTGTCTAAAAACATCCCATTTTATCACAATTTTTACGTTTAGCAGCTCGGGGAGGGTTAACTAATGCTGACCGGAATATTTTATCCATGCAACTTGTAATGTCACACCAAGACCTGAGAGTGACCAATTTTTCTTGAAAATCTACAAGACTCGTTTAGAGAAATCCACGGAAAACATGAAGTTTTGAGCTTTTTGTGGGTATTGCTGTTTAACCAGCCCAAAACGGGTTAACACTTGGTTTTCTGAACACCCTTATTACTTACAAAAATGATCTTCGGTAAATTCTACTTCCAATAAAGGAAGTTATGTTTACCTCTCGGGTATCGTTTGGGTGTTGTGGGGGTCTGAAAAGGGCCCATTTCATCAAAATTTCGATGTTTGGCAGCCTGTGGAGGGTTACCATATGCATCGCCAAATATGTCGTGTGTATCAAAGGTTGTGTCATAGGCAGGTCTAGTAATGATGGATGTTTAAAAAAAATCCTAAAGACGTGTTTCGAGAAAGTGCCGATAAACCCCAATTTTGGCAGTTTTTTTCCAATTCTGGCGAAATAAGGGTTAAATCGAAAATTCCGCTTCGGTACATTTTTAGATTTTTTGCCACTCTATGCGTGTGCCAAATTGTGTGAAAATCGGTTCGAAAATGGCTTCTGAATCGTACGGACAAAAATGTGTGGAAAAAAAAAAAAAAAAAAAAAAAACCAAAAAAAAAAAAAAAAAATAATAATCCGTAGAAAAACAATAGTCTTTTCCAGAGGAAAAAGCCTAAAAAAAAAAAAACCAAAAAAAAAATAAATAATAATCCGTAGAAAAACAATAGTCTTTTCCAGAGGGAAAAGCCTAAAAATAGTTATTCAAGAATTATTTTTGCAAGTGACGTCTGCTTTTCGTGTTAGGTAAAGGGTTAAAAAAAAGCTAATGGAGCAGTATTTCCCATCGCAGTGACATGACAGTTAAATTATGGAGCAACTGCTATCCTGAATCCTATTTCAAGGGTGTACTTGTCATGTCTTGTGATTTTGTTAAAAGACAGGCCTGTTAATGTCTGAAATTCCACATTCCTTATAATGGTTTGGCACTTGTGCAGTTAAGCAGACAATTGGCACTTGTGCAGTTAAGCAGACAAATCTGCAGTGTTATTGTAAACCCAAACACAGACTCCTTCTTGGAATGAAATTAGGTACTGTGTTGAATTGGCTCTAAAGATAAACTTTGATCTCATGTAAACCAAGAGAAAATCCGGTCTCTTGAAAAGATTATCGATTGTTGGCAGAACTGCATCTTATTGGAAGACTTCCCAGTTTAAAGCAATTTCTAAACAACCAAATCTGCTGAAAAAAAAATTATTTATAAATTTTATTATCTACTAAATCAGATGTTTAGGAGACTAGTCTCAAATTCAAGTACTGCATAAAAGATGTATACATTCCAACTTAAAATAAACCTTGGGTCTGACACCAAAGTGTTCCACATTTACATGTAATTGAAGGCACTTGAGTGTTTCTCTGTACCAAAAATTTCACTTATATCACATGGAATAACTACAAAGTATTTATTTATTGGTGTTTACGGTCATATACTTATTTCTTATTTTTTTTTTTATTCGGGTTTAACGACACACTAACAGCCAGGGTCATATCGTAGCAGCTGCCAGCTCCCCAACATCGTAACTCCACTCTGCAGCACAGGCAGGGTTAGACTGGTTGAAGACATGCTCACCATCAACGTGTAGAATGCCTTAGTTCACAGTGTCATCGTGCCCCCATGTGGACAATCGGGGTCCGAATCAATCGCTCAGACAGTCACCCATCTGAGGACTAACCGGGCATGACGTTGCTCAACTTCGGTGATCTGACAAGAACCGGTTATCGCAATGCCACCGCGCCCCCAAGGTCATATACTTATGCACAATGGTTAATCATGATGACCGTGACAGTTTTTTGGGTGGAGGAAGCCGGAGTACCCGGAAAGAACCACCAAGCAATGACAAGCAGCTGCCAGCTCCCCAACATCGTAACTCCACACTGCAGTACAGGCAGGGTTAAATTGGTTGAAGACATGTGCACCATGGACGTGCACAATATGCCTTAGTACACAGCATCATCGTGCCCCCAAGTGGACAATCGGGGTTAAGTGCATTGCCCATGGACACAACGTGGGAGTCCGAAGCGATCATTCAGACGGTCACCCATCCAAGGACTAATCGGGCACGACATTGTTTACTTCGGTGATCTTACGAGAACCAGTTACCGCAACGCCACCACATCCCCATAATTACTACAAATAGAACATCCAGCTGAATATTGAATATATTTATCACTAACAAATCAAATAGAGATGAGAGGTATTGAAATTTTGAGTTTGGTATCGTTTTCGGTATTTTTGAGGAGGAATACCATAGTATCGGCTTGCTATTCGGTATGTGACTTGACAGAGATTTGCTGATAGTACAAAAGAGGGCTTCACATCAGGAAAAACAGAATAAGTTGTAGTATCATTCTACCAGAACGCTATAAATGCACACTGCTAATTAGCTCAACACTGGCATTCTTTTCCAACTACAAACCATATCTACAATAATTTAGTGACTTGTTCTAAGTGCACCTTAATGTTTAAAGACCTATTTCAGGCTTTTGCGATCTCAGAGCATGTGCCCTGACCATGCTATCTTTAGGTCTTACTGAAAATGGACAAAACACCTGGGCAGTGATTTCTAGTCAGGTCTTGGCTGCCTTAACAGACAGCCAAGACTTGGCTAGAAATCACTGCTAAGCAATTGGACATGTACAGGTTGTAGTCTAGTGGGAATTTCAGGGCTGTTGCTCAGAGTTATTCACAAAAACTGAAAAGAAAATCAGTCACTTCTTTCATGAAAATGAACCATTCAACTGTTAATAAGCCTAAACAGGGAGTTATAAATAGCGAATGTAGGAAAATTTGAAAATTAAGACGGTTTCGGTATTCAAAATTGGTTTGGTTCGGTTTTTCAGTATCCCCATGATATCAGTATTGGTTCGTTTTTTGGCATCTTGCCCAACTCTACTCACAAATCAATTACCGCCCACAGAGCACTACACACAACGATGGGAGGCAGTCAGTTGTTTCAGGCACTTTGTCATTTCCAATCATCACTGAACAAAAACTGCTTTTTTTATCACCACTAAATAAATCTACACGATGCCTCATTTGGCATCGTAGGTCAGACCTTTGGCCTGCTACTATCCGGCACTCAGTAATTTCTGAGCAAAACTTTGCACCCAAATTAACCCTTCACCCAATGCATATCAATGTTAAAATTTATTATTTTTTTTTTATCGAATTTTTAAAAAAAAATTTCAATAAAACCATAAAAAGAATTTGTGAAATCAGGACCAAATCACAAAAATTTTCAAAACAATAAACAAAAATAGCATGTCATATTTAATATTCTCGCATTTCTTTTCTGACAGGTGTTATTCTACACTGCTGTTGGAAAAAAGTGAAAAGATCATTTTGACGGATAGCAATCATGTCTGATCAAAATTTGCACACATTTTTTGTCAAAGTACTGTACATGTAGCTTTACTCAATGCACAGGATTTTACTTACTGTGTTTTCAAATTCTTCAAAAAGTCTAACAAAACCATATCATGTGAAGGGCTCATTTTAATGAGGAGTCATGTGCTATGGTTTTGCTGAATTTTTTTTTTAAAATACACTTTTTTAAACTATGCTGGTGGATGAGAGCGATTCGTTGGGTAAAGGGTTATACAATTTGAAACATTGAACAGTGATTTTTCTTTTTCTTTTTTACACTTACAGAAAACATAAATGACATGACAAGAACTTGAATTCTTTCTTAATTTTTTTTAACCCTTTACCCAATGCTGACGATATCAAAATTTATTATTTTAAATATCATTTTTTCAAATTTTAAAAAAAAATGCAACAAAATCATATCATGTGACCCCTCGTTGGAACGAGCTCGTTCCAATGAGGGGTCACATGATATGGTTTTGTTGAAATTTTTTGAAAAATAATATATTTTCAACTGCAAAATTTGCATATTACGTGGGCGGATGCGGCCGATTCGTGGGTAAAGGGTTAAATGCACTAATGATTTTTGCATCCCAAATTCTTCCAGGAGAAACTAAGATTCCAGTTATCACTGGTAAAATCTTAAATTACAAGCATAACTCATTTACAACAGTAATTAAGCAATTTCCCTTCTAAAGATTCCCAGGGAAATACAATTCCTATTACACAAATGAAGAAGAATGTACACTTTGTCTACCATTGTAAAAAAATGCTGCTCACACCCCTCCCCCCCCCCTCAGTTTTGCAACAGAGACAGCCAATCAAAGTATGTTATTTATATTTATTTATTTATTTATTTATTTAGGCTTAACAACACTTTTAACAGCCAGGGTCATATAATGTTGAACAGTTTTATGGGTGGAGAAAATCGGTGTACCCGGCGATAATTACAAAGCAGTGGCAAGTAACTGTTAGGCTCTCCCAACTTACTAATCACGCACAAGCAGGGTTAGCATCAGCTAAAGGCAGGTATATCATCGACCTGCAGTTTAACACAAAACACTGCATCACTATGCTCACACTTGGACCTTAGGGATTTAACCCTTTACCCAACATAACGGTCAAAACCAGCCAGTGCAATTCACAAAAATTGCCATTCAATTTTCATTTTTTTTCCTCAAAAACAAAGCTTATGATGCCTCACTGGAATGAGCTCATCGGGCTCATTCCAATGAGGAGTCATAAGTCATGTTTTTGAGGCAAAAAATGAAAAATAATTGTTTATTCAATAATTCTGTTTACAAGTGTCGTCTGCTTTTCATGTTAAGTGAAAGGTTTATAACTGTCTTGATTGATATAAAGTCCAATGCTCTAACCAGACAGCAACCATGCTCTCACCATTTGCTTCAGGCCTCGACAATTCAGGCGAACGATCATTCCGTTCCCCTAGAGGTTACGCAAATAAAAACTGAGGCGAACGGACCATCGGTTAACCAAAAGGATCAATCAGTTAACCAACTTTTTTACGATCGGCATATTAGATGCCTGAACAGAAAGTAGTACACATACAAATATTAAATTTGTGCTTATTATTCAGCTGTAAGCATAGTCCAAACATGACCTGAAAGTCCGTAATATAATTTTTTGGTTTGGTACATCCTTGAAAGGACGTACCAAACCAAAAAATTATTTTATGGACTTTCAAGCCATGTTTGGGCGACTGTAAGCATAATTAGAAACATATTATTACAGTTTGTGGAAATTGAAATGTACTGCAGCCTGATGTATGATGGGGCCACAGCCAAATCAATTCTGGACCTGTTCACCACTATATGCAATGCTGCCAATAGAAGAGGCATAACTCTTTATTTCTTGTGATTGCGTATTTGTTTCGTTGATATTTTTATCGTCGGAAGTCATCCCATGTTGCCAACAGAAGGGGCATAACTCTACATTTCCTTCCCAAACATCCTCACCAGCGTAGGCCTACGGCTTTCGGGATATGCCTGTGGCATATCGTGTTTGGACTTTTGGCTAACCAGCAGGTTACTGAAACAAATTTACTTAAGCTTCAGAATAGGTTAATGAACAACTAAATGGGTAACCTGTTAATGGGTTAATCAAACTATGGAATTGTCAAGGCCTGTGCTTCTAAGTAACCGGTTATGACCACATGATGGAATAATCTCATTGAACAACTCATTTCAATGACTCTGATTGGGTGGTGAGGTATGTTTTGGGATCAAGAATGAAAATTCTTGTTAAGAGTAATATCGGTGAAGTGAGAATTCACGCATGTGAGCATTATTCATCCAAAACAGATGAAATCAGCTGCAATTCCTATATTTTTGTGTACAGATCTTCCAAAAATCTTATTTTAACAAAAAATAAATAGCTGTCCAAAAGCAATAATGATTGATCTTTTTTTATTGCTTTTAAGTTATAGGGAAATGGTCTGGAAGACCATATCCCTGAAACTTTTTAAAAAATAAAATTTAAACATTTACGTGAAAAAAGCTGAAATCAGCTAAATTCTCACATATCCCTGTGACATTATTTATTTATTGTTGTTTAAGGTCACATATTTCTGCACAATGGCTAAATGCAACCACAACATGGATATAAAGTCAAGTCCCGCCAATTGATTACACCAATGTTGCTTATTTTAGATTAGAGGACTTCCACACCAGGCTTTGGAGACCAGGTCCTATTTTACCAGTAAAAAAGAGCTGATTTACCACAGTACACAAGCACTGCTTCACATCCTGGGGTTCCCATGAGGAATTATTATTATTATTTATTTATTTATTGGTGTTTTAAGGTCACAGATTTCAGCACAATGGCTAATCGTGACCACAACATGGACATAAACAGGCTTGGCAATTTCAGGAGAGCGATTTTTTAGCTCTCCTTACTGCCCTCCTGAAAGAATTAAGGAGAGCGAAAAATTGCCCTCCTAAATATTTTGGTCTGGGATGATTGAGATTACATGTATTATGCTCACATTAATTTTTTGTTGTAAAGCAAAAATGTAATTTAACTTCGAAGTCACATAACATCATGTAATTTCATTTTGAAAGTGGTTTAGTGGTAAAAGGTAATGGCTGCAACCATACCCAAACACAGTTGCAATCATTTGAAGCAAAATGGGTCACAGCAATATTTTTTTTTTTTGTCAGTTTCAAGTTCAACAACTGACATCACAGTTTGCGGGGTAATTATTCAAGGAATATTGACACTATAATATACTGCCATTACTACTATCCTGTCACTTGAAGCACTTGCACCAGGATGTGACTGTAGATTCAAGCAGACCTGTTGTCCAAGAAAGTCATACGCCTACCACTACCACCTTCAACCCCCTAATCACTACCACCTTCAATCTAGATGTCTAAGAGATTTCGCTTTACCTTAGTAAAGTTAATAAAATCACTGATGAAGTCTGTTGGTTTCAGTTTCAATGAGTTCGTTCAACTGGATACTCAAAATGCTGTGTAAAGCTAATTGCTCTCCTAAGCTGATTGAGGAGAGCGATTTTTTGCCCTCCTGCATTTTTCAGAATGCCATGCCTGCATAAAGTCAAGCTCAGCCAATCGTTTATACATGTTGCCCATTTTAGAGGACTTGCACTCCAAGCATTGGTTACTGGATGAAATTTTACGAGTGAAACAGAGCCTGTTTGCCTCAGTAAACAAACAGTATTTCATGGGGAGTGATGGCCGAGTGGATAAGTGCACTGGTATCTCATTCCAGAGGTCCTGGGATCAATCCACAGTTGAGGAAAGTTCTTGAGGTATCCGAATAGTAGAGTTCTTCAACCGATTATCAAAAATGGTCACTGACCGATTACCGTTATTTGAGCTCACAATCGGCCGATTCTGATGCTGATTCGGATTGAAATACTGTGCACTGCTAGACAAGTCAAGACTCAAAGGACCTACATTAAACTGAACATTTTTCACAGTGTTGAACTTCTTTGACTGGGGTTGCAGTAAAATTACCAGTCGCGCACACTTGGGCGATAAACGTGGCTCTCAGAGCCACGTTTACCACCCAAGTACATGCTACTGGTAATTTTACTGCAATCTGAGTAAATGGAGTGCAACCTTCACTTTTCTGGAATGAACTGGCGACTGCTAAAAGTACGCTCATTTGAAAGCTTTATGTGTCATTTAACTTGCATATTCCGTAAAGGGACATCTAGAGAGATTAAAAATACACATTGTGGTTGTTTTTCAACTTTATTGAATGGTATCATTGACATCATTTTACATTTACAATTGAACAATTTCAGAAGATAATAAAAGGCGGTTAATCACAAAATGGCAACAATCGGATGAACCGATGTTCAAGGAGCCATTGTCATCCGATTACGCACAATCGCCTGATTGTGGTGGCCGGATCTGATCATTGGTTGAACACTACCGAATACTCTCTGTCCGCATCAATGGAGGGGTCGATGCTGTCCCAGCATACCGGCTTTAAGGTTAGGGACATAAAATAGCTGTCCTGTAGAGAGAGACACACCCTGTGCAGGCTAAAGATCCCTTTGTAGAATCTGAGACTGAGAAGAGTGAAGCCATGAAGCAGCCACTTTGAAGGTCATCCCACGCCATTGGGCCAAGGAGAAGTGTTAATATAAGTTGCATAACTTGCTCGCCAATCCTTGTACATGTATAAGGCCTAAAAAAATTAAAAATCTGTTTCTCAGGCCCTCCTGCACGGTCCTTTTGGCTGTCGCATCCTCTCTTTTTATAACCAATTTAAACTTGAAAAAATTAAAATTAAATGGTTTATGTCTGATATTTTACCCAAGTTAAAAAAATTGATGAATTTGTCCCTTGAGTGCAAGAAAGCTTTGCAATGCTTTAGCATTGCAAAGCCTTCTTGCACTCAAGGGATGAAATACACCACCACCCATGATATTCTGTAGATTATGAGGCCTAGAACTTGACCCAAGAACATGAACTTTTAATGGCAAAGAAGAAATTACTGAAATAAAAAATAAAATAAAAAACCACTCGCCCGCATGCAATTTCACAAATAATGGCCTGAGAAACAGAAGATCTACTTTGTGTGGCCTAACAAATAAGCTTAAAACATACACTGATTCACTTCACAGTGTCTTTATGCAACTTTGATCAAATTTCTTGTGCAAACTTACAGCTCGTGCAATGGATGTCTTTTTCTACGCTGCAAGATCTGTTTATAGGGATGGCAGGGTAGGGTCATTTTGTGAGATCTAGAGCATCTCAAATGAGTGATGTTTGGATATAAAATTTTTTGAAACGAGTTTGATGAATTTGATTCACAACAAGCCTTTAGGCGAGTTGTGAATCGAATTCATCAAACGAGTTTCAAAAAATCTTATATCCAAACATCACGAGTTAAAGATTCTGTATATCACATGAATTTTCGAATGTTTTTTACACTTTTATTTAATTCATTGTCGCTGAATCCTCCCAAAGCAACCGACAATCAGTTTGTTGGCTCAGATGCTTCACACCATGACGTCATGAATGCGTTTTACTTGCACCCGTTGTCATAATTGACATCATGTGAACTATGCACAAAAAAACAATGCTGCTATGGGAGCATGCGCCGATTAGACACTAGTTGATAATCAGGAAATAAGACATGGGTTATTACGTCGAAATTAACATTTCATGTGATATAAAAGATTTATGTATCTTTGATGAAATTCCTTGCACAAATTTACAGCTTATGCAATGGATGTCTTTTTTATGCTGCAAGATGTGTTTAAGTGGATTGCAGGGTTTGGTCGTTTTGCGAGATAAAGGCTTTATGCAACATTGATCAAATTTCTTGCACAAACTTGCAGCTCATGCAATGGATGTATTTTTCTATGCTACACGATGTGCTCTCAGGGATGGGTAATTTTTGGCAGGACATGGTCATTTTGTAAGAAAAGGCCCCATAAATTAGATCTTCTGTTTTTCAGGCCATTTTTCGTAAAATTACAGGTGGGCAGGCAGCTTTTTATTTTATTTTTGAAATTGTTTCTTTGCCATCAAAAGTTCATGTTCTTGGTTTCTTTTATGTTTTAGACAGCATAATCTACAGAACAGCATGGGTGGTGGTGGTGCATTTCATCTCTTGAGTGCAAGAAGGCTTTGCAATGCTAAAGCATTGCAAAGCGTTCTTGCACTCAAGAGACAAAGTTATCAATTTTATTACCTTGAGCAAACTATCAGACATAAATTTATTTATTTATTTATTGGTGTTTAAGGTCACATATTTCTGCACAATGGCTAATCATGACCACAACAATTTTACGGGTGGAGGAAGCCAGAGTACCCGGAGAGAACCACCGAGCAATGTCAGCTCCCCAACATACTAACTCCACACAAGCAGGGTTAGCATTGGATGAAGACAGGTGCACCATTGACGTGCAGTACGCCTTAGTGCACAGCGTCACTGTGCCCCCACAAGGGCAATGGGGTGAAGTGTCTTGCCCAAGGACACAACGCGGTTGGCGCAGGTGGGATTCGAACAGAGGACCTCTTGGCTTGCAGCCTGCACCTCTACCTACTGAGCCACCACGCCCCATCAGACATAAACCATTTAATTTTTATTTCTAAGTTTGCAATGGTTATAAAAAGAGAGCAAGCAGCGGCCAAAAGGACCATGCAAAAGAAACAAATTTTTACCTTTTTTAGGCTTTATGTAACTTTGATGAAATACCTTACATAGATTTGCAGCTGATGCAATGGATGCACTTTTCTATCATGTATGCTAGATGATGAGTTCACAGGGATGGGTAATTTATAACTAATAGAGCTATAAAACAGCCTGAGTCATCTGTATGACTATCATTAAGTATCATTATCAATGATAGGCCAGTTATATCAACTACATCAACTACAATCAAACAAACAAAATGATGATCTATATAGAAAATGTTTTTCTATTTTTGTGAGACAATCAATGAGAAACAAATCAACAGTTTCAGCAATTCACCATTTCTTCCCACAAAATATTAACTGGTAGAGCGCTGGAAGCCATATTTGGGCTTTACTCTGAAGTACAGGTACCGGAATTTAACCCTTTGATACTGTTGTATGTCTTATGATGTACGAAATCAAATGGTGCATTGATACTTTGTGGTCATTTGTTTTATTATTTTTAGATTTTTTTAAAGTTTTAAGCCCAATTCCTACTTTCTCTCGAATAGTGCTCAGTGACAACCATTGAGCCAAATGTTATCGCAGCTTAAAATACAAACATAATCCTGCAGTCAAGACTTCTTAACTGGTTGAGTGCTAGAAGCCACAATCTGGGCTTTCAAAAAATGTGGATACTAGAGCAAAAGCCAACACTTTCCTTGCTTATAATTCACATTCAGTCAAACACAAATAATATTTTGTTTATATAAATTTGTTTTATTAGAAATTATTGAAGATTGCCTGTGGGCACTCTCCAATAATTTGTAAAAATAGGCCGATGAAATCGTCAGATGTGTACCCATTCGCGCAACTAGTGGAAAGCTGTATGACGGAGGGCCACCACGGATGCCGACACTATGTGCACCATACAAGGTATGGGTACATATAGAAATGGATTGGAGGAGTGTCTAATTTGATGGATAAAGGGTTAATATCTCCGGATCAAATCATCAGATTTACATAAAAAACTATACAGCACAGCACACCAGTAACCTGAACACAATTATAAAGTAACATGACAATCCAAGCAATATTTTTCAAGTTATCAAATGCCAAAGGGATTGGAGGAATTTTAAATTTGAAGGATAAAGGGTTAATATCTCAGGATTAAAATAACAGATTTACACCAAAAACTATACAGCTCGGTACATCAGTAACCTGAACACAAATATAAAGTAACTTGACAATCCAAGCAATATTTTTCAAGTTATCGAATGCCAGAGATTGGAGGAATTTTCAATTTGAAGGATAAAGGGTTAATATCTCAGGATCAAAATAACAGATTTACACCCAAAACTATACAGCTCAGCACATCAGTAACCTGAACACAAATATAAAGTAACTTGACAATCCAAGTAATATTTTTCAAGTTATTGAATGCCAAAGGGATTGGAGAAATTTTCAATTTGAAGGATAAAGGGTTAATATCTCGGGGTCAAATCATCAGATTTACACTAAAAACTATACAGTTCGGCATATCAGTAACCTGAACACAAATATAAAGTAACTAGACAATCCAAGCAATATTTTTTCAAGTTATCGAATGCCAAAGGGATTGGAGGAATTTTCAATTTGAAGGATAAAGAGTTAATATCTCAGGATCAAATTATCCGATTTACACCAAAAACTATACAGCTCGGCACATCAGTAACCTGAACACAAATATAAAGTAACTTGACAATCCAAGCAATATTTTTCAAGTTATCGAATGCCAAAGGGATTGGAGGAATTTTCAATTTGAAGGATAAAGGGTTAATGTCTCAGGATTAATTTATCAGATTTACACCAAAAATTATACAGCTCGGCACATCAGTAACCTGAACACAAATATAAAGTAACTTGACAATCCAAGTAATATTTTTCAAGTTATCGAATGCCGAAGGGATTGGAGAAATTTTCAATTTGAAGGATAAAGGGTTAATATCTCGGGATCAAAACATCAGATTTACACTAAAAACTATACAGCTCGGCACATCAGTAACCTGAACACAAATATAAAGTAACTAGACAATCCAAGCAATATTTTTCAAGTTATCGAATGCCAGAGATTGGAGGAATTTTCAATTTGAAGGATAAAGGGTTAATATCTCAGGATCAAAATAACAGATTTACACCCAAAACTATACAGCTCAGCACATCAGTAACCTGAACACAAATATAAAGTAACTTGACAATCCAAGTAATATTTTTCAAGTTATTGAATGCCAAAGGGATTGGAGAAATTTTCAATTTGAAGGATAAAGGGTTAATATCTCGGGGTCAAATCATCAGATTTACACTAAAAACTATACAGTTCGGCATATCAGTAACCTGAACACAAATATAAAGTAACTAGACAATCCAAGCAATATTTTTTCAAGTTATCGAATGCCAAAGGGATTGGAGGAATTTTCAATTTGAAGGATAAAGAGTTAATATCTCAGGATCAAATTATCCGATTTACACCAAAAACTATACAGCTCGGCACATCAGTAACCTGAACACAAATATAAAGTAACTTGACAATCCAAGCAATATTTTTCAAGTTATCGAATGCCAAAGGGATTGGAGGAATTTTCAATTTGAAGGATAAAGGGTTAATGTCTCAGGATTAATTTATCAGATTTACACCAAAAATTATACAGCTCGGCACATCAGTAACCTGAACACAAATATAAAGTAACTTGACAATCCAAGCAATATTTTTCAAGTTATCGAATGCCGAAGGGATTGGAGAAATTTTCAATTTGAAGGATAAAGGGTTAATATCTCGGGATCAAAACATCAGATTTACACTAAAAACTATACAGCTCGGCACATCAGTAACCTGAACACAAATATAAAGTAACTAGACAATCCAAGCAATATTTTTCAAGTTATCGAATGCCAGAGATTGGAGGAATTTTCAATTTGAAGGATAAAGGGTTAATATCTCAGGATCAAAATAACAGATTTACACCCAAAACTATACAGCTCAGCACATCAGTAACCTGAACACAAATATAAAGTAACTTGACAATCCAAGTAATATTTTTCAAGTTATTGAATGCCAAAGGGATTGGAGAAATTTTCAATTTGAAGGATAAAGGGTTAATATCTCGGGGTCAAATCATCAGATTTACACTAAAAACTATACAGCTCGGCATATCAGTAACCTGAACACAAATATAAAGTAACTAGACAATCCAAGCAATATTTTTTCAAGTTATCGAATGCCAAAGGGATTGGAGGAATTTTCAATTTGAAGGATAAAGAGTTAATATCTCAGGATCAAATTATCCGATTTACACCAAAAACTATACAGCTCGGCACATCAGTAACCTGAACACAAATATAAAGTAACTTGACAATCCAAGCAATATTTTTCAAGTTATCGAATGCCAAAGGGATTGGAGGAATTTTCAATTTGAAGGATAAAGGGTTAATGTCTCAGGATTAATTTATCAGATTTACACCAAAAATTATACAGCTCGGCACATCAGTAACCTGAACACAAATATAAAGTAACTTGACAATCCAAGCAATATTTTTCAAGTTATCGAATGCCAAAGGGATTGGAGAAGTTTTCAATTTGAAGGATAAAGGGTTAATATCTCGGGATCAAAACATCAGATTTACACTAAAAACTATACAGCTCGGCACATCAGTAACCTGAACACAAATATAAAGTAACTAGACAATCCAAGCAATATTTTTCAAGTTATCGAATGCCAAAGGGATTGGAGGAATTTTCAATTTGAAGGATAAAGGGTTAATATCTCAGGATTGTATTATCCGATTTACACCAAAAACTATACCGCTCGGCACATCAGTAACCTGAACACAAATATAAAGTAACTTGACAATCCAAGCAATATTTTTCAAGTTATCGAATGCCAAAGGGATTGGAGGAATTTTCAATTTGAATAACGGGTTAATATCTCAGGATTAAATTATCAGATTTACACCAAAAACTATACAGCTCAGCACATCAGTAACCTGAACACAAATATAAAGTAACTTGACAATCCAACCAATATTTTTCAAGTTATCGAATGCCAAAGGGATTGGAGAAATTTTTAATTTGAAGGATAAAGGGTTAATATCTCAGGATCAAATTATCAGATTTACACCAAAAACTATACAGCTTGGCAAATCAGTAACCTGAACACAAATATAAAGTAACTAGACAATCCAAGCAATATTTTTCAAGTTATCGAATGCCAAAGGGATTGGAGGAATTTTCAATTTGAAGGATAAAGGGTTAATATCTCAGGATCAAATTATCCGATTTACACCAAAAACTATACAGCTTGGCAAATCAGTAACCTGAACACAAATATAAAGTAACTAGACAATCCAAGGAATAATTTTCAAGTTATCGAATGCGAAAGGGATTGGAGGAATTTTCAATTTGAAGGATAAAGGGTTAATATCTCAGGATCAAATTATCCGATTTACACCAAAAACTATGCAGCTCGGCACATCAGTAACCTGAACACAAATATAAAGTATCTTGACAATCCAAGCAATATTTTTCAAGTTATCGAATGCCAAAGAAATGGATACGGACGCCGGACGGACAGATGGACAGATGGACGGACAGACAGACAGATGAACAGACAGACGGACAAAGGATGGACGAACGACGGATGGTCACCCCGGATGCCGGCATTATGTGTACCATACATAGTATGGGTACACATAATAAAACAAGTTTTGAATAACAAATTCAGACCACCAAAAATAATCTAGCCCTCAACCAGATAATCACTAATATGAAGAATGTCTTGTAATTTGTACTTTTAGACTTTTGACGTCGCATTTTGAAAAACGTTTAAGAAACTGAATTCCCAGTGACTGAACGTTGGGATTATTCAGTCACAAAGGGTAAAAGGCTTCATATTCTGTGGATGTGCAACATTATTAATTTATTTATTGGTGTTTAAGGTCACATACTTATGCACAATGGCTAATCATGACCATGACAATTTTACGGATGGAGGAAGCCGGAGTACCCAGAGAGAACCACCGAGCAACGACGAGCAGCTGCCAGCTTCCCAACATCGTAACTCCGCACTGCAGCACAGGCAAGGTTAGATTGGTTGAAGACATGCGCACCATCAACGTGCAGTATGCCTTAGTACACAGTGTCATCATGCCCCCATGTGGACAATCAGGGTTAAGTGCCTTGCCCAAGGACACAATGCGGGAGTCCGAATCGATCGCTCAGACAGTCACCAATCCGAGGACTAATCAGACTCGACGTTGCTTAACTTCGGTGATCTGACGAGAACTGGTTACCGCAACGCCACCGCACCCGCAGATGTGCAACATATTATCTTTGAAGTGACAATATTTCATCTGTTAGGATTTGCCTTATTACAATTTATTGGAGAGTGCCTACTGGCCTACTGGCACTCTCCCATAAAATGCAACTAGGTAAAGATGCACAAAGAAATTTTCAGGACCAAAAATAATTTAGCATTCTACAAGCTAACTATCTTACTGCTAATTCCAGTCCTTTTTTTCTGTTCACTGTTGACGTTTCAAAATCGTTTCTAGGATCGATCAGTACCTACTTATTATTGATTGAAGGTTGTCACTTTCAGTAACTATGGCTGTATCGTGATCACAAATAGAGAATCAAATAAAATTTAGCCCATCATTTATATTTGTTTATTAATAATATTTAAACTATTTATTTATTATGCTATTTAGAAGATTTCTTTTCTTGAGACCCAATAAGTAAAAGCTGTGGGACGGCAGTCCTATACTGCAGACTTCCACCCCCACCCAGGGACCAGCCTAGGGGGGGATTTTCGGGAGACTTCATGTCTCCCTCCAGAAAAAATATGGAGCCTGCAGAGTCAAGTTGGGAGACTTCTTAGGCAAGTGGGGAAAATTAAGAATATTTATGTACCACCTCCTGCCGCCCCTTCATATTTTCAGCTAGTGGTCCTCCATTAATGCCAGATTAACCCAGGTCCAGTTGTCTATGATGCATCTATGCCAGAACAAACAAGAGGGATGTTACATCCCAACGCTCACCTACATTCGCGCTTGATAATGTCGTTCCAATGTAACATGCCTAATATTTAGTTAATATAAATCATTAACTAGGCATCAAATGATTAATGTGGTTTATGTGATGGCTTTGGAAAGTCTATATTTCTGCATTTATTATATATCAATTCAACATAGAATCATTGGATATAAAAGCATTTTTTTCTTTTAGAAATGTTTATGATTAAGAATATGAATCGTGATGCCAGATATTAAATCATAAATAAGAATTAGGAAAGGCTTTCATAAATCACTGAAATTATAATTGAAGTACATTCATTGGTTAAGAGGAGTTGTGGAAAAACATTCGTTCAAGAAAGTGACTATAAGTCCCAACAAAAATACATCACATCAACAACTAAAATAAGCCTTAATGTTACTAGTAACAAGTATGAGAAAGTATTAAATAAAAAAAAAAAGGTAAAAATTTTTTTTTTTAAAGAAAGTGAATATAAGTCCCAAAAATCCCCCTCAAATTCCTCAAGTATGCATGTAATAAGGGCGCAACGTTACCGCAATGTAGTTTAGTAACCCATGTGTACAATATCAATTGCCTAGAAAGACACATAGAAACAGAACTCATCTTAACACCTCACCTTAACACAAACTTTTAGTACTTAAAATTGAGTAAGTCAGAGAAAAATGTGAACATTGTGACTGAAAAAAAGAAAAGAAATCAGTTAAATTTCTGCATACAGTAGGGTTAATACCTACAGTTGTTATTGAAGTGAGAAAATAAACAGTAATGAGAGGCGAAGGCACCACAATCTGCACAAAAGCTGACTTTAACGCAAATTCTTACAACACCTAAATGCTAATTCTTACAAGTTTTGGCAGAAAATCAGCCTCAAATTCCTCAAATATGCATGTAATGAGGGTTAAATATTACTGCAATGGAGTTCAGTAACCCAAGTGTAGAATATTAATCGCCTGGAAAGACACACAGAAACACAACTCACCTAAACACAAAGTATACAAAGTTTTACAACTTAAAATTTACTAAGTCCGAGAAAAACATGAAAATTTTGACTGAAAAAAAAGAAAATTTCCGTTAAATTTCTGCATACAGTAGGGTTAATACCTTCAGTTGTTATTGAAATATGAAAATCAACAGTAATGAGAAGTTAAAGCAGCACAATCTGCACAAAAGCTGACTTTAACGCAAATTCTTACAACACCTAAACGCAAATTCTTACAACACCTAAACGCAAATTCTTACAACAACTTTTGGCAGAAAATTTTAGGTGAAATTTGGAAAAAAGTCGTAGTATCAGGGTTAAAAACTGTTCTGATAGTCTCATACAACCTACTTATGCAATATCAAAGGCCTGAGCCCTCTGATCTTTGAGAACTCACCTTAACACCTCACCTTAACACAAACTTTTAGCACTTAAAATTTACTAAGTCCGAGAAAAACATGAAAACTTTGACTGAAAAAAAAAGAAAATTTCCGTTAAATTTCTGCATACAGTCGGGTTAATACTTACAGTTGTTATTGAAATATGAAAATCAACAGTAATGAGAAGTTAAAGCAGCACAATCTGCACAAAAGCTGACTTTAACGCAAATTCTTACAACACCTAAACGCAAATTCTTACAACAACTTTTGGCAGAAAATTTTAGGTGAAATTTGGAAAAAAGTCGTAGTATCAAGGTTAAATACTGTTCTGATAGTCCCCTATAACCTACATATGCAATATCCAAGGCCTGAGCCCACTGATCTTTGAGAACTCACCTTAACACCTCACCTAAACACAAACTTTTAGAATTTAAAATTTACTAAGTCCGAGAAAAACATGAAAATTTTGACTGAAAAAAAAGAAATTTTCGTTAAATTTCTGCATACAGTAGGGTTAATACCTACAGTTGTTATTGAAATATGAAAATCAACAGTAATGAGAAGTTAAAGCACCACGATCAGCACAAAAGCTGACTTTAACGCAAATTCTTACAACACCTAAACGCTAATTCTTACAACAAGTTTTGGCAGAAAATCAGCCTCAAATTCCTCAAATATGCATGTAATGAGGGTTAAATATTACTGCAATGGAGTTCAGTAACCCAAGTGTAGAATATTAATTGCTTGGAAAGACACATAGAAACACAACTCACCTAAACACAAAGTTTACAAAGTTTTACAACTTAAAATTTACTAAGTCCGAGAAAAACATGAAAATATTGAGTGAAAAAAAAGAAAATTTTCGTTAAATTTCTGCATACAGTAGGGTTAATACCTACAGTTGTTATTGAAATACGAAAATCAACAGTAATGAGAAGTTAAAGCAGCACAATCTGCACAAAAGCTGACTTTAACACAAATTCTTACAACACCTAAACGCAAATTCTTACAACAACTTTTGGCAGAAAATTTTAGGTGAAATTTGGAAAAAAGTCGTAATATCAGGGTTAAATACTGTTCTGATAGTCCCATACAACCTACATATGCAATATCAAAGGCCTGAGCCCACTGATGTTTGAGAAATTAACCTTAACATTAAATCTTACAATATTGGACACGCCGGACGCCGACGCCGACACCGACGCTGACGCCCGAGGTTATGACAATAGCTCACCACATCTTACAGATGTAGGTGAGCTAAAAATCCCCAAGTAAGTATTGAAAATCCTCCACTGCTACTCTCTCCTCCATGACCCCTCCCCTCTTCTTCATGCCAATCCCTCCAGCACCCTCCTATGGTTGCCTTTCACCAAAGTCTGCTAAGCTAATAATTTCCTAAGTCTGAAAGTGTGAACAGGGCCGGATGTAAGATGGTTGCTTGGAAGGTACTTTTTCAAGATCCTTCAAATACACACTTGTCTCTGTACAAAGCTTTTCTTGTCAATGTCATCACTAAAGCTTTTTTTCCACGTTTCAATTCCATTCATGTTTTCTTGGAATAGACGGCCCAACAGTTAACAGTCGTCAGTAAAATGAAATAAAAATACAGTGTTACAAAATACATCCGTTGTGTATACATTTTCAGCAGAGAATTTTCAGCATGCCAAGCGACGTAACCTACTTTCAAACTGGGTTATTTTGTTGAGTCACGTATGTCACTTACTTTTGTTTCGACACTTGAAGACTGAAACGGAACAAAATAGAAATAAAAAATCTGCAAAAAGTGACAATGGACAATTGATTCTGCTGTGATTTCAAATAAATGGTCGCTTATTT
The DNA here is from genome assembly GCA_031216915.1 of Pictodentalium vernedei. Classification (NCBI taxonomy): domain Eukaryota; kingdom Metazoa; phylum Mollusca; class Scaphopoda; order Dentaliida; family Dentaliidae; genus Pictodentalium; species Pictodentalium vernedei. Next base: position 59,315,768 of record CM062291.1, on the reverse strand, counting down.
GACGAAAGAAAATGAATCGTTTTTATGTAAACCTCGGATCACTCAGTTCAGCCTTTCCTCATTTGGGCCAATTTTTAGAGGGTGACTTGTAATCGCCCCAACTATTTTTCTAGATGACTTTTGGCTTAGAAGGGCGACATAATCGCCCTAGTTGGCCTCGCGGCTGGTCTCTGCCCCCACCTTTAACTAAGTGAGTGCACACTGCAGGGAAATGGCAATGCAGGAGTGGCCGTCTTCCTGCCATTCCCACACATCAGATCTCTTGACACCAAAGCCCTTTCATAGTCTTTTGCTTAGGGGTTTTATTTTAATAATAAAACACTTTCCATGCATGGGTCAGAGACATTTCTTGTTAAAGTTACACCAGTTTAAAAGGTTGTTTTTCTTCACCTTTTTTTTAGCCTAATATTATTTCAGAATTGATATGTCCTTAGTGAATAAGCAAACTATGGCTTGTGTGACTCATTTGCACTAAGTGACCTTTGAGTGTACCTATCAATTAGTACTCAAACGATTAGTCGGCTAGTCGATGTCGACTCTGGGCAAACCAGTAGACGACTCTCAAATGTGCAGTCGACTAGTCGGAGGAGTTCAAGCTTTTAGGTAAATAGTATCCCTTCTGTGCCACTGTCAGACAGTTTGAACAGCAATATTGGGCAATCAATGTATACATCTATTGCCATCTAATAGTAGTGACAGTAGTTTGTTTTAACTGGTACTAGTAGAGTGCTGAATTATTTTGGGATATCAGGATATGTTATTAATTTGCCTTGTTGCAATTTATGGGAGAGTGCACTCTCCATAAATCGCAACAAGGCAAATTAAATAAGACTATATAATTTCACTCTTAGCATAATTAGAAGCACATTAACAGAATAATGTTCCAGTAAGTTGCTGTATATGAATGCCCAAGTGAAGCCAAATTTGGACCTTCAGCACTCTACCGGAACACCAACACTGTTATAAGGAGACAAGTTATCACCAATGACTAGTCGAAGTCGACTTGACTTTTGGGTATTGACTAGTCGACTTTGGAATTCACTAGTCGTTTGAGCACCACTATCAATATGTTTACATCTTGTTACACAGAATCTATTTTTAGATCACTGCACATACAGCTGTCTGATTGTTTGATTATTCAAGTAGGGCATCCTTGTTAACATGAATTAAGACAGAATCATGTAGAAGCTTAATGAGGTGATTTTAATCAACAAATCAAATATTGTTGGAAAATAGAATATTGGGAGAAATTTCTAAAGGACTTTTTATTGACTAGTCGACTTTGGAATTCACTAGTCGTTTGAGCACCACTATCAATATGTTTACATCTTGTTACACAGAATCTATTTTTAGATCACTGCACATACAGCTGTCTGATTGTTTGATTATTCAAGTAGGGCATCCTTGTTAACATGAATTAAGACAGAATCATGTAGAAGCTTAATGAGGTGATTTTAATCAACAAATCAAATATTGTTGGAAAATAGAATATTGGGAGAAATTTCTAAAGGACTTTCTATCTGAAAACTATTTAAACCTTTGTCAACAGAATTCAGGTACTCATTTCAGAGAGACATTCTATTCATAACACAGCAGTTGTTGGAGATTACTATTGTTGCAGGACAGTGCATTATTATAGAAGCAGTTTATTACATATTAACTGGGATATTTTTAAGAATCTGTCCATGTCTGTGATTTGGAAAAGTGATTCCAAAAGAGAATTTTGCAGAGAATTTATTTGTCATGTAAAAGAAAATTTATACAGGCTGTGAAGGAGAATTTACTTCTGTAAAAAGCCAGGATTCTACTGGATTATTTTAAAAACTATCCGTGGCGCCAATATTTATTGGATATTAACTACATTTGAATTTTGCTGAGCATTTTATTGAACTTTATTGGAGACTGCTGAACATTTCATTACAAATCTACTGGATACTGTTTCTGCAGATACATTCTTGGACATTATAATACCAGCTGGAAAGTTTCTTCATCACTGATTACTGGATTTCGTTGAACTTTATTTTGGACTTATTCAGTAATTGATAAGTATCACTGTTTTCTTTAGTGATTAACCGATTACATTATAGGCTCATGAACCAATTACTGATTATTCAGAGTCATAATGGGCCAATTCTGATACTGATTCTGACTAACTGAGTACCCTGGTTAGGGCTGCCATGACGATTCGATTGAGTCGACTTACCGTCAGAAGGTGCTATAATTGACTATTATTTTTCATAGTTGACTATTTTTTAGCTGTGTACATCACATCATACCAGTGAATGATGATATTGGTCCTCAAGGGGCACGTAACATTTCACGGTACCTGTTATCCTTCGTATTCATTGTTCATATATAGGCAGTAACTTTGACTTTGCCATCGCATATTATCTCATGAAATGGACGTTGTCATACCTAAACTCCATACTGGATTGAGCTGCTGTGAACAAATTGTTGGTAATCCATGTTAATAGCTGCCATTTTAAATCCAATAATTTTTTTACTGATGTGGAATTTATTGACACTAAAAATTCAAAATTTGGAAGTGTTTGCATCGTGTGACACAAAACTGATTACGTCAGTGAGGAATTCCCAGTGAACCCCAGTATTTTTCTGAACATTTAAACAGACCACAGGTACTCTCGACACAAGCTGAGAAATCGAAAGAAAAATTATATCTATCGCATTTTTTAATCGATGATAATGCCCCCCTCCCTCCCCCATAACGGTATATATAAATGTGGGGGAATGAGTACTTGTGACAAAGACCAGGGGAAATAAAAACATTTAACCCTTTACCTAACATGAAAAGCAGACGACACTTGCAAAAGAAATTCTTGAATAACTAAATTTTTTCATTTTTTGTCTCAGAAACATAGGTTATGACTCCTCGTTGGAACGAGCTCGACAAGCTCGTTCCAACGAGGGGTCATAACCTATGTTTTTGAGACCAAAAATGAAAATATTTTGAAAATTAATTGGCGATTTTTGAGAATAGCGCTGGCCGGTTTTGGCCGTTACGTTGGGTAAAGGGTTAAGTTGTTTTAACTGATCATTATGATGACGTGGTGTCACTCACTTGGTGGGTGGAGCTTACTTTGATGGATGCAATTCTCCATAGAAAATTCTGATATTGATAATTTGATATCTTGATTTTCTCCCGTCGATGCTTCTTTCATTATCTCTGATAGAGTATTAGTGTTGTTTAATAATGGAGTTATTATGACTAGGTGTCGCTTTATCCGAACATTCGCCGGGATAGAGTTATTGGTTGGTGTCAATATCGTTTCCTTTTTTCATCACATGGCTGTAAAACATGCGTGATGTGAATTGCAGCCAGCTCTGAACATGATTCCAATAGACCAGCATTTCATTAATTTAATGATAAATCCATCGAAACAGTGGGAAGTAAATCTATCGGAGCTGTCAGTTGGTAGTATAATAGTACTCTGCTGATTTCTTGCTATCAGCAGGCACTTTGCGAAATTGCCGTCCGAGATTTGTGACTTGTGTTCGAAAATGAAAGTGTCAATGACACTGTAGCTTAACTTGTGTGTTGTGTTTGACGAAAAGGATAATGTTCAATGTTTATGAAAGGATTATGAAATAAGACAAGAATTGTGATAATTGGGAATATGTTCATTTCTGTTCCCTGTATGCTATGTTTATGATAAAAATAATATGAGGTGTATGCTGTACTAAAGAGCTGAGGGGTGGGTTAATATGACCTCACAGTTAATGTATGTGGCCCTCACAGTTAACGTATATCAACAAAAGTTACCAAGTTACAGTGAAATTATTCCAAAACGAGTCATCCTATCAAGTTACATTAAAATCCCTTCATAAATATGGCCTGTAGACTGTGCTAAAGGTTTTTGGGCTTCGGGCCCCTGTAGCCGTTAGTTTCCCAATTGCGTCCAAAGGGGACGTTCTCATCTAGACATTATATGAAGTCAACCTACCAAGTTACAATGAAATCCCTTAATAAATATGGCCTGTAGACTATGCTAAAGGTTTTGGGGCTTTGGGCTCTGGCAGCCATCATGGTTGAATGATCGCAACCAAAAGGGGACATTCTCATCTGGGCATCATCTGGAGTGATCCTACAAAGTCACAATGTAATCCCTTCATAAATATGACCTGTAGAATGTGCTCAAGGTTTTGGGGCTTCGGGCCTCTGAAGCCGTCACAGTTGACCAATCACGACCGAAAGGGGATGCCATCATCTAGGCATTATATATATAACTTACGGGTTACAATGATTTCCTTCCATAAATATGACCAGTAGACTATGCTAAAGGTTTTGGGGTTTTGGGTTCGGGCAGCCATCAAGGCTGAATGATCGCGACCAAAAGGAGACGTTCTCATCTAGACATTATTTAGAGTCATCCTACCAAGGTACAATGAAATCCCTTCATAAATATCACCTGTAGACTGTGCTAAAGATTTTCGGGCTTTGGGCCCATGTAGCCAACACAGTTGCCTAATGGTGTCCAAAAGGGGCTGTTCTCATCTAGACATTACATGAAGTCAACCTACCAAGTTACAATGAAATCCCTTCATAAATATGATCTGAAGACTGTGCTAAAGGTTTTCAGGCTTTAGGCTTGGGCAGCCATCATGGTTGAATGATCGCAACCAAAAGGGGACATTCTCATCTGGACATCATCTGAAGTGATCTTATGAAGTTACAATGAAATCTCTTCATAAATATGACCTGCAGATTGTGCTCAAGATTTTCGGGCTTCAGGCACCTGTAGCCATCACAGTTGATCAACCACGACCAAAAGGGGATGTCATCATCTAGGCATTATATGGAGTCAACCTAACAAGTTACAATGAAATCCTTCCATAAATACGACCTACAGACATGCTAAAGGTTTTTGGGCTCGGGCACCCATCAAGGCTGAATGATCATGACCAAAATGGGATGTTCTCATCTAGACATTATTTGGAGTCATCCAACCAGGTTACAATGAAATCCCTTCATAAATACGACCTGTAGACTGTGCTAAAGGTTTTCGGGCTTTGGGCCCCTGAAGCCGTCACAGTTGCCCAATCAAGTCCAAAAGGGGTTGTTCTCATCTAGACATTATATGAAGTCAACCTACCAAGTTACAATGAAATCCCTTCATAAATATGACCTGTAGACTGGGCTAAAGGTTTTCAGGCTTCGGGCTTGGGCAGCCATCATGGTTGAATGATCGCAACCAAAGGGGACAATCTCATCTGGGCATCATCTGGAGTGATCCTAAGAAGTTACAATGAAATCCCTTCATAAATATGACCTGTAGACTGTGCTCAAAGTTTTCAGGCTTTAGGCACCTGTAGCCATCAAAGTTGACCAATCACGACCAAAAGGGGATGTCATCATCTAGACATTATATGGAGTCAACCTAACAGGTTACAATGAAATCCTTCTATAAATATAACCTTTTGCCTATGCTAAAAGTTTTTGGGCTCGGGCACCCATCAAGGCTGAATGATCATGACCAAAATGGGACGTTCTCATCTAGACATTATTTGGAGTCATCCTACCAAGTTACAATGAAATCCCTTCATAAATATGACCTGTAGACTGTGCTAAAGGTTTTCGGGCTTTGGGAACCTTTAGCCGTCAAAGTTGCCCAATCATGTCCAAAAGGGGACGTTCTCATCTAGACATTATATGAAGTCAACCTACCAAGTTACAATGAAATCCCTTCAAAAATATGACCTGTAGACTGTGCTTAAGGTTTTTGGGCTTCGGGCTCAGGTAGCCATCATGGTTGAATGATCACAACCAAAGGGTACAATCTCATCTGGACATCATCTGGAGTGATCCTACGAAGTTACAATGAAATCCCTTCATAAATATGACCTGTAGACTGTGCTCAAGGTTTTCGGGCTTCGGGCACTTGTAGCCATCACAGGTGACCAATCACGACAAAAAGGGGATGTCATCATCTAGGCATTATATGGTGTTAACCTAATAAGTTACAATGAAGTCCTTCCATAAATATGACCTTTTACCTATGCTAAAGGTTTTTGGGCTCGGGCACCCATCAAGGCTGAATGATCGTGATCAAAATGGGACGTTCTCATCTAGATATTATTTGGAGTCATCCTACCAAGTTACAATGAAATCCCCTCATAAATATGACTTGTAGACTGTGATAAAGGGTTTTCGGGCTTCGGGCACCTTTAGTCATCACAGTTGCCCAATCATGTCCAAAAGGGGACGTTCTCATCTAGACATTATATGAAGTTAACCTACCAAGTTACAATGAAATCCCTTCATAAATATGACCTGTAGACTGTGCTAAAGGTTTTCGGGCTTTAGGCTTGGGCAGCCATCATGGTTGAATGATCACAACCAAAAGGGGACATTCTTATCTGGACATCATCTGAAATGATCCTATGAAGTTACAATGAAATCCCTTCATAAATATGACCTGTAGACTGTGCTCAAGATTTTCGGGATTCAGGCACCTGTAGCCATCATAGTTGACCAACCACGACCAAAAGGGGATGTCATCATCTAGGCATTATATGTAGTCAACCTAACAAGTTACAATGAAATCCTTTCATAAATATGACCTACAGACATGCTAAAGGTTTGTGGGCTTGGGCACCCATCAAGGCTGAATGATCACGACCAAAATGGGATGTTCTCATCTAGACATTATTTGGAGTCATCCTATCAAGTTACAATGAAATCCCTTCATAAATACGACCTGTAGACTGTGCTAAAGGTTTTCGGGCTTTGGGCCCCTGAAGCCGTCACAGTTGCCCAATCATGTCCAAAAGGGGACGTTCTCATCTAGACATTATATGAAGTCAACCTACCAAGTTACAATGAAATCCCTTCATAAATATGACCTGTAGACTGGGCTAAAGGTTTTTAGGCTTTGGGCTCGGGCAGCCATCATGGTTGAATGATCGCAACCAAAGAGGACATCTCATCTGGGCATCATCTGGAGTGATCCTAAGAAGTTACAATGAAATCCCTTCATAAATATGACCTGTAGGCTGTGCTCAAGGTTTTCAGGCTTTGGGCACATGTAGCCATCACAGTTGACCAATCACGACCAAAAGGGGAGGTCATCATCTAGGCATTATATGGAGTCAACCTAACAGGTAACAATGAAATCCTTCTATAAATATAACCTTTTGCCTATACTAAAGGTTTTTGGGCTCTGGCACCCGTCAAGGCTGAATGATCATGACCAAAATGGGACGTTCACATCTCGACATTATTTGGAGTCATCCTACCAAGTTACAATGAAATCCCTTCACAAATATGACCTGTAGACTGTGCTAAAGGTTTTCGAGCTTCGGGCACCTTTAGCCGTCACAGTTGCCCAATCATGTCCAAAAGGGGACGTTCTCATCTAGACATTATATGAAGTCAACCTACCAAGTTACAATGAAATCCCTTCATAAATATGACCTGTAGACTGTGCTTAAGGTTTTCGGGCTTCGGGCTCAGGCAGCCATCATGGTTGAATGATCACAACCAAAGGGTACAATCTCATCTGGGCATCATCTGGAGTGATCCTAAGAAGTGACAATGAAATCCCTTCATAAATATGACCTGTAGACTGTGCTCAAGGTTTTCAGGCTTTGGGCACCTGTAGCCATCACAGTTGACCAATCACGACCAAAAGGGGATGTCATCATCTAGGCATTATATGAGTCAACCTAATAGGTTACAATGAAATCCTTCCATAAATATGACCTTTTACCTATGCTAAAGGTTTTTGGGCTTGGGCACCCATCAAGGCTGAATGATCGTGATCAAAATGGGACGTTCTCATCTAGATATTATTTGGAGTCATCCTACCAAGTTACAATGAAATCCCCTCATAAATATGACCTGTAGACTGTGCTAAAGGTTTTCGGGCTTCGGGCACCTTTAGCCATCACAGTTGCCCAATCATGTCCAAAAGGGGACGTTCTCATCTAGACATTATATGAAGTTAACCTACCAAGTTACAATGAAATCCCTTCATAAATATGACCTGTAGACTGTGCTAAAGGTTTTCGGGCTCGGGCAGCCATCATGGCTGAATGATCGCAACCATAGGGAACAATCTCATCTGGGCATCATCTGGAGTGATCCTGAGAAGTTACAATGAAATCCCTTCAAAAATATGACCTGTAGACTGTGCTCAAGGTTTTCGGGCTTCGGGCACTTGTAGCCATCACAACTGACCAATCACGACCAAAAGGGGATGTCATCATCTAGGCATAATATGGAGTCAACCTAACAGGTTACAATGAAATCCTTCCATAAATATGACCTTTTGCCTATGCTATGGGCTCGGGCTCCCATCAAGGCTGCATGATCACGATCAAAATGGGACGTTATCATCTAGACATTATTTGGAGTCATCCTACCAAGTTACAATGAAATCCCTTCATAAATATGACCTCTAGACTGTGCTAAAGGTTTTCGGGCTTCTGGCCCCTGTAGCCGTCACAGTCGCCCAATCACGTCCAAAAGGGGACTTTCTCATCTAGATATTGTATGAAGTCAACCCACCAAGTTACAATGAAATTCCTCAATAAATATGACCTGTAGACTGTGCTAAAGGTTTTCAGGTTTTGGGCTCGGGCAGTCGTCATGATTGGCAGATCATGCCCAAATGGGGAAATTCTCATCTAGACATCATAAGGAGGCATCCTACCAAGTTACAATGAAATCCCTCCACATTAAACATGACCTGCAGACTGTGCTAAAAGTTTTTTGGTTTCGGACTTGGGCAGCCATCACGGTTGATAGATCATGCCCAAAAGGGGACATTCTCATCTAGGCATTATACAGAGGCATCCTACCATGTTACAATGAAATCCCTTCATAAATACGACCTGTAGACTGTGCTAATGGTTTTGGGGTTTTGGGCTCGGGCAGCCATACTGGTTGCCTGATCACGACCAAAAGGGGACGTTCTCATCTAGACATGACCCCAAACCTGTATATGAAATTTTGTGACGATCAGACAAGAACTGCGGGGTGTAGCCCGTGCTAAAGGAAAATGTGAACAGACATCACAGACTCACAGACTAACAGACTTCCGCATGTGTGATGGCAATAGCTTATCTTGACTATGTCAAGTTAAGCTAAAAATGACAATCGGTGAGAACCGATATTTTTCTGGTAGTGCCGATTCGATTCCGATACCCTATAATCAGCCGATTATGTCAGCCAATTCAGTTAACTGTTTGATCACTAGTTTTTTTTTTTTCTGTAAGCCAAATAGTGTAAAAGATTCTTGTATTATTTCTTTAAATATTAATTTTCTTTATTAACCCTTCACCTAACATAGCGGCAAAAAACAGCCAGGAAATTGACCAAAATAAGCTTTCCACAGCGTCAAATATCTTACAAATGTCTCAATAAAACCACACAAATTTGGATACCAGTAGAACCGGCTCATCGAGCCAATTCTAATGATATCCATATTTGTATGGTTTTATTGAAAAAAAGTGAGAATTTTTTAAAAACAATGTGAAATTTAGTTTATTTTTTTTAAAAAGCTGGTTTAGGTAAAGGGTTAAATGTCAGAATAGTTAAATTTGTGTAATTGTTGCTGATTTTCAGATTTCTTTCTGTTACCAATATACTTATTTTCACACTGTAACACCTTATCGGTCGATTGTGAGCTCAAATAACTGGTAATCGGTCAGCAGCCATTTCTGGTAATCGGTTGAACACAGGAGGGGGCATAATAAAAATAATTTGAAATGAAAATGATACAAAATTTTGGCACTATTTGATTTAAAGAAAAATAAAACAGAAAATAAAGTTCAATAGAAACCAGTGATGAAACTTTCCAGCTGGTATTATAATGTCCAAGAATTTGTCTGCAGAAGCAGTATCCAATGGAACTATTATGAAATGTTCACTCAAAATTTCAACAGTCACCAAAAACTTCTGAAAAGGCACTTGGCAAAATAATAATGGAATTAATATCCAACAATTAGTGGCTCGACAGGTAGTTTGAAAATAATCCAGTTGAATCTTGGTTTTTTTCACAAGAATAAATCTTAGTTCACAGAAGAAGAATAAATTCTCTTCAAACTGTGGAAACACTTTTCCAATAGAAAATGATGCTCAGATGATAAAAAATATTGCATAGAATATTATATTCAACTCTACAGTAAAGCACTGTCCTGTAATAATAATCTCCAATGTTCAATGAATGTATAACCAAGTCACTTCTCAGTGCAGTATGAGATGAATGTGTATCAGAAGTCTGTTGACAGAGACTAACATGGTCTTCAAATAGAAAGTTCCAGAACACGAAATTTCCCCAATGTTCTATTGTTTCATTAACTGTGATTGGCTGAATAAAGTCACCTCATTAAATTTCCAGATTTATTTATTTATTTATTGGTGTTTAAGGTCACATAGTTGCGACCATAACATTGATATAAAATCAAGTCCAGCCAATCGTTTACACCCATGTGGCCCAGTTGAGAGGACTTCCACCACAGGCATTGGTAATCGGGTCCTATTTTACCAGTAAAACAGAGCTTGTTTACCACAGTAATCAAGTACTGCTGTATTTCCTGAGGTTCCCATGGGGAATTAAGTTTCCAGATGATTCTGTCTAATTTCAAGTAAACAAGGGTGGCCCAAATAAACAATTAGTGAGCCAAAAATAGATTCTGTTTTAGAGTATTTGTAAACATGTTGAAAGGTACATTCAAAGTCACTCAGTGCAGAAAAGTGATCACACAAGCCAGAGTCTGCTTATTCTAATTAAAATATAATTTTAGAAAATATTAATTGTTTTTAATTATTAACCAAGGACATATCAACTCTGAAATTATAATTGGGGCCTATAGTTAAAACTAAAAGTCCTGTCATGAAATGTGCATAAATAACACGTCAATCTGCACGTTGATCTACGCATTATGACCATAGTAAGGCTATCTAATTTGTACATATGGCCTGTGCACAAGCAATGTTTCAGCCAATGGACCTCCAGGTAACCCGGAGGTCCATTGGCAGAAACATTGCCTGTGTTTGCTATGAGTAACCAGGAGAACCTGCCATGCTTTGGATGCCATTCGATATGGCAATTGCGTGCAATTCCTTTGCACAATTAAGCCTAGATAAGCACACAGTTCGTGACAGGACTTCTAGTTTTAACTGTATAACAACATTTTCCCGTCACTGATTTAAAGCATAATTTGACTGGAACTGCATACACAATGGCGAGTCTTACCTGTGTCCAATTTGCGGTTCAGAAAAATTAATACAGTAAAGCATTTGTCAGTGAGAACATTCAGTCTCCTTTCCTTGCAAATGATACTTTCCTTTGAAATCACAAACTAACATCAATCAAGGAGTAATTGATTTTCTCCCAAGAAATCAAATGTTCTACACGCAAAGTGAGTTTTTCATCTACAACCAATTTAAAGACTCCTCTCTGGACTGGACAATGTTGATATTTTTAGAAAATCATCCACTCTGTGATGTCTTATATTAAGAAACTAATTTTCTGAGTGATTGTCAAGATTTTATATGCCATTTATTTTCAAGAAATGCTACCACTCAATATATAGATTCTGCCAATAATCCCAGACTCATTACTGGAAACACTGTGTGTGCTACTAAAGTATTGATAGTCAAAATTGGAAAGCTCACAATGGAAGTGTAAATGAAAGCTTTAGCAAGCCATAAGCTCAATAACCCCATCTAAGATGTCTTCATTGTTTATTACCGAATTAGTGATCAAAGTAATGGTTGCTTTGAAGACCAAACGAAATTTACATCAGCCACATTTTTCTCTTGCAGACATACAGAAATTAATAAAATAAAAAAATCCCTATCTATTGACTCCAGTCGTTTTTCCAGGTTACAATAAACACAGGTAATTTTTTGGGCCTCAGACAAAGGTTAACAGATTCACTATTTGTTGGTTTTTAAGGTCACATATTTAGGGCTGTCACAATTTTTGAATTTTGGAATCGATTAATCGTTGCAAATAATCGATAATAATAGATTAATCGTAACTAGATGACCCCTCTCCCTCTCTTTGAAGTCGTTAAAAATGAAGTTCAAGTCAGTTGACCTACCTCAAGTAAACAACGAAGACGATCCTCTTTTAGGTACATTCAAAGCTTTGATGTCCTGAACTTTTGAACCATCAGTGTGATAATCAAGACCGGTCGTCAGTTGCGAACTTCGCAAGTTCGCAACTGTCGACCGGTCTTGATTATTACACTGACGGTTCAAAAGATCAGAACATCAAAGCTTTGAATGTACCTTAGAGACAAATGCTTCTAACGGCTTCTTGAGGTTTAACGTCGATGCTCTTGACCTTTTAACTTTAGAAACAATAGTTTTTTCATCAAATTTTTTTAAATTATTAAACGTCTAAAACAGGGTAAAATTTACCGATTTTTCGACAAAGAAAAATACTAATCGATTTTGGCACAACCGATTGACAATCAATTAATCGTGACAGCCCTACACATATTTCTGCACGATGGCTAATCGTGACCACAACATGAAGATAAAGCCAAGTTTAGTCAATCATTTATACCCATGTTACCCATTTTAGAGGTCTTCCACCCCAAGCATTGGTGACTGGGTCCTATTTTACCAGTAAAACAGAGCTTATTTACGATAGTAAACAAGTACTGCTTCACTTCCTGGGGTTCCCATGCGGAAACAGATTCACTAGGATTAATTTAGAACAGTATAAAACTACATGACGCAGTATGTAGAGTGTTTGATCACTAAATCACCCACAGAGTGGAGATTGCACCCAAACAATAATTGCAAATTTGTTGCCAAGCTCAACAAGCACAATAAAAGTTCCAGCCAGTGGAAAATGCAAAGAGACCAGGATGACAGAAAAGTAAGCACTGTGAGTACGTTCTATGAGACCTAATGGTAGGCCCATCATTGATTTAAAATGCCTTGGGCAAGACACTTAACCCCCATTGCCCATGTGGGGGCACGGTGGCATTGTGTACTAAGGCGTACTGCACGTCGATGGTGCACTTGTCTGCTTGTGTGGAGTTAGTATGATGGGAAGCTGACAGTTGCTAGCCGTTGCTCGGTGGTACTCCGGCTTCGTCCACCCATAAAACTGCATGGTGAATCAGTGGTTGGAGCACTGAACTTCAAACCAAAGGGCTGACAGTTCGATCCTAATCAGCAGTAACTGCATTGTGTTCTTGGGCAAGTATCTTAACTCTTAACCTGCTGAGTACTTTCAAGATATGTTTTAGCAAGTCTAGTCATGGCTGCTGTGAAGCAGCCATGACTAGATTTGATGAAAAATTCATCCAAACTTAACTCATGAAGTCATTGGTCAAACAATCCATTCAGTTTACAGGGAGAAAATTGGATTAAATGGGCCCAAATTATACTTATTTCAGTTCCCATGGGCAGGATTATTTGCCAGTAGCATGCAAGAAGTTAATCTGATTGCCCATGTGGGGACACAGAGGCACAGTTACTTGCCACTGATTGGTGGTTCACTCCGAGTACTCTGGATTTGGATGTACAAAGACTTGATTTAAGTTCCAGCCAATAATTTTTTTAATATCCGGCTGGATAATTATCTGGCCATAACCGGACAGTTCTGTCTCTGTGAGAGCCACGTTTACCGCCCAAGTGTGCGCAACTGGTAATTTTACTACGACTCCAGTCAATAAAGAAAAATGTTTAGTTTAATGAAGTTCTTTCGAGCCTCGATTTGTCTAGTAGTGCATGGTATTACAATCGGGATCGGCATCAGAATCAGCCGATTGTGAGCTCAAATAACCGGTAATCGATCTGCGACCATTTTTGGTAATCAGTTGAACACTATATATATCGTTCCTTGAGTTCAACAAGGAGCCATCTGCAATGCTAAAGCATTGAAGACGATGCCTTGTTGCACTCAAGTGACAATATAGATATCAAATAAATGTAATTCCTGATTGATTTTGAGACATCACACGTAAGTGGGGAGGGGTTATCCTAACACGTATTCTCTGAGGTTATTGGCAAACTGAATTGGAGTACTTTTCAAGGGTAGTGTCAGTGATGGAAAATCAAGTATTTTTCAAGGTTAGAAACAATTAAAAACACTTTGCAAAGGAAGGGGCCAAAATTCAAGGACTTTTCATTTGAGTGGGAACCCTGGCGTGACCTCATGCAAGACCCTTCAACCTGTCTGCTAATGTAGAAATATGCTGGTGCTGTGTACTAAGGTATAGGGCATGATGATGGTACCCTGATAATACCAGATTAGTGAGTTTGAGGGTCTGACAGTTACTCGTCATCACTCATGGTTCTCCCTGGGTACTCCAACCGTCTCCACCTCAACAATGACCTAAATAAATAACAGTTGTTGTGGAAGCAAAAAAATTTTTTAAAAAGTAGATTTGAATGATGATTTTTGTGAATGGTACTGAGGGCTTATACACATGTATTTCATTTAAATTTGGGAGAATCCACTTGGATTCTCGTGAAAATGGTTGTGAAAATCCATACCTGCTATGAGTGTACTGTCCCAGGATCCCTTGATACCATCATGGATGAACATGTTGTATACTGATAACACACGTTAACCCCTTCCCAACACAGCTTTTTAATTTTTAAAACATAAACTAAATTTGATATTTTTTTTAAAAACAAGAAACAAGTGCAACGCCGATCGCCAGCGATCAGACAATTGTCCCCCACGGTAGGTGGATTACTGAGAAATAAAATGATATTTCCTCAATAAAACTCAAACAAATATGGATATCAAAGATACAACTCAATAAACTTGTCCCAATATTATATTACCCATATTTCTGTGGTTTTACTGGAAGCATCCAAATACATGTAAAAAAGTTAAGTAAGGCTAACTTGCATAATTTATGCACAAGAAAAAACCTGTATAATATGTTATTTATCTTATCTTATGTCCATTCCCTTCCCTTTAAATCTGAAAATTTGAAACAAAAGCAAGAAAGCATCTCTGAGATACAGGTGGTAACAGTGCACAACATAATACGCGCAAAAACATTATCCAAATTACTTCTATTTATTTATTTAATGGTGTTTAAGGTCACATACTTATGCACAATGGTTAATCATGACCATGACAGTTTTACGGCTGGAGGAAGCCGGAGTACCCGGAGAGAACCACCGAGCAGCGTCGAGCAACTGTCAGCTCCTCAACATTCTAACTCTGTTCAAGCAGGGTTACAGCGGCTGAAGACATGTGCACCATCGACGTGCAATATGCCTTGGTACATGGCATCATCGTGCCCTCATGTAGGCAACTGGGATAAAGAGCCTTGCCCAAGGACACAGTGCGGGTCGTCCCAGATAGGGATCGATCTCTGGACTATTACCTGAAAAAAGGTCAAGTAAGGCTAATTTGCATAATTTATGCACAAGAAAAAAAAGCCTGTATACATGATATGTGCATCAAATTTTCCTAATGCCCCATCAAATCTGAAAATTTTAAACAAAAGTGCCAAACCACCTCTGAGATGCAGGTGGTAACAGGACAGAAGGAAGGATGGATGGATGGACAGGCGGACAGATGGAGTGCAATCCAATAGTCCCCTTCACGGTGAAATCGCGGTGGACTAATAAACAATATTTACCAATATATACTGACATATTTTTACAATTTTATTGACAAAGTGTCAGAATATTTCGGGTCATGTTAGCCTTGTATCGGTTCAATTGCTGCTGCTATGTCAGGTAAAGGGTTAAATTGACTCAATTCTTTTCATGTGAATCCTAGCAAAGATGCTGTGAAAATCTACGCTGATCTTGTTTCACGTATCTTTGCATGAATCGATTCTCGGATTCTCATTTAAATATACGCCCTGAAGGCAGTGTGTAACATTTGACAAGAACGCCTGTTTTGTTTGCATGTTGGTTACGCAAATTTAAATCTACGCGAACAGATGACTAAAAGTTGCAACTTGAATGTTAAAGTCTGAGTAACTTTACTGGTAGAGTGCTCCAATTTTCCTTGGCCTCAAGATTTGTTCACATATTACTGTCTTGTTACAATTTATGGGAGAGTGCCCATAGGCACTCTCCCATAAACAGTGACAATGCAAATCGATGGAGATGAAGTAATTTTACATCCAAGATAATAAGAAGGCAGGGTATTTTTTGTTTTTAAAAATTTGTTTAGCAGTTTCCATCTTAGTTTCAAAAAGTGATGATAAATAGTGAATACAAGGCCAATATGAAAGATAAATGGTTAGCATTTGTACATTTTTGACTAGCATTTTGCGATGCGAATCCGGTCATCAAATAAATATCCTGGAAGGACATCCACAGAATATGAAGTCTTCAACTTTTGGTACCCGCAGTTCAGAATAAATCCCAAATATGGGCTTCTAGCACTCTACCAGTTAAGCAGCCTTTCTTGTGTCTGGATAGAATTTTCGACCTTTGCCATGAGAGGCTATATATATTTCATTTTCATGCATTATATGAATACTTGTTAATGATAAAAAAAAAAACATTTTCCAAGAATTTTTACGAAGCCGAGCACCCGGTTAGACATCTCGAAACCATGTGAACGGTCAGTCGGTTCAAGTGATTTTTGAAATGTTGCACATTTTGAAGGATAAAATAAGTATTATCTTAATATTGTTTTATATTTATTGACTGCTGGTCAAACTTTCATTCAAAATACTTGAAAATAGTCAACTTATCAATGATTTCATTCAAAAAGATGGGAAGAAGAAACAGTTCCCTCTAGTCAGGGGTTCATTTGGGTGTTTACAGGGACCGAATATGGGACCCTTTCCCAATGGCACTTTGGCATGATTTTTCCCAATTCAAACTAAAAATTTCCCAATCTCATTCTTCATTCAAATGAAAATTTAATTCCTCTTTAATTCTTGAAGGTTTAATTTTGACTTGCATCACTTTTTACTCCAACAAAAATAGATGCCCCAAAAGGCAGTTTTGCAAGTTTCATCCGAGGAACTTTGTCAGTTGTTTATGGGCAAATCTTGGCTGCCTACATAGGCAGCCAAGACTTGCCAAGAAACAACTACACAGCAATACAATGTAGACTATCACATAAACATCTTCATCATTTAATGGTATAAGAACAATTTATTTAATAGAGATTACAAAGTATGATCATTATTTCATACGATTGTTTGTTATAAAACGTATTACATGTACTATACATGTAGTAGCTTCTGTATTAATGTTCTCAGTTCAATATGTAGTTAACATTTCTTAATTCTTTGTGCATTTTTTCTCCCAAATAAATTCCCAATTAGAGCCTTCATGATGCGAAATTTTCCAATTGTATGGGCCCCACCCTTTCCCAAAGAGGGCAGAAGAATCCTTGCTAGTGTCAGGGCTTGCCTTGAGTCGGGGCTGATCAGCCCAGGCCCCGAGATCAGCCCCGAGGAGCACTTGCTGGGGGCTTTTTTTCAAGCCCTGACATTTTCCACAAAAAAGCACTAACAATAATGGACAAAATGGAAAATCAGCCCCGAAAAGGCCCCGACCTCAATATGTGGGGCACTTTTTTTAGGCCCCGACCATTTTACTCAAGACGAGCCCTGCTAGTGTACGCTTTAATGTCAAGATGCAGAAAAACAGACATGCATATCATGTACAGTAGAATCCTCTTAATTGAATATCCATTTTGCCAGTGAAAATTATTCAATTAACAGGAGTATACAATTAACAGGGATCTGGTCAGTTTCCTGTGTTCTGGAGGTAAACTGAGCATTTATTCTATTAAATCTTGTTTGACAGAGCTCTTAGAGCTCTGTCAAACAAGATATAATAGAATAAATGTATGTATTGGATGTATGAGGCCAAAAAGGTTGATAAATAAGGGGAATTTGGTGCGTGTCAAAGCAATTTTTTCGACATATTACAAAAATTTATATACAATTAACAGGAGTTTACTCTACAACCCATATACAATTAACAGATCAAATTTGTACTGAAGGTATGGTAAATGGTTTTGTGTTTGAAAATTATATTCAATTAACAGGGATATACAATTAAGAGATAACCAATAAGTGGGCTCGGCTCCACTGTAGTACAAAGATGTTTTGAATGCTATTTTAGAGAAAGTTGGTGGTGAACGACTGGTTAATAGTAAGTTTTTCATACCTGATTTTTAACAGGCTGCTTTGGGGGTGAGAGCAGTACACAAAGTATTTCCAAATATAGAAATCAAAGGATGCATATTCTACTGGACACACACTGTATAATAATGGATAAAAGAATTGAGTTAGTGCACAGGGAGGAGCCATCTACATTTATGTCAGACATCTTCTAGCTCCACCCTTTCAGCGGGTCACTTCGCTGAGATCTTTCTTTCTCCCACCACTAAGGTACTGACACATATATAAAGTTGTGAGTTGTGTGACACAGCTGGGAGAGATATGCCTGTCTCACTCCACCCACGTAACAGCTATCTCACCCAACCCACGTGATCAACCTATATTGGCTTATTAGCATGTTAATGAGCACAGGACTAAACAATAATTGCATGTTATTCTGTAAATGAACAACATGATGTCACGTTTCGGAAATACTAGCAGATGAATGATTATACAAGCTTGTTCCAATGAGGGGTCATAACTTATGTTTTTGAGACAAAAAGAATAATGAAAATTAATTGGCAATTTTTTAGAATAGCACTGGCCGGTTTTGGCCGTTACATTGGGTAGAGGGTTAAACATAGCACATCTTTCAAATATGTTTCTTGACATAAATTCTTATCATGTATTTGTTCACTAATTTTATGATTATTCATTGGCCAATTAAAACAATTTCTATCTTTTTTATAATTTTGCGATTATTCATGGTAAAGCACGGTGGTGCCTTTCAATGAATACTTGCAAAATTCTAAGATTTTTTTATCGAAATTAATATACCATAAGTTTTGACAGGTTTCTTAATATAATTAATTCTTATAATATATTTGCTAATAATTTTGCGATTATTCATTGTTAAGTGTCAGTGAAGCCTTTAAATGAATAATTGCAAGATTATAAGATTTTTTTATCAAACTTAATATACTTTAAGAAGTTTTTTTTTTGTCTCTTAATATAATTAATTCTTATAATATATTACCTAATTTGCTACAATAGTTTTGCGCTTATTGCTTGTTAAGCAACAATGGTGCCTTTCAATGAATAATTGCAAAATTAGAAGATTTTTATATGGAACTTAATATACCATAAGTTTTGATGCTTTTCTTAATATAATTAATTCTTATAATTCTTAATTCTTGTAATATATTTGCTAATAATTTTGCAATTATTTATTAAGCATCAGTGGTGCCTTTCAATGAATAACTACAAAATTTATAACATTTTTTTATGAAACTTAATATACCTTAACCCTTTTACCCAACGTAACAGCCAAAACCGGCCAGTGCTATTCACAAAAATCGCCAAGTAATTTTAATTATTTATTCATTTTTTGTCTAAAAAACATAGGTTGTGACCCCTACGTTTTTGAGACAAAAAATAAAAAAAATAATAAGTTATTCAAGATTTTTTTTTTGCAAGTGTCGTTTGCTTTTCATATTAGGTAAAGGGTTAAGTATTGTTGTCATAATCATCGATCATGAGTAAAACATTTGTTATAGCCCCCCCCCCCCCCCACCCCCCATATTGTATCAAGATTGATATGTCCTTAGTTGATACTTCTATATAATTTATATTTTTCTGAAGGCATGTTTTGGTTTTTTTCTTGAACAATAAGTAGATTTTTGGCTGGTTTGACTCATTTGCACTAAGTGACCTTTATACAAGTGAGTATCTGCATCATGTACCAATATGTTTACATCCAGTTACTATTTTTAGATCACTGTACATAGAGCTGTTGATTGTTTAATTGTTTTAAGTAGATCAAGGATCTTGTTTACAACTTTACATCAATTAAGACAGAATCACCCAGAAACTGATAGAAAACAGAATATTGGAGAAATTTCTATCTGTGAACTATATAAAGGTATGTCAACAGAATTCGGTGACTTTTCCAGAAAATCTCTTTTCTGATAACCTCATTTCTTGTATTCATAACAACATTGGAGATTATTATTGTTGCAGGACAGTGCATTATTTATTATAGAAGCAGTGCTTCTTGGTGAATTTGGAAAAGTGATTCCAAAAGAGAATTTTGACGAGAATGTTATTCTTCTTGTAAGAGAAAATTTATACTTTCAGTGAAACAGAATGTATATTTTTGTGAAGAGCCAGGATTCTACTGGATTATTTGGAAATTACTATGGCGCTAACATTTATTGGATTTTTACTCCATTTGAATTTTGCCGAGCACTTTATTATATTTTATTGGAGACTGTTGAAATTACTAAGTGAACATTTCACTACAAATCTACGTGATACTATTTCTGAAGACACATTCTTGGACTTAATACTACCAGCTGGAAAATTTCTTCACTACTGGATTCTGGAGAACTGTATTTAGGACTAATTCAATAATTGATAAGTACCACTGTTTTTATTTTCTGTAAACCAATTAGTGTAAAAGATCTTTGTATCAGTTTTTTTATGTTATTTTTTTTTCATTAAATTTCAGAACAGTTAAATTCCTAGTTATTGTTGCTGATTCTCAGATTTCTTTCTGTTAGTTACCAGTATCATTATTATTTCCATACCGTAACACATTGAATAAACACTAATCTGAGCCGCGTCAAATAATGTCAAAATTAATTAGATGGCCAGGTAGTATATTTTGTTCTGGCATGTCTGTTTTCACAAGCTTGTTACAAGTATATGAAATTTTAATGCAAGGAGATGAATTAAGATATATTCAACTAGTCAACATAAGATAAAATTTAAAAAAAAAAAAAAAAAAATATATATATAAAAAATGATTCAAAATACAATCATTCAAAATTGTTCCCCATCGGCACTGGACGGTTAGGGTAAAATTGTCGTTCAGCGATCTGAACGTAGTGGCTACCCCTCTACACTCAGATTCCTCCCACTCAAATCTGTGGTAAAATTCATCAATTGTTGATGCTTCAGTTTTTTCAAATGTTGATAAATAAAGGATAACAAATAGTCTGGATCAATTTTATCTGCACAAATGTAAGAAAATATATATCGAATACAGTCGGTGATAAGGGCAAACGCTTGATATATATATTCCTATTTTCGAGTTTTAAGTTTGCATAAGAACTTGATGTGGAATTTTTCTACACTACAGAATTGAATGGGAGGAATCTGAACGTAGGTAAAATTGCAGCGGACGACTTGGGTAGAATAGCAGCAGACGATTCGGTTAGCAAACGATATCAGTGTAATTCGCATAGACGAATACCGGTGCCCACTGTCGAAACTGTTGTTAAACTCAAGTGAATTATTTTAAATAAATAAATAACTCTGCTTGTACAGAGTTGGCAATTAGAGGAGTCTGATAGTTGCTCACCACTGGTCAGTGGTCCTCCCCAGCTTTCTCCAACCGTAAAACCGTTCAGCTTGTTTATTATGTAAGGGGGAATTTATATCCAGATTTAAAATCATTTAAATATCGCCCAAAATCCCCAAAATATCTTTCTGGGACGAATAAATCCCGAGACCAAAAGGTCGACACAAGTTCCAGTCCCAGTACTCCCACTGGTGAAAAGCCTCCTTTTCTGTTACTTGTTATGTAGAGTGTAGACATCAGAATTTCACAAATTCCGAAAACGATTTACATAATTATGACACTGTCAAACCTGAAATAACTGGAATGAATGGTGAAGACAAACTCTTGAAAAGTCTGTAAGTGACAGGTCGAGATGCAACAAACTGTCAAAGGTAATTCCGAGAACTCTGGAACTCTGTGAAAATGCTACAGGAGTTGCGTTCGATATGCAGGACCAGTTGAGTGGTAGAGTGTTTGAATGCTGGACGAACGACACATGGACATTTCGGCACCCAGACGATTCGGCACCTACATTGGACGATTCGACATCTGTGTTGGGCGATTCGGCACTTGACTTTGGACGATTCGGTACTTGGTCACAGTTTGGACGATTCGATATGTTTTTTTGTCATTTATTTCACAGTAATAAATACAAAATAATTGAGAAAAATATGTACAAACTGAGAATTTAGGCTTGAAGGTGGATTTTAGGTTCGTTAATAAATTTCGTTGAAACGTGAGCAGTTAAAAAATGGGGGCATACCTCCTCACCACTCTCTTAAATGAATTTTTTGTTGTTCAGCAGTGACCTCTGGGCATTAAATGCAAGAACACCCCGTCTTCTACCCCCTCTCTCCAAAAAAAACGGGAAAAAACAACAAACGACCAGCAGGAAAGGTAGATAGATAGATAGATAGATATTTTATTTAACGGTATATTTTACATGTTACATGTTAAACTATATGATACATAAAGAAATATAATTAGTCTATACCGTTGGGAGATGACATAGCCAGATTGGCTGTCTACCTGTCACTCCCGTAATACATTTGACTCCAACACTGACTGCATGCACTGTGTTTTGGGCTATGGCACGAAGAACCCATGGATAACTACGTGAAGACTTTAAACTCTGGACCTGGCGACCTACCTCATTATTTTAAGTGGACGAGATTTCCAGATTTATAAGAGCGGCTCAATAAGGAAGTGTGTAGATAGGTATCCCTACAGCCATGGAATAGAATCTTATGATATTATTGTATTATTTTATTTACCAAACCAGACTATACAGAAAGGACATATGGCACATTACCCGTACAACATCTCAATCAGGATACATTATACAAGGTGGGTTAGCAATTCAATTTACTATAAAATTAGATTGGATTATCGGTGAGGCAGCCTACTATAGAGTGTTACAGTCAGGGCAGTATGGGTTGTCACACTGATAACTTTCTTGATATGAGGACAGAAGTTTTGATGTTAATTTCTTTTTAAATTCATTTCTATTTCGTATGTCTCGCAGTTCAGGGTCCAATTCGTTCCAAAGTTTGGGGAGGGCATATGTGGGCAATCTATCTAATGCCTTCGTTCGGGTTTTATAGATATGTACCTGCCCTCTTTGCTTTGTATTCATCTGAGGTCGAGCGATTGGAGTGGTAAAATAATGTTCGAAGGAATCGGGAAGATTTCCATTTTTCCAGTCAAACACAAATAGACAAGCATGTAGTTTGTACAAATCAGTGACTTTCAGTATCTTGTCTTTTGCGAACAATGGGTCTGTATGAGAATTGAATTTTTTATTGTTCAAAATTCTAAGTGAACGTTTCTGTATTTTTAGTAGTTTATTAGTTACCCTAGAATTCCCCCATATCTGAATACCGTATATTAAATGACAATGGACCAAAGAATAATAAAGGATCTTCATAACATCTTGAGGGAATAGTTTTTTTGCCCTATTTAAGGTATAATTCGCCCATCCAATTTTGGAACATATTTTAGATATATGAGTTTGATAAGATAAGTGTTCATCAATGTGTATACCTAAAAAGTTCAGAGATTTATCTTCTTCATTTGAACCCACTCTTTTTATTTTTTCACCATTCATATAAATATCGGGGTGTGCGCAGCTATTAGCTTTATGGTTCGGGTTAATAATAATGTATTTGGTTTTGGTTGCATTTAGGGCCAGTTGATTTGCTGAACACCACTCATATAGTTTTTTGAGTTCTTGATTAAAAACGATATCTATAGATCTGGAGGATGGGACCGACTCGTGGCCAGTTGTATCATCCGCAAATGACAAAACGTTGAGGGTAGTGGAACGACCGATATCATTTATGTATAATAAAAATAAGATTGGTCCAAGAACTGAGCCCTGTGGAACCCCACATGTTAGTTCTGCTGGTTCAGACTTTTGTTGGCCATATTGAACATATTGCAATCTGTTAGAGAGATAACTGTTAAACCAACTATTGCTAATGCCCCTGAATCCATATTTTTGCATCTTAGTAACCAAGATGTCGTGGTTTATTGTATCAAATGCCTTGGAGAGATCAAGAAATGCAGCTAATGTATTGTTTTTAGTGTCCTTGTTATTTTCTGAACCTATAGATTTCAGTAATTGCATTACTAAATGTATGGTGGAATGATTTTTTCTAAATCCATATTGATGCTGATAGAAGATATCAAATGTTTCGAGATATTTCATGATTCTGTTGCCCATGAGTTTTTCTAATACCTTGGAGAAAACTGGTAAAATACTTATGGGCCTATAATTATTAAATGCATGCTCATCTCCAGTTTTAAAAATCGGAATAACTTTTGCTATCTTCATCCTATCAGGGACTATTCCATGGGTAAAGGACATATTAATGATGTGGGTTAGAGGACGGGCTATTAGATTAATTGATTGTTTTAGTAGGTTCGAAGTAATGCCATCACAGTCCTCACTATTTTTGGGCTTAAAAGAATTGACAACAGCAGCCACCTCGTATTCAGTTGTTGGGGTTATGTAGAAGCTGTGTAGTTGATCATTATCCATGAAGTCTAAAAAGTTTTTCTGAGATTTGTTTATTTGTTCACTAGTGCGTTTTCCTATGTTCGCGAAAAACTTGTTGAATTCTTGGGCTATTTCAGTTGGGCTGTTAATTTCTTTAATATTTTCTATTATAAAACTTTGTGGTAAGGTACTCCCGCAGTTTGTTTTAAGTAAGGCATCATTAATAATTTGCCACGTTCTGCGTAAATTACCTTTGTTTTCTGATAGTATATTTGAGTAGTACATTGCTTTACTTTGTTTTTTAATCTTGTTAAATATCTTACAATAGTTTTTATATTTCCTAATATTCAGCTCAGTTGGGTATCTCAATTTTTTGTTGTAGAATTTAGATTTATTGTTTGATGAGATTAGGAGCCCCTTCGTCATCCAGGGATTTTGCTTTACGAATTTTTTTCTTAATTTAGTATTTTTCAGAGGAAAAGCCGTCTCGAAAGCAGATTGATAGATGTCCATAAAGATGTTGTATGCAGAATTTGGACAGTTAGAATCGAATACGGGGGAAAAGTCGCTTTGTGACAGTAGCGTTTTAAAGACTGCTATACTATCAGGATTAATTTTTCGCTTTAGGGTTATGGTTGGAGTGTCATAGGTTTTCTGAGCTGTTTCAGTATGGAAAGTAGCAAAATGGTCTGAAACATCTGTGATGATTATGCCTGATTGGGATGTTGACAAAATATTGTTTGTAAATATGTGATCGATTAGTGTGGCAGAGTGACACGTTACTCTAGTAGGCTTAGTGATATGCGGCAGGAAGCCTTGGCTGATCATGGTATCTAAATAAGTGGCGGTTTTGGTGTGAACACCCAATTTCAAAAGGTCAATGTTAAAGTCCCCCATTATGTACGATTTTTTGTTCTCCTGGTTTATTTTGTCGGTTATTTCGTTTAATTTGGCCAAAAACAGATCAATGTCAGCCTTAGGTTGTGTGTTGGGTCTATAAATTACCCCTATCAATTTAGCAGACTTACTGGAATTAATTTCGATGAACAGAGATTCAATGACATGTGGGATAAATATCGAAAGATCCTGACGGATCTTAAAAGCTGTATCCTCTTTGATGTACATTCCAATGCCACCACGTCCATCATCGCCATCTGGTCTTGTAATGCTTATAATGGGATGGTAGCCATTTAATGTGTAGGAACATTTGGGGGGAATTTGGAATATTTCAGTCAAACCAATGACATCAAAATGGTTGTGAGAATATTGAGTTTTAAACAGCAACTCTTTAAAAGAATCCCAATGGGCCTTGAGGCTTTGACAGTTTAGGTGAAGAATTGAGAAGTGTTCTTGCTGGTGATGATTAAAACTGGGGGGCATTTCTTCTGGTAAATAATATTTACAGTCATTATTAAGGACAGCTGATGGCAAATAGTTTGTAGATTCTGTCTCATGAGCTCTCTCGTTAAAAATTGATTGTAGATCATAATTCAGATTATTCTGGATCTCGTCCAATGAAATGCTATCCGACGACATAATAACAGGGGGGCCGGTCACCAAGTCCAGGTTGATAGCGCCAACCTGTGTCCACATATACATCCATGGGAAATTGTAGTTGAAAATCAGTATAAGCAAGTTTGAGTGAAGTTGTACAAGATTCAAATCGAGTCGTATGCAGTGTTGGAGTGGTTAAATGTATTGACCAGATAAAAAACAAAAATGTAAACAAAAACATATATACATATTCCATTTTCAAGTAAAGGACGATGCTATAAAAGTTTTGGAGGAGAACCATAGTGCAATACACATGAAGAAACTGTTTATTCTAGGGGGGGGGGGGGGGGGGTGGAGTCGATAACGAGAGTAGGGTACGGTTTAACCAACATTTGCCATTATTTTTATTTTTTTTATGGTGTAGTCGGATTGTGGCCAACAAGTTACTGGTTTTGATATTTCATTGATTCACCCATCCATCCACCCATCCAACCATTCACCCATTCCCTCGCCCACCCATGCACCAGCCGAGTGCATGGATGAATGAAGAATAAGGTAAGTTACTTTATAAAAATAAACTAAAATTAATAATTTCTTTTCACCAGCTTTCATTTAATTTATTAAATGGACAGATAAGTCTTTTATATATATTTGTCTCTAATATCGTCGTGTAATTATTCATTGAAAAGTCTCTGCTTGTTCTTTTTCAACGAATAAACGCAAAATTATTGCTTTTTTTTTTATCAGATTGATATAATTTAATACATTGCTAGATAAGACTAACCTTAGTTTTTATATATATCTGTCGCCAATAATTTCGCGTTTATTCATTGAAAAATCTCCATTGCAGCTTTTCCAACGAATATTCGCAAAATTATTACATTTTTTTATCAGATCTAATATATTTTAATAAACTGTTATATCATGTGTTTCCAAACATTGGCAAGTCACTCCCCGTGTTGGTAAAGCAAAAAGGTAATAAACCAATGGAATAATTGATAAACTGAGTATAATGCGGGTGCCACGGCTTGCTTTCACTGTAATCAGAGAAGACAACAAAAATCAACTGGGAACAATAGGTTGCTTTGTGGTATGAGACGAAGATTAATTTTCACTAATCCACCTGAATCTATGCAATTTATAGAGATCGAATTTTCATCTATTAAAAAAAAATCAACTAATAAAATTGGTGTAATTGTTTCTGCTTTTTTGGAACGAGCAATGTATAATCTATATATGATGCCCTTTGTTTAAAATATCGCTTTATTGAAATGCTGTTGGGTTTCTGATAATCTTTTTAATTTTTATTTTCTATTGGTCGGCGCCCCGGGTCTCATCCGGGAAAATTTTTAAAAATCAATGCTTTGAGAGGTTTTTTGGGGCCATTAAATAAACTATATGTTTCTATTCACCCTACCAACATTTTTAATTGGGTAGACTGGTGGTGTCATTTACCTGGTTTTGGTCAAGACAGTTTGTACATGACCATTGAATATCAGTTTGCTGTCTGTTTGCCTCTCTGTAGTCCTCAATCAGTGAAAGCTTGTGAAGCTATCACTAAAACAAATCGCCAGTCATTATGAAGGTGAACAGTTAAGATAAAGCCCACCGGCTGAAACTGAAAATCTGTTTTAATTCAAACAATGACCAGACTAGGAATGGTCGAACTTCCTATGAATAAATATCATACCAATATGTTGATTAAAACAATGCCCACGCCTTTATATAATAACATTAAAAAACTACATGCCGAACTTTAATTGAAAAAAAAACAAATGGCAAACTTAAATGGAATAAAAACAACATGGCAAACTTTAATTGAATTAAAAGTAAATAATCATAACAAAATTGTTATTAAAACAACACGGACACAAGTAGTTATCAATTTTCTATTATAAAAAATACTGCG
The DNA here is from genome assembly GCA_031216915.1 of Pictodentalium vernedei. Classification (NCBI taxonomy): domain Eukaryota; kingdom Metazoa; phylum Mollusca; class Scaphopoda; order Dentaliida; family Dentaliidae; genus Pictodentalium; species Pictodentalium vernedei. The sequence continues at coordinate 59,287,982 of CM062291.1, read as the reverse complement.
GTAATCTATTAAATCGTAGTGCCGGATTTACCAAACTCCAGTTGCCGAATCGTCCAACCCCCAAAGTGCCGAATTATCCAATGCAGGTGCCGAATTGTCCAAATTCCCAGTGCCGAATTGTCTCAGTGCCGACTTGTCCAGATAACGAGTGTATATCTTGGGAAAAAATTATACCTGATCATTTGGGCATCTGAACGATTCGCTACTCGTATTTTGGATGATTCGGCAATTTGATTTTGGACGATCCGGCGCAAACCCAGTCACTTCCATATTTTGGTTGGATGTAATCGTATTAAATGAAAATAATGATAGTTGTTTTGACTGTATCTGTATATGTACATCGCGGATATCATTGTTGGGCTTTGATGCGACGGGGGGAGCGCATTAGTTGCGATGGTCGAGTTTTCTAGCTTCGGTGCGCGGACTACATTTTCTTCCAGATGGTTCCAGTTAACTGCTGAGCGGACGAAGAGATAGTTTTTATGTTGTTCTGTTCTACTTGATGGAATTTCCATTGGCCCGCTGTTGTTTCTTGCAGGTGAACTTACATTGTTTGATGTTTGGCAGTCTGTGTATTCTTTAGCTTTAATTTAACGTTTTGTTTTTGGAATTTTAAAAGACTATTGGTTGGTATTGCTGGTATCTGCTCCTCAACCACTTTATAAAAGAATATCAGACGATTTTATTGGCGTCTGGTTTGTAGGGTTGGTAGTTTTAAGTCCTCCAGCATTCTCGTCATACAGCTGTCTTCCCTCGAGTTGTAGTCTTTGGTGATGCATCTCGCATGTCTTCTTTGGATGTTTTCTGGTTTAATTATTTCATTTTTAGTATTTATTGTCCCATATTCCATGATGGATCTAACTAGTGCGATGTATGCTGTGTTGCGACATTCCCCTGGGCAGTGTTGGATATTTCTGCAACGGAACCCAAGGGTTGAACTGGCCTTTTTGCTGTTGTTGTTCATATGGTCTTTCCATTTTAGGTCCCCGGATATTTATAGACCTTGGTACGGGTTTGATGTTACTTGTTCTAGAATGTGGTTGTTAAGGGTGTAGAATCTGTGGCTCTTCTTCTTCCGACTTAGAATATAGCATTTCTTTGCGTTAAATCTCATGCCCCAGTCAGAAGCCCAGTTTTCCAGTTGTTTGAGATCTCTTTGCAGCGTGTCGTGGTCTCTGCTTGTTGTTATATCTCTATAGAGCAGACAATTGTCTTCAAAGAGGCCAACGGATGATGCTACTGTACTAGGACGGTCATTTATGTGGCATATAAAGAGAATGGGTACCAAGACTGTTCCTTGGGGACTCCAGAATCCACAGGCGCTTCGTCCGAGTATTCCCCTTCGAGTTGACTTTCATTTTTCTTTCTGTTAGAAAGGTGGTTAGCCGCTCGTGGATTTCTCCTCCTATCCCATACTGATCGATTTTATGCAGGAGCCTGCCATGGGGTACTGTATCGAAAGCCTTTGAGAAGTCGAGGATTGCAATGTCTACTTGTTTCCCCTTGTCGATGGATTGGAGCATGTCGCGTATGGTGGTGGCGAGGTGGGTGTCACATGAGTATCCAGACCTGAATCCATGGGTTTAGTGTAGGTAAAACCTTATGTTTCTCAAAGGTGTTTAAGCATATGTCTATAAATTATGTGCTCTAGGAGTTGGCAGGGTACTGAAGTTAGGGAACCTGGTCTATAATTTTATGTTGCGTGTTTATCACCTTTTTTGAAAATGCATGATATATTCGCATTCAGCCAGCCCCTGGGGATTTTGCCACTGTCGACAGAGCGTTGGAATATGGGAGCCATGGTGAGTGCAAGATGTTCTGCACATTGTAGAGGGCTTAATCATACTTGGGATTTCCGCTGATTATCCGCGGTCCTCTTATGAGGTGATCTGCATCCGAAACCATCCCCACCGGGTACTTTCCCCACTGGATTTCCCAAGGAGCCTTGTTCCACAAGGCAGGTATTTGGGACATTATAAAATGATTTGTTCCAGGAGATATATCCGTCATATATAAACTGCGCATTTGGCAGCCCCTTTCATCACCTTTCCGGCCCCCGCCCCCACTCAACTCCAATGACTTTGATCACTTTGAACAATTATTACATCTCCAACTATAAACAGCCATGTAGGTTCTCAAACGTTGGTGCATCTTTATTTGCATTTAATCAGCCCAACGAGCTTTTGGCACAGCACGCCAGTTTCTATAGGTATTCTCAAGCACCCCCACCCCAATATAACTGCTCCCTTGATTTAGTCCCCCCCCCCCCCCCCCCCTTCGCTCTAGATCATAAGTCTCAATGGAATATTTTCCCATTAACTTCCTGACCTGCCTTGTCCATCCTGTCTGAATAGTTGAACGCCATTTTACACCATCTGCCATTTGGATGATTTACCGGATAATTTAGACAGCAAAATCTCCCCATATCGATTTTATCTTTTACAGACATCTACCAAAGTTTCGCCTCTGATCGCTTTTAAAGCGACCGCACTATCTGACCCGGTCATCCAACGACCCGCGGCACTAAGCAGAATGACCAAGTTCTTCACTACTGTTTATTTTAAAGGGATCACATCAGTTCCATATCTTATACTTGGCAATCCCACCCCAGAGTCTCCCAAATCGTTTTTTTTTTCCAACGAACACCCTGTTAAAGCTACTCCCTCCAAGAAGTTTTGTTCCAAAACCAATTCGTCACGGGATGTTTCTCCTCGAAATGAAAAGCAGGATGATTCTGGATTGCCAGGTGACAATTCATCTGAATAGAAGATGGAGGAGGGAGACTTGTCCGTGATGCGGGGAATTGTCCCAGACAACGCACCTTCCACCCCTCGTACTCTTGCTTCTCCGGCTTCTTTGGACCAGAGCCCCGACCAGAGGGTGGTCACCGCGGAATCCGTGTAGGCGTCCCCGGTAGTGGAGGCCACCGAAGCTCTGCTGGGAGAACAATACAGAGATGAAGAACACCAAAAACATATGCTAAACGAAATAGAATACGCAGCCAAACACGGACCAACAGGCGAAATACCCACGGAGTACTTACGGGATCACAGCAAACGCTACCTAGCAGGAACACTGCCCAAAGGGGCACCACATCATCAGTAGCTGCGAGGACCAGGCCATACGAGTCACCTCCGGGCTCCATCTCTCCATCAACAACACCAACCAAGGCCGCTTCACCATCGCAACCTCCTCGTCTCACAAACGCCGCTGAGTACCTTTACTCCTTTACCACGCCCAGACATGATAGAAAACTTATTGTACTGCCATTGAGGGTCGAAAGGGGCTTCCCTCACACCGTCCCTGCGCGTCTTGGGCGAGCGAAACCACGGATCCACATTATAAGTTATTGTGATAAGTTGACAGCGTCGAGGTTGAACATACGCTCCGAGCCGCAAGCCTCAGACCATGTTACCGTCAACTCATCACAATAACGAATATGTTTCAATAAGACACTACCCATAGCCCTAAATCTACATTGTGAAACACGAGAGGTTTATTTACCAAACCTGTGATCGTAAAAAGTTGCCTTCTGCAAGGCAACTTTTAACGATCACAGGTTTAGTAAATAAACCTCTCGTGTACCCACGACGGCACTGGCTAACTAATCAATAAACCAGATAAACTCATTCCATCTTAATTCAAATCGTAAATCGGTTTGTAATTTAAACAACACTTTATCCGGAACACCGTTTGCTGCACGTGTGAAAAATCCAGAAAAATGAAGCGACTTGCTAGTCACTCCGTTGATGAAGCAATTACGAACCGGGCGACGTCAATTGACATTTCGCATTGTGACGTCAGAGGTAACATTTGTCACTTGACCCGTAAACATAGAATATACTACGCGAGCTCTCGTCCAATCAGTGGAGGAGGATTTTAGTCTTATTGAAACATAATAGTATCTTAACGAACGACCAAATAGTAAGTGGCAGACTATACTTGCCTGAAGACTAGATTTTACAGACCACACATCATCTGATAGACAGACAAGAGTCCTTTACAAGCATACATTTAATTATTTTCTCCCCACTAACCGTTATGTAACCATCATAACCGTTATGGATTTTTCATCATCCTTCACTCCATCCCCGAAGATAGACGTCCACCCTTGGGGAGGCGAGCGTTTGTCTTGCATTCCGCTTATGGTCCTTTTTGTAAACGTCCCCAGGACGCACTTTTGGCCCCGCCAAATAGGGTAACAAGCAGGCCTGCTCCCAAATCAGGGAAGTTTGTGTCCTTTGGTGGTGCCCTAAGAAGGGCCGTTGTTTTCTGTGATAGTTGGTTAACGATTGTGAAGACGCCGAATCCAAGACAGCTCATCCTCATCGAAATCAGCTAGAGGCAGACTTTACTTGCCGATAATGGCCCAAACATCAGTGAAATAAGTGGCAGATTATACTTGCCTGAAGATGCCTCGAGAACATGACCCCATCACCCTCGGGGAGAGGTAGAACCTTGTCGAGAGGTCACCTTCTCACACTGGTCCTCACCCAAGGAAGGATAACTACCACCCAAAGAAGACCAAACAGAACATCGCAAGCCGATTCCCTCTACTTTTCATCCTCTGCTGCGGCCTACCATGATGGCGATCGGCGAAAATCTAGAAAGCCCAAGTAGGGTCGAAACGGACTTGCCCCAAACCATCCCCGCGCGATTTCGGCGTGTGAAACCATTGTTCCGCGAGTTGTATCTTAAATAATTAAACGTGCTGTCCCCATTAAAAAGACAAGAGCAACGCTAATGCATGTGCTGATGCCCCCGAAGGTAGCAAAGTCGGACTTGCATGTAAATAAGTAACTTCTGAATGTTTGAAGAGAATTGGTTCATCCAAACAACCCTATAGGCTATGGTACAATTTACCTTAGTCAGAAACAGAGGCCAAAAACAAACAGGGGCCATAACTCTACCAAACATGAATGGACGAAACGCTAGGAACGAGAGCATCCGTTCCCCCAAGCTGCCCTATCACCATACCAAAGAACATTAAAATCCGACAGCTGATGCTCGAATTATAATACAAAATGTTCGTACGGACGGACGGACGGACGGACGGACGGAAGGACGTACGGAAGTACGGGCGGACGGACGGACGGAGACCTCTACTATATACCCCCAAAAATTATTTTCGGGGGCATAATAAAAGCTATAAGAGTTTTATGTAAATTTTTGTAAAGATGTCTACAGCGATCATGTTTACACATTTATTCATCCAGTCTCCCGTAGCTTTATCGACAGCTCTTACGATTTTTTTTTTTGGGGGGGGGGGGGGGGAGGGGTGGTTGTGAGAGCGAAACGCCACGGAACGAACTGGTTTTGTGACGGAACGTACCGGAACCCTCTTATCCCCCAACCACTGTTAGATGCTTGCTTTCCCATTCACCAATAGAAAACTTACCCACCATCTGCATTCGATCCTCATCTACCACACGACCCACGGGTTTTACGTTACTATTACTTTTGTTCAGTTCTACTCTCCATTTACCCCCATACTTACAATGGTTAATAGTTTTTGTTTACAGTCCCCACTTAGTCTGGGTAACATAACAACAAAACGTGTGCCTATAGAGATAGGCCTAAATCAGGGGTGTATCCTTTCGTCAATTATTTTTGCATTGTACATCAAAGATTTGGGAGATGAACTACTATATAGCGACGAGGGGGTAGAACTTAGTGACCTGAAGATCACAGGGCTATTTTTCGCAGATGATATGGTACTAGTGTCAGAAAGCGATGGGGGACTAGAGAAAAAGGTTACAAATGGAGGCTCGAACTAAATGAAAGCAAAAGCAAAGTTATACCCGTTTGGCGTAAAGTGGAACCTACTCGAAAGTGGAGTGGAGGTGGGGGGGGGGGGGGGGGGTCTGTATTCCGAAAGGTAGCAACAAACGTCTTAGTGTAGGAGAGACATTTGACTACGAGTATTTAGGGGTAAGTAGAAACATTACGGGAAGGGGCATTTACCGAAACCACACGAAAAACTAACTGTGAAGGGGAGGCGAATCCTTAATCAAATGAAACTAATAGGTAAAAACAGCTTCAGTAAGGTTTTCGCGAGGAACACAATTTGGGAAATGGTGGACTACCAAGTATAACACATGGTACGGAAATGATACCTCTAAACCAAATGGTGTTAAAGAGCTTGGAAAACCAGCAGAACGATGCAGGCCGATGTATAACGGGGTCGAATAATGCTGCAGCACTAGAAGCAATAAGGAGCGAGCTTGGGTGGATGAGGATTAAGGACAGGATAGAATTAAGAAAACACTGTTATTATTATTATAAATATGCCGCCGAAATATTGCTTTCTTGTATTCAGAATAACACACTGGCCGACCGGTGATTTGTCGCAGTTCCCAGGCCTTGGTTACCCTTGTGCCAACTGCCTCCATATTCCCACACTTCTTCTCTCCTCCCAACACTCGGAGACGAACTGCTTGATGACATCCCGAGCCCCATTCTTCCCAATCTCTCCGATAAGCATATTAACCCTCTCCTTTGTATCGCTCACTAGCCACATGTCCTTCCTTCTCCCACCCCACTTCCTCATTATACTCCCAGTGAATCTTGTTTTGTTAAGACTGGTAGTTTGGGCATTCTATTAGAAAGTGCCCCAGAGTCTCAACCACGCCTAAATTACACATCTGGCACTCCTTTTCATTGTTTTCACCAATTTTTATGTCAGCCCCATGGACCGTGACCTCAGCTTGAACAACAGTAACCCCCAAAGGTGCCATAAAGGTACCCTGGCTTCTCTTTATAACGCAGGCCGTCCAAAGACGTTGATTTGACCCCACCCCCTCGCCAATTAAGGTTACAATCCTCTATGACTCTTTCTCTGACGATTTTTTACCTTGGATTGTCCCGTCTTCTAAGTCTGGGAACTCCAGTGCACAGTTAAGTATTAACCCCCTCACTTGGACCATCCACCCTGTCGTTGTATTTGAATTCCAAATATTCTCGAACAATACTTTACGCTATCGGCTGCAAGGGAAATTTACAAAATAGTGAAGATAACAGAATTTCAATAAGTCTATTCTATTTACTATTCAGTCGTATTGTGCGCACGCCGGGAGTTTTTTGTTTTTGCACAGTTCAGTGCAAAGCATTTATAGTGACGTTAAAAACAAGAGTCGGCATGCTGTTTACTGTGGGGGTGAAATAATTAGCGACAGCAGCCTTGAATGTCCCTAAGAATGTGGCAGCCCTCGACAGGTTGCTCCAGTCTGTGATTGTCCTTTGGAAAAATGACTCCTTCCTATAGTCGCGTGTGCAGATCAGTTCCTGGTGGGCTAGGTAATGCGAGTGTCTGCTGGCGCTATTTGGTGGGACTAGCCTCCTGTTGGTAGAGATAAACCATTTGCATGTGGATCCTGTACATCATAGATAATCTTACTTTCCTCCTCTGATCTCCAAGGGATTCCCATTTGAGTACTTCTACCATCCATGTTACACTGTATCTATCTCTGTATCTATGATGGGCATGTCTGGCTGCACGTTGCTGGATTTCATGTAGCTTTTTGACGTTTCCTTCCAGAAATGGGTCCCACACCGGTGAAGGGTACTCAATGGTTGGACAGACTGATGTTTGGTATGCTTCGCTTTTAACCCTTTACCCAACGCAGACGATGTCAAAATTTATTATTTTAAATATCATTTTTTTCAAATTTAGAAAAAAATTCCAACAAAATCATATCATGTGACCCCTCGTTGGAATGAGCTCGTTCCAACGAGGGGTCACATGATATGTTTTTGTTGAAATCTTTTGAAAAATAATATTTTTTCAACTGCTGAATTTGCATATTACGCGGGCGGATGCGGCCGATTCGTTGGGTAAAAGGTTCTTTGACGAGATGTTGATGTTTCGTTGAGGAATCCGAGAGTTCTGTTAGCCTTCCCACAGATGCTATTGATGTGTTCGATCTAACGAAGATCAGAACTGATGGTAATTCCGAGATATTTTACAGACGTTACATGCTTTAGTGTGTGACCATGCAGAACGTAGGTATGATGGAGTGGTTTTCTTTTTAATGATGTGGTGAACACATGGCACTTCTTGGGATGAAATTTCATTTTCCATGTTTCTTCCCATTTGCAAGTCTGTCGTCCTGTAATGTTATGGCATCATTTTAAGATGTTACTGTGAAGTAGGCAACGGTGTCGTCAGCAAACAGGCTTATTTTTAACTTCAGGTTGGTTGGAATGTCATTAATGTATAGCAAGAGGCTTGGACACAGGACAGACGGGACCTTGAGGCACTCCTGAGCATACATCGATATAGTTAGATTTGCAACCATCTAGGACCAGTGACGTGGCTAGAGATTTTCGATCGAGGGGTGGGGGGAGGTAGTGAATTTCCACTTAGGGGGAGGTGCCAGGAGGGGGACTCCCCCCCCCCCCCACACACACACACAGTTGAAAATTCACTACCAAGAAAAAGTTTGAAAATGAAGCCATGAAAATGACGTCGCCCGTTTCATAATTGTTTCATCAACGGAGTGATAAAGCAAGCCGCTTCATTTTTCTGGATTTTTCACATGTATAGCATACAGTGTTTCGAATAGAGTGTTGTTTAAATAACAAACAATTTACGATTTGAACTAAGATGGAATGAGTGTATCTGATTTATTGATTATTTATTTACTGCTGTCGTGGGGGTACACGATAGGTTTATTTACTAAACTTGTGATCATTAAAAGTTGCCTTGAACAAGGCAACTTTTAACGATCACAAGTTCAGTAAAGAAGCCTCTTGTGTTTCACGATATAGGCTCTGGGCTGTGGGTAGGGTCGTATTGGAACATATACGTTATTGTGATAAATTGACGGTAACATGGTCGCAGGTTTGCGGCTCAGAGCGTATGTTCAACCTCGACACTTCGCGTCTCGTTTGAACATAAGCCCCGAGCCGCAAACCTCAGATCATGTTACCGTCAGTTTATCACAATGACTTGTAATGTTGAAAATAATAAAACTGCCATGTGAACAGAAGTTGACAAGACTGCAAAGATATCAATGAAGTAGACTTTGACCGCATATAAAAATCATAAGAATTGAAATAAATTATCTATCACTCTATCAGATTATGAATGTGGGGTGGGCATGTTAAATTTTGTATGACGTGCTATACACCACATACAACCTAACACTCCAATCCCACAATCATACTCTTATAAAGCAACAGATAAATCATTTCAATTCTTATTTGAAACGACTCACAACCCTCATTGTCACGTATAGTCTGTCTCCAGCTGTGTCAATTCCTGTCGTAGTATCATAGTACTAGGGTGGGTGTCTTTTGATGGTCTTTAGGAAAGTATAATCTGCTGGTGATTTTGTGTTGACTTGATCGTATCCATCATTTACAATGATAGCTGTCTCCAGTTCGGTCAGGTCTGTCTCCAGCTTATTGTACACATCCAGCAAGCACGTCTCTAGATATTTGGGCAAATCGGTTGCAAAGGGTTGATGCCCCTACATCAGTCTGAGCTCATAGAGCCAAAACAGAGCCCCAGGCCTATTTTGACTAAGCATCAGTGGAAAATTTGGATGTAAGTCAAAAAATAAGCAGACTGTCATCTGCAAAATGAGGTTCCCACATGGTGAATTTGGTGATGCTACCCTGCACAGCAGGGTACCATCACTAAATTTAACCTCTGTGAACCTCAATCTGAATCAAGGTTTCAAAGCTAAAACAGAAAGAGTTACCCAGAGGATAAATTGGCCCACTGTATGGGAAAGCATCAGCGAATTCACCCTCTGGGGACCTCATTCAGCAAATGACAGATTGCTTATTTTTAGGCTTGCCAAGATGGGACAAGACAAATGGGAGGCGGAAGGGGGGTGATTGATCAGACAGGGAGAAGAAACCCCATCAGCAATGCCAGCCAGGGAGTGGCTCCAGCATAATGGTCATTAGCGGTTGGTTACAGAAATAGCCAACAAAGAAATGTAGTGACCACAAATGAAATGTAGAGATTAGTACATACATGTATTTATTTATGCAATGGTGAGGTAAATTCTTCAAAAGTTTCAATACATCCTCTTTCTGTTGTCAATAAGCACCGTTGCATTAAGTTTAATAACAATTTGTACTGAATTTACTTTTCGTGACTTAGGTCATTTAGAGGGGTATTTTGTCTACAGATTTATTTATTTATTTATTTATTGGTGTTTAAGCTCACATACTTACATAGCATAATGGCTAATCGTGACCATGGCAGTTTTATGGGTGGAGGAAGCCAGAGTACCTGGAGAGAACCACCGAGCATCGATGAGCAATTGTCAGCTCCTCAACATTCTAACTCTGTTCAAGCTCCACTCAAGCAGGGTTACAGCGGTTGAAGACATGTGCACCATCGACGTGCAGCATGCTTAGTACACTGTGTCATCGTGCCCCCATGTAGGCAACCGGAATAAAGTACCTTGCCCAAGGACACAACGTGGGTCGTCCCGGACAGGGATCGAACATGGGACCTCTAGCATAGAAGTCCAATAGTCTATCACTGAGCCACTGTGATCCCTGTCTTCAGACGGGCAGTTTTAAAAACTAAGATGGCTGGCTAATTTGCATAATTTATGCACAAGGAAAAAAACCATACAATGTGTTATGTACATTGTGCTAGTTGTTTCCCATACCCCAAATAATAAAAATCTGAATCACTATTTGGATATTCTTACTTAAAAAGAACAAAATGGCCAATGACAGTCTTTAGTAATACAGAAAGTTTTTACTGCAGTAAACAAACACTGCTTCACTTGCCACAGATGAATGATGGACAGTGAATGGATGATGGAAACAATATCAGAAAAGCTCCATTGACTGTCTGAGTGGAGCAAAAAAAAAAAACAACACTGAAAACAAATTCATCATATTTTATAACACATATGTGATTGTTCAAACAGTTTAAAACTGATAAATACTGTCTTTCATAGTCTTCAACATCAACATACAGCTTATACTAGATGTCATTAACCCTTAACCCAACCAACATAAAATCAAAATTTATTATTTTAATTTTTCTTTTCAAAATTTTTCAAGAAATTTTAATAAAACCATATCATGTGCCCTTTCATTGGAACAAGCTTGTTCCAATGAGGGGATCGCATGATATGGTTTGTTGAAAGTTTTTCAAACTGCTCAATTGTAAATTACGAGGGTAGATGTGGCCAATTCATTAAATAAGGGGTTAACCATTTACCCAATGAAACAACCATAGCCGAAGTGAAAAGTGCTGAAGGCCACTATAATGGCTTTACACTGTTTGCGCTAATCTGTTGTTGGCTCAGCAGAATTATTTATTATTTATTTATTGGTGTTTAAGGTCACATATTTCTGCACAATGGCTAATCATGACCTCAACAGTTTTACGGGTGGAGGAAGCCGGAGTACCCGGAGAGAACCACCGAGCAATGGCGAGCAACTGTCAGCTTCCCAACATACCAACTCCACACAATCAGGGTTAGCATTGGTTGAAGACAGTGCACCATCGACGTGCACTACGCCTTAGAACACAACGTCACCGTGCCCCCGAATGGGCAATGGGGGTGTCTTGAATGAAGTGTCTTGCCCAAGGACATAATGTGGTTGCCGCAGGTCTGATTCGAACCTAGGACCTCTCGGCTTGCAGCCTGCACCTCTACCTACTGAGCCACCGTGCCCACCCCCCCCCCTCAGCAGAAGAAAAATACTAATATAAAATTATTTTGTTACAATTTATTGGAGAGTGCCAATTGGCACTCTCCAATAAATTGCAACAAAACAATTATTTATGAGCAGTACCTTGCTAAATTAAGGCTCCTTTTGCTGCTAGTGTGATATCATAAAATATTTGCATTACAAATGACCATTGAAAACTAATTTAGCATTCTACCAATTAAAAAAACACCATTCAAATTTTGCTTTGAAAAAACATAGGTTATTACCCCTCATCAGCACAAGCTAGTTCTAAGGAGGGATCATGAGATATATTTTGAAGGTAAAAAGTGAAACTTTTTTTATTAGATATTTAAGTGTTGTCCAACAGTTGTGTTGGGTAAAGGGTTAAACCATACCTGAAATTCACAGAACTTTGAGGTAACACTAAATGAGGACATATTTTTTAAATCCCATTATACAATCACAAAATATGAATTGAAATGACTGCACTAATTTATTTTTTCAGAAATATTTCCTTCTGATTTGTTCATGCATATCTTGATATTCTTTCCATTAAACTGATGATGTGCTGTGTGTGATGCACTGTTGGAAAGGGCTCTAAGACAGCCATTTCCAATAAAACATTACAAAATAAAATTCTTCAATAAGGGTAAAAAACCCCGGAAAACTTCCATGAACAATAGTCAAAACACTGCGCAACATGTAACCCTTTACCTAATGTAACGGCCAAAACCGGCCAGCGCTATTCTCAAAAATCGGCAATTAATTTTCATTATTTTTCATTTTTTGTCTCTAAAACATAGGTTAAGACCCCTCATTGGAACGAGCTTGTTGAGCTCATTCCAATAAGGGGTCATAACCTATGTTTTTGAGACAAAAAATGAAAATAATAGTTATTCAAGAATTTTTTTTTGCAAGTGTCGTCTGCTTTTCATGTTAGGTAAAGAGTTAAAGAGGAAGGGAGATAACTCTTCTGATTGATGTGTGGTAGTAATAGTTCTCAAGTTAATGAGGTTTCAGAAAAGTTTCCAGTAATTTTATTTTTATTGATGAAATCAAAAAATATTTCTAGGAGAATTCCCTCATAAGCTTCCTAAGGAGTGATGGCATTGGTTTAAAGAATTGCCCCAAAAGTGACGGCATGGAAAAGTATTACCACCAGAGGAAATTTAAAATTAATCTGTTCCATGAGCACTGACAAAGTTGTCAAGTACAGCAAATAAGAATTCAAGTGTCTTGCACTGACCCAGTTTTCAATAGAGAACTCGCACCCCACTACTGGGTCATATTTAACCCTTTGCCCAACGTAACAGCCAAAACCGGCCAGCGCTATTCACAAAAATCGCCAATTAATTTTCATTATTTTTTTCATAGAACACATTGGAAATGTGTAGGCATATAGAACACATTGGAACTCGGGGGATGATATGTAAACAAAATACTGTTTACTCAATTCCTTAACAACCCAAGGGATGTAACTCTATCTGTTGTCTTCTGCATTTGTAAAAAGAAAAGTTATTCGCAAATTTGGTCCAACTGATTACAGAGCATGAGAAATGCATCCACAAAATTTTTCTCCACTTGTTTCTATTGTGATTCAAATGGGACAAATTCGTCAACATGTATGGTATATGGAGATTTAATACCTGGGTGTCGGTTTTTAACTCTTAACCCGCTGAGGATTTTTAATATATTTTTCATCAAATCCAGTCATGGCTGCTGTGAAGCAGCCATGACTAGATTTGATGAAAAATTCACCTACATTTAAATGAATCAATCATTGATCATTTATTTATTTATTGATATTTAAGGTCACATATTTATGCACAATGGCTAATCATGACCGTGACAGTTTTATGGGTGGAGGAAGCCGGAGTACCCAGAGAGAACCACTGAGCAACGACGAGCAGCTGCCAGCTCCCCACTGCAGCACAGGCAGGGTTAGATTGGTTGAAGACATGCGTACCATCGACGTGCAGTACGCCTTAGTACATGGCGTCATCGTGCCCCCATGCAGGCAATGGAGACGAAGTGTCTTGCCCAAGGACACAACGTGGCTGCCGCAGGTGGGATTTGAACCGAGGACCTCTCGGCTTGCAGCCTGCACCTCTACCTACTGAGCCACCGCGCTCCCAATTTATACTTATTTTAGTGGCAAGAGATTTTGTGTGTTGGCAGGAATATCCGCCAGCAGCATGTAAGGAGTTAAACACCAAGCCGCAGGTAACTTATAATAATTCGGCGATAACTTATAATAATTCTTATATCACTGAGGCTAGATGGGGTTGCTGATGTGACCAAGCACTGTCAAACAAGATATAATAGTTGATAACAGTCATACCACTGAGGCTACACAAGATTGCTAATGGGTTCAAGAGCTCTGTCTGTAAAATAGTTCATAATTCTCACACTACTGAGGCAAGATTGGGCTGCTGATGGGCCTGACAGTTCTGTCAGACCAGATGAATTAGCTGACAAGTCTCACACTATTGAGGATAGACAGCGATGCTGATGGATCTAAGAGCTCTGTCAAACAAAATATGACAGTTGATAATGCTAATACTATTTAAATAGGGCTGCTGTTGGGGCTGACAGCTCTGTCAAACAAGATGTAAAGCTATTGAGGACAGACAGTGATGCTGTTGGGGGCAAGAGCTCTGTAAAACAAGATATGATAGCTGATAATGCTAATATCGTTCAAAAAGGGCTGCTGATAGAACTCACATCTCCGTCAAACAATATAATGAATTGTAAATTTTTTATATCTATGCTGTCCGCTGTAGTGAACTCGCTCCCCACTCCTGGGTCATATTTAACCCTTTACCCAACGAAATGGCCAAAACTGCCCAGCGCTATTCACAAAAATCTCCAATTAATTTTCATTATATTTTTAATTTTTTGTCTCAAAAACATAGGTTATGACCCCTCTTTGGAATGAGCTCATGAAGCTCGTTCCAATGAGATGTCATAACCTATGTTTTTGAGACAAAAAATGAAAAAAATGAGTTATTCAAGAATTTTATTTGCAAGTGTTGTCTGCTTTTCATGTTAGATAAAGACTTAACCAATAAATCAGAACTTGTCTATTGCACTAATCATTCACTGCCTAACTTCCCAGCATTTTCATGTGGAGGCTAGGTCCAGTGTGTAACAGCTTTGCGATAAGAGCAGAAAGTGGAACAAAAAGTTGTTTGTACTACAGCATTCATTTGGGGGAAACTGAAAACATTTGAGAAAATTCTCGTTGTTGAGCATTGATTATTATCCCTTTACCCAACGCACACAATATCAAAATTTATTATTTTAAACACCATTTTTTTTAATTTTTCAAAAAATTTCAACAAAACCATATCATGTGACCCCTCGATGGAACGAGCTCGACGAGCTCGTTGCAACGAGGGGTCACATGATATGATTTTGTTGTAATTGTTTAAAAAATAATATTTTTTCAACTGCTGAATTTGCATATTACGTGGGCGATTCGTTAGGTAAAGGGTTAATAACAACTTCCACCCCCGAAGATGCCTGCGGACTGAGACACATTTTTTGTAGGTGAACAATGAGCATTCTAGCAATCCCTTTGAATAGAGATCAAAATTCAAGCAATTTCAATATTCCATTTGACCTCTGAAACATGCTTTGTGTGAAATATGCCACCGACAAAGGCATATTCCGCAAAAGTATTATGCATTTCCTCGCCTTATGCATTACTTTTCTTTTGATTTTTTTTTTGCCAACTACCTGTCCTTTTAACCTTTTACCAATGCAGACGATATAAAAATTTATTATTTTAATCACTTTTTTTCTTCAAATTTTCAAAAACTTTCATTAAAACCATATTACGTGATACCTCAGTGGAACAAGCTCGATGAGCTCATTCCAATGCGGGGGTCACATGATATGGTTTTGTTGAATTTTAAAAACAAATATACATATTTTCAACTACTTAATTTGTAAATTTTGCGTGCAGATGTGGCTGTTGTGTTAGGTAAAGGTCTAAGGCGAGAAATTGCCCCTACCCTCCAAGGCCCACCTCATCTGAAAATATAGAGAGCAATAAATTCTGGCCAAGAAAATCTTTGATAAACTAACAGATTTTACCTAACATGAAAAGCAGATGACACTTGCCAAAAAAATTATTTAGTAACTATTTTTTTATATTTTTTGCGTCAAACACCAAGCTTACGACCTCTTAATGGAACAAGCTCATTCCAATGAGGGTTTTTTTGAGGCCAAAAATGAAAAAAATAATGAAAATTGAAGTGCAGATTTTGTGAATAGCGTTGGCCGGTTTTGGGTGTTACGTTGAGTAAAGGGTTAAAATGAGGGCTCTCACAGTAAATCTACTAGATGTGAGGGTAATTTCCAGACTGTTCCCCCCTCCCTGTGAGTCTTGCAGCCTAGCAGTAATTTCTAGTTTCTCGGCAAGTTTTGAATGCAAGGAAGCCAATACTTGATTTGCAACCACTGCCAAGGTAATTTGACTATTGTCCACACAAGACCTTTTCTTGATTGTATGTTAATTGTTGAGGGCAAGGTTATTTTGGTGGTCTGAATTTGTTTTATTACAAATCATTGGCGAGGCACTCTCCAATAATTTGCAATAGAACTAATTTGTAAATGTTATTTGCATTTGACTGAATATGAAATATGAGGAAGGAAAACATAGGCGTTTGCTCCGATATCCTCATTTTTTTTAAAGCCCTGATAGTGGCTTTTAGCACTCAACCAGTTAAGTACCTATTCTGACACAACAAAGTTTGTCAATGTTAGATAAAGACCAACTCCCTATCAACTCCCTAAAGATGGTATTAACCCTTTACATAACATGAAAAACAGGCGACATTTGCAAATAAAATTTTGAATCACTAATTTTTTTGATTTTTTGTGTCAAAAACATAGCTTATAACCCGTCATTGGAATGAGCTCGTTGAGCTCATTCCAATGAGGGGTTATAAGCTATGTTTTTGAAACGACAAATGAAAAAGTAATAAAAATTTAATGGTGAATGTTGTGAATAGTATTGGCCGGTTTTGACCGTTACGTTGGGTAAAGGGTTAAAGCCAATGTTCCAATAAGACTAAAATTCTTGCTCTCAGACTGGATAAGAGTTGACATAGTTTTTTCTGTGTGTAAGGCTCCAGTAGTATATTTTACCGCGTGACATCACACAAAATATCTGAAATGAAGCACACCCAATAACTTCACACAACAGAGTGTTCAGCGGCTGCACAATACAAAATCTCAACATCACCATAACAAGAAATAAACACACCGTATCTGAATGAATTGCTGTTCAAATTACATATAGAATATACCCATAGTAGCTTGGGGTACCAAATGTTCAACACAAGCGGTGAACATTTGGTACACCAAGCTACTTTGGGTATATTTTATTTATACCATGATCGTCAGGTTATTAAGAGTCGCTATTATTTTTTCTTGATTTTACTGAGTAGCAGACGTACATGTGTGCGAATCATTTTTTGTTCACATGAGCATCAGTGGGCGGAACTACCGCTTTCAATTTTATCGCCGCAACGAAACGGAAAAAGAAACAGGGCCTTTTTCATTTTAATAACATACTATTTCGAGTTATGGATGCTTTATTAACATGAGACAATGCATGATTGTTAATTTTTGGTGTCTTATGGGAAAAACTCATTTAAAAACGTAATAAATAATTGCTGGTTTCATTTCACTCTTCACGAGGTGATGAGTGATAAATTTAGCCAAATTAGCATTCAAGGCAACGTCACCAAAGATCAACTTAGATGTAGTTCCACTGTAGGT
Organism: Pictodentalium vernedei; assembly: GCA_031216915.1. NCBI lineage: Eukaryota > Metazoa > Mollusca > Scaphopoda > Dentaliida > Dentaliidae > Pictodentalium > Pictodentalium vernedei. Next base: position 59,270,531 of record CM062291.1, on the reverse strand, counting down.
GTAAATTTTAACTATTGAAATCCCATTGCTGGCGTGTTCACCACGGTTGGTGTGTAAAGCTAAAATTGATGTCATGGGCTTTTTATATATAATACAATAGGTTATCATGGTATAAAAATCAGTTTACAATGAGAACGAAGAGTAAGACAGAATGCCTTCTACCTCCATATGATTTATTGATTATGTGTCCTGTGATATCATGGGCTACATGAGAGGTTTATTTACTAAACTTGTTATTGTTAAAAGTGGCCTTGTTCATTTCACGATGTCGGTTTGAGGCTTTGAGTAGGGTCTTACTGGAGCATATACGTTATTGTGATGAACTGACGGTAACATGGTCTGAGGTTTGCGTCTCAGTTGAAGATAAACTCTGAGCCCAAAACTCAGAACACAATAAAATAAGCAATCTGTCATTTGCAGAATGAGGTCCCACAGGGGGAATTTGCTGACGCTACCCCATACAGTAGGTCATTTTATCCGTAGAATACCTCTTTCTGTTTAGGCTTGTGACCTTGATTCAGCTTCATGTCCACAGAGGGTAAATTTAGTGATGCTACCCTGCTGTGCATGGTAGCATCACAAAATTCACCCTCTGGAGACCTCATTATGCTGATTTATTATTTATTTATTTATTGGTGTTTAAAGTCACATATTTCTGCACAATGGCTAATCATGACCATGACAGTTTTAAGGGTCGAGGAAGCCGAAGTATCCGGAGAGAACCATCGAGCAACGGCGAGCAACTTTCAGCTCCCCAACATACCAACTCCATACAAGCTGGGTTAGCATTGGTTGAAGACAGGTGCACCATCGACGTGCAGTACACCTTAGTACACAACGCCACCGTTCCCCCACGTGGGCAATGGGGGGTGAAGTGTCTTGCACAAGGATACAACGTGGTTGCCACAGGTGGGATTCGAACCGAGGACCTCTCGGCTTGCAGCCTGCACCTCTACCTACTGAGCTACCGTGACCCCTCCCCCCCACTATGCAGATGACAGTCTGCTTATTTTCAGGCTTGTCAGAACATGTTACCATCAATTCATCACAATAACTTTTAGGGTTTCACATGTTGTGAAAAGATTGTTATATTATGAGGACATGTGCCCTCCTGATCTTTTTCAAAATAAGTTATTGCTCACACCCATACACTTGCAAATATTCATTTGGCAAACTACTTACTGGAATGATCTCCCTCAACCCCCTGCACACTGATGTCGAAATATCGAAAGTTCAGGGTGCAAATATTTCCCATAATGCAACTAGAAATTTAACCAATTCAATCTTGTTTGACAGAGCTCAATGAGCTCTGTCAAACAAGATTGAATTGGTTAAATTTCCAGTTGCATTATGGGAAAAATGGCTACTTCAAACCTGGATATTTTGACATCAGTGTGCAGGGGGTTAAATTTTTCAGTTTTGATACATAAAATAGGTCTGGGCTGACGAAAATTAAATAAAATCAATGTCAAGATTTAAAAAAAAAAAAAAAAAAAGGAAAAATTTACCCAAGTTTTATTGAGGACTAATGGATGATGATTTTCTCACAAATATAACAAGTGAATAACAAATACTGATAAACTTACATATTGCATAAAAAAAACATTGAGCAATAATTTACAAATATCATTAAAAATAACATAACAAGACACAGATATAATGGGAAATGTTCAATAAATATATAAATATTGCAATCTTTAAAATATCTCATAAAAACTTCAATGTACAAAAATATACAAGCAGTTCTATTCACAGGCGAAAAATTTTATTGCATGATGGACATACAATTAATATATTAAAGACTGACTCGAAATTTGATAATTAAAAACATCTAGCTGTTTTCACAAATGTTGTCACAAATTTTATAAATGCCTTCATTTTATATCAACCTCAAAATTAATTTCTATAAATGCATGCTTAGGAAAAAAATGTCAACTGAAATTGAATAATTGTCCTTTTCAGCCTACAGAAATTATCTCCCTTGATGTGCAATAACAATAAACTAATGTGTCATCATAAGACAGGTCAAAGACTGATTGTTTATGGTTAAACATGTGTACAACCACACAGGATGGTTGTACAAAGATCTTGAGTTAGGATTAAATCAACATTGGTTATTATATATAAATGCATGTCAGGAAAATAAAGTGAAACAAAGTTCATTAACTCAGCTCTAACTTCAACCTACACAGATTACCTCCCCTCATGTGAAGTACAGAACAATAACTCTTTTCAAGTCTGTTCTGAGACAAAGTTAAAAATATGTACCACAACAATAGGGTTATTTTTACAGTGAATTACATACAAAATTAATTCTTAACCTGCTAACTTGTTCTTGACCATTTAAAAGAATCAAGTCATATCTGCTGTAAAGCAGTCATAATCCCTGATCAGACCTGAAAATAAGCAGTCTGACATTTGCAAAATGGGGTCCCCAGAGGGTGAATTTGATGATGCTATCCCATACAGTGTACCAATTTATCATCTGGGTACCTCTTTCTGTTTAGTTTTGAGACCCTGATTCCGATTGAGGTTCACAGAGGGTGAATTTAGTGATGCTACCCTGCTTTGCAGGGTAGCATCACTAAATTCACCCTCTGGGGGTCCTCATTTTGCAGATGACAGTCTGCTTATTTTCGGGTTTGTCCCTGATAAACAGACTGATTCAAGTGACAAGTGATACATGTTGGTGATCTCAAATCTCACAAATAAAGAGAAATAATATTCTAAAAAAAAACTGACCCAAATCCGTATTTATACTTTTTTTGGCTTCCAACACAAAGTTTATGATCCTTCATTGAGATCAAGCTTGTCCCAGTGACAGTTCATAATCTAAACCACCAAAGTGAAAACTCGTAAATTTTGTACTGACACAGACCATGCTGCAGACAGATTTTTCTGCCCAACAGTACACTTTTGGTAACTAGTAGAGGGGGACTCCCATGTTTGTCAACAAATACAACTAGAGTTCAACTGATGATCGGAATCGACCACCACAATCGGTCGATTGTGGGCAATCAGATGACAACGGCAATAGCTCCTGGAAGATTGGTTCAACTGATTGTTGCCAAGCATTTTGTGATTATTCATTAACCACATTTTATTATCTTCTTCAATTGTTAATGTAAAATGATGTCAATGATACTATTCAATAAAGTTGAGAAGCAATCACAATGTGTATTCTTAATTTCTCTATATTCCCCATTTACGGGATATACAAGTTAAAGAACATGTAAAGCTTACAGCTGAGTGCAATTCATACGGGAAAAAGTGAAGGTTGCTCGATTCAGGTTGCAGTGAAATCTCCAGTCGCACGCATTTGGGCGGTACGTGTGGCTCTACGAGCCACATATACTGCCCAAGTGTGTGCATCTGGTCATTTTACTGCGACCTGAGTCAACCAAATTTAACACTGTGAAATATGTTCAGTTTAATGTAGTCCTTTCAAGCCTTGACTTGTCTTTTAGTGTACGGTATTACAATCAGAATCGGCATCGGAATTGACCGATTGTCAGCTCAAATAACTCAAATAACCGGTAATCGGTCAGTGGCCATTTTTGGTAATCGGTTGAACACTAAATACAACCTTAAATCTTGTTGCTACATGTTTCTGGGAATTTTATTTATTTACTGTGGTTTTATGACACTTTCAATAGCCAGGGTCATCTCATGTTGGTCCATTTTAAGGGTGGAAGCAAGAATACCCGGAGAGAACCACTGGGCAACTGTCAGACTCCCCAACATACTAACTCCACATAAACAGGGTTAGCACTGGATGAAGACAAGTGCACCATGATGTGCAGTATGCCATAGTACACAGTGCAACCCAGCTCACATATGGGCAATCTGATATTAAAATTTCAAGTTGCTAGTTTTTCCCATAATGCAACTTCGAACTTAATTTAACCAATTCAAACAATGAGCTTGGTCAAACAAGAATGAACTGGTTAAACCTTTTCCCAATGTAATGGCAAAAACCGGCCAGAGCTATTCACAAAAATCACCATTTAATTTTCATTATTTTTCTTCATTTGTCTCAAAAACATACCTTATGACCCCTCTTTGGAATGAGCTCATTCCAATGAGGGGTCATAACCTATGTTTTGACGCAAAAAATGAAAAAAATTAGTTATTTGAAAATTTTGTTTGCAAGTGTCGTCTGCCTTTCGTGTTAGGTAAAGGGTTAAATTCTTAGCTGCATTATTAGAAGAAAATTCCGAGCTTGAAATTTTGACATTGTTTTATGTAAAAAACAATGTGCTCATTCCAATGAGGGGTCATAAGCTATGTTTTTGAGACAAAAAATGAAACAGTAATGAAAATTGAATAGTGATTTTTGTGAATAATGCTGGCCGCTTTTGGCTGTTATGTTAGCTAAAGGGTTAATATTAAAGAGCTTGACCAATCATTGTACCAAATGTCAAAAGCAGGTTCATCAATGAAAGTTTTTTTTTCAATAATTCACTAACCCACAAGCAAAATGTTCTTGTGAATTATAATTGTCCCATGATCTGTATTTCACTGCTTAAAGATTTCCATACAAGTAATTGTTTATACAATAATGTGTTGATATAATTCTCCATAATTCTCCTGACACACCTCTCAAAATTCATGCTATCAGTACATATATATATGGAAGCACAATTTCCAAGGTTTCTTATAATACTGAGGCAAGACATTCAAGTCAAACATCCTACAGCTGAAATCGAAACACATTTAGAAACATCAGCTGCATCAATTTTCGAAAATTCATTCACTCGCATCATCACTTTGGAAGCCCTGACAATCATAGATCATATTCAGTGACACATTTTTACAATAAATATTTCATTTGTTTTGCCTTCTGCATGCTCAGTGGAACTTATTCCAACCAAGATCAAATAAGACAAGCTTTTACTAGCACTCTCCCAGTTAAAAATACCAAATGGTCTATTTTACACGTTTACACAGATTTGCCATATATCACTACTAATGGATGGACTCATATGCTGTGTTTGGTTTTTTGATGGGTGGCATTTCAAGTTACCTCCCTTTTACCATCAAATGCACTGAATTACAAACTGATTTATCCATATATACCTTGCAACACAATTGCCGATTTCGGTACATAATGCAAAATATTTCCACCAAACATATTAATTTAGTTCTACATTAGAATCCTCTTAATTGAATATCCATTCTGCCAGTGAAAATGATTCAGTTAACAGGAGTATATAATTAACAGGGATTTGGTCAGTTTCTTGTGTTCTGGAGGTAAACTGAGCATTTATTCTATTATATCTTGTTTGACAGAGCTCATAGAGCTCTGTCAAACAAGATATAATAGAATAAATGCCTGTATTGGATGTAGTGGGGCCAAAAAGGTTGATAAATAAGGGGAATTTGGTGCGTGACACAGTAATTTTTTCGACATATTACAAAGATTTATATACAATTAACAGGAGTTTACTCTACAACCCATATGCAATTAACAGATCAAATTTGTACTGAAGGTATGGTAAAGGGTTTTGTGTTTGAAAATTATATTCAATTAACAGGGATATACAATTAAAAGATATCCAATTAAGTGGGCTCCACTGTATTGAAGTGGAACGAGCCTGTGGAGGCTGAAGAGATTCTACCATTGTGCTGATCCATAAAAGTTGGCCGCACTGCAAAACAAGTTAACCAGAATTTTTCTAAAATTTATAGTCTCATAATCGTTTTCTGACAATACTTATAAAATCAACAGTAATTTCAGTAGGCTTGTATAAACTGGGTAAATGATTCAAACGGTTTAGGAGGTGTTGCGCTTATAAGGATGGACAGACGGACAGACGGACAGACAGGGTGATTCCTGTATACCCCCCCTAAACATTTTACAAATATTTCAACAAAACCATATCATGTGACCCCCCCTCTTTGGAACAAGCTCATCGAGCTCGTTCCACAGTGAGGGGTCACATGATATGGTTTTGGCGAATTTTTTTTAATTTAAATATTCTCTGCGACAGCTAAAGGGTTCATACTGATGTACTAACTCTTCCAGAATCGTCTTCATCAAAAATGATGAAGCCTAGATGTTCTCATTCTGGAAAAGAAATGCTATGATGAAATCCACCACTGGAAAGGACTCACTTTCACAAAAATGGAAAGTATCTATGATTGTCAAAATAAATGGGCTGACTGAAAATAATACAATTTATACATGTATCACAGAATTTGATCAGATCAATAATACTCGTTTGTGAAACGTTCACTTTTGGAACACCTCAGACAAATTAACCCACTTCCAGAAAATAGAAATGCACAAGCTCCATGTAACAACAATTTGGACGGAATTAGCAATGGAATGTCAAAATAAAATCTTTCTTCATCCCTGATAACCCAAATTCATCAAAAATAACATCACAACTCATCAACTGCTACACCAGTTTTAATCTATCCCTAGCTGGAAAACTAATAACTATCACATACTGGCTGCTTTTAACCCCCTGAACTCTGATGTCAAAATGGCAAAGTTTTCAGCAGGAAATATCTCCCACAAAGCATTATGATATTTAACTCCTTGCATGCAGCTGGCGAATATTCCTGCCCAGGACAGGAAATCTCCTGCTATTAAGGCCTAAAAAAAATTAAAATCTGTTTCTCAGGCCCTCCCCCATGGTCGTTTTGGCTGCCGCATGCTCTCTTCTATAACCAATGCAAACTTAAAAAGAATAAAAATTAAATGGCTTATGTCTGATATTTTACCCAAGTCAAAAAAATTGATAAATTTGTCCCTTGAGTGCAAGAAGGCTTTGCAATGCTTTAGCATTGCAAAGCCTTCTTGCTCTCAAGGGCTGAAATATACCACCACCCATGCTGTTCCGTAGATTATGAGGCCTAAAACATAAACCAAGAACATGAACTTTTGATGGAAAAGATATAATTACAGAAATAAAAAAGAAAAGAAAAAAACGCTCGTCCTGCATGCAATTTTACAAATAATGGCCCGAGAAACAGAAGATCTACTTTGTGTGGCCTAATATAAGTCAATTTTTAGGATATTTAATCAAATTTTCCCCTGTAAGTTGTGGAGACATTTTAACTAATAATTTCTTGTATCAAATGTTCACCAATTTTTCATCAAATCTTGTCTTGGCTGCTTCACATAAATAATTTTCATTAAATCTAGCCATGGCTGCTGCTTCACAGCTACCATGACTAGATTCAATGAAAATTATTTAAAAATTGCTTGGCGGGAAAGAGTTAACCAAATATGCCAAAATATAATTGGTTAATTTTATAGTTAAACAAGAGAAAAACAGGAGGATTTGAGAAAATTCTGCTGTACTACCAAAGTGCTAGGGGTTAACATGAGCCATAAGGTATATGGGTAGTGATTTTGTAACGAAATGTGTTCATTGTTTTAACCCTTTATCCAATGTAACAGCTAAAACTGGCCAGCGCTATTCACAAAAATAGCCATTCAATTTTCATTTTTTGTCTCAAATACATAGCTGGTGAAAATGTATGCAAAATGTCACTAAAGTTGTATAACAATGAAAAGTATATCTTTGCATGATCAAAATTATCTCCCCAGCCATTTACCATGCATGATCAAAATTATCTCCCCTGCTACTTTACCCGTGCTGCATTACACAACAGAAACAGCAGTCAGCAAGCCAGAAAATAAGCAGACTCTCATCTGCAAAATGAGGTCCCCAGAGAGTGAATTTAGTGATGCTACCCTGCAAAGCAGGGTAGCATCACTAAATTCACCCTCTATGAACCTCAATCTGAATCAGGGTCTAAAAACTAAACAGAAAGAGGTGGCCAGAGGATAAACTGGTCCACTGTATGGGATTGCATCATCAAATTCACCCTCTGGCGATCTCATTCTGCAAATGTCAGACTGCTTATTTTCAGGCCTGGCAGTCAGATAATTTTTACAAATGCATGATACTATTTGATCTAATGCAACTGTGTTTGCATAGAAAGTAATTCAGCAATCAGATATCTCCAGGTAAACACTTCCACATAAACTGGCCTACTTCACCACTGTTGCACACAACATTCCCCTAACAGATTTCAAATTTTTGTATTTAAAAAAGCTTCCAGCCTACCACCCTCTTCCTGGAACAAGTTCATTGAGTTCATTCCACTGACGAAGTCACAAGTTATGAATTTTATCTAACAATCATATTGATTTTGGCCTGAAAACCACGAGAAATGGTACGTATCACATAATGTGTTCCGATTCAGAATCATATAGACAACTCATTCTGATTCCATATCATATAGATGACTCGTTTCTGGTAGCGCTGCAGGCTATCATAACAGGTGCACAGATACATTCTATGTGCGTTTCAGTGGTCGACCGAACATTATGTCCCAAAAATGTTTGAAAATGGTTTAACCCTTTTCCTATCATGAAAAGCAGACGACACTTGCAAAAAAAATTCCTGAATAACTAATTTTTTGTCTCGAAAACATAGGCTATGAACCCTCGCTGGAACGAGCTCGACGAGCTTGTTCCAACGAGGGGTCATAACCTATGTTTTTGAGACAAAAAATGAAAATTAATTGGTGATTTTTTGAGAATAGCATTGGCCGTTTTTGGCCGTTACATTGGGTGAAGGGTTAAGATTTAATCTGTTTAAGTGACAGAATTGTTAGATAAATGAATTATTATGATAATGTGCATGTCCTGTGATTTGTATCAGATTTTCGGTGGTGTCCAAAAATGGGATCACAACTCGCCGGCAAAGCCGGCTCGTTGAGATCCCATTCTGGACACCACCTCGAACCTGATACAAATCACAGGACATGCACATTATCATGATAATCTGTATATATAATAAGGCTGAAATATGATTTACTGCATCCCAAAATGGAACCATAAACAATTGAACTCATTTCATTACTAAATCACTGGTTTGTTATGTTGTTTGGACCAGAATACATTGTGTTTTCAGTGATAAATATTGTTCTAATGAGTAAGATTAAATTTTTGCCAAATTTAATGGGAAACTCTAAAAGAAATTCATAACGAATAGCAAAATTACCAAATGTATGTCAGATGCATTTGAATTAGCCATTCCAATTGATACCGACTTACCTTTTACCTAGCAAAGCAATCAAATATGCCCATTCACAGCAGGCATGACTTGATGTTATGAGAAATAAAAAAAAAATAAAATACTCGGCAGGTTAACAGTTCAAGACCAAAGATGAACTTTTCAACAAAGACTGGATTTGGTTTAAGAAAAATGTCGCCACTCAAACTGCCCCCTTAACCCTTTACCTAACATGAAAAGCAGACAACACTTGCCAAAAAAATTCTTGAATAACTAATTTTTTTCATTTTTTGTCTCAAAAACATAGGTTATGACCCCTCATTGGAATGAGCTCGTTCCAACAAGGGGTCATAACCTATGTTTTTGAGATAAATAATGAAAAGTAATTGGCGAATTTTGAGAATAGCTCTGGCCAGTTTTATCTGCTACGTTGGGTAAAGGGTTAAGATGGAATAAGGTCAATCAATGTAATGACTCATCCCAATCCATGATTGTTGATGATGTGAAATCTGTTACGCGACAATCTGTTTCCCTTTATCAACTATCATAGCATTTACCTTACACAAAAACGAAATAGAGAGTAATCACTTGACTGGACTGGTTACGTGAAATAATTCATGAGAGGTGAGGGACGTTGTACAAACATGAGTGTGCGAATGCATACGAATGTTCTACAGTATAGTCCCTCGCCTCGAATGAATTATTTCACGTAACCAGTCCAGTCAAGCGATTACTCTGTTTATTACTTTTCATTATTAACAATAATTATATTATTTAACCCTTAACCTAACGTAACAGCCAAAACCGGCCAGCGCTATTCTCAAAGATCGCCATTTAATTTTCATTATTTTTTATCTCTAAAACATAGGTTATGATCCCTCACTGGAACGAGCTCGTTCCAATGAGAGGTCATAGCCTATGTTTTTGAGACAAAAAATGAAAATAATAGTTATTCCAGAATTTTTTTGGCAAGTGTAGTCTGTTTTTCATGTTTTCATGTTGAAGTCCCCATTACACCCACGGCAAAGCGTCTTTGTTTGCACGCATGGATACATGACACAATTGTTGATTGCATAATTCACTTGTGAAGTTATGGTTTAAAATCGAGCCAGGAAATACCAGTAAATCACAGTTTGGAAAGTAATAATAATACTGTATAAACTTTCCAATCTCGACACTTGTTTTTGGTCAATGACTAAAATATTTTGTAAATCTTCACTTTGTATTGCACAAAAATTGTGCATTTCATCAACATATTCATTTCCGCAGACATCAAAGTATATGCTTCAAAATGTGATTGGATATGGTGATGCATTGGGAAACTCTGAAAACTTTTGAGAAAAGTTTTGTTTTTGAGAACTGGTTACTAATAACAACTCCTGTGTCCCCCCCCCCCCCCCCCCCCCCCCCAACCCCCGAAGATGGCGGCGGTGGTGACACTTTTCTATATGGGACCAATGAGCATTCCAGAAATCCGGTTATATAGCAATGAGTACTTCAAACACTGAAGTACATAGATCTTTTAAATTTATAAATTTATCTTTTTTATTATGTCATCATGTACAATCAACAAGAAGCTCTTTTATGCAGGGGGTAAGAGAAAGAGAATTTCAAACCAATTTCTTGAGAAATATGAGTAGAGCACTAGGCTGCACTTGTTGCTTTGCTCGGTGAAAGGCTGATGTGGGACAGGGTTCCTGCAAACAAGGACTGATAAAATTCAAGCCTGATTCATGACATTTTTCACGGCCCTACCATATTCAAATTTAAGGATTTTCAAGGCCCCCCCCACCCCACTGCCCCCAACCTTCACTTGTTCAAACTAGGACCCTCTGGTTGTTACCCGCCTCCTCCCACTTCCCCTTAGGGGAAGTGGGAGGAGGCGGTAACAACCAGAGGGTCCTAGTTAGGATTATGTCTTCACAAACTATGGCATATAAAACTATATAGTTGTAATTATGCGCTTTGTCAAGAGTTTTTATTTTCATGAATATTCAAGGCTTCCTGGCTCATTTTCCAGGACTTCAAGGCCTTAAATGGTTCAAAGTCAGATTCATAGCCCATTCCTTGAACCCAAGGCCCAGCAGGAACCCTGTGGTAAAAAAATCTCTTTTTTATGTCGCACTATATTTTATATTTCAAGACACCGAAGTGACAGTTCTTGTCATAAAACTGTATTTTTTTTTAGATTTTTCTGGTCCAGCTATTTGGAAATGGGTGGAAGAAATTTATCTTCTTCTGATGCAGCATTCTGTGTGTGAGGTTGCTGGGACTGTTGAAGCTGAGCATGAATGTTGAGTTTCTCTTTCTGAGGCTCATAATTATCTGATATTCTTACAGAGCTCTTTACACTTTTTGTACTTGGTGCTGAAAAAAAAAGAAAATGATTATTAAATTACATGTAAAGTGAAAGAAGAGACTGGTCCCAAAATATCTGTGCATCATTAGTTAGTATGACCTGTATTCTAAAATTGAGGTCAGCATGACCTCAATACCAGTCCCCTCACCATAATGTGTATATGCATATCAAGTTTTGCAACCCAATAGGCATGTAGAAAAGGAATTATGAGTTGTATTTTGGGATAGATGAATTGTGATACCATACCTGGACATGACCTGTTTTCTAAAATGTAGATCACCATGACATATTTAAATAGTCTGTGCCACTTTCCCTCCCAAAGACATATATACACTTCAAGTTTGGTAACTTGAGCCAAACAGTATAGGAATTATAGAACTGAATTGTTTTATGGATGGACAGATATGGCAGGAAGCATGACCTCTTTTTGAAAATGTAAGTCAAAATGACCCAATTAAAGTCTGTGGTGCATGCCCTCGTTGAGAAATATTTGCCCAACAAGTTGATAACCCTAAAACAGACAAACCTACCATATACAGAAAATTGCAAAGAGTACATTTTACTGCACATCCATTAAATTTTAAACCCTTGTATTTAATGGAACTGCTACTATGACATAAAAGTTTCTGTATTTAACTTGTGATGTACAAGCCAGAACTTTTTCCCCAATATCGTTTATACTAGTTCCTTTCCCGTCAAGTCATTAGTTACGCTTCGAAAAGTTTCCAAATTTTGTTATATGGTCATCGATTGTCTGTTGCGTAGTGTGAAAATGAAAACGTCCAAAGCAAAATAAAGTCAGTTCACAAAAAATTAGTTAACCAAAAATGATGTAATATTAAAAAAACAAGAGGCCCCACGGGGCCTGAAGCGCTCATCTTGTACAGAACACAATTTAAACAGAGTCCAAGAATGAGTCTACATTAAGCAAGCCATCTCCATAGGCTACACTGTCAATCTTTGAGTCCCTCAGGAGTGACAAAAATAATCTAGGCATCATGCCTTTTCTTCAGTTGATCATAAGTAAAATGTAGAGCTCCCCTATGAAGCCCCTTGATTCAACCTATGTGGATTAGTCTTAGTACCTCTAGAGGGTACTGAATACAAAATTTTTAATTCTTCAGCAAAATGGCCAATTCCGGCTCCCATAGAGAGCCCAAATATTAACCCAGGCTCTTGATTTGAACACAGTTAAATCTGACTTCCCTAGAGATGTTGTGTACAGAATATGAAAACATTCTGACTGTTGGATCTGAAGAAGAAAAATTGTAAAGAAATTTCTTCGAATTGCAATAAGTTAAAATTTGGGCTACCATAGTGAGCCCAAATATTAACCTATGGATCCGATTTGAACAAACTTGAATCTGACCCTCCTAGAGATGTTGTATACCAAATGTGAAAGCATTCTGATAAGTGAATCAGAAGAAGAAGATTTTTAAAGAAATTCCCTCATATTGTACTAAGTTAAATTTCATGTTCCCATATGGAGCCCAAATATTAACCTAGGCACTCGAATTGAACAACTTGGAATCTGACACCCCCCCCCCCACTCTCGCTAGAGATGTTGTATACCAAATATAAAAGCATTCCGACTGGTGGATCTGAAGAAGAAGATTTTTAAAGAAATTTCCTAATATTGCATTAAGTAAAAATTTGGGCTACCATAGTGAGCCCAAATATATACCTAGGGATCTGATTTGAACAAACTTGAATCTGAGCCCCATAGAGATGTTGCATACCAAATATCAAAGCATTCTGACTGGTGGATCTGAAGAAGAAGATTTTTTTAAATTACCCTCCATATTGAACAAAGATAAAATTTGGGCTTCCGTAGGAAGCCCAAATAATAACCTAGGGACTTGGTTTGAACAATCTAGAATTTGGCGCTCATAACAATGATGTATACCGAATATTAAAAGATTCTGACTGGTGGTTTTGAAGAAGAAGATTTTTAAAGAATATTCCCCATATTACCCTATGTTAAAACTTCGGGCTCCTGTAGAGAGCCCAAATATGAACCAATGAGCTTTATTTCAACAAACTTTTATCTGAACCCCCCCCCCCCCCCTCCCCCCGCCCTCCTATGAATGCTGTATACCAAATATCAAAAGATTCTGATGATTGGTTCTGGAGAAAAGATTTTTTTTTAATTTTTGCAAATATGCTGACTCAGCATTTTTTCGATGCCCATTACAGAACACCCTAACATAACCGATGGCAATTTTTTTTCACCATTCAATTCTACTGGTCATAAGGATACTTCATACCAAATAAAAGCTCTCTGTTCCGTGTGGTTTGGGAAATATGGGCATTTGAAAATATTTCTATTTTTAGCTCCCAGGGTTCCCATGGGGATGCAGGAATTTTTTTTTTGCATGGGTCAAGTACTATGACCCAATACTATCACAAACCAAATTTGGTTCATACCGGACCATCGGTTCAGAAAATAGAAATTTTGGGCGGGGCCAAAAATCTTACCCCTCCTATTACAAAGCCAAATATTGCTTCACGAACTTCGTTTGAACAAACTTGATTCTACACCTCATATGGAAGCTCCATAGCAAATATCAAGTCATTGTACACACTGGTTCTTGAGAAGAAGATTTTAAAAATATTTTGGAGCATTTTCCCCCACTCCCTCCCTATGGGGCTGGGCATGTTGAGTTGAACAAAAATGAAATGCCCCTTTGGGACCATCACTCACACAAACTTTCACTTGAATTGGCCCAGTGGCTTTGGAGGAGAAGACCGAAACATGGTGACGACGGACGACGAATGGAAAGCGATGAGATTAGCTCAGCTTGACTTTGTCAAGATGAGCTAAAAATCCAATCAGTTCCAAACACAGCATTAACCCAGTCCCATGGCTGTCTCTTCTGCAGGTCCCATTATATCTAATCTGGTCAACTTCATTTCGGTAAATCTTCGAACATCCTGACATGCTTTGAACTTCTTTTAAAAAAGTTTCTCCCAGCTGTTTTGCAAATCTACCCAAATTTGTATTTATATTTTTACTAATAGTAACAGCCACCAAATGGTTAGCAGTGAAGGGTCACCAGCTGATGAAAAACAGCAATACGAATTTCAACAAACACGCCCAATAGAAAAGATAACAAATGTAATTTGGACTGGTTCCCAAAAGGTTGTTTTGATTTTTTATCGATCCATTTGATCAGTAGGCCTACAGCTTCAAACAAAACAAACAGACTCTTCACCTTTGGGTTTAAATATCGGAATTAAAATTTGTTTATTTAAAAGAATTTTAATGCATGGGATGTGTAATAAACACAGAACGTGTTGTGTGTTTTAATCGGTGGGTGTTTTACATAACTCGTTGGAATGGCGTAGTCATATTTCGCTCGTGCAAAATATGACTATGCCATTCCAACTCGTTATGTAAAACACCCACCGATTCAAACACACACCGCATTCTGTCTTTACGCCTGATGCCAATTAGTCTTAAACTTGGATGATAAGGTTGCAAAATAATTTTGTATGTATCGAAGATTGTATGATACGGTACCCAAAAATTATTTTACAGCTTTACCGTCCCCATCTGGACCAGATGTGGTTACTGGCAATGACCATGTACTAAACTCTGGCTTCTCTAACCACAAATTTGGTAAACCCACTCTTCGCCTGTTGACGGATGATTCCCTCACTGTTATTCCATCTGAATATTTTTGTTTGCGCCACTTCAAAAACAGAATTTCACTTTTTAATTACACTTTTAATCACTGCATTCATCATTACACTTTTAATCACTGCATTCATCATCAGAACATAGAAACCCTGTCCTTTGAAATGTGCACATCAAGCACTTTGTGCTACAAAAATAATGACTGGTTTTCCAGGATTTGCCAGTACAACTGAAACTATCAGCATTTTCCCAGGAATTTTCAGGATCTGGAAAAAGTTTTGTTGATATTCCTGTATTTTCCAGGAGTAATTTATGAGCTCTGAGCACAGAACTCAAAGACTGAGTTGTGATGACCTGATCAATAAATGACTCTGGCTCTAAAAATGTTCAGTATTTACTTTCAAAGTATCAAAGCTTTAACCCTTTACCTAACATGAAAAGCAGACGACACTTGCAAAACAAATTCTTGAATAAGTAATTTTTTTCATTTTTTTTCTCAAAAACATAGGTTATGGCCCCTCATTGGAATGAGTTCAACGATCTCATTCCAAAGAGGGGTCATAACCTATGTTTTTCAGACAAAAAAATGAAAAAAATAATGAAAATTAATTGGCGAATTTTGTGAATGGCCCTGGCCGGTTTTGATCGTTACATTGGGTAAAGGGTTAAGCTGACTTTCATATCTGTGGCAAAAGAAAAAAGCATTTACTTTCAAAGTATAAAATCTGTTAAGCTGACATTCATTCTGTGGTAAAAGAAAAAGCATTTACTATCAAAGTGTAAAATCTGTTAACCCTTTACCCAATGCAGACGATATCAAAATTTATGATTTTAAATATTATTTTTTCAAAATGTTCAAAATATTTCAACAAAACCATGTCATGTAATCCCTCATTGGAACGAGCTCATTCCAATGAGGGGCCACATGATATAATTTTCAGAAAATTTATATTTTGTCAACTGCTAAATTTACATATTACGTGGGCGGATGCGGCCGATTATTAGGTAAAGGGCTAAGCAGTTAAGCTGACTTTTACATCCATGTCAAGACAAAAAAATGACCCCCCCCCCCCCATCCCTTGCCACCGAAAAAAACAAAAAACATCTTTAGCAGGTCCCCCCCCAAAAAAATTAAGATAGTATCTAACAAAAAACCAATGGGATTACTCAATGCATATCCATCAAAGGAGGAGTCCAAAGCAATGTAATTGGAGTAAAAAATTGAAAAAAACATTAGAAAGCTAAAAAAAAATGTTTTGGTGCTCAAGCACCTCCCTCATTGAAACAGACCCCCCCCCCCCACCCCCCCCCCCCCCAACCAACACCCCTTGTTGAACATTTTTACTGGCTGGCAGTGCCTTCCAAAGTTAGTATGAAATCAAGACTTTAAAACTTACCTTTTTTCATTGATGTATATTTTCAACAAAGCATGATTAAAATACAGTGTCTATTCATTATATCCATTTTGCTCTGTTCTGCAGAAAATAACTCAAAGATTATGTGGATGGTATTTATTTTTCGATAGAGGTGCATAAATATAACTGAATACAAATGTATTTCATATTTCTTTATTAAGTGGTCGACTGCTGGAAGTCCAAATTTGGGCATTTTGCTGAAGTGCAGGTAACACAACTTAAAGGCTTCATATTCGGTGAATGTACACCATAAAATCTGTGAAGAGAAATTATTTATTCTGCCTGTTTGAATTTGCCTCTCCCATAAAATTTAACAAGGCAAGACGTCGCCTTGAAAGTCACCTTAAAGGTATGATCAGCAGATCCTTGCTATTTTTTTGAAATTGTTTGCAGTTGGATTGGGCTGAATATTGCACAGTAAAATGTCACGTAGCACATAATAAACCGAAAATCTATGCTATTTTAGTGAATATTGAGAATTATCTCATTCGTGTGGACCTGAAAGCATCATTTTTCATTCGCGCAAGCGCTCGTGAAAAATAAAACTTTCAAGTCCACACTCATGAGATAATTCCTTATATTTACTAAAACAGCATAGATATTCTCTTTATATTAATAAATTGGCCTAATTTGGATGGTGATTTTTGTGAAAGACACTGGCCTGATATGGATGTTATAATTGGGAAATGGTTAACACGGGTTATGATTCAAAACTGTGTAAGTTTTAATATACCTCTGGCAGGCTGTTTTTCTTCTTCGTGCTTCTGCTCAGCTGAAGCCCCCACTGGGGGTACACGTTTACCAGCACTTCGAATATTTCTCTTTTCTTTGTTGAAAGACATTTTCCAGTCATCAGACTTTTGTTTCTCTACAGAACAAAAGAGAAGTTCCAATATTTAACTGGCTGAGTACTAGAAGCCACCATCATGGTTCCATTGAAAAGTGCTGAAAGCCACTGTTGGGGCTTTACACTGTATGCATCAGCTTGCTGTTTGTTCAGCAGTAGAAACGACTAAATATCTATACAAAATTGTTCTTTTACAATTAATTGGAGGATGCCAATGGCACCCTCCAATGAACTGTAACAAAACAATATTTTATGGAAAAAATATAGCTAAACTTTGGCCCCCTTGTTTGTATAGTATGTTATTTAAAAAAAAAAAAATAATGCTCATGTAAAAATGCTACTAAAAATCACGTTTGAAAAATAATTTAGCATTCTACCAGTTACGAAATACCAGTAGATGCAATTCCATTGTTACTAAACATATACATGAATCGAGGCCATCATAACATTATACTCCCCCTCCCCACCTCCACCACCCAGAACCAAACATACAGATAATTCTATTTTAGTTCTCATTTATAAAATCAACCCTTTAACTAGTGTATCAAATTTATCTAATGCTACACACACAAAATCCTAAACACATTTTATTACATTTTTTGCTACCAAAACATAGCTGATGACACCTCATTGGAATGAGCGTGACAACCAATAATATCAAATTTTGCAGTTGTTTAAGAATTTTTTTTTTAAAATCTCCCCTCTTGTCATGTCAGAGATGAAGAACATCTATTTTGCATTAAAAGGTTGCAAGTTATGTTTGGTATGAAAAGAAGTCATATTTTGCTTGGTAGTTTAAATTTAAATGGCAAATATAACTCTTTATTTTTAAATTTCGACTTTAGAACATATTGTCCACTGAGTGACACAGGGCACTATCTGCAATTCTAAAAGTAGTTCTTGGCAATATTAGCCAAAATAATAATCATGTTTTTTGAGAAAGAAGATCGTGATTAACGATATAATCGTGACATTGTTCCCTTGTGTTTATTTGAGTAAATAGTGTTAATACAGTTTTGTGTATGAATATAAGACACTCAGCTTTATCAACCAAAAATATACTGAGCACATGTACTTCATGTCTCAATTTAAGAATAAGTTTGATTTAAATTGCATTGTGGGTTTGTGTCTATGTCTGGTCTACAGATAGGTATGGGATGTATCAGAATGCAATGGTTACGATTAGCCATTGTGCATAAGTGTGTGACCAAAAGCACCAAAAAATAAAAAAATAAATATCAGAATGCAATGTTAATTTTTCAACTTTTTACCTCCCTTGATGTGTTTCTCCAATGTGTACTGGGATGCAGTCAGCATTGAAGAGACACATCAAGGGAGGTAACCAGATTGAACAAAGCAGTGACAACCATGCAACATTCATCTTGCAAAACAATCATCTGCCATTGAAAAAAAGATTGTAATTTAGTTTTTTTCTCCATTTTATTCTCCTATTATGTTGTGATGACTGCATCATGAAATCATACTGCAGACTACTGGCTGAACACATTGCATTTATTCTTTACCGTAATGTACGCAATGCTACATTGTGTCAACGTTGAAGGTCAGTGACTTTGATCACCCAGGAAATAGATCTCATAAGTCTTAACTCCTGGTTTTTCAAACATTTCTGTAATGGACAGGAACTGCATTCTCTGAGCAATGTCGCATTTTTATCATTCCAGGAGGGGGTATGTGGAATGATTTCACCACATGAAGGTATTCGATATTTAAAAATTTCTGATGATAGTGTAGAACAGATTTTTATTTTCTGCATGGTTTAGTGTTACTGTAGATGAGTATTACATAGAACAGGCATGTAATAAATCTGGAGTGGGAATGCCTTGAGCATTTTTGTTTGAAAAAAATTCATGTCTAAAAGGCAAAGTTTCAAACAAAATTCTATTGAGGGTAGAGTTTCTCATTGTCTCCCCAGTATACAATAAGAGTAAAAATTCTTAAAACAATCCTAAACATTATGGGGCATATAAATTCTAACAGTTAACACTTTACCTAACCTGAAAAGCAGACGACACTTGCAAAAATAATTCTTGAATAACTAAGTTTTTTCATTTTTTGTCTCAAAAGCATAGGTTATGACCCCTTGTTGGAACGAGCTCGATGAGCTCGTTCCAATGAGGGGTCATAACCTATGTTTTTGAGACAAAAAAATGAAAAAAATAATGAAAATTAATTGGCGATTTTTTAGAATAGCGCTGGCCGGTTTTGGCCATTACGTTGGTAAAGGGTTAAAGGCCAATAATTCCAAAAATGTTGTATCAACAGAACCTTTATCAGTTAACAAACTTGTCCTTATTCATGACTATGGAAAACTCAAAAATAAATTTAGCACTGTAAAAAATTATGAAACAACCATTTAAAACCTTCAGTAAAAGATTTCTTTCAGTTAATTCTCTAAGTTTTAACCCAATACTGAACCCAAGATGACTTGCAGATGGCACTCACAGCATGAACTTTGTGCAGTATCCCCTATGCTTTATAATCAATAATAACAGTTTTCGATTTATCCTACATGCACACTACATTATGTCATATTTAGGCCTAAAAAAGTAAAAAATCTGTTTCTCAGGCCCTCCTTTTGGCTGCCACATGGCCTCTTTTTATAACCATTTCAAACTTGAAAAAAAAATTGAAAGGTTTATGTCTGATGTTTTACCCAAGTTAATTAAATTGATAAATTTGTCCTTTGAGTGCAACAAGGCTTTGTAATGCTTTAGCACTGCAAAGCCTTCTTGCACTCAAGGGATGAAATACACCACCACCCATGCTATTCTGTAGATTATGAGGCCTAAAACATAAAACAAAGAACATGAACTTTTGATGGCAAAGCAGTAATTACAAAAATAAAAAAAAAAAATTAAAAAAAACACCCACCCACATGCAGTTTTACAAAAAATGGCCTGCGAAACAGAAGATCTACTTTGTGGGGAAGTTCCTATTACAAAAGACACAAGATGGAAGAAATGCATTTTTTTATGGTTGGAAGTGAGAAATATGGTCTAAATTTGAACTGAGAAGGGGATCAATATTTAATCCATGTTGGCACCTAGATTGATCCTCTGACCAAAAAAGCATAATTCATTCATTTCAAAAAAATAGTATTGCAGAATTTTGCCTTAAAGATCAAAGAAAGCTTGCTATCACAGCAGAAAGTAAGTTAAAAATATGAGCTTTAACAGTCAAAGGGCAATAACTCCAAAAACTCCAAAAATACTGTTGCCTCAAAATGATTATTCTGGTCTGACCAGATGCATCAATAATTTTTGGTTCATTCTCACTGGGCTGCCAGAGAATCAGACCAAAATTGCAGAATCATCTAGTGCACAGCTTCAAGGTTCCATTGAACGTCTGTCACAAAACATTTCTGTTCCAGAATTATTTCTCTTGACTTTGTGAAAAATAATACATTTTATAGTTTTTGGAGGATAACTTGTTTTATTTTAGTTTACCTAAAGTGCAGGAGGGAGGGAGGATTTTCATATTTTTGGCACAAAACAAAGCTTATGACCTCATCACTGGAACATGCTTGAAGGGATCATTCCAACTAGGGTTCACAAGTTATAATCTGAAGGCAAAAGTTAAAAAAAAAAATAATGAAATATGAATGGTGATTTTAGTGAATAATGCTGACCAGTATTGGATGTTACCATTGGATCAAGTTTGAGGATTAACCCTTTACCCAACGAATCGCCCGCATCCGCCCACGTAATATGCAAATTCAGTAGTTGTAAAAATATTATGTTTCAAAAAATTTAAACAAAACCATATCATGTGACCCCTCGTTGGAACGAGCTCGTTCCAACGAGGGGTCACATGATATGATTTTGTTTGAAAAATTTAAAAAAATGACATTTAAAATAATAAATTTTGATATCATTTGCGATGGGTAAAGGGTTAAATGCAGTTACTTCAAATAGAACAAATAGAGATTTTAGTGAATAGTGTTTATCTGTTTTGGCCACTTCATTAGGTGATGGGTTAAGGATTAAATGCAGTTACTAAACTGGTAGAGTGCTAAATTATTTTTGGTCCTTAAAATTTGTTTGTGCATCTTTGCCTTGTAACAATTTATGGGAGTGCCAGTAGGCACTCTCCCATAAATTGTAACAAGGCAAATCCTAACAGATAAAATAATATCACTTCAAAAATAATATGAAGCACATCCACAGAATATGAAGCCTTTAAATTGTGGTACCGGCACTTCAGAATAAAGCTCAAATATGGGCTTTCAGCACTCTACCAGTTAAATAGAACAAATGACATGTCTTACTTACCCTTAATAGGGGGCTGTGCAGGGTGTTTGTAAGGATCCGTAGTTACTTCAGATGAATTAGGTGATATCTGTTGCCGCTTGTGTACATGATGTTTGGGTTTATCTTTTTTGTGCACAAGGCCTTCTTTTATCCAGTCATGTTGTAATGCTTCTTCGGGTGTCATTCTCAGTGATGGGTCCCACCTGAAAGAAAAACAAGAAGCTGTTGAACAAAATGAACAAGTGAAATGCCATAGAATGGCCAATGTCTTACCACCTAAGTCCAATAACTCTCAAAGAAATACTCGGTTCACAACCCTCTTCATACTATTGTCACCAAAAAGCTCTATATTAAAGTTGTTAAAACCAACAAGTGAATAACTCTTGAAGAAATGCTTGGGCACATTTGGTTCACAATCTTATTCATGATATTTTCACCAAAATCTCCATATTTGGAAAAATAATATGAAATGGTCTTGTTTAAAATGTGATAACAAGAAATAGGAAGGATGGATGGACATACAGGGGAAGGGAAGACAGATGGATGGAAGAAACTAATTCCAATATCCCTTTCCCACTACATGGCGGGGGTGTAACCAACCATATTAAACATTTTACCCACACAACAACCTATACTGTATTCAAGAATAACCAAACAACTATCCAACAGTTTTTTTTTCTTTTGGATGGTAGAATTGCAATCACATTTTCTCAAGCTGAGGGCAATTTAAAGGGCCTTAAAAGGAAATAAAGGTGCGAACTTATTTTCAAAAGTAGCTGTGTCAGTGTGGCACATGAACAAAAACAGCTTGAAAAACTGATCTCTGAGTTTTCGCATCATAAACTAAGTTCAAAGTTAATAACTCTGCAAAAATCATCCAACAAGGATCAAACTTGAACTTGATTTGTAGGTACCCGTGATAAAGCCATATACATTGTACCAGAAATTAGCGCAATTATTTCAATGCATGCAGAAAAAAAGGTCTGGGAAACTGTTATTTTGAAATGACAAAAGGTGGAATGATGGATAGATAGAGAGTAATCGCTTGACTGGACTAGTTATGTGAAATAATTCATGAGAGGTGAGGGATGTTGTACAAACACGAGTGTGTGAATGAGCGTTTTACAATATAGTCCCTCGCCTCGAATGAATTATTTCACGTAACCAGTCCAGTCAAGCGATTACTCTGTTTATTACTTTTTCATTATTAATGATAATTATATTATTTAACCGTTTACCTAACGTAATGGCCAAAAACGGCCAGCGCTATTCTCAATACTCGCCAATTAATTTTCATTATTTTTTCATTTTTTATCTCTAAAACATAGGTTATGACCCCTCATTGGAACGAGCTCATCGAGCTCGTTCCAATTAGGGGTCACAACCTATATTGTTGAGAAAAAAATGAAAATAATAGTTATTCAAGAATTTTGTTTTGTAAGTGTCGTCTGCTTTTCATGTTAGGTAAAGGGTTAAAAAAAAAGAAAAGCAAAAAAAAAAATAATTAAGTAGCCATTACACCCACAGCAAAGCGTCTTCATTTGCGCGCACAGATACATGACACAATTGTTGATTGCATAATTCACTTGTGAAGTTATTGTTTATAACCAAACCCAGAAATCCCAGTAAATCACACTTTGGAAAGTAATAAACAAGGGTAACACAAATATGCCTCCAGGCCATTTTACGGTGGGCGCATAAAAATTTGGCAGTTAACGTTTTGTTTTTTTTTTTACAGAAAATTGTGTTTGAAAATATTAATACTCACTCAAGACATCTTCTGATAAAGTCCAGAAAGTTTGCATCACTTGTTTTGACACACTGTTGTAAATCTTTGGATGAAACTCGCCTTTTCTTGCCTTTACTGTTTGTTATACAGCGAGGGTTACTTTTAGAATCTATAAAAAGAATAATTCAGTTAAAGAATTGTTTTAAATTCCACATCATTAACCTTTAATGGCCAATTATTAATTAAATCTTGGGGTCTACAGACATTTTCTTCACCTTTAGCTGCATCATGACTGCAACACATTTGTAAATTTAAGTTTAGCTAAATGCTTGTACTCATGCTCTTTGATGACAGACTTGTGGGTGAGGGGAGGAGGTGTAAACCTGATGCATTCCAACTATGATGGCTCAAGTCTCAGCTGATTAAATATTCCAACTTTATCATATGACTTGTCCATTTTGTTCACATCAAAACATTTGATATTTTGTTTTCATATTAATCAGTGATAAATAAAGCCTTCCATCAATTTCATTGGTCAATTTCAAAACTAGACAATTTGATTTGGTGAACAAAATACAACTGGGTCACATTTGCATAATTTCAGTAGGGAGAATTTACGTTATCTGTCTTATCTAGGGCCAGTTATATTGTATTAATCTTTTACCTACAAGAAGAATGCCATTCATTTTTTTTTATATTTTCACTTTTTGCTTCCAAAACATAGGTTATGACCGGTCATTGGAACGAGCTCAACAAGCTCGTTCCAATGAGGGGTCATAACCTATGTTTTGGAAGCAAAAAATGAAAATTTTTTAGTTATACGAGGATGTTTTTTCCAAGTGCCGTCTGCAACTCAAGTTAGGTGATGGGTTAAAAAGTCATACTAAGTGGCTAATTTGTCTGTGTGTGTGTGTGTGTCATATGATAAATAGAATATGAAATGAGTGTTTTTCTCATATAATATTTATGAAACTCGTCCGAATATTCTGTTTGGACTCGCCAAAACGGAAAATTCTTAAGACTTGTTTCATAAATATTATATGAGAAAAACACTCATTCTATATCCTCTATATATCATCAAAGCATCACTGACAACTATGAAGACATCAATTCAGCTTCATCTTTTCATAGCACATGAAAAATTGGACTTGTTGATCTGTATAAATGTGGTTAGGTCCCTTGATAGGCCTGACATATTTTTCATCTAGTGTGTAAAAATAATGTGCCATACAAAATTACTGAAGACTTTGATAATTTGAAATCAGCACCCTTCCGCAAATGTCATGCAAGCCAATGTGCTGCCAGACTGAAACAACCACTTGCTGGTAAAATAATGAAAGGCGAGAACATTTCACCTTTTTCTGACTAAGTAAAATAATTAACAGATATGTCAAAAATATAGCTTATGACCCCTCATTGGAACAAGCTTCTTGAGCTTGTCCAATGAGGAGTCACAAGCAATGTGTTTGAGCCCAAAAATGGAAAGATATTAAAATTTGAATGGTGATTTTTGTGAATAGTGCTGGCCATATATGGCCATTATTTTGGGTGAAGGGATAACACTGAGAGTAAATTTTAAACCCAAAGATGCAATTTCCATTGTCAGTAGTTGTTCCCCAACTAGGTTATCCAAGCCAAAATGAATTGTGTAAAAAATTTTGCATTAGGCCCCCACAAAGTAGATCTTCTGTTTCTCAGGCCATTTTTTGTAAAATTGCATGTGGGTGGGCAGATTTTTATTTTATTTTTTTATTTTTGTAATTATTCTTTGCCATCAAAAGTTCATGTTCATGATTTGTTTTATGTTTTAGGTCTCATAATATACAGAATAACATGGGTGGTGGTGTATTTCGTCCCTTGAGTGCGAGAAGGCTTTGCAATGCTAAAGCATTGCAAAGCCTTGTTGCCCTCAAGGAACAAATTTATCAATTTGTCAGTTTTATTAACTTGGGTAAAATATCAGACATAAACCTTTTAATTTTTATTTTTTAAGCCTGTATTGGTCATAAAAAGAGAGCATGCTGCAGCTTAAAAGGACCATGCAGGAGGACCAGAGAAACTGATTTTTAACTTTTTTCGCCCTCACCATGGAACTCTGTTAATTGAATACCTACTTTGCCAATGGAAATT
This sequence comes from Pictodentalium vernedei, assembly GCA_031216915.1. NCBI lineage: Eukaryota > Metazoa > Mollusca > Scaphopoda > Dentaliida > Dentaliidae > Pictodentalium > Pictodentalium vernedei. The sequence goes on along the minus strand of CM062291.1, from coordinate 59,245,099 downwards.
ATTCAATTTAAAACAGAAGTTTTTAATTAACCCTTTACCGAATGCAGGCGATATCAAAATTTATTATTTTAAATATCATTTTTTCAAATTTTTCAAAAAATTTCAACAAAACCATATCATGTGACCCCTCGTTGGAACGAGCTTGACGAGCCCGTTCCAATGAGGGGTAACATGATATGGTTTTGTTGAAATTTTTTGAAAAATAATATTTTTTCAACTGCTGAATTTGCATATTGCGCGGGCGGATGCGGTCGATTCGTTCGGTAAAGGGTTAACAGGGATTTTGTTACTCTCCTGCATTCTACAGATAAACTAAACATTCATTCTACAAGCTCTATCAAACAAGATACTCTCCCAAAAAAGAAAGTGTGCATGCTAAAAAATAACACTAAAAAAAGATATATATCATTTTCATTCATGGAAATTTTATTCAATCACAGATGAATCAATTTGTGATCAACACGAGAAATTTCATTACGCTACGACAAATACTCTTGGTGCCATGGAGAGTCAAAGACACTAAGGGTCAAACACAAAAGTCACACACTCAATATCTGGTATGACCTCCATCTGCATCGACTACTGCTGTGCATCTACGCCTCATGAAAGCGAACAATTTAGCATGGAAGTGTTGTGGGATGTTGTTCCATATTCTGATAAGCTGTATTTGGAGTTCCACAAGCGTTGACGGTGCATGGGGAAGCCGGCGTAGCTGACATTTCATTTCGTCCCATACATGCTCAATGGGTGAGATATCGGGCGAATTTGCGGGCCAGGGAAGAACATCCACTTGTTGTTGCTGCAGATACTGTTAAACAACACGAGCTGCGTGGGGTCGGGCGTTGTCCTGCTGTAGAATGACGCCAGGGCCGTGACGTTGCAGAAATGGGACAACAACAGGTGTAAGCACTTCATCACGATATCTGGCTGCATTGAGATTGCCATCAATAATGGCCGGCTCAGTTCTGTTACGGGCAGTGATGCCACCCCACACCCTGAGAGACCCTCCCCCATCATAACGGTTTCGCTCCACGACACATGGATCTGTGTAGCATTCGTTTTGACGTCTGTACACTCTCTGGCGGCCATCTGATGATGAAAGATGGAAACGACATTCATCTGTGAATAAAACATGTCGCCACCAGGGATGCCTGAGATGTTGTCTACACCACTACAGTCGAGCACGACGATGACGTAACGTCAAAATCGGACGAATTGCAGGTCTTCGAGGACGTAAGCCGTATTCTCTCAGCCGGTTGAATACTGTTTGAGGATGTATCCGTCTCAGGTTAGGGATGTTCCTGGCTGTCGTCGTTGCCATTTGTTGCCGGTTCCGGAGATGGACGACACGGATATACCGATCTTGTGCAGGGGTGGTAACTCGGGGTCTCCCGGAGCGGGGTCGGTCTCGAATGTCATCATGTTGTGCATGTCGATGGACTAGCCTGTCTACAGTGTTACGGTGGCAGTTAAAATGCTGGGCAAGCTCTCTGTGTGTTCTGCCAGCTCTAATCATACCCAGGGCAAGGAGACGTTGATTCATTGTCAATCTTGGCATCCTAATGTGGAGTCGTTTTAACAGCAGCGCAAGTTTGAATGTGAACGATAGGAAGGCCTTACTTTAGTGTTTAAATACCCAAGGATTCACACTGCTGCATGAATTTTCAGACTCTCCACGTGCAAAACATGCCTTTTCACAAACATGCAGCACGTCATTTAACGTTAATGCAATTTTAACGGGGAAAGCTGTTTTTGTATTCAATATAACTTATTCATGAACAGGTTAACACTCTTTACACCTACGAAATTATTTTTTGGGAGTTTGATCAATTTCTGCAATGCACACTTTCTTTTTTGGGCGAGTATATAATAGATTAAATGCTTGACCCCCCCCCCCCCCCACCCCCAATTTGTTATTATGCATGTTAGTGCCAGTTAACCAACTAAAGATAGATTCTTACCAAAAAATAAGCGTCTCCTTGTTGCCTGATCTAGCACATTCTGAGGTGGAAGGTCAAGTACTTCCATAACACATGCTAACTGCTCCACTTCATTCTCTCCAGGAAAAAGTGGATAACCTGTGTATAATTCTGCTAATATACAACCAAAGCTCCACATATCTATGGGCATGGAGTATGGTAATCCTAAAATAACTTCAGGAGATCTGTAAAATCTACTTTGAATATATGTGTATACTGAAAAAGAACAAAAATCAGCAAATATAAGTAAGTTATTACCATTATGTGGGTTTCCAAGATGGTGTACTGAAGTCGAGACCTCGTCTCAAGGCATACATCCATGAGTACGGCAGGATGAGTCGATATATGATCCACAGACAAGGTCAAGACTTCAATACTCCATCTCAGAAACCCACATGCAGGTAATAACCAATTTCTCTTTAACCCATTACCCAACGCAGACGATATCAAAATTTATTATTTTAAATATCATTTTTCAAAAAATTTCAACAAAACCTTATCATGTGACCCCTCATTGGAACGAGCTCCTTCCAATGAAGGGTCACATGATATGGTTTTGTTGAAATTTTTTGAAAAATAATATTTTTTCAACTGCTGAATTTGCATATTACGCGGACGGATGTGGCCAATTCGTTGGGTAAAGGGTTAATACAATATTCCTCCCATTCTTCACTTGCTCACATATATTTTGATATTCATTCGGTGTCTATCAATTAATTTGTTATGAACAGGCATGTCAACCGGTACCCATACCAGTACCAGTACGACCGGTCCCCTCATTCTCCAACTGGTGCCGGTACTGAAGCTTTTGCAAGTACACCATCTTGAATCCGATCAGGGAAAAAATTATGTCACGCACTGATCCTCATCATGTCGATCATTTATCTTGAGTTTCATGAAAATGCAGCCAAAACTGTAGAAGTAGTTCGCTCCACAAGTATTTTGCAAAATCTAATATGGCTGCCAGCCGGCCATCTTGAGACTGAGCAGGAAAAAAATTATGTCACGCACTTTCCCTCATCATGTTGATCATTTTTGTGAAGTTTCATGAAAATACGGCTGAAACTGTGGAAGTAGTTAGCTCCACAAGTTTACATGTGCAATGGACTGACGGCGACAGATGGACTGACAGTCAAGCTGACTCCTATATACCCCCCTTAAACTTTGTTTTGTGGGGGTATAAATATCATCATGGCAAAAACTGATCCAGACGAATTCATTTTGTTGAGTTGGTGATTTATTTATCATTTAATTACTTTATCAAAACAGTGGCCTTAACATGTGTAAAGAGTTTTTGAAAAATGCAGGTAAAAAACATTCTCTTTCTGAATCGAATGATCGCACATAGGTTTCTACTTTCAATACAGATTTGTATTTTGGCTAGGCATTTTTACCTGTATTGTTCCAAAAAGGGGTCATTATGTTTTTGACAAAAAGTGAAAATATTTAGTTATTCAGGAAATGTTTTCTGCAAATATGGTCTGCTATTTGTATTGGGTAGACATGAAAAATGAGAGAAAGTTAATTCGATTCCATTTCCAAAACCAACTCACTCATAATGTTATAACATGATGTTGACTACTGATGCCATACCCGTATTAAATGTGTTGCGAATGATATTTCCGTAGTGAGCTATTTAATGGTGATTATGTGGAAAGAAAGATAAACAAACATACCTCTTTGATGTTCATAACAACTTGAACCAAAGTCTATTACTTTTATAGAACTTTGACCTTTCTGTTTTAAAAGGATGTTTTCCTGGAAAGAAAGGATCTCTAATGAGTTGCATTTTCACAGGTGCAGTAATTACTTCAGTGGATAAAAACTTAAATTCAAGTCACAAATAAATAGAGGATATCCACGCAGTTTTAGTGAATATCGGGAATTATCTCATGAGTGTGGACCTGAAAGTTTTATTTTTCACGAGCGCTGGCGCGAGTGAAAAATAATACTTTCAGGTCCACATGAATGATAATAATATTCACTAAAATGGCGTAGAATTTCATTTTATTATATGCTACATGACATTTTACTGTGCAATATGCAGCCCAATTCAACTGCAAACAGTTTCAAGACAATAACAAAAAGCTGCTGATCGTTTCTTCAAGGCGATGTTTAAGGCAACAAAGCTTAACGTCATTTAGGAAGCTGCTGAAAAACTTCATCGTGTGAACCTGAAAATATTATTTTTTACTTGTGCAAGTGCTCGTGAAAAATAAAACTTTCAGGTCCACACTCATGTGAGATAATTCCAGATACTGACTAAAATAGAGTAGATTTTCTTTTTTATTATATGCTACGAGACATTTTATTGCACAATATTCAGTCCAATTCGACCCCAAATGTGTATGCTTCAAAACAATAAGAAAGATCAGCTGATTGTTCATTCAAGACGACGTGATGCAGCGTAGCATGACATCATTTAGGAAGCTACTGAGGGATATTCCTCGATATCCATCGAGTCAATGGATATCGAGAAATATCTTTTTGATAATTTGCAATATAATGAAGGAAAGTACCACAGTATTTAAGTACACATCTTACTTAATCAAACAGAGCAAAAAATTGCCTAAATACATTATACGCTCAACAAAAGATTACAGAAAACACTGCAGGAAAATAGTAATCATATCCTCTGAAGTGAATATATAGAAATTGTCATTTTCATTATGAGAACGTTACGAAATCACTTCCATGTATCAACATTCAAGGACAGTGTGGAGAAAATTCCTTGGCCAAATAAGTTGTGCTATTGTTGTTTGTAAATGATGAAATATGTTAACTGTTATTATTATAGTTATATTAACCCTTTACCCAACATAACAGCCAAAACCGGGCAGCCCTATTCTAAAAAATCGCCAATTAATTTTCATTATTTTTAAAATTTTTGTCTCAAAAACAAAGGTTATGCTTCCTCATCGGAACGAGCTTATCGAGTTCGTTCCAATGAGGGGCAATAACCTATGTTTTTGAGACAAAAAATGAAAAAAGTAGTTATTCAAAAATTTTATTTGCAAATGTCGTCTGCTTTTCATGTTAGGTAAAGGGTTAAATATACTGTATGTTAAATTTGATACATTTATGAGGTATACCAAAAGAAGTAAGATTATGGAAACTATATTTTATCTCGGCAGACTATTAATGCGGATTAGGACAACAATCAGTTGTGCACTTTAGTGCTGTGATTTGAAGCCTAATCTCGGTGAACACTGCCGATTCATCCCAGAAAACTACCAACTTCTTCTGAAATGTATATAATAAAAAGAAAACCTAGTGTTTTGGGGTGGATACCCCAAAATTATCTCATGTTTGTTTCAGTCACTCAGGAGATGATTTTTGGTATCCACCCAAAAACACTGGATATCCTCCATTTATTAAGGATTTTACACAACGTTTTCAGGAAAGTATGATTTTCAAGCACTTTCAAAGACTTGGAATTGTAGTTTGAAAATTCAAGAACTTTTAACTGATAAAGTGTTGGAAGCCCATATTTGGGCTTTATTCTGAAATACAGGTACCACAACTTGAAGGCTTCATGTTTTGTGCCTGTAGGCTCTCCCCCTTAAATTGTAACAAGGCAAAGACATGTGAACAAATTTTGATAACCAAAAATAATTTAGCACTCTATGTGTTAAGAACTTTCAAGGACCTGTACGAACCTATTTTTTGATGGCCTGGGCTAAAAAAACCCCAAACTTTTGGTTCTCAGGCAATCTGTTATTTAAACTGAACCCCTTCGTTGAACATTTTTATTGGCTTGCAGTGTCTTCCAACATTTGAAATCATTCTACTTTAAAATTTTATCTGTTTTGATCAGTGCATATTTATTTTCACATGTATTCGACAAAGCATAATTAAAATACAGTGTCTATTTATAATATTTGTTTTGTAACCATCCAGTTTGCTCTATTCTGCCGAAAACAACTCAAATATTATGGGGACAGCATTTATTTTTCAAAAAAGGCGCATAAATATAACTGAACAAAATTCTGTGGGTGTGTTTCATATTATTTGCAAAATTAAATTTGGATTTATTTGCCTTCTTACAATTTATGGGAGAGTGCCTACAGGCACTCTCCCATAAATTGTAACAAGGCAAGAACATGTGAACAAGTTTTTCCGATCAAAATTAATTTAGCGCTCTACCAGTTATCAAACATAAAGAATAAAAATAAAAACCTCCCTCCTTCATTAATTTGAAAAAGTAATTGCCTGAGAACTGAATGTATTTTTTTTATTTGGCCATATGATCTTTGGCATAGGATTTCTTAATTTCATGATTTTGAAATGGACATGGGAACCCTGTAATAGAAATTAACTCACCGGTTTGAGATCACAGTGTATAATTCTTTCTCTCTGTAACAGTTTTAAGCACTGAAGTAATGAGTAAGCAAATCGTCTAATTAAAGCTATACTAAAACCTTGGAAATTATTCTTTTTTATCAATTCATATAGATTCATTCTGAAAGAAAAAAAAATGACTATTATATAACTCTCTAAATAATTTTTCTTTTGCCAACCAGACTAGCAGTCAACACTTACGAAAAAACTTTTGCTAATAACTAAAAACTGTCTGGGAGCACGTTCACTCAGTGGTGACAGTATAGGACTATAAACCCAAACGTCCACGGTTCAATCCTCGCCAAGGCTAACTGCACTGTGTTCTTTGGGTAAAAGCACTCCACCCTGACTGAACACATGGGGACATGGTGGTGCTGTGTACTAAGGCATACTGCACATCGATGGTGCACTTGTCTTCAATGAACGCTGACCCTGCTTGTGTGGTGTTAGTACTTTGTCAGGGAGTCTGACAGTTGCTCACCACTGCTCAGTGGTTCTCACCAGATACTCCGGCTTCCTCCTGTCCAAGCCAGAAAATGAGCAGACTGTCATCTGCAAAATGAGGTCCCCAGCGGGTGAATTTAGTGATGCAACCCTGCACAGCAGGGTAGTGTCACTAAATTTACCCTCTGTGAACTTCAATCTGAATCAGGATTTAAAATTAAACAGAAAGAGGTGCCCAGAGGATAAACTGGCCCACTGTTTGGGATAGCATCATCAAATTCACCCTCTGGGGACCTCATTCTGCAAATGTCAGACTGCTTATTTTCAGGCCTCCTCCTGTTTATTATTTGCTTCAAAAACATTGCTAATGATCCCACACTGGAACAAGCTCATTCCAATGAAGGGTCATTAGCTGTGTTTTGGAGACAAAAAAATAATAAAATGTCAGCTTATCATCATCACTAGAATGCCGCTCATCAAGACCTTTTAAAAGAGAGATAATAAGTTGTGTTGTAGAGGAAAAAAAAACAAAAAACAATACCCCCCGCACCCCCCTGCTTCAGCATAACTTGGTTCTTGGCTACAAAGCAGTTCACTTGTACATAAAAATCTTCTACTCTGTTTCTCAGGGAGCAAATTTAACACTACTATGCCAACATAGTTTTAGATTTTCATTTATTCAGACAAGGGGATGGACCCCTCTTCTCCACCACCATGCATCAATAGCCTAGCTGAAACCATGAAAATCTTTTTCGAAAAACTCATTGAATATGGATGCCGGGAACCAATGTGCTTGATTACATTTATGCTTGCTGAAGAGTATCCCCCATTAATAGAGCTCTTGACTGAAACTTCACCCAAACTGGGACTGCTTTTTCTCTCAGATTTATTAGAATATTTCTTCGCCCACCATGGTGAAAGAGACAGCAAACAAAAAAAATTTCCAAACTATATCATTTGACCCCTCATTGCAATGAACTGTCACACAATATGGTTTTATTGAATTTTTTTTTTTAATTTGTAACAAAAATAATTAAAATAACAAATTTTGATATTGCATGCTTTAGGTAAATGGTCAATGGATGTATTGCAAGGGGGCAACACCATGCCAGATGTTTCAATGCAATGGCTTACAAGTCATCCTCACTACTCGCTTCCAATCTCTCGGCAAGTATTCTGACTTTGTGACCAGTCCTTTAGTGAAAGGTAAAGAGAAAATATGTTCTGTTTTTCAGCTTCTCAATATTCTCAGATCTGTCAAATGACCAGAGAATCAATTAAGAATTGAATACAATTTTTATAATCTTTATTGGAGTATGAACGTGTGAGAATCAGACCTGTTAACTCTCCCGCTTTTGCTGGGAGACTCCCGGTTTTGGTACCCAATCTCCCACACTCACGGCAACATCCTATTTTCTCCCGCTTTGATACTTTTCAAAATTAGTTATTCTGTACCGGTAATCCATCACGGCATCACTGAATCCACCAGTTTTTGTTTAGAAATACAAAAGCATGTGCTCTAATCTCATTGGCAAGGTCATTAAGTTTGTGTGAAAAGTAACCACTTACGTCAGAACTGATAACCAATTCTGATTTTTGCCATTGGCCGGCTATTGTGTTCTGTGATTATTGCAACACGTTTCACTGTCAAAATAAATAAACTCGAGATGCAGGATAATTGCTGAAATTGATGAAATATTAAACACACACCTTTGCTTGATATAAGAGTAGCAGTCACATCAAAAAATAAATCCCATACTATTAATTATGTACACTCGAAATTGGGCAAAAATACGCACAAATTTATTGTGCATTTCGGATTTCAGATAATTATATTTTGTAGACGAACGGCTCATTCAAATGAGTTGCGGTAATTTTCAGTATGTTGGGAAAAAATTCCGATTCGTGATTTTCTAGGGCAGGCTGTGAAAGTAATTCTGTTTTTTGGCAAAAAAAATCTCTAAAAAGTTGGTAATCTACGGCACTTTTTTTATCCGCGAATTGGTAGTGATAAATGGACAACAACATCAACAACAAATCCCAAAGATGTTTCGTCCTGTGGCATAATTTTCACATTTCACTGAAAAATGATCACCTCCATTCCAAACCCCCTTCAGAAATGACCAACTACTTCAAGCGAATAACCAGCGTGATTAGGTGGGGTGGGGTGGGGTGGGGGTGGGGGTGGAGCGGGGGTGGAGGTGGGGGGGGGGCTGGGCTTTGGATTGTCGAATTACCACAAACAACCGACAAGAACAAAACCATTGAAATATGGATGTCATTGGAACAAGCTCAGATATTGGCACATGGCCATATCCATATTTCTGTTTTGCTCTATATTTCTATGTTTTGGCTTTTGAAAATACAAATTGTTCAAATAAAACACATTAGGGTGGAGTGTCTCGCAGGGGGGGGGGGGTGAGGTAACATGGAAATTATTGATGTGCGGTCTGCGTGCTAAAATCTCACTGACAAGCATCCAAATCTCACTGAGAGCTCATTAAAATCTCACTGACGGTCACCTCCAGAGGTTAACAGGTCTGGTGGGAATGGGTATAAATTGTATGAATCCCAAAGGGATTCATACAATTTGTATCCATTTCCACACGTTCATACTCCAATAAAGATTATAAAAATTGTATTCAATTCTTAAAATTACATTCCGTAACTGTTTAAACTACTTTTTACCAAACAACAAAGCATAAAGATGAAATAAAACATGTACGAACGAACGAAGCGAAAAACCGCCCTCACACAAAATACAAAGCGCACAACTGTGTTTTTTAATTTTTTTAAAAACCTGCCCAAACACCGCTCGACTTACATTCTGTCAACTGCACTCTACCGTAAATGCCGGTCAAAGTTCGACTAAATGTATTCATTGGAAAATGAATTACATTTGGTCATGACGTTTTCACCCAGCTGACCAATGGGAATTGAGTATTTGGACCCAAAACGTATAACTACATTAACAATGTAATTATTTACATATGAACAAGATATTAAAGTATCAGTTACATCAATATTACTTACCCCATTAATTCAAATGTTATGCATAAATGATTACGAAAATAGAAATATTCTCCCATGTGAATGATATTATATTGGCCATCTTTATCCTTCCGACGCAGAGCATCCAATATTTTCACTTCCACTAAAGCTTGATGGTGAAACCTATTGATAAAAAAAACCTCATTAGTTTTCTAACAAAATAAATTGAAAAATATGTTGCACTCTGCAACATGTTCAACTTTTGTAAATACATACACTGATATTTTGTAAAATTTTAAAGATAAATTTAAAACGAAGAGAAAAAGTTATTTAAAATATTATTCACTTGTGACTGTTGTAAACAAGCTATTAGTTGAAAATATGTTTTCATTTTTGGAATTCACTAAAAAAGTCCTTTCCACAATCCATTCCAATGAAGCTGAGTTTAATTGCTTTTTAACCCTTAAGTCCTCAGATTAATTTTAAAGTATTTATGGCCTTTTTCTGCTTACATAGTTATTGATGACTTGGCAGTGGTTCTACATCACTGCTGGCTGCCTATACAGGCAGCCAGCAGTGATGTAGAACCACTGCCAGGGAAAATTCAGTCTTCACACAAGAGTAATAAAAAAGATTACACAAGGGAGCACCTGCTTCAATGCAATATAAAAGTGGCGGTTTGGGGCTATATGGGGGCTTAAGGGTTAATAATATTACTGGCTGGTTTTGGCCATTGCGTTGGGTAAAGAGTTGCTATAGATATGATTTACACTTACATTATACAGTGTACAGTGTTAGTAACTGAGTTAATAAAGATTTTTTTATAATCAGAAAGTGTGACTAACCCTGTGCAATGCACAGGGTTAGTCACACTTTCTGGTTATATAAAAAATAGGCCGATTAAATTGTCAGATGTGTACCCATACACGCAACTGGTAGAAAGCTGTTATTATCTCAGGACCAATTTTGGAGGAATTTTCAATTTGAAGGATAAAGGGTTAATATCTCAGGATCAAATCATCAGATTTACACCAAAAACTATACAGCATGGCACATCAGTAACCTCAAGATATATATAAAGTAACACGACAATTGGATTGATATTTTTCCAGTTATCTCATGCCAAAGGGATTGGAAGAATTCTCAATTTGAAGGATAAAGGGTTAATATCTCAGAATCAAATTATCAGATTTACACCAAAAACTATACAGCTCAGCACATCAGTAACCTGAAAACAAATATAAAGTAACATGACAATCCAAGCAAGATTTTTCAAGTTATCGAATGGCAAAGAAATAGATATGGATGCCGGCTGGCCGGCCGGCCGGCCGGACAGACGGATGGACAGACGGATGGACGGATGGACAGACAGATGGACGGACAGACAAAGGATGGGCAAACAACGGAGGGCCACCCCAGGTGCCAGCATTATGTGTACCATACATGACGGATGGACGGACGGACGGACAGACGGACGGACGGACGGATGGATGGATGGATGGACGGACGGACGGATGGACAGACAAAGGATGGGCAAACGACGGAGAGCCACCCCAGGTGCCAGCATTATGTGTACCATACATGTTATGGGTACACATAAAAATTGGTAACTACTACATAACATTGCTCATGAAAATGTACACTCTCTTTGGCAATGCAGTGCACAGGGTTTAGTCCCATACTAAAGATGCTCTTATTTATAACCAGAAAGAAAAGAGGGATAACTCTAAGCATTGCATAGAGTTAGTTAATAAGGTAACATTTACTGGCTAACCATAGACATTGCACAGGATTAGTTGATAGGCTGCACACACTGTATGAAGATATACACTGACTAAGGCTGTAACAATGCACTGGGTTAGTTGGTTACCGGTTACATAGGGTGCAGTATTCAAGGCATTCATGGAAATACTTATACTGGATTGTGGAAATGTTTTTTTATGCGAATTCCAAAAATGAAAACATATTCTATTTTTAATCAACTGGTTGAGTACTAAATTATTTTTCAAAGGTGATTTAACACGATTATTTTATTTTCAAAGATACCACATTACCAGAAAGAGTAACTCGAGTTTAGCAACGATTTTGTTTAAAAATAATTGTTTTGTTACAATTTATTGAACAGTGTCAATGGTCACTCTCCAATAAATTGCAACCAAACAATTTTATCTAAAATGTTTTTCTTCTACTGCCGAGCAAACATCAAGTTAATGCTTTCAATCTAAAACAACTAAAGTGACTTCCAGCACTTTTCAGTTGAGCCATGATAGTGGTTTCTAGCACTCAACCAGTTAATAGCTTGTTTGGAGTTTTTATCAACCATTTCATTTCAGTGAATATTTTCCTTTCCACAGTGCATTCTGTAATCAAGCCAGAAAATAAGCAGACTGTCATCTGCAATATGAGGTTCCCAGAGGGTGAATTTAGTGATGTTACCCTGCACAGCAGGGTAGCATCACTAAATTTACCCTCTGTGAACCTCAATCTGAATCAGGGTCCCAAAACTAAACAGAAAGAAGTACCCAGAGGATAAATTGGCCCACTGTATGGGATAGCATCATCAAATTCACCCTCTCGGGACCTCATTTTGTAAATGTCAGATTGCTTATTTTCAGGTGTGTCTGTAATTATTGATGGTTTTCTCTCTTTCACTTCAACAGTACACACCCTTATAACAGGCAACTGATAATTATTTCTTAAAAGAGAAAACATAAAACAAACAAGTGCAACACTGTGCAACGGCAAATAACTGACAAAGAAATAATTGGATAGGGCTGGTTCTCAATCCCATTCATGACGTCATCACCAAAAAGCTGTAGATTAAATTTGAAAAAAAAATATCGAATGGTTTTCTTTGAAATATGATGACAAGAAATGGTAATGTGATGACAAGATACTTCAAGTCCAGCAAGGGCAATAACTCTTGGAGTAATAGTTGAACGTGGATGGTTCACAATCCCATCCATAATATTATCACCAAAAAGCTTTTTATTAAATTTGGGATGGGGGCGCGATGGCGTTGCGGTAACCGGTTCTCGTCAGATCACCAAAGTTTAGCAACATTGAGCTCATTAGTCACTGAGCCATAAAATATTGTTCTCATTTATTTATTTATTTATTTATTGGTGTTTAAGGTCACATACTTCTGCACAATGGCTAATCGTGACCACAACATGGAGATAAAGTCAAGGTCAGTCAATCGTTTATATCCCATGTTGCCTATTTTAGAGGACTTGCACCCCAAGCATAAGTGACTGGGTTCTATTTTACCAGTAAAACGGAGCTTGTTTACCACAGTAAACAAGCACTGCCTCACTTCCCGGGGTTCCCAGGGGGTTGTTCTCATTCAGATTATCGAATAAATATCATCAAATTCTTGTACATGTTGAGAATTAAATCTTGTGTAGAAGACTATATCATATTTGTAGTGCAACTCCACACGCTTCAAAACCTTAGCATACCCAGATCTACAACATAATGGTATCGCATACTACGGCAACACATTTATTAATCTACAGCTTTGATATGGTATTCTGTGAATAATTTATATTTATACAGCAGATAAATATAAAATTCATAAATAGAGGATATCTACGCTGTTTTAGTGAATATCGTGAATTATCTCATTCGTGTGGACCTGAAAGTGTTATTTTTCACTTGCGCAAGTGCTCGTGAAAAATAAAGCTTCAGGTCCACACTCATGAGATAATTCCCGATATTCACTAAAACGGTGTAGATTTTCTTTTTTTTATTATATGCTACATGACATTTTACTGCACAACATTCATCCCAATTTGACTGCAAATAGTTTCAAGACAATAACAATAAGTTGCTGATTGTTCCTTCTAGGCGACGTTCAAGGCAAATCATGCATTGAAGCATAACATCATTTAGGAAGCTAATGAAAAAAATTTGTGCGGACCTGGAAAAATTATTTTTCACTCACGCTAAAACTTTCAGGTCCACACTCCTGAGATAATTCCAGATACTGACTAAAATAGAGTAGATTTTTTTTTTATTATATGCTACAAGACATTTTATTGCACAATATTCAGCCCAATTCAACCCCAAATGCATATGTTTCGAAACAATAACAAAGATCAGTTGATCGTTCCTTCAAGGCGACGTGATGCAGTATAACTTGACATCATTTAGGAAGCTACTGAGGGATATTCCTCAATATCCATTGAGTCAATGGATATCGAAAATATCTTTTAGATAATTTGTGTAATTCACAGGCTAGTATATAATAAAATAAACTATATCTGGACTGTAAAATAAATATAGCTAATTAATCCATTTATTATTCATCTCTGATGACCTTCACAAATTATGCCCTGCGAAGTTTCAAAATCCTATTCAATTTGAAATCATTTCAATGATTCGATTTGACTGAAGATGAGCTGATTAGGAAACTTTCGAATCGATGAGATGTTCTCATAATCCTACAAGTATTCCCCTTGAACTCTTTTTCTATCATCAGGGGCCGATTGTATTTTCTAGTTATGACTTTAAATGAGTTGAAATGAGCCATCAGCATTTTCAAAAATGTGGTAATTACCAGTTGGCAAATTGCCATATCTTTTAAAATGCTACTGCTTCCTTTTAGTCAGTTATATTAATAGGAAAAAAATACAATTCTAGAAAATACAATTGTAAAGGCTTTCTAGTATTGGTTGATGACAGAAAAAGAGCTCAAGAAGATCCCACTTCTGTAACAACTTTTGTACCTTTCTGGAAAATTCTGCTTTTTTTATTTGACACTGCCAAACAGACGATTCCTCAATAAAATAACTACTTTTGTACCATTCTGGGAAATTCTGCTTTTTTTATTTGAAGCTGCCAAACAGACGATTCCCCAATAAAAACAATACTTGAGTGGGGACTGGCAATATTTACGGTTGTAAGAAGGTACAATATTTACAAGTTAACCCTTTACGCAACAAATCGGCCACATCTGCCCACGCAAGTTTCAAATAAAGCATTACAAAAAAAAATTTTTTCCAAGAATGTCAACAATATCATAACCTGTGAACCCCTCATTGGAACGAGTCCGTTCCAATGAGGGGTGCCATGATATGGCTTTGTTGAATATTTTTAACATTTTTAAAAATCAATAATTAAAATAATAAATTTTGATATCTTGTGTGTTGGGTAAAGGGTTAAACAGCCGTGAGATCAATTCAGGATTTGAATTGACCCCAATTTGAGATTTGCACAAAAGGCATTCACATGATCAAATGGATGTGGAAGACATGACCATGTCTACTTTTTTGATATTTTTTCGAGCATCTGAACAAGGCTTAAATGACTCCACAGTATGAATATTAAGAAAGAATGTTGTAATTTGTGGAAGAGTATATTTTTTAAATGAATGATGAGAGAGTAAAACCAAAAACGATAGATATGTCTAAATAAATCATGAAAAACTCCCCAGGTTGTGCTTAAAAGCTTAATACACTGTAAAATACTTTTTGTTTGTGGTGGTACGTTATTTGTTTATTATTATTATTTATTATTTATTATTACATTATTTGTGGATTTTCGTGGTTAGATAAGGCATGAAATTAAGATCCCAACGAAATATTTACTCCAATAACCATCGTTGAACCCTGCACATTTATTGAAGTTTATTCAACGAAGTCAAGTTGTTTCCTCAATAGCTTATTTAGTGTTTGGATTCTTGATATATAAATAAATATAGATTATATAAAGGACATCCAAATAATAAATAAATTATGCGTAGTACAAGTTTAACCCTTTACCTAACATGAAAAGCAGACGACACTTGCAAAACAAATTCTTGAATAGCTAATTTTTTTCATTTTTTGTTTCAAAAACATAGGTTATGACCCCTCGTTGGAATGAGCTTGTCGAGCTCGTTCCAATAAGGGGTCATAACCTATGTTTTTGAGACAAAAAATGAAAAAATAATGAAAATTAATTGGCGATTTTTTAGAACAGCGCTGGCCGGTTTTGGCCGTTACGTTGGGTGAAGGGTTAAGTTGTTGAAACAATAGTGTTAAACCCAATAACATTGCATATGCGCATCATTTATGCTTCAAGTATCGCCAATTTTTTGGCATGTCGTAAGATGGATTTTGTTAAATAAAAACACAGCAGTAATGAAATGAATAACGGGTGGCATAATACAGTAGAATCCTTTTAATTAAATATCTATTTTGCCAGTGAAAATTATTCAATTAACAGGAGTATACAATTAACAGGGATTGGGTCAGTTTCCTGTGTTCTGGAGGTAAACTGAGTATTTATTCTATTATATCTTGTTTGACAGAGCTCACAGAGCTCTGTCAAACAAGATATAATTGAATAAATGCCTGTATTGGATATAGTGGGGTCAAAAAGGTTGATAAATAAGGGGAATTTGGTGAGTGTCACAGTAATTTTTTCCGAATATTACAAAAACTTATATACAATAAACAGGAGTTCACTCTACAGCCCATATTCAATTAACAGATCAAATTTGTACTGAAGGTATGGTAAATGGTTTTGTGTTTGAAAATTATATTCAATTAACAGGGATATACAATTAAGAGATATCCAATTAAGTGGGCTCCACTGTAATACATTGAGAAAACATATTTTAGGCTTAAGTAAAGTAAGATGGATTTATCACGTATTCATTGCATAATTCTACAGATACTCATTCAAGGATTTCCTATGGCTGTATATACAGCAGATAATTAAACTATTGATACACTCACTAATTGGATCTACAGCGATACAATACCCACGCGTGCATGGCAGACATTGCATTTTAAAGCGGTGACACCTTGCATTTGGCATCTCCGAACATTATATTTTGTGATCATGTGTTAAACATTGATTATTGGTGTCTCATGAATTTGTGGGCCAAGTTGATCCACGCATGAATTTAGCCCCCAACGAAATCGTTATGTTGCATCAAATCACGAAAATTGAGATCAACCAAGCCTGAATATAAGCCTGAATATGAGCAACCTGTCATTTGCAAAATGGGGTCCCCAGAGGATGAATTTGCTGATGCTATCCCATACAGTGGGCCAATGTATCCTCTAGGTGCATCTTTCTGTTTTGGCTTGAGACCTTAATTCAGACTGAGGTTCACAGAGGGTAAATTTTGTGATGCTACCCTGCTGTGCAGGGTAGCATCACCAAATTCACCCTCTGGGGACCTCATTTTGCAGATGACAGTCTGCTTATTTTCAGGCTTGAGACCACCGAAATTAAAACCATTTACAGTACCTTTTCTTGTTCCTAATAATTTTAATAGCCACTGTCTGATCCATTTTATGATCATATGATTTGATCACTTGTCCAAACGATCCTTTTCCAATTACTTCTAGTGCTTCATATCTATAAACTAAGTGATCGTGCAGAACCTATGATAAAGTTATAAAGTATAATGCATAGACTAAGTGGTTAATCTACGGTGCATAAACTAAATCTACAGTGCATAAACTAGCGATAAAATACTGTGCATGAACATAGAGGAAAAGAACATTGCAGAAGCTAAATGGTTAAGTACAGTAAATAAACAAAGTGATTAACCCTTTACCTAACACACAAAATTGTTACTATAATTATATTTTTTTTCTTCAAATTTTTCACAAAAATTCAACAAAACCATATCATGTGACCTCCCATTGAAACAAGCTCGACGAGCATGTTCTAATAAGGGGTCCCATCATATGGTTTTGTTGAAATTTTCTAATTTTTTTTTCCTCAACCCTTTACCCAATGTAACGGCCAAAACCGGCCAGCGCTATTCTCAAAAATCGCCAATTAATGTTTATTATTTTTTTCATTTTTTGTATCAAAGACATAGGTTATGACCCCTCTTTGGAATGAGCTCACTGAGCTCATTCCAATGAGGAGTCATAACCTATGTTTTTGAAACAAAAAATAAAAAAAATTAGTTATTCAAGAATTTTGTTTGTAAGTGTCGTCTGCTTTTCATGTTTGGAAAAGGGTTAAATGTTAAATTTGTAAATTACACTGACAGATGTTGCTGATTCATTAGGTAAAGGGCTAATTATTGTGTATAAAACCTCTGTTAATTAATACTTTGTTTTATGTCAATCGCACACATTAGTTATCAGCATCAAATAAATGCACATTTTTGTAGGCCATGACATGCTTTTGACCATTACAGTGTTTCATCAAATCGACTGTGATGTTTTATTATAATCGCTTGGCAGATTCAACGATGGTGTTCGGAATGTCACTGAAGACATATGCATGTGAAGGACAAGGCTGTGTATGCACATTTTCTCCAAAGTTTCAACAAAATCATATCATGTGAACCCTTATTGGAACATGCTCGATGAGCGTGTTCCAATGAGAGGTCACATGATATGGTTTTGTTGACATTTTTGTAAAAATAATTTTTTTTCCAACTGCTCAATTCCTAAATTACCAGAGTGGATGTGGCTAAAATCATTAAGTAAGGGTTATGGTGCAAGTTTGGACTAATGTGGGAGAAGAGTTCTATACAAATTTTGCATTCTGGCTTTTGAAGGTATTTAATGAGGGACTGATGTAAAACAAAGAATTAAAAACCCTTTACCCAACGCAGACGATTTCAAAATTTATTATTTTAAATATCATTTTTTTAATTTTTAAAAAATTTTTCGACAAAACCATATCATGTGACCCCTCTTTGGAATGAGCACAACAAGCTCGTTCCAAAGAGGGGTCACATGATATGGTTTTGTTGAAAATTTTTCGATAAATAATATTTCTTCAGCTGCTCAATTTGCATATTACGCGGGCAGATGCAGGCGATTCGTTAGGTAAAGGGTTAATTAGCACTGCTTCAAAAAGAGAAAAAGTATAGTGCATGAAGTGAGATTGTACAGAGTATACAATAACATATAGTATATTAATAATAATTAATAATTAGTGTGCGAGAAGGGTGATAAATAGAGGATATCTAGTGTTTTTGAATGGATACCAAAAATTGATACGCGAGCGAAAATAACCATTTGTCTCTGTCACAAGTGAGATAATTTTTTATATCCACTCAAAAACACTAGATTTTCTTTTTATTATACACTTTTTAAAAGAATTTGACAATTCCTCTTTCAACTATGAATTGATTCATGAAAATAAACAGCGCATTGAATCATCGATCTGCAGAAGCGATTTGATCAATACTCGGAACAGATACCGTCTTGCGATCTGATTCAGTTGGCGGGTTTCTAGTCCAAACATGGCCTGAAAGTCTGTAATATAAGTTTTTGGTTTGGTACATCCTTTGAATGGACGTACCAAACCAAAAACTTAAATTAGACTTTCAAGCCATGTTTGGACTTGTGGGTTTCATGCATCAATTCAAGGTGAATACATGTTAAATTATTGTGGGAAATGATCGGTATCCACTCAAAAAAACTAGATTTTCTTTTCATTATACGTTTCTAGAACACATTTTCAGTCATAATTTAGCTCGTATTCACCTTGAAGTGATGCTTTGAAAGCCATAATTTTGATTGATACCATGAAAGTGAAAATTTCTATATCTTCACAGTGGGGGATACGATTTATATCTTTCTGCAATTTCTTCGATAATATATCTTTCAACGAATAATAAAAGTAGATATAATAACACAGTGACATAATTTTTCTGTAGATCACAACATCTTTTCATTCAATTAACATGGATTTACTCTGCAACATATATGTTTTAACAAGTCAAATATGTACTAAAGGTATGGTAAATGATTTGGTGTTGGAAAGCTATATGCTATTAACAGATTGATTCTACAGTGTATTAGATTAATTTATTGAGGTTTAAATACACTTTAACAGCCAGGGTTACATCGTGTCAGTGACAGTTTTATGGCTGGAGGAAGCCAGAGTACCCGGAGAGAACCACAGAGCAACGATGAGCAGCTGCCAGCTCCCCAACATCGTAACTCCACACTCCAGCACAGGCAGGGTTAGATTGGTTGAAGACATGCACACCATCAATGTGCAGTACGCCTTAGTGCAAGGCATCATCATGCCCTCATGTGGACAATCAGGGTTAAGTACCATAATCAAGGACACAATGCGGGAGTCCGAATCAATTGCTCAGAATCACCCATCCAAAGACTAACTGGGCTCGATGTTGCTTAACTTCGGCTACCGCAATGCCTCTGCACCCCTGTGTATTAGATAATATCCAATTAAGTAGGCAACTTTTGTACCTTCTTACCAGATGAATCACACACATCTGTCTAATGCAAAGCTTCAAAATCCATCTTTAAAATTGTGTTAATTTTTCAGTTTTTTCTTTCGAAATATAGTTCAAAGCACTTGAATGGAATGAGCTCAACAATCTCATTCCAAAAAAGGGTAATACGATATATTTTGAAAGCAAAACATCTAAATTTTTATTTCTTTTGTAACAATGTAGCAATTTTGTTTCATAGTATCCAAAGGCGGACCCTTTATCCAACAAATCAACCGAATAATATACAAAATGTGCAGTTGAAAAAAAATAATTCCAATCTCAAGAAAACCATATCATGTGACCCCCCTCATTGGAATGAGCTCAATGAGCTCATTCCAATGAGGTGACACATAATATGGTTTTGTTGAATTTTTTTTATAAATTTTGAGAGAAAAAAAACAAAACAAATTTTGATATTATGTACATTGGGTAAAGGGTTAACCCTTTACCCAACGCAGACGATATCAGAATTTATTTTAAATATCATTTTTTTAAAGTTTTCAAAAAATTTCAACAAAACCATACCATGTGACCCCTCATTGGAACGAGCTCAAAGAGCTCGTTCCAATGAGGGGTCACATGATATGGTTTTGTTGAAATCTTTTGAAAAATTTAATTTTTTCAACTGCTCAATTTGCATATTACGCGGTCGGATGCGGGCGATTCGTTGGGTAAAGGGTTAAGGATACTGGCAAATAAAAAAATTATCTGAAATCTTTTATCTCTGCCTGTCTATTTTAAACAGAAAAGTTATACCAAAACTGTGAAAAATAAAACTAAAAATTGAGTTGATGACGATATTATTATAAAGTTTGGCATCAAAAGGGCCAATAAAGAAATGGATAATCTTTATTCATCATCTACTGGAAAATACAAAAATACTTTCTAATAAAAGACTGAACAAAAATAAATTTTTAATTGCTCAGTTAAGCGAGGCTTTAAATTATCAATTTCATCTTTTTGTTTCATGTTCTTTGATGACTAAAGTGTTTAAAATTCCATTCATTAACTGCCAAGTTAAAGTGGAACGAAACGTGTACCTCTGAAATGCCTGCATATATTTTTAACCCTACCCTCCAAACTGATTTTTTCTCTCCATATTTACACACATTTTAGAAAAGAAAGTTGCATTTGCGGCTTGCACATGTCATTTTTTTTTTATATTAAATATAACAATGGTACCAAAATATGAAAGAATGGAATCCACTTGAATGTGTATTTAAAAACTGAATAACCATGTGAACTGCCTTCTGTCCTCACATAATGAATTGTCTGCTGTGTAATGTACAAAATGAACTGTTGGAAAACAATTTTCTTTAAAAAAATTTCAACAAAACCATATCATGTGACCCCTCATACGAATGAGCTCAATGAGCTCGTTCCAATGAGGGGGTCACATGATATGATTTTGTTGGAAGTTTTCTGAAAAATCTGAAAAAAATTATATTTAAAGTAACAAATTTTGATATTGACTGCATTGGGTAAAGGGATAACTCCCAAACACCAAACCATTTACCATATCTTAGAACACATTTAATTGCATATAGGTTATAGAGTAAACTCTCATGAATGGAATAAAAAAAATTGTGATCCAGTGAAGATGCATTCTATCTCAATTCCCTCATGTCTGTGGACTAATTCAACCTCCGTTCATTTAAAAAAGAATTTCCTCTATTTCAAGATATAACAGAAAAAATATTCAGTTAATCATTAGAATAGAGATTTCTTGTCAACTGATTACTCCTTTTCGTGGAATATTTTACATTAGCAGAGTGTCTATTCAATTAACAGGGTTCCACTGTTTATGCCATTTGATGTAAATTTAATGGCCAGGCTGTGACCTCCAATCAAGTTTTGACAACATGTAAAGGGAGAAAACTTTACTAAAAATCACTGTCAGGATAGACTGAAAATTGTTGTAATGATTTACACATGATTGCATAATATTTATTTATTTTTTCAGTCCTGGTAATTCATCCTTGTTTCTCTAGCAAAAAAATTACTGTGGAAAAATGGTGCTTCTACGGCAGTTGCTGTGAAGCCTGTTGGAATGTGTAAAAATCATCAGGGGGCAAGGCATAGTCTCAATTGCCATGTATATATAGTATGCAGTGAAGTGAAAACTTTCAAGTAACTTAACATGTGAAAGTAGTTCGAGATACATGTGCATATAATCACAATCAATGTGCAGAATCTTTCACTCAGTAAGATCATGCCAATATCATGAACCATGTGAATGCTGAGAAAATATCTTGGAAGTAAGCAGGCAACTTGCTCAATATGTATAGTATGAGTGAAAATAAGATGCAGCATAACCTCAAACTAAGTATCTCACTGCTTCTATGTTGATAACACTAGAATCTGATATCAGTTTCTGGAAAGCTCTGTAAGAGCTTTCCAGAAACTGATGTCAGATTGTGGTGTTATCAACATAGAAGAAGCAGAACACACAGTTTCTAGTGGTTATACTGCAATTTGTATCGTAAAGTGTATGATTAGCAATGCAGCATAGTACAATCCACATGGTCTGATCCCTTGTGTAACCTGGAAGTCGTGCAATTTCTGCCACCAAAAGGCTGTCTGAAGAAGCCATCCTCAGCAGTATTTTTGCTGTGGATATGTTTAGTTTCCTCAGCATTTTCCTCGGCACTGCTGATTGCTGAGGGTGAATTACCAGGGCTGTGTATTTAATGTAGTTGAACTACATTCATTGGACATTTTTACTGTCTTGCTGGGTCTTCCAATAATAATACAAAATCAGAAAACTCGAAACTTCTTATGTTTTTGATTGATGTGTGTAACTGAGATATGAAGAGAATTGGGTGAAGGGTTAAAATATATAGTAACACAAGTTCAAATGACAATAATCAGACAATGGTGCAATGAAAAAAAGTGCAGAAAACATGCAATAGTAGTCGATCCAGCACACAAAGTAAGAATACATCGACTGGGTAATGCTGGTACCTCTTTTTGTTGCGGATGATTTTTATAGCAACTTCGCTGTCAGTCATGTGATCATGAGCTTTAATCACTTGACCAAATGACCCTTTTCCAAGCACTTCTTTCACCTCGTAACGATAAGCCATATGGTCACCAACCATCTTTACAATTAAGAAAGAAACAAATATTCTAGTCAATATCTAAAAACTAAATACTGTTAGAAAAATGAGTAGACATCAATTGATTTCTTGTTAATTCTGAACTTCTTGACTGCAAACAGCAATAGTCTCTTCCAAAGTAAAATTATTTTTTTTATCAAATCCAACATATATCAATGGACTAAATTAATAGAGGACATCTCGTGTTTTTGAGTGGATACCGAAAATTATCTCACGAGTGACCGAGAGAAATGTTTATTTTTCACGATTGCTTGAGCAAGTGAAAATAACCATTTGTCACAGTCACATGTGAGATCAATTTCGGTGTCTACTCAAAAACAATAGATTTTCTTTTTATTATATGCTTTTTATAAGAATCTGATAATTCCATTCGTTTCAGCCTTGAATTGATGCATGAAAGTAAACAGCACACTGAATCATTGATACACGGAAGTGATATGATTGATACTCGGAACAGATAGCATCTTGCAATCTGATTCAGCTGGCAGGTTTCTCATCCAAACATGGCCTAAAAGTCTGTAATATAAGTTTGGGGTTTGGTACGTCCTTTGAAAGGACGTACCAAACCAAAAACTTACATTATGCCATGTTTCGACTAGTGGGTTTCATGCATCAATTCAAGATGAATATGTGTTGAATTAATGCTGGAAATGATTGGTATCCACTCAAAAATACTTGATTTTCTTTTCATTATATGTTTTTGGAACAAATTGATCATTTCCAGTGATAATTTGACTCATATTCACCTTGAAGTGATGCCTTGAAAGCTGCCATTTTGATTAATACAGTGAAAGTGAAAATTTCTATATTTTCACAGTGGGGACATGATTTCTATATTTCCATAATTTCTTCGATAATCTATCGTTTAGCGTATAATAAAAACATATATTAACCCTTTACCTAACGAATTGCCCGCATCCGCCCGCGTAATATGCAAATTCAGCAGTTGAAAAAATATTATTTTTCAAAAAATTTCAACAAAACCATATCAAGTGACCCCTTGTTGGAACGAGCTCATCGAACTCGTTCCAACGAGGGGTCACATGATATGGTTTTGTTGAAATGTTTTGAAAAATTAAAAAAAATGATATTTAAAATAATCAATTTTGATATTGTCTGCATTGGGTAAAGGGTTAATCCTTTGCTAATGAACTGACCACATCTGTCCGCGTAATTTACAAACTAAGTAGTTAAAAAAAACTTAAATTTTCAAAAAATTTCTGCAAAACCATATCATGTGACCTCCTCCCTCATTGGAATTAAGTCACATAATATGGTTTGGTTGAAATTTTTTGAAAAATTTGAAAAAACGATGATTAAACAAATAAATTTTGATATCCCGTGTTGGGCAAAGGGTTAAAAATATCTTTTCAACATTTAATCTAAATTTTTTTTATATAACATTATGTCATGGCTGCTTTACAGCAGGCAGGACTTGATTGTAGAAAAAATTAAGAAAGCACTATTTGTGACACAGTTAATGCAAATCTGTAGCTATACCTACATCAAACTAAAATGAATATATAAAGTTGTCAGTTTTTGTCACTTAATTTCTTAAATACTTATAAATCTGCTTGGTTAGATGATTTTTCATGTTTTTGTTTTTTTAACCATAAATCCTTCATCAGGCCATAATACTCACTCACTGACCTCATGTCCCAATCTCCTTCTCTCAAGTCAAGCAAAATGTTGTATAATTTCTCATACACTCCCTCTCAGAGGTTTAGCTAGGCATCAAATGTAACCTGTGCAAAATTTATCATCAGAAAAGTGTACATAATGAAATCATGGGTTTTAAATGTGCCATTTACTTTTTTGCCGCCAACACTAGTTTTTCCAGTGTATACTTTCTTGAAAATGTATAGAGAACAGTGGTGGTTGGCTATATTTCTTGTTGCTTACTACAAACATTTTTGCCGCCAACACTAGAGGTTTCTCCAGTGTATACTTTCTTGAAAATGTATAGAGAACAGTGGTGGTTGGCTATATTTCTTGTTGCTTACTACAAACCTTTATATATGGATTTAATACTAAATGTTCAAATGATGTAATTCTATATATCAGTTTTGCCACAATGTACAGTAAGTGGAGAGTGGATTGTAACTAAATCACCCACGGAGTGGAGTTGTCACCCAAACTATAACTTTCAAAGTTTGCATATATCGACTAAAAACACAAGCAATTTTTCAGCCAATGGACCTCCGGGTTTAACCCGGAGGTCCATTGGCTGAAACTTTGCTTGTGCTTGTTATGCTTTGCAACAAATTTGCAATTATTGCTTGGGTGGAATCTCCACTCTGCGGGTGATTTAGTGATAATACACTCTCCACGTACTGTACATGTACATGTAATCCTGTTGTAACATTGAAACCTCTCATGCTTGTGTCTGTCTTCTTCAAATGTAGACTGTAAGGCTGTAATTTATTTTCTTCAGTTTGGTACATCCTTCACGATGTACCAAACTAAAAAAATAAATTACAGTCTTATTATTTTTTTCCAAACGTTTCACAAAATTTCAACAAAACCATATTGTGTGCCCCTCATTGGTACAAATTCAAAGAGCTTGTTCCACTGAGGGGGGCACATAATATGGTCATGTTGAAATTTTGGGCAAGATATTATTTTGTTCAACTGCTCAGTTTGCCCATTACGTGGGTAGATGTGGCCAAATCATTAGATGAAAGGTTAAAATGATGGTGTCCATTACATGACACTCTTTTGCAAAGGGCCCACAAAACACAATTTGATCACGAACACAAGTACACAACCAGGCGCAAAATGCTTAGTTGGGACAGGTATCACTTAGGGACAACAGCCTACAGAGATGACTATGGCTATCATCCTGACTGCTATTGCACATAAAAATTCCTAACCTTTGAAAATTTGGAGGTGCAGGTGGCATGTGTGCACCCTTACATACTCCCCTACACTCTAGCTATGTTTCTCTGCATATATGAAGCAAGCCTGAAAATAAGCAATCTGTCCTTTGCAGAATGAGGCCCCCCAGAGGGTGAATGTGCTAATGCTATCCCATACAGTGGGCCAGTGTATCCTCTGGGTACCTCTTTCTGTTTAGGTTTGAGCCCTTGATTCAGATTGTGGTTTTCAGAGGGTAAATTTAGTGATGCCACCCTGCTGTGCAGGGTAGCATCACTAAGTTCACCCTCTGGTGACCTCATTTTGCAGATGACAGCCTGCTTATTTTCTGACTTGATACGAAGATACCACTATTGTTCTCATTCAAGAATAGGTCAAGATTTATGAGAGCTGTATTTAACTGGTAGAATGCTAAATTAAATTTGGCAATCTAAATTTGCCCACCTGTCTTTGGTTTGTTACAATTTAAGGGAGAGTGCCTATGGGCACTCCCCCTAAAGTGTAACAAGGCAAATTCTTACAGACTAAATAATATCACTTTAACCCTTTACCCTACCTAACGGCCAAAACCGGCCTGCGCTATTCTAAAAATCGTCAATTAATTTCATTAGGCCACACAAAGTAAATGTTCTGTTTCTCAGGCCAAATTTTGTAAAATTGCATGCGGGTGGGCGTTTTTTTGATTTTATATTTTATTTTTGCACTCAAGGGACAAATTTATCAATTTTATTAACTTGTGTAAAATATCAGACATAAATCATTTAATATTTATTTTTTTAAGTTTGCAATGGTCATAAAAAGAGAGCATGCGGCAGCCAAAAGGACCATGCGGGAGGGTCTGAGAAACAAATTTTTAATTTTATTAAGCCTTATTTTTTCATTTTTTGTCTCAAAAACATAAATTATGACCCCTCATTGCAACGAGCTCGTCGAGCTCGTTCCAATGAGGGGTCATAACCTATGTTTTTGAGACAAAAATAAAAAAATTAGTTATTCAAGAATTTTTTTTGCAGGTGTCGTCTGCTTTTCATGTTAGGTAAAGGGTTAAAGATAATATGAAACACAAAATGAAGTCTTTGCATAGCGGTTCCAGGAATTCAGAAAAAAGCCCAAATATGGGCTTCCAGCATTCTACCAGTTATGGAATTTTCCCTTTTCAAGACATGCATTCCATCAGTTGGCTACAAAAAAGCATAACCATAACTAGTCTTGTACAAAAGAGAAAAGACTATTGCATCCCTCAGGATTCCCAAACTATGATTTGACTAAATGTGCCAAAATGCAATTCCATGAAGGAGATGAGATGTGAAGGGATAAACCCAGAGAAGGAAATAAACTAACATTTATTTCTTATACCCTGAAACTCAAAGTAAATTTTCTTAGATCATGAACTACATATGTGAAAAAGTTAAGTAAATATATTTCTGTAGAAATGAAGTTATAGGATCAAATGTTTTTGTTAAATCACTTGCAGCAATCTTGAACTTTGACTATTTACTCAGGAGTTCATATTTCTTTAATAATATACTTTCTAGATGTCTGGTTTATAAAGACGTTTTTGCCTCACACTAAAGATCATACCAGTTCAATTACACAAAATACTGACTGAACAAATACAAGAAATGTAGAGAAACATTTCTTGATAAAAACATGTTCACTTCTTCAGAGTTCATGCACCTTTTCTAGAAAAAAGAAACCAAGATATTTCAAAATAAATATGTTTAAAGCTCAATGATTTATCGTGTTTCAAACAAAACATCCGACGTACATTTCTTTCTTCATC
The DNA here is from genome assembly GCA_031216915.1 of Pictodentalium vernedei. Lineage (NCBI taxonomy): Eukaryota > Metazoa > Mollusca > Scaphopoda > Dentaliida > Dentaliidae > Pictodentalium > Pictodentalium vernedei. The sequence goes on along the minus strand of CM062291.1, from coordinate 59,217,349 downwards.
AGTTCACTAATATTTTCATTATAAATTAATATCAGGACCAACCTTATCAGTAGCCAGTACGAATTTAGCTCCTAAACCTTAACCCTTTACTCAACATAACAACCAAAAAAAGCCAGTGGTATTCTAAAAAATCGCATTCATTATTTTTCATTTTTTTGTCTCAAAAACATTGGTTATAACCCCTTGTTGGAACGAGTTCATCGTGCTCATTCAAATGAGGGGTCATAACCTATGTTTTTGAGACAAAAAATGAAAAAAAATAGTTATTCAAGAATTTTTTTGCAAGTGTCGTCTGCTTTTCATGTTAGGTAAAGGGTTATTAAATATGAGCTTTGCTGCTGTCTCCTAGCTTTAAGACACCATTTCCTCCATTGGTCCGCATTTTATTAAACAGTCTGATGACCAAAGTCATGGTTTCTTGTCAAGTCTTGACAGCCCGCTTTGGACATATGATGGGGAAGATACATAACAATCCATCAACTACATGTACTGCAGAAATTATTGCAAGGTATCATTTTGGATGGATGGACAGGTACATTGATGGATGCATGTATTCGAGTATCCCCCTCTAACTCTTCGAGAGTGTAGGTATAATTATTTTTCTATCTTATTTTTTCCAACACAGTGTAGGTATTCTTCCAAATGCATTTTGTATGAATTACCGTGGCCTCTCAAAGGAATCGACACATAAACATTTGAGAAAATCTCCGGACAAAACTAATTATTCTAAGACAAAAAGGGGCATAACTCTGGCAAAAGAATCTGATCAAAACTATAATCTCTGGTGCACAGGTAGTAAATACCCATACCAAGTTTCAAAGGAATTGACCCATAAACCTCTGAAAATTTCAGGACAAAATTCTAGAATTCTAAGACATGTGAAGAAGGGGACATAACTTTGGCAAAAATAGCCTGACCGGAACTATAATTGCAGGTGTACAGATTCCCACGGTGGTGAACATTCTTACCAAATTTTGATGACAATGTCCATAAACATCTGAGAAAATCTCCGGACAACATTATGTCTACAGATGGATGGACAGACAGATGGACAGATAGATGGACAGACAGATGGACGGACAAGGTGATTCCAGTATACCCCTCCCCCCCTACACCTCGTTGCAGGGGGTATAAAAATCTTTGCTTGTAACATCAACTGTTCTTGAGCCCAAATTTTGAACATTCCCAACATTCTTTTACATTTGTGTTTTTTTTCTTTTATTAAAAGGCTGTTGTGAGGTCTCTGAGCCTTTTTCACGCATGGTTTACATAACAGTATATCATAAACTCACTGAAGAAAACAACAAATTAACTGCTGGAAAGAGCTTGCATTTCTTGTTAGTTCAGATTGACCTTGACATTGAAGTAGTTAACATCAACTAGATTGTGTCATAGTAATAAAGCATTGTTTTTTAACCCTTTACCCAATGCACACAATATTAAAATTTTTAAAACAATTTGGAAAAATAATATTTAAATATTATTTTTCCAAATTTTTCAACAAATTTCAGCAAAACATATCATGTGGCTCCTCATTGGAATGAGCTCATCAAGCTCATTCCAATGAGAGGTCACATGATATGGTGAGCTCATTCCAATGAGGGGTCACATGATATGGTGTGCTACAAAATTTTTTAAAATAATATTTTTTTAACTGCTCAATTTAGATATTCTGGGCGGATGCTGCCAACTCATTAGGTAAAAGGATAACATAAATTTGAGCATGTCCAATTACATCATCCAATTTATGATTGTAAAATGACAACAGCTATAAATATCCCTGTCTTTGAAAAGAATTTTTGTTACACTGATGCCAAACCGAGTTGATATATATATATTTTTTTTTTTTATGGGAATGGCAGGAAGACAGCCTTTTAGGCTATGCCATTTCCATGCTGTATACTAGGTTATGTTCTTGTAGTTTGTAATGTTATCTCGTTGTTAATGTACTAGTATACTGCAGAATAAAGATATATATTATTATAAAAGATAATCTGCAATTGGAAAATAAATACCTTAATGTATGAGCCATTTTCATCATCATAACCATTGTTCTGTCCACTTCCAGCTGTTGCGTCTATCTTCTTCGCTTCCAAACCAAGAAACCATATTTCAGGGTATTCAAGAATTTCAGATTGCTCAAAGGAGGTTAATTTACTTCTGTACAACTTTAAGGCATCTGAAGTGATACAATGTGAGAGTATATAGTGAAATATATAAGCAAATGACTCAACTGACGAGAATGCAATATTAATTTTGAATAGCTAACACTTGAGAAACATATTGATACTGCTACCTGTTTTTTTCTAAAGAGATTAATTGCCCAGCGCTAATATGTGCAGGTGGGTGTAAATTTCAGCAGCTCATCTTTGGAGTTTACGTCAATGAGAGAGAAATAAACTTTCGAAAATGGATCAATGCTGATAATCAGAACTTGACAAGAAACCACTCCCAACAGGATGAAGAAAAAGGGGGTACAAATCAACAAGAAAATGGCATCACTTCATTAGAATATTTCTCATATTACCTTCATCAACTTGGGGGGCAGGAAAAATATTTTGGACACTAGACACAAAAAGTTTTTTTCCAACCCTTGGGCACCCACCCACCCCTTTTTTGAAGGAAACAAAAAATTTTCCATTTTGAAATTTGGTACCCATCCCCCCAAAATTAGAGTAAATCACATATAAACTGCTTTGTTTGACAATTTCAACAGGTATTTTTGCTGGAACATGGTTTGTATTGTTCCAGTAACCATTCCCTACATTTAATCTACCCACAACCAGCTAATGGAAATAAAACAGAATTATCCAGAGTTTGCAACTGGAATTTGGTCCCATTTCTTGGCAAGTTTATGAATTTATTCAAACTTTCTCACAGACACTGACAGTCAGTGTATACATGGGTAATCAGGAGAGTATATACCACATACTGGAATTCTACCTGAACAGTATTAAGACAGGTGTAGCAGGAACAGGTGTGAAATATGTTGAAAATTTTGATGTTTTACCTGGTTTTACCACTGTATTTGCTGCTATTTCTAATATTTCTTTCTGTTTCTACCCATTTCTACACTTGATTTTCGTTTCATCAGTGTAATCTGAATTTGTTAAGCATTATCAAGTGCACAATTCGTAGAGGCAGTAAGCTCAATGTTGTATTGAACATGTCAATAGACAAGATGATGAGAGGGTGATTCTTTGGTATCGGAAATTCACTCCTCATAAACTGCACTGTTGCACCTTGGCCAATATGAGTAGTGATTCTTTTGATGGGCCAGTTAGTAAGCTTTGGTTGTTTCATCTTAGCAAGTCAGATGAGAAAGTGAGAAAGAAATGGTGATCATGGGAGTTGAAAAGATCGACCATATCTCTCCAAATCTGGTCAGGATGCATTATGGAAATTTTTGGGGTTTTGATATGTCGAGAGATGCCCCTGTGATTCATATAATATTAACTTTTATGCAATGAATGCCAGTGTTATCGTACAATATATAGGAGGCTGTTCATTCAACTCAGATGCTGGAAATCTATTTGCTCAAAATCTGTTACAGGACCAGTGATGGAGAGTCCCTTTCCAAGTAGTTTTTTCAACAATTAACCTGATCTCACCGAAACACTTTATTCTATGATTTAATTTTATTCTTTGTTACATCAGATTGCTATAGTTTATTTTAAAAGAAGTAATTTTATTTCTATTGTAAGATAACCTCACCAGATGTCTCATATGTGTTTGCAAAGTTTTCAGATCTCATAGGCCAGGTTTTTCTTCAGACATCCAGTATCTTCCTCAACATGTGCTATACAATATGGTCCAGGGGTAAATGGCTGAAATTCATATTAACTCAACTGATTCCCTATTAAAACACTGTTTATATCATTGTACAAACAGTTTGCTAACCCTTTACCTAACATGAAAAGAAGACGACAGTTGCAAACAAAATTCTTGAATAACTAATTTTTTTGTCTCAAAAACATAGGTTAAGACCCCTCATTGTAACGAGCTCATCTGAGCTCGTTACAATGAGGGGTCTTAACCTATGTTTTTGAGACAAAAAATGAAAATTAATTGCCGATTTTTGTGAATAGCGCTGGTCGGTTTTGGCCATTACGTTGGGTAAAGGGTTAACAGGGAATCAATTTCCCTGTTCATAAACTCTCTATCAATAAGAAAAGAGTTTCTGCTGTCAATAAACCCTCTATCAGTAAGATATAATGCCCTGACTATTTGATGGTTCAGACTTTCTGGCAGTATATCACAAATTGAAGGGAATTGGTTTGAAGGCTACCCACTAAGCCTAAGGCTTGAATGATCAATAACAACCCTACATTTTGCTCCTACATTTATATGACTGAAATTCATAATTACATAATCAGAGTCTGTGAAAGTAGTCATTTGCATTGGGAAATGGCATTATGCCACTGTATGATTTCTACTATTCAAGAAATTGGGTAATTTTCGAGTAAAAAACTGAGCATTTATTCTATTATATCATGTTTGAGAGAGATGTGTGAGCTCTGTGAAACAAGACATAATAGAATAAATGTTCAGGTCATCACTAGAATACAGGAAGGAGAGTAAAGGCCTGTTAACCCATTACCCGACGAAAATGATACAAAAATTTATTATTTTAAAAATTGTACTTTGTGACCTCTGAGGGTCACATGAAATGGTTTTGTTGAATTTTTTTTTTTTTCAACTAATCAATTTGTCTGTTACATGGGTGGATGCAGTTGATTCGTTACAGTACAAGTCAAAATAAGTTGTAGTATAACCACAATAAACTCAGTATACTGCTGTTCCTACACTGAAAAGATTAGAATCTGACAACATTTTCTTTCAGTGAGAGCTTTCCAGAGAATGATGACAACTTCTGGTCTTATCAGTGTAGAAAGAGAAAGATACATAGTTTATAGTGGTTATCCTACAAATTATTTTGTCTTGTACAGTAGGTATAGGGTTATTTCAATACTCCTGTTCCAAAAACATTTTTCATTGACAAAGCAGATATTAAATTAAATGGGTTAAAATGGGACACAAATCACATGTTTTTCAATGGTGGACAAGGGTGAATTTGGAGATTATACAGGTGCAAGTTTTGTCCAAAGTCTCATGTCAGCATTCCAGAACATATGGTACTGAAACAATTCACTCACCTTGTGGTGTTAATGGAAGTTTATTGCCATACTGGTCCCTTTTCAGTTTCTCGGGTGTTGTTGAAGAAAATGTACTCTGTCTCGTTAACGTTTCTGTTTTGTTGAGCTGAGGTAATGAGCCGTTATTAGCATCATTGTCATGGAGATGCTTGCTGTGAGAATGATTCTTCTCTTGACTAAGATGTGGCAATGTTGTCTGTCCAACAGTGGACACATGCTTGTTCTAAAAAACAAAATCCCACACAAAAAATCATTTTTACAGTTTTTACATTGCTTAACCCCTTACCCAATGTAACAGCCAAAACCGGCCAGCGCTATTCACAAAAAATCGCCAATTAATTTTTATTATTTTTTAATTTTTTGTCTCAAAAACGAAGGTTATGACCCCCTCACTGGAAAGAGCTCATTGAGCTCATTCCAATGAGAGGTCATAACCTATGTTTTTGAGACAAAAAATTAGTTATTCAAGAATTTTGTTGCAAGTGTCGTCTGCTTTTCATGTTAGGTAAAGGGTTAATGGGGTTCTACAAAACTAAAAAAAAAACATCCTGTAAACCAACAAACAGGCGGCATCATATCTTCAATTAAAAAAGAAATTGGCTGGCCTTCAGATTGGTCTAATTTGGTTGCATCAGAGGCTCAGTGGGATGGCATTGGTTTAACCCAGTGGAAGAAAATTTGAAAAGTTTAACAACCAAAAAATGACATTTTTTTTTTATTTCACAGGGCTAGATTGATTCCTAAGAAAGGCTGTTAAATTACTTTTGGTTGAAACTTGATCAGATAAGGAAGTACAAAAAGTATAAGACAACAATTAATCTGTAATGTCTCTAATTTTCGCAGTTTCCTGTCATTTGGGCATAGCCTTTACATCTATGAATTTGGAGGAAACTTCCACAAAACATTTCTTAACCCTTCATCCAACATAACGGCCAAAATGGGCCAGCACTATTCACAAAATTCACCATTCAATTTTTATTACTTTTTCATTTTTTGTCACAAAACCATAATAGCTTATGACCTCTCATTGGAACAAGCTCAATGAGCTTGTTCCAATAAGGGGTCACAAGCTCAATGAGCTTGTTCTAATGAGGGGTCAAAATCTATGTTTTTGACGCAAAAAAATAAAAAAAACTAGTGCTTCAAGAATTTTATTTGCAAGTGTCATCTGCTTTACGTGTTAGGTAAAGGGTTAACCCTTTACCTAACATGAAAAGCAGATGACACTTGCAAAAATAATTCTTGAATAACTAATTTTTTTCATTTTTTGTCTCAAAAACATAGGTTATGACCCCTCGTTGGAACGAGCTCGATGTCTGTTTTTGAGACAAAAAATGAAAAAATAATGAAAATTAATTGGCGATTTTTGAGAATAGCGCTGGCCGTTTTTGGCCGTTACGTTAGGTAAAGGGTTAAGTAAATATTTTGATTTTTTGCCTTAACCCTTTACCCAATGAATTGGCGCAACCACCCGCGAATTATGCAAATTCAGCAGCTGAAAAAAATACTATTTCTCAGACTATTTCAACAAAACCATATCATGTGAACCTCTTTGGAACGATCTCATCGAGCTCGTTCCAATGAGGGGTCACATGATATGGTTTTGTAGAAATTTCTTGAAATTTAAAAACAAAAATGATATTTAAAATAATAAATGTTGATATCGTCTGCGTTGGGTAAAGGGTTAAAAACATGAGTTATGACATCTCACTGGAATGAGTTTACAGAGCTCATCATTCCAATGGGGTGTCATAAGCTATATTTTGCGGGCAAAAATTTGAAGAATTACTGAAATTTGAAAGGCATCTTTTATGAATTGCACAGACTTTTATGGCTGTTAAGGATTAAGAGGCTCTGTTGGCCTAGTGTGATATCGGCTCTATCAATAAAAAATACTCTTAGTAATAATAATACCAGTTAAAATAAGTGTTTATTATTAGCCTGTGAATTATCGCAAATTATCTAAAAGATATTTCTCGATATCTATCGACTCAATAGATATCAAGAAATATTCCTCAGTAGCTTCCTAAATAATGTCACGCTTCAGCACTTGACGTCACCTTGAAGGAACGATCAGTTGATCTTTGTTATTGTTTTAAAATGTACACATTTGGGGTTGAATTGGGTTGAATATTGTGCAATAAAATGTATTGTAGCATATAATAAAAAAGAAAATCTACTCTTATTTTAGTCAGTGTCAGGAATTATCTCATGAGTGTGGACCTGAAAGTTATTTTTTCGCGAGCATGTGTAAAAAATAATACTTTCAGGTCCACACGATGAAGTTTTTCAGGGGCTTCCTAAATGATGTTACGCTTCGGCACATGATGTCACCTTGAACACCACCTCGAAGGAACCATCAGCAGCTTTTTGTTGTTGTCTTGAAACTGTTTGCAGTCGAATTGGGCTGAATATTGCGCATTAAAATGTGACATAGCATACAATAAAAAGAAAATGTACGCTGTATTAGTGAATATTGGGAATTATCTCATTTGTGTGAACCTGAAAGTATTATTTTTCACTCGAGCAAGCACTCGTGAAAAATAAAACTTTCTAGTTCAAACTCAAGAGATAATTCCTGATATTTACTAAAACAGCGTAGATATCCTCTATTTATGCATGGATGAGGGGTTTGTTATTGGTAGGATCGTTACAGGACTATTTCTTATTAGAAGAGCAGTAGAACCGACTTAACTGGATATCTCTTCACAGAATAACACTGTTACTTGAAATAATATATATATTCTACTCTATACAAAAAGCCTATGACATCAATTTTATCTTTACACACCAACCACGGTGAACACACCAGCAATGGGATTTCAATAGTTAAAATTTACACCTACAGTGGAACTACAGCCAAGCTGACCTTTGATGACCACAACCTGAATGCAAACTTGTCTAAATTTATCGCTCAATGCCTCACGAATAGTGAAATGAAAGCGGCAAGTATTTATTACGTTTTTAAATGAGTTTACCTCATAAGATACCCAAAATTAACAAACATGCATTGTCTCATGTTAATAAAGCATTTATAACACGAAATAGTATGTTATTAAAACGAAAAAGACCCAGTGATTCAATTTTGTTTTGGCAATAAAATTGACAGCGGAGGTACCACCCACTTGTGCTCATGTAAACAAAAACATTTTCTCACGTGTGTACCTCTGCTGCTCAGTAAAATCTAGAAAAAATAATAGTGACTGTAAATAATCTGACGATCATGGTATAAATAAAATATACCCAAAGTAGCTTGGTGTACCAAATGTTCACCCTCGGCTCGCGGTTAACACCACTTCACCACTTGTGGTGAACATTTGGTACACCAAGCTACTATGGATATATTCTATATATATATTTGTCCTGAAGAAATAGTAAATGATTTTGTGTTTGGAAGTTATATTCAATAATATATGTTATTGTATTCATGCTATATATTATATAAGTTATATTATTGAATATAATATATATATATAATATAAGTACGCATAATTTAACTATTCATTGAGTTAACTTCCCCAGTGACATTTTATCATGCCGTGCATAATAAATATGTTACAGGGCGTTTAGTTGGCAGATACAGTGTCATATATGGCTCAGAGAAAACAATATTAGGTTTGGCTTTGCCTCACCTAATATTGTTTTCTCTGAAGGGAAAAACGAGAAGCGATTGAAAAATGATATTAATGCCGTTGTTTTGGCAACAGCAGAATCACACGCTTGTATCAGGGGCCCTTTATACGGATTTGGAACAAGGGCCCAGATACATTAAACTTTAGTTGCGTAACAGTGCAAAAATCCCCCGGTTGTGAGATAAATTGTAATACACATCATTTGACAGACTTATGATCAAATGGATTCAGGTATGATTGACTGACCACTTGGACATGTCTAAGAACAGGTTAACAATGCTTGGGGCTGAACTTGATCCATATTATCTGCTGCTGAGTGCCTGATACACAGCAGTGATCTTTACATAACAGTTTACTTATCCGGAACAGTTTACTTCTGAATTGAAATGCGTTGTTCCTTTACATGGAATACAATACACATGCAGAAATCTATTCTGATTTTAGACCATCTGTCACAGTTTAGTCGGGAAATATTCACACAGTATAATTACAGTGTAGAAAATTTCATATGACAGTTGAGAGTAAACTACATTTTAATATTTTATTTCCAAATGTCTATCCACAGCACTCCATTGTTATATCAAAACCAAAACCTAATTGCCTTTTTAGCATGGCAATGTTGTTTCCCGCAGCTAATTTGGAGACCTGATCACACTGAGCTCTATAAAACTGAATTGCTGGAATGCATATAGAACTCCCACCATCTTGGGAGGAGGGGAGGGGCGGTGTAGAAGTTGCTGTAAAAAAATAATGCTAAAAAAAATGATTTTCTCAAGGGGTTTCAGTTTCTGGATGCCTTGTAATCTCTGACTGAATTTTAACCTTTTATCTAACACGAAAAGCAGATGACACTTGCAAACAAAATTCTTGAATAACTAAATATTTTCATTTTTTTGTCTGAAAAACATAGCTTATGACCCCTCATTGGAATGAGCTCATTGAGCTCGTTCCAATGAGGGGTCATAAGCTATGTTTTTCAGACAAAAAATTTAAAAATAATGAAAATTGAATGCTGATTTTTGTAAATAGAGCTGGCCGGTTTTGGCCGTTACGTTGAGTAAAGGGTTAACTGGAAGAGTGCTAATATTTTGGGTTGCCAGAGTTTGTTCACATGTCTTTGCCTTGTTACAATTTATGGGAGAGTGCCTTTTGGCACTCTCCCATAAATTGTAACATGGCAAATCCATGCAGAATATATAATTTCACTTCAAAGACAAAGAGAAGCATAACCAGGGAATTTGATGCATTTGAAACGTGATACCTGCACTTCAGAATGAAGCCCAAATATGGGCTTTCGGCACTCTATCAGTTAAAGAAAATACTTTGATGTCTGAGAAAATTTTTTCTTTTTCTTTCGAGATTCTGTAGCTAATAAACAGTGAGTTTGAGTATAAAATAATAAAGTAGGACTTAAATTCAAACAAAGAACTACTCAATAGAGTACGAGAGGGCTTGAATCTCAAATTATCCCTCATGGCACATGTACGAATTATCCCTCATGGCACCTGTATGAATTATCCCTCATGGCACCTGTACGAATTATCCCTCATGGCACCTGTACGAATTATCCCTCATGGCACCTGTACGAATTATCCCTCATGGCACCTGTACGAATTATCCCTTATGGCACTTGTACGAATTATCCCTTATGGCACTTGTACAGGTTCCATAAGGGATAATTTGAGATTCAAGCCCTCTTGTACTCTATTGAGTAGTTCTTTGTTTGATATTTTCAATTTTGACTTGAGGCTCGAATTAAGGAAACAACATTTACCGCCTCCAGTTCTATGAGTGACCTGAGCCTAAATTTCAGTATAAGCACCACCACCATTATCGATTCTCAAAACAGACAAGCCAAAAGACACAGACATAATACGGATAATGCCACCCCATCTATTAATGATGGCAACAAACCAGCATACTGCAAAATCTGTAATCTTAGTCTGAAACTTCTCGGAATGGAACTTCAGATCTTATTTTTACAAAAATGTATAGAACATAATTTAGCACCAACCGGCCTACGGGCAAGTATACCAAAAGCCCGTAGCCCACATTCTGACATTTCTCAGGCCCGCCTGCAAGATGATGTATTCATCCATGCATACGGGCAAATCATTCAGAATACGCCAGATCAAGTTCAATTAGAATACAATGCTAACACCACCAAATTGGAAGCTATCAAACTCCACATCCGAATCCGCGAACATATAGCAGATATTAAACGCAAGCGTGATACTCCCGTGGCTATTCACTTTAACCAAAACATCCACTAGCAAGCGGACTTAAATTACCGCATCATACAAGTTATTTACTCCGACCCTAACACCCCAATATGGTTGACCTCCGTCAGAGAATAGAAATCGAATGGATCTTCACTCTCAGAACACTTCAGACACTGGGAATGAACAGAAAGGATTTTTTGTGTAGGTTAGGCCTGAAAATAAGCAGTCTGACATTTGCAGAATGAGGTCCCCAGAGGGTGAATTTGATGATGCTATCCCATATTGTCAGCCAATTTATCCTCTAGGTACCTCTTTCTGTTTAGTTTTGAGATCCTGATTCAGATTGAGGTTCACAGAGGGTAAATTTAGTGATGCTACCCTGCTATGCAGGGTAGCATCACTAAATTCACCCTCTGGGGACCTCATTTTGCAGATGACAGTCTGCTTATTTTCTGGCTTGGTTTGGGCTTAAATTCTATCAAGATATCAGATAAAGGAGTGCTGCAGAAGCAGGTGTGAAAGCTCAGGGAGTAATGATAAAGCACAAACAGCCGCACCTCCCCGAAATTTAAAACGCTTCAGCTAGTCATACTAGAACTGAAACCGAGCTGGGCCAAACTGTCAACTATAATATGATAGCTGACAATCCGGCCCACCTCGCCTTCAGCACCAATGCCTTTTTAGATGAGTATACACCAATGGACATTAATTCTAGATTTTTGTACACTTTCAATTGTTCAATGAAGCTTGTGAAAGCTGGAGAGCACCCCCACACCTTGCAGGAATAAATACATTTTGTATAGATAAGAATACATATATCTATTATTGATTCCGTTTTCTCATTGTTGTTTTTGGAACCCAAAATGACATCTTGTTTTTCGAGTGGTAGTAAGATTCCACATCCCTCTTCTAATTTTTCCTTCAAGTTTATTAATATTGTTTTTTGAAAAGGAACATTCAAAAAAGAGGTGCAAGATTGTCTCTTTAGAATTATTAAAGAAGGTACATAATTTTGTTTTCGATAAATTACATTGATAAACTTTAGAGTTTGTGTTGAGAATCATATGTTGTATTTTGTATTGCAGACTCTGTAAATAACAGGATTTAAAATTCATGCAAGAATCAGAATCGATTCTCGCAAATGATTCTCGTAAGGAAAACAATGAGAATCAACATTGATTCTCGCAAAATGTTCATTTGATTCTCGTCACAGATTCTAGAAGTGTCTTTAAATGCCTGGAGGATTCTACTTATTTTATTGCTTCCTCTAATAAGATGATGCTTTGACTTAGCTGTGGTGTCTGGTGAAGTCTTGGCTGCCTATATAGGCAGCCAAGACCTCACGAGAAACCACTGCCAAGGTACTGTAACTTCTATCAGCAAGACCAACATCTGTATGTTGGAACAGGGGTTCTATAGTACAAGAATCATACAAAAATATGAAATAGACCCTTTAGGATCAAACTGCAGAAAATATCTCTATATATAAATATGAGTTTGTTTTTTTATTAGGACTTATGTATGGACTGGCTGTACTCAAAAGAATAAGAGTATAATAGTACAAACAAATTCTGAATTGAGAACTGAAAACTGATTCTCACACAGGAGTTTGCAAGAATCCAAACTGATTCTCGCAAATCAGAACAAATTTTATGGCTTGAAATAAGAATCATCAGTGATTGTGAATGGAATTTTGTATATCTACACCCAGTCACTAGACTATAAAAAGCTGGTATTAAAAATTTCATTCCTGTTTCTTTGTTTGTAGAGGAGATGTAGCAAACTATGTTGAATAAAAGGCCTGACAGACCTTTTGGGAGTATTTAAGTTTTTCAATATTTTCGTTTTTTATGTCATCAGTTTTTTTGTACTGACTCACGGTTTCCTTCATGTCTGAGAAAAATGAATATGCTGATGATGTGCGGAGTTTTCCATTGTACAGAGTTCGCCATTGATCTCTGTTCAACTTTATTGTTCATCAGTCATATATAGAAAAGTGGATTCCACCACCGCCAACTCAGGGTGGGGACAGGAATTGAACAATAAGCAATGTTCAACTAGAAAGAAACTCTCAAAGGCAACAATGCCTGGCAATCTCCAGTGCTTTTTAACCCTTTACCTAACATAGCGGCAAATAGCAGCCAGATAATTAACCAGAATAAGCCTACCGCAAACTAAAATATATCGGAAGTTTCTCAATAAAACCCTACAAATATGGATATCATTAGAACCGGCTCGACGTTTTATTGAAAAATTGTAAAATTTATTTTTACAATGCAATTCTATTGCATCATAATGGAAACTAATAATGCACAGTCTGAAACAACGAATTCTGTATACCAACTGGAAGTAATTTATTATTAGTCTCACTGTGCCGAACAGTTCTAGGAATCAAGTGGAGATAGCCTATTTATCGATAGAACATATAACATATTTATATTAGGCCTAAGAAAGTTAAGACTCTGTTTCTCAGGCCCTCCCACATGGTCATTTTGGCTGCCGCATGCTCTCTTTTTATAACCAATGCAAACTTAAAAAAATAAAAATTAAATGGTTTATGTTTGATATTTTACCCAAGTTTATAAAACTGATAAATTCGTCCCTTGAGTGCAACAAGTCTTTGCAATAAATCATTGCAAGATGTTGTTGCGCTCAAGGGACAAAAAACACCACCACCTATTCTAATCTGTACATTATGAGGCCTAAAACATAAATCAAACTAAGGATATGAACTTCTGATGGCAAAGAGATAAGGCCACACAAAGTAGATCTTCTGTTTCTCGGGCCATTATTTGTAAAATTCCATGTGGGTGAGCGGTTTTTTATTTTATTTTTTATTTCAGTAATTACTTCTTAACCATCAAAAGTTCATGTTCTTGCTTCAAGTTTTAGGCCGCATAATCTACAGAATAGCATGGGTGGTGGTGTATTTCCTCCCTTGAGTGCAAGAAGGCTTTGCAATGCTAAAGCATTGCAAAGCCTTCTTGCACTCAAGGGACAAATTCATCAGTTGTTTTAACTTGGGTAAAATATCAGACATACACCATTTAATTTTGATTTTTTTTAAGTTTAAATTGGTTATAAAAAGAGAGCATGTGGCAGCCTAAAGGACCATGCGGGAGGGCCTGAGAAACAGATTTTTTATTTTTTTAGGCCTAATTACAAATTTTTTTTAAATATGTCCACCTGCATGCAATTTTACAAATAATAGCCAGAGAAACAGAAGATCTACTTTCTGGAGTCTTGGGTAGCAAGTATTTTTGTTCTGGAACAAGCCAAAGACTGTTATCTGCAAAATGAGGTCCCCAGAGGATGAATTTAGTTTAAACAATATTTATTCTTAGAATCTATGTTACATGCATACATTTCATTGTTAACAAAAAATACATTATATAATACAAAATACTGATATACACAGTGTAACAACCTGGCCTTTAAATTCTTCCCAAATAACGACATTAAACGATGTGCCCAAATAAGATAATTGCACCCAAATTATGCGGAGTTTGAAACTTTTTCCAAAGTTTTGCAGTGTTTCAGCAATATATAGTTTGGCCAGGTTTCCCTGTTGCTTGCAGTATAGCTTAGAGCTTACCTTCGAATCAAACAATGCAACAGATAAATAATTTTTTTTTAAAATCCACAGAGTTTGCCACAGAAAAGCAATTGGCATCGACAGTGTCGTATACGACACAATGTCGATGCCAATTGCTTTTCTTTGGCAAATTCTGTATGATCATGTACTTAAAGCTGGAGATCTATTATATTCATGTTTGTGGCATTTCCTATTAAACGTCATGCGTAATTTAAATTCAAATAGGACTTTGGCTCGACACTGGGAAACTAAGAAGCCTTATTTATTGGTGTTTAAGGTCACATACTTATGCACGATGGCTAATCATGACTGTGACAGTTTTACGGGTGGAGGAAGCCGGAGTACCCGGAGAGAACCACAGAGCAACGATGAGGAGCTGCCAGCTCTCCAACATTGTAAGTCCACACTGCAGCACAGGCAGGGTTAGATTGGTTGAAGACATGCGCACCGTCGACGTGCAGTATGCCTTAGTACACAGCGTCATCGTGCCCCCATGTGGACAATCAGGGTTAAGTGCCTTGCCCAAGGACACAACGTGGGAGTCTGAATCGATCGCTCAGACGGTCACCCATCCGAGGACTAACCAGGCTCAACTTTGCTTAACTTTGATGATCTGACAAGAACCGGTTACCGCAATGCCACCGCCCCCCTAAGAAGCCTTCTCGAAAAAAACTTATGTCAAGGGGTGGTGGGAACCAGTGATAATGGTGAAGACCTATAACAAGGGGTTGTAAGCCATTTTAAGGGGGGACCTGAAAGATAAAACAGACACCAGGAAGAAGAAAATACCTGCACTTTTTCTCCAACCATGCAGGTCACAATATGGCTGATCCATATTTGCTGTTGTGCCCAAATTAGACTGATCTAAAGGTCTGGTAACGACTTACAAGTTACTGTGAAGATGTGGGATTCCACAGGAAGTGTCAAGCTTAAGTGTTTCGTCTCCCAAGCTCAACATAAGTTAGCTTCAAAACATGGCAGGAATCAGTAGGTAGGCTCATATATCAACAACTGGGGGCCGACAGCTCACGACTATCTTGATTAACTGGGCCATGTCAACCAGCCAGAGATGTATGGGATTGTTTAAACTTAGCATGGAGGTGATAAGGGTAGATTGTAGAAAGGAAATAGATGAAAGCGTCAATGACACTGTAGCTTAACTTGTGTGTTGTGTTTGATGAAAAGGATAATGTTCAATGTTTATGAAAGGATTATGAAATAAGACAAGAATTGTGATAATTGGGAATATGTTCATTTCTGTTCCCTGTATGCTATGTTTTTGATAAAAATAATATGAGGTGTACACTGTACTAAAGAGATGAGAGTGGGTTAATATGACCTCACAGTTAATGTATGTGGCCCTTACAGTTAACGTATATCAACGAAAGTTACCAAGTTACAGTGAAATTATTCCAAAACGAGTCATCCTATCAAGTTACGTTGAAATCCCTTTATAAATATGGCCTGTAGACTGTGCTAAAGATTTTCGGGCTTCGGGCCCCTGTAGCCGTCAGTTTCCCAATTATGTCCAAAGGGGCTGTTCTCATCTAGACATTATATGAAGTCAATCTACCAAGTTACAATGAAATCCCTTCATAAATATGACATGTAGACTGTGCTAAAGGTTTTCGGGCTTTGGGCTCGGGCAGCTATCATGGTTGAATAATCGCAACCAAAAGGGGACATTCTCATCTGGGCATCATCTGGAATGATCCTACGAAGTTACAATGAAATCCCTTCATAAATATGACCTGTAGACTGTGCTCAAGATTTTTGGGCTTCGGGCACCTGTAGCCATCACAGTTGACCAATCATGACCAAAAGGGGATGTCATCATCTAGGCATTATATGGAGTCAACCTAACAAGGTACAATGAAATCCTTCCATAAATACGACCTATAGACTATGCTAAAGGTCTTTGGGCTCGGGCAGCCAAAAAGGCTGAATGATCGTGACCAAAAGGGGATGTTCTCATCTAGACATTATTTGGAGTCATCCTACCAAGCTACAATGAAATCCCTTCATAATTATGACCTGTACACTGTTCTAAAGGTTTTTGGGCTTCGGGCCCCTGTAGCCATCACAGTTGCCCAAGCATGTCCAAAAGGGGACGTTCTCATCTAGACATTATATGAAGTCAACCTCCAAGTTACAATGAAATCACTTCATAAATATGACCTGTAGACTGTTCTAAAGGTTTTCGGGCTCGGGCAGCCATCATGGTTGAATGATCACAACCAAAGGGGACAATCTCATCTGGGCATCATCTGGAGTGATCCTACGAAGTTACAATGAAATCCCTTCATAAATATGACCTGTAGACTGTGCTAAAGTTTTCGGGCTTCGGGCTCGGGCAGCCATCATGGTTGAATGATCACAACCAAAAGGGGGCATTCTCATCTGGGCATCATCTGGAATGATCCTATGAAGTTACAATGAAATCCCTTCATAAATATGACCTGTAGACTGTGCTCAAGGTTTTCAGGATTCGGGCACCTGTAGCCATCACAGCTGACTAATCACGACCAAAAGAGAATGTCATCATCTAGGCATTATATGGAGTCAACCTAACAGGTTACAATGAAATCCTTCCATAAATATGACCTTTTGCCTATGCTAAAGGTTTTTTGGGCTCGGGCACCCATCAAGGCTGAATGATCGCGATCAAAATGGGACGTTCTCATCTAGACATTATTTGGAGTCATCCTACCAAGTTACAATGAAATCCCTTCATAAATATGACCTGTAGACTGTGCTAAAGGTTTTCGGGCTTCGGGCCCCTGTAGCCGTCACAGTTGCCCAATCATGTCCAAAAGGGGACTTTCTCATCTAGACATTATATGAAGTCAAGTCACCAAGTTACAATGAAATTCCTCAATAAATATGACCTGTGCTAAAGGTTTTTTGGTTTTGGGCTCAGGCAGTCATCAGAGTTGGCAGATCATGCCCAAATGGGGAAATTCTCATCTAGACGTCTTAAGGAGTCATCCTACCAAGTTACAATGAAATCCCTCCATATTAAACATGACCTGCAGACTGTGCTAAAAGTTTTTCGGTTTCCGGCTTGGGCAGAGATCATGGTGGACAGATCATGCCCAAAAGGGGACGTTCTCATCTAGGCATTATTCAGAGGCATCCTACCAAGTTACAATGAAATCCCTTCATAAATACGACCTGTAGACTGCACTAATGGTTTTTGGGCTTTGGGCTCGGGCAGCCATACCAGTTGACCGATCACGACCAAAAGGGGATGTTCTCATCTAGACATGACCCCAAACCTGCATATGAAATTTTTTGATGATCAGACAAGAACTGCAGGGTGTAGCCAGTGCTAAAGAAAAATGTGAACAGACTCACAGACCAACAGACTTCCGTACGCGTGATGGCAATAGCTTATCTTGACTTTGTCAAGTTAGGCTAAAAATGAGACACATAGAGAGAAAATGAAAGAAGTGAACTCTCAGATTGGATGCATAAATTTCACCCTAAGATATGAAAGACAGACAATTTCAAGGGAGCAGCCCAACAAATTTTAGGGGACAAAGGCCCACATACGAATGCGAGTGGTGGTGAGCCTGGACATGAGCTGTAGGTATTGGAAGCACAAAGAATACTCATACTAAATATGCACAAGAGGCGGGGTCATTTGAACCTCCCATTTGCTAATATGAAGTCATGTACTATCTCAAAGATAAGGCTGTTTTCAGAGCCTAAAAAAGGTATTGATATATCAGTTGATATATCAGATGTAAATGGAAATACATTAATTGTATTATTGCAAGCATTTGTAAACATGAGACAGTATAAGAGAAAGTGTTCTGATGTCTCATGCTCACCACAAGCGCAGGAGGGACAAAGTGCTAAGTGGTTTTTGTATAAGTGGGAATTTAGGCAACTGCAGCATAGTCTCAGCCGACAGTGGCAAATTTGAGCAGTACGTGATTTAGCGCCATTGTAAAAACGAGGCAGTTGTTGGTTGTCCACGTTTAGGAATGTCTTGAAGTTATGCAAGGATGTGTTCTCACGGACTGGGAGGGGCACTTTGTTCCACAGGTCAGCAATGCTGGGGATGAATGAAGACTGATATGGCTGTGTCCAGCAGTGCAGAATTGGGTGGTTTTTGTCTGTTCAGACACTGAACGACTGATTCATGGTGGAGACGAGCGGGAAACTTTATTAGCAATATACAGAGGTGCCAAACTGTGATACATTTTGAAAAATAGTGTAAGCTTATGTTTACGGCACCTTTCTTGCAGGGAATCCCAGCATGTTTCTGTATATAACAAGGTTTTACTGGCGCTGACAGTTGCTCCCATGATTAACCTTGCAGCTGCAATCTGTATTTTTCGATGTCTTCAACTTTTGTCAAGGAACAATTATCCCAAACAGCATCAGCATATTCCAGTAGTGGCCTAATGAACGCAAAATACATTTTTTCTAAGACATTACGGTTCAGGTTGAATTTGTGTTTCCTTAACATGTAAAACGAGTCCAGGCTTTAGAACAAATATGGTCAATGTGGTTATTCCATGTGCATGTGCTATTTAATACAACCCCAAGGTGCATATGGCTATCTACTTCAGTTATTTGTGTAACGCCTAAAAACAGGGGAGGATGGGCAGTTTGGTTGGTTTTACGTGTTACATGTATCAGCATACAGCAGGGTAGCATTACTAAATTTACCCTCTGTGAACCTCAATCTGAATCAGGATCTCAAAACTAAACAGAAAGAGGTACCCAGATAATAAATTGACCCACTGTATAGGATAGCATCAGCAAATTCACCCTCTTGGGGACCTCATTCTGCAAATGATAGATCACTTATTTTCAGGCCTGTTTTGGACAGGAAAATCTGCCTACAGCCAGCTACAGCAGGTAAAAATTTAATCTACTCAGCGAATATCAATATCGATAGATGTTCATCCTACTTCCTCTTTACCACATGCTGTACAACAGGTTCAAACAGGGTTTCTTTCTGCTAACTCTAGATGGGAAATAACACAGTGGAAGGCTAATTCCAATCACTTCTTTGCACCAATTGTTTGTAAAAGAATCAAAGGTGTCTGTTTGGCAACACAAGTCAACAAATACTGTACTTCTGACACTTACCTGAGCATCAGGATGCAGAGTGACACCACTCTTAGATTTGGGGTTCGTTGAATGTTTTGTAGCTGCCAATGAGATTTGAGAAGCATATTTACTGCCACTGTTATCTGTTTTATGACCATGAGATCGATGATGACTTGTATGAGCTGGGCTCTAAAAAGAGAAAGAGAGACAATACCTTTTTAAATTTCTGCATAAATGTTTAATTTCTTGCATACTTCAGGCAAAACTTTTTGCCTTGTACAACAATACTTTGTTCTCTTGCAGAAACATAATTGCATGTTATCAGGCCACCAGTCAAATTCTGTAAGAAATGCAACAACATTGGGTGCAACAAAGTAGATCTTCTGTTTCTTAGGCCATTTTTTTGTAAAATTGCATACAGGCAGGAGTTTTTTTAATTTATTTTTTATTTTTGTAATTATTTATTTGCCATCAAAAGTTCATGTTCTTGATTTGTTTTATGTTTTAGGCCTTATAATCTACAGAATCTGCAAATGTTAATGCCATGTATAGAAATCATCATTCAAAATGTTTCGTTTTTTTGCTTCCGAAACACAGGTTTTGCCATCAAAAGTTCATGTTCTTGATTTGTTTTATGTTTTAGGCCTCATAATCTACAGAATCTGCAAATGTTAATGCCATGTATAGAAATCATCATTCAAAATGTTTCATTTCTTTGCTTCTGAAACACAGGTTAGGCACACTAAGCTCGTTACAAGGAAGGACCATGAGCTATTCTTTCAGAAGCTAACAATAAATTAGTATCAGATAGCTGCATCTAAGCACTTAATTCTACGAACTGCACCTCAGAAGAAATCAGGGGTCTGTCGGTGGCTGAGTGGTGTGCGTGGTTCAGAAACTATACTGAACCACACACACCACTCGGCCACCGACAGACAGGGGTCTGTCGGTGGCCGAGTGGTGTGCGTGGTTCAGTATAGTTTCGCTAGGCGGTTGATGCCGAAGGAAACTCTCTCAGCGTGGGTTTCGAACCCCCGCCATGCCAATGTAAATAAATTAGTATTTTATTTTTAAGCAGAACACATTCACTAATTGGGTTAGATAAGAAAATTTGTGCAGAGAAAATGAATCAAGTCTTATATCAATGATCTCATGATGTCGACTTGACCACATCACAATTTTTCATTTTAACCCTTTACCCAATGCTTTGGATATCAAAATTTTTTATTTTAATTATTGGTTTTTAAAAATTTTTCCAAAAACTTCAACAAAACCTTATCATGTGAACCCTCATTGGAACAACCTCTTGATAAGCTCATTCCAATCAAGGGTCACAATATGGTTTTGTTGAAATGTTTGAAAAAATATATTTTTTTCAACTGCTTCATTTGTAAATTATGCAAATGCAGCCGATTGGTTAGGTAAAGGGTTATAACACAGAGGTACACAAAGCACGGTTTCTTTTGGGCATCTACAGGGGCCAAATATGGGATACTTTCCCAATGGAATCTGGGAATCATTTTTCCCAGTTCAAACTAAACATTTCTCAATCTCCGTCATAATTCAAACTGAGTGGTCAATCAGGAAACCAACCTAACAAAGTGCAGGAAGCATCTAAATTCAAGGGCACACAACAGGTCTTTATCCCTTGAAGGTCCAATTCTGATTTTGAACATTTTTTACTGCAACATAACAGTTGCCCCAAGAAGTAGTTTTTGGATCATTTTTTTTAGGCAAGTCTTGGCTGGACACAACTGTAAAGCCACAAAATGTAGACTTTCAAAGTCTTCTCAGTTCAATTTAACCCTTTACCCAACGTAAGGTCCAAAACCGGCCAGCGCTATTCTCAAAAATCGCCAATTAATTTTTAAAATATTTTCATTTTTTGTCTCAAAAACATAGGTTATGACCCCTTGTTGGAACGAGCTCGTCGAGCTCATTCCAACGAGGGGTCATAACCTATGTTTTTGAGACAAAAAATGAAAAAAATTAGTTATTCAAGAATTTTTTTTGCAAGTGTCGTCTGCTTTTCATGTTAGGTAAAGGGTTAAAGAAAATTTTTCTTATTCTTTTGTGTGTTTCTTCTGCATCAAAACAAAATCACAAATGAAGCCTTCATGGTGCAAATTTCCCGACTGCATGGGCCCCGAACCCTTTCCCAAAGAGGGCAGAAGAATCCCTGCAAAAATGTTCTCATTTAACCCTTTACCAAACATGAAAATCAGACGACACTTGCAAATAAAATTCTTGAATAATTAATTATTTTCATTTTTTGTTTCAAAAACATAGGTTATGACCCCTCATTGGAACGAGTTTGACCAGCTTGTTCCAAAGAGGGGTCATAACCTATGTTTTTGAGACAAAAAATGAAAAAATACTGAAAAATAATTGGCGATTTTTGTGAATAGCACTGGCCAGTTTTGGCCGTTACGTTGGGTAAATAGAGATTATTACCATTAATATGAAGATGTACAAAATATGTATCTGAATCGAGCTCCGGGTTCTAAGGGCAGATCAAGATGAGTCGAAGTAGCTTTCCATTGTCTTTACAAACACAGAATATATCGAAAGTTCGGCGAAGACAGTTGTACCATCGGCGTGCAGTACGCCTTAGTACACAATGTCATCAGGCCCCCATGTAGGCAACAGGGATAAAGTGCCTTGCCCAATGACACAACGTGGGCTGTCCTGGATGGGGTTTGAACTTGGGATCCAGCATAGAAGTCCAACAGTCTACCACTGAGCCACCACACGCCCTAATTAACTCATTTAATTTTAACCCTCAAACCCTTAATTCTCACTTTGATCACCTTTTTACTGCAACAGAACAGGTGCCCTACATGCTGTCTCTGGAGAAACTTGGAAGTTACATTCCAAGTGCTTTGACATCCGTTTCTAGGCTGTCTATGTCAACAACTAAAACTTTTGACTAGAAACAACTGCAATTTGACAGGATGTGGACTGTCTTAATTTATGCTCTATAGTTTTTAGTAACATATCAGTTGAGTGCAACAAGATGCCATCTGCAATGCTAAAGCATTGCAGATGGCACCTTGTTGCACTCATTGGACGCTATATCAATCAAAAACATGTAAAAAAGTTTTGAAACTCCTCATTTTGTAGTAAAAGTGGAAGACATTGCCAAGCAATAAAAAAGTGCAATTTGAAATGGCCTCATAGTTACCATAAGAGCTGACCATAACACAACAGGGCATAAATGTTTGCCTGTGTATTAATGCATACATAACTACCCTGTGATCTCTATAGTATCACTTGGAAGGAAAGTAGCTAGATTTGGCTGTTTTGTTTGGCAGAGGATTAAGTGCTAAATGGAGTGGATTTTACATTGAGCTGTTTTCCATGTAATAAAATAAACTAGGTACGTAACACAAATTTTGGAACCAAGTCAAGTGTATTTAAGATAAAAATTCCACTCTGTGAGATACTGTTAATTGTTAATTTAATCATTGCGTGAGTAACAGCAGGCATCACTGATGTTTTGATAGCAACACTGGTAATCCTCGATGTTGTATTGGAAAAATAATTAATTAAATGACCCTAATTGACCAAAGCAAATGATAAAGCTCTTGTAGACTAGAGATATCTGCCAGAAGCAGAAATAGTGCACTACTATACAGATGTATGAACCATATGAAAAGTACATAAAATTATCTGGCTACTTTATAGGTATTTTGACATTTATTCTAACATTTTACCTGAATGTATTTCAAGCTCCTGTTAATCCTTTCCTTGGTGCAAAGACTAGTATGTCAGAGTGTATTAACCCTTTACCTAACATGAAAAGCAGACGACACTTGCAAAAAAATTCTTGAATAACTATTTTTTTTCATTTTTTGTCTCAAAAACATAGGTTATGACCCCTCATTGGAACGAGCTCAACGAGCTCGTTCCAATGAGGGGTCATAACCTATGTTTTTGAGACAAAAAATGAAAAAATAATTAAAATTAATAGGCGATTTTTGAGAATAGCGCTGGCCGGTTTTGGCCGTTACGTTGGGTAAAGGGTTAACTCTTTATCCAAGTCGAATACTTGCAAAAAAATTGCTGAATAAAAAAATTTCATTCTTCTGCCTCAGAAAATAGCTTATGATGCCACATTGGAACAAGCTTGTTGGACAAATGGACAACTGTTTATTAGACATATGGGCTGGACAAAAGCAAAATATTCATAAGATAGGAAAATTATTCATCAAGTTATGAAATTCACATCGACCAATCATATGCAAGCAATTCAGATATCATTAACCCCAAACTGGTAGAGTGCTGGAAGGCCATATTTGGGCTTTATTCAGAAGTGCCAGTACTGCAATTTAAAGGTTTCATTTTCTGTGGATGTGCTTCATATTATCTGTGAAGGGATATTATTTTATCTGTTAGAATTTGCCTCGTTACAATTTATGGGAGAATGCCTACTGGCACTCGACCATAAATTCTATCAAGGCAAAGATGTAGAAAGAAATTTTAAGGACCAAAAATAATTTAGTACTCTACCAGTTAAGGAACTGGTGATTTTTATACTTTTTTCAACACTTTGACAGTAGATATCCTGTGGCTTTGCAGTTGTTTCCAGGTAAATCTTGGCTGCCTATACAGGCAGCCAAGACTTGCCTAGAATCAACTGATGAGGTACCTGGAATGTAACATGAACATTTACCAAAAGACTTCATGTTGGGACACTGTTTTCTTGCAGTAAAAAGTGATCAAAGTTGGAATTACGCCTTTAAGGGTTAAAAAAAATTAAATTATATTCTAATGAAATTAATACATTTATGAAAAAGTATGCTTTGAGGACCAATAAGCATTAACAGCCTTCGAATTTGTCTGTTAACTCTTCCAAAACCCTGATCTTCTTTATAATGTCAAAAAAACTTGGAATTATTTGATCTTTGTGATGAAATACAGACTTTAAGTATTTTTTGAAGTAGGGAAGTAAAAAATCAAGTACTTTTCAAGGATAGAAACAGATTCAAGCACTTTTCAAGGAATGGGGACAAAATTGAAGGACTTTCCATTTGAGTGAGAACCTTGCTAACCATTCCCCTGGTGTGTAGGCTATTTTTATAAGATGATGAGAAAGCAAATTTTAGTTCCCCTGTATTTCTTACACAATGTTCACAAATGGGTTGAAATTGTATTACAATAAGAATTTAATGAGAAGAGAAGAGAAGCACCACAGAACAATATTTTCATTAAAAGTTCAACAGACAGTTTCATTGGGTTTTAATGGAAGACAATCTAGATAACTTGACGTGGTGTTCTGATGTTAAATGCCATGCTGATGTTAAACCCATTCCCAACATAGGCGGTTGGGTAATATTGAGTTTGACAACTTTTACATGTTTTTGATAATTTAAAGATCACTCATAATAAATGCAATTAACTGATTAGTGTTTAATGGCACATGTTTCTGCACAATGGCTAATCATGACCACAGCATGGAGATAAAGTTAAGTTAAGTCAATCGTTCGTACTCATCTTGCCCATTTTAGAGGACTTCCACCCCACAATAAACAAGAACTGCTTCACTTCCCACAGGGGGAATAAATCCAATTAAACTTGCATGCTGTTGGCAGATTTTCCCGCCCAAAACAGGAAATCTCTTGCTATTGAAATAAGTCAAATTTCAGGATGTTAAACCAAATTTTCCCCAGTAAGTTGTGTAGACTTTTTAACCCTCTACCTAATGTGAAAAGCAGACGACACCTGCAAACAAAATTCTTGAATAACAAATTTTTTTTGTTTTTGTCTCAAAAACATAGGTTATGACCCTCTCATTGGAACGATCTCGATGAGCTCATTCCAAAGAGGGGTCATAACCTATGTTTTGGGGACAAAAAATGAAAAAAATAATGAAAAGTAACTGGTGATTTCTGTGATTAGCGCTGGCCGGTTTTGGCCGTTATGTTGGGTACAGGGTTAACTAATGATTTCTTGTATAAATGTATTAAAGTATCAAATGTTTAAGAATTTTTCTTCAAATCTAGTCATGGCTGCTCCACAGCAACCATGACAAGATTTGATGAAAAATATTTTAAAATTACTCAGCGGGTTAAGAGTAAAGCGAATATCCAAGTAAAAAACATTTTATGACTGGAAGTTTGTACAAGAAAGTAATAATGCATACCATTCGAAAGACGGAATCATCTGATGAAACAGGGGAGCAGTTCTTGTGTCGAAAGTTTGAGGACTGCCTACAAGAAAGAACTGGTCGGGATTCGTGTGGTCCAATGAATGATTCAGGTGACTTATGTAAAATATGATAATCATTTACGAAATCATTATGTCTGTGATGAGAAAGCAGGTCTGGTCTATATTGGTCATTCACAGAGAGCTGATTGATACATTTTGGAGGTCTTCTTAAGAAATTTTCTTTGTTGCCTCTGTAACACTGACAGCATTGATATCGAACACAACAACACCGTCCATAGTTATTATTGAAATTATCTGTATCAGGATAGTACATGTTCTGTACATCATCCAAGTTAGAGTGTACAAGAGATGAGCAGTTGTGATTACTTCTTATTGTGGAACTTCCATTAATTTTGTACGGGAGAGATTCTGGAGTATATCGTTCCTTCTCTAAAAGATTATTAACACATTTGAGTTGACCAACCATTTGATGATTCTCACGTCCACTCAAATGACTGCACTGATGTCTTGTAAGATGACAGCGTCGACATATATTTGGTGATAACTGGTCAACCTGACATTTGTTCTGCTGAAAACTTTCTCTATTGTGTGGGCGAATAATGCGAGAATGACTATATTTAGTTTGACTGAAATTAGATACATGTGAATTTTTAATTAAATCTTGAAAACGTCTTTTTAATGAGTTTCTCCCATTAGGAGAAAAGTTATCATTAAGATTTGATTGGTGACAATGTTGAGTGTTGGGCCTCCGTTTGAGACAACTGGTTAACGTTTTAAAAATGGAGTGCTGCTGTGGTTTTCTCGCATCTGTAACCGAAGAATACAAACAATTCAAGTTGTCAGCTCGTAAACTACCTGAATATTCAGTCACCTGTTCGGGTATTTGAGGACACTGTTGATTTTTAAATTCTTGTTTAAATTGTGAAGTTGATGGCAGCTGATGTGTGTAAGGTAGACTAGAGATGGAGCAATCTTGTGACGAAGAATCTGAGAGAAAAATGGCACTGTCACTAGATAGATTTGATCGTCTCTTTTTCCGTCTCTGAAATGGAGGTGATGACAACAGTGAAGCAAGTCTAGATCTCTTGTTATTATTGCTATCTCTTGATGTTTGTCGAACAGGCTGACTAGGTTTGCTGCTAATACTTTCTGCATTTGAGCCATTATTACTCTGAGATGGTTCATAAAATACAAGAGGATGTGCACGAGGGAATGGGTTGTAGGTAACCGCAACCCACATAATCCCTTTACGTACCTCTTTAGTTGTAAGATCATCAACTTATCTTCTCTGCAAGAACGAATATACAAGATGTCTACAACTGCATTAATGGCAGATATTTGATTTGATTTTAGAACTTTAATATTCTTTTCCTAATACAGCTTCAACCAGGTAATATTTTAGCATTTGTTAAGATTACTGGATGTTGAGTCTTAAACATTAAAAAATTTTATTAAAATTTTACCAATAATCTTACTTTCTAAGTAAGATTATAAAATATAATTTCTCTTTGAATTGCAAAAACCATCTCAACCATGCAGAAATGTCCACTGTCTATTACTAAATTTCAAAATATAATCAGCAAATCCTTCAAGGGATTATCAGATTTATCTGTACCATCTCTTTATCTCCAGTTAAATAACCTTTCAGTCCAGTAGTCTCCAAAAATCTTTTACTCCACTGACAAAGCATTCCGCCCACTTGCAGAATGTTCTGTACAATAATTTATTTAATCCCAGTTCACTCTCCTGAAAATACTTTGGAGTATTCACAAAATTGTAACTTAACATCCACATCTCAAAGAATATCATATATGGTTTTGAAAGCTGAAAAAAATCCTGCTGTCCTCCTTTGATTTTTTTTTGTAAGGGTCCTCAATCAGTGGCACCTGATGCGCAGTCCCCAATGCTCCCCTGTTATGGACAAGTTGTTTTCTTATGTTATCTCTCTCCACTGCACTGGTGTATCTGAGGAATAGCAGTTCATTTACTTGTTTTATGGAGCCACTGTAATTCCAGACGTTGATGATTTAATAGCTTATACCAGTGTTGAGTGTTATAATAGGATCGTGTATTTATGTTTCATATGCTTAACCCCTCCTCTATCAAAATCAGCAAGGATGAGTGTAACATTTACGCTTGTTAACCCTTTACCTAACACGGAAAGCAGACGACACTTACAAAAAAAATTCTTGAATAACTATTTTTTTTTCTCAAAAACAGGTTATGACCACCTCATTGGAATAAGCTTGATGAGATTGTTCCAAAGAGGGGTCATAACCTATGATTTTGAGACAAAAAAATGAAAAAAATAATGAAAATTAACTGGTGATTTTTTCTGAATAGCACTGGTCGGTTTTTGCCATCATGTTGGGAAAAGGGTTAACTGGTTGTGCGACAAAATTAATTTTGAATGATCACTCAACTGTTACGACTGTTGGAAGCCCATATTTGAGCTTCATTCTGAAATACAGGTACCATACTTTAAAAGGTTCATATTCAGTGGATGTGCTTCATATTATCTTTAAAATGAAATTATTTAGTCTGTGAGGAGTTGCCTTGCTACATTTTATGGGAGAGTGCCTATTGGCACTCTCCCATAAAATGTAACAAGGCAAAGAAACGTGAACAAATTCTGTTGGACAAAATTAATTTAGCACTCGACCACTTAAAATTTGTGCATATTTTTACCCTTTATTTATTTATTTATTTATTTATTTATTGGTGTTTAAGGTTACATATTTCTGCACAATGGCTAATCATTACCACGACAGTTTTATGGGTGGAGGAAGCCGGAGTACCCGGAGAGAACAACTGAGCAATGGTAAGCAACTGTCAGCTCCCTAATATACTAACTCTACACAACCAGGGTTAGCAATGGTTGAAGACATGTTCACCATCGACGTGCAGTACTCCTTAGTACACAGCGCCACCGTGCCCCCACGTGGGCAATGGGGGTGAAGTGTCTTGCCCAAGGACACAACACAGTTGCCGCAGGTGGGATTCGAACCAAGGACCTCTCAGATTGCAGCCTGCACCTCTACCTACTGTGCGACCACACCATCGTTTTTATCCTTTAACCCTTTACCTAACCTGAAAAGCAGACGACGCTTGCAAACAAAATTCTTGAAAAACTAATTTTTTCCATTTTTTGTCTCAAAAACAGAGGTTGTGACCCCTCTTTGGAATGAGCTCCATCAGCTCTTCCACAGAGGGGTCATAAACTGTTTTTGAGACAAAAAATGAAAAAATAATGAAAATTAATTGGCGATTTTTGTGAATAGCACTGGCCGGTTTTGGCCGTTACGTTGGGTAAAGGGTTAACCAATGCACATAATATCAAAATTTATTATTTCAAATATTTCAAAAATTTCAACTAAAGCAGATCTTGTGACCCCTCACTGGAACAAAGTTGAGGAGCTCGTTCCAATAAGGGGTCACATGATGTGGTTTTGTTGAAATTTTTAAAAAAATAATCTTGTTTTCAATGGACCAATTTGTAATTTACGCGAACGGATATGGCTGATTTGTTAGGTAAAGAGTTAACCCATTACCTTATGTTACGACAAAAACTACCGTTTTTCACAAAACTGCCATTCAAATTTTTTTCTTTTCTTTTTGGCTTCAAAGACATACTTATGTCCCCTCATTGGAATGATCTCACTGAGCTTGTTCCAATGAGGGGGCTTGAGCAATATTTTTGAAATTAAACAAGGTCATCTGTTAATACTGTTAACTGGTAAAGTGCTGGATAATTTTTGGGTCACTGAGCTCTGTCAAGCAAGAATAAATGGGTAAATTCATAATTGCATTATGGGAAATATCTGCAGATTGAAATTTTGATATTTCAACCTCACTGTGGTGGTGTTCAGAAAAAAATGTTCAAACTTTTTCAATACTCTCAGGGCTTCACTGATATTTTTTCCATACTTTTCAAGACCTTTTTCAGACTGACACAAATTGCCATACTTTTTAAAGAATTTCAAAATGATGCAAGAACCCTGTCTGTTTTCAGATTAAATTCAGGCATTTTTTGTCAAAGATTTTACTAACATTTTAAAAGACTCACAAAGAAAAAGTCACAGAGCCTAAACAGCTAAGCTAAAAGTTTATGCATACTTGCTGTGATTTGTCATGAAAGTCGTAAATAAAAGCAGTGGAAATTCCACTCACAGTCATTTTGTTGGAATCCCCTTTTACCATATTTATTTATTTATTTATTTATTGGTGTTTAAGGTCACATATTTCTGCACAATGGCTAATCATGACCATGACAGTTTTACGGGTGGAGGAAGCTGGAGAACCCAGAGAGAACCACCGAGCAACAGCGAGCAACTGTCAGCTCCCCAACATACCAACTCCACACAAGCAGAGTTAGCATTGGTTGAAGACAGGTGCACCATCGACGTGCAGTACGCCTTAGTACACAACGTCACCGTGCCCCCACGTGGGCAATGGGGGTGAAGTTTCTTGCCCAAGGACACAACGCGGTTGCTGTAAGTGGGATTCGAACCGAGGACCTCTCGGCTTGCAGTCTGCATCTCTACCTACTGAGCCACCGCGCCGCCTTTACCATATTATTGTGTCATTAAAAACTGCCGTGGCAAATCAGAATGACCATGGCAGTTCAGGTTAGAAGCCCAAAAATGAAAAACATGTTAACCCTCCCAGAATGCCCAGGAAAATTCCAGATTTTTGGTGTGGTTTCCAGCCTCCCAGAAAGGAAACAGTTTTGGCCCAAATCCCAGAAAACGGACAGTCAGATATTTTTCAGTGTTTCGAGACCAAGCCTGAATATAAGTAACCTGTCATTTGCAAAATGGGGTTTCCAGAGGGTGAATTTGCTGATGCTATCCCACACAGTGGGCCAATTTATCCTCTAGGTACATCTTTCTGTTTTGGCTTGAGACCTTGATTCAGACTGAGGTTCACAGAGGGTAAATTTTGTAATGCTACCCTGCTGTGCAGGGTAGCATCACCAAATTCACCCTCTGGGGACCTCATTTTGCAGATGACAGTCTGCTTATTTTCAGGCTTATTCGTGACATTCACGAGAGGGAGTGTTGAAGAAAAGTGTGAGGTGGGGATATTGAAACAACTTTTTTCACTTTTGAACATGGTATAAAGAGCATTAACAAATGTTTAATCCATGAACCACTGGGAGCAACCTGGCAGCCAATAGTGGTCCACGAGCTGAAAATTTAGTAATTCCTCTCGTGTACATGTACTTTTCTCGTGTAAATGTTTGACAGAAATCCATTCAATTTCCCTGACGATCACCCTCAAGCTCCCTGAAAATTATTTTCTGAGTTGAACATGTCTGTTGATATGTAATTTCTGTACCTGATCGGTCATCAAACTAGTAATATCCAACTGGAACTCTGCTTGCTGAATGGTTAAAACAAAAAGACGGGCATGCTGCTTTTCCCATTAATGTTAAATTACTTGTTTATACATTAGCACTCTCCAATAATTGAACACACTGACATATGGCTATAAACAGTAGAGGTACATTTTCACTTGATGAAATATTATCATTGCTGGAGTTTCTTGATGCAGAGGGTGGTCCAGTGATTCTGATTTATAGAGCATAAACACATATATTCACAAGCCAAAAATACTTTCCCACAAACCTAAATTCCAGGTATACCATTGAAATTATAATCAAAAGTGGACACACTGATATGTGTGACAACACAAGTCTGAAGGAATTTTTAAAAAAATTGTTTTTAACCCTTTTCTCAAAGCACACGATATCAAAATTTGATTTGTTTGATTTGGCAATCTGACCTCCTCTACTTAACCCTTTACCTAACATGAAAAGCAGACGACACTTGCAAAAAAAATTCTTGAATAACTAATTTTTTTCATTTTTTGTCTCAAAAACATAGGTTATGACCCCTCGTTGGAACGAGCTCGATGAGCTCGTTCCAACGAGGGGTCATAACCTATGTTTTTGAGACAAAAAATGAAAATATTTTGAAAATTAATATGCGATTTTTGAGAATAGCGCTGGCCGGTTTTGGCCGTTATGTTGGGTAAAGGGTTAACGTGATACTACGACCCAGATCACTTCACTGATGCAATAATATGTATGTAAGCCAGAAAATAAGCTGTCATCTGCAAAATAAGGTACCCATAAGGTTAATTTGGGGTGCTACGTAGCATTACTAAATTTACCCTCTGTGAACCTCAATCTGAATCAAGGTCTCGAACATAAACAGAAAGAGGAACCTAGAGGATAAATTGGCCCACTGTATGGGATAACATCGGCAAATTCACCCTCTGAGGACTTCATTCTGCAAATGACAGATTTCAGGCTTGTATGTATGTATCAACCATCTGATTTAGTTCAGAGTGTATCAATTTTAATTCTATGTTATACATTGCATAATTTTTGAAACTATCATCCTCTGTAGAAAGTTTCTGAGAAGGCCTGACTGTTGCCAGAACCAACCTATTTGGCAACAGTAATAGCCGATTTGTTGACTGAATCCAATTTGATAGGCAGTGAAAGGCATGAACAAAACCATGATAATTTCGGTTAATGCAGTGCTGGAAATGAACAAAATTGACGGATGCAGTTCTAAGCTCCCGCGAAATCAGAGACGAGAGTAAATTGCACCCGTAAAATGTTAGTATATGAATTTTCGAGGGAATACTGTCACCAAATACTAGAAACCTTAACCCTTTGAACCTGACCGGCCGCTTTTCCAGCCAGGAACATGATACGTCATAATGTCATTAAATAGGATGGCCGTTCAGTAAATGTGTGGGGTAGACCAATCAGTGTTTTCAACATGCAGCCCTGAGGCTGCACGTTGAAAATATTGATTGGTCTACCCCAAATAATGAATATAGACTCTTTTTAATTGCTACCATTGAACTGGCATGGTAGATACCACTAGTGTTCAAAGTATAAGGAATTGCAAAATTATGACAGTAACTTGCCACTGGCCACAGAGTGCTACTTTCTTAACCCAACACACATTTATATGCCCTCACAGTATATTAGTGCTCCACAATATTTTTTGACGAGTGCATTTTTTAGCTCCTGTAAAATAGAAAACACAGGTGCTGACTGGAACAATTGCACTAGCACCCATCTCATTTCCAGGACTGGTTATGAGTTCATTTTTATCTAACCACAAGGGAATGCTCATGTTGTCGAAACATTTTGATATGTGATTTCCAGTGGTACCAGTTTCATTATATAATGATGACGATGATGACAGACCAAGAGACAGATTTCCACATGTGGAGGCTTGAGCTGCTTGTTGCATCTCACCTCCAATGCCTCTCCCCTCATAAACTCTTTTCATATTCACATGCAACAGGCAAATTCAAGCAAGGTTTAACCCTTTACCTAACATGAAAAGCAGACGACACTTGCAAAAAAAATTCTTGAATAACTAATTTTTTTCATTTTTTGTCTCAAAAACATACGTTATGACCCCTTGTTGGAACGAGCATTTGGCCGTTACATTGGATAAAGGGTTAAAAAAATAATATTCCAATGAAAAAAGAAGAAAACTCATCTGTGACAAATTCAGTGGGCTTCACTGTAATGCGCTCCAGTAGCTGGGAAAGTCATATTAATTCTGTGTAAAATGTTGATGAAAATAGAGTTATGAAAATACATATGTTAACAGGAAATGCCAAATGAACAAGCATGTTATATCAATTAAACAACAAAAAACAGAAGCAGTTATTTCTCTCATTTTTAAACCTGTCACATAAAAGAATGCGTTTAATTAAAGCCTGCATTACGCATCTGATATTGCAACCAGCTGTTAAAGACTAAAAAAAATTTTCTCAAGAATACACACAGTGTTCTTTTTTTTTTTTTTACAAATTTTCGAGGTTGATGTTCGAAAAGTATTTTTTGTCTCTGAGAAACAATTGTAATGCTGTAATTAATTTTCAACATGACTTGTTCTCTTGGAAATTTTTACTTTGCAAATACTGCATAATGATTTAAGCTACATGAGTCAAGAATACATTACTCCAGAACACGGACCCAAAAATAAGCAATCAGACATTTGCAGAGTGAGGTCCCCAGAAGGTGAATTTGATGATGTTATCCCAAACAATGAGCCAATTTATCCTCTGGGTACCTCTTTCTGCACACCAGGGTAGCATCACTAAATTCACCCTCTGGGGACCTTATTTTGCAGATGACAGTCTGCTTATTTTATGAATTGCTAGAACATCTCAATACCTAACCCTCTGCATTCTGATGTAAAAAAAAACCCAAGATGCAACACCACCGGTATCCCTCGCAAAGGGTTTCTAAGTTGGAAAAAGGCCCATAACTCTTGAAAAAAATGATCAAAATCTGTTACTTGTGAATATCCTTTCTTTCCCCTATGGTTGTCTATCAACATACCAAAGATCATTTAAACCCAACATCATTTAAATCCAACATTCACTGACAGAGATATGAAGGTCCAAAACTGTTATGGATGGATGAATGGATAGATGGATGGGTGGATGAATGGTATGACAGATGGACAGATGGATGAATGGACGGACCACATATCTATATCCCCTGCAAACTTTGTTTTGGCGGGGATAAAGTTTTCAGCGGCAAATTTTTCCCACAATGCAACTGAGAATTCAAAAAAATTCTATCTTGTTTGACAGAGCTCATTGAGCTCTGTCAAACAAGATATAATTTGTTAAATTTTTCATGTTGCAACATGGAGTCAAAGATGAAAATTTTTAAATACAACCACAGTGCTAGGAGTTAAAGCTTTCAATATGAAGTCTGAGGAAGGGAGATAATCAGACAGTTACAAATACTGATACAAAGTGTCCTCTCAAATCACATATCCATTTTATAGGCCAAAAATGTCCAATATTTTTCAATGGAAAAAGACACAAATTAAAAAACTCATTAGTGGAATGTACAGATGGAAACTGCTAATTATGTGTCTCAAAGAAAATACCCCCAAAAAATTATTCTGCCTCACCTTACCCCCCCCCCCCCCCCCCCCAGTCATGGTAGGGTGTGCAACCGATAATAATACCCACCCACCCACCCACCCACCCACCCACATGTCTCTTGTGCCCATAGCACTTTAATGACAATACCAAACACCATTTTTTTGTTATTTGATTTTGCCTCTCATGTAAGGCCACCAATGAAGATATAGTTCAATAGAAGTACATCATAAAACAGCCTGTTTACAGAATATTACCAATGAAGTATGTTGAAGAATGCTCAAAATAAGAAGTTACCATTTTTTCGCAAGAAATTTATGGGATCAGTAAGAGAAACTAAGAGAATAATCTCACACATTGCAAAGCTGATCCCAGCAATCCAATTAACTATATGAGTGTTACTGTGTACATGAAGTTTTTTCAGAATGCCGAGCTAATTACCAACCACTCAGTTCAAACAGATGGCACAAATAACTACCAAGAAAAATGTTATCCAACTCTGTCAATGCCATGGGCGATTTTCAACACCAGAGAACAGAAATTAACATACCGACAAATGTTGTGTGCTAATATACATGTCTGTCAGAAATATCAGAGCACATATAGATTCTGAGCTGCTTCTTTTGAGGTAGATGGCAATGCCTGGATTCAGTTGAAAACATTTACAAAATTCACATGTTAACCCTTTACCCAACGAATCGGCCACATCTGCCCACGTAATATGCAAATTCACCAGCTGAAAAAATATTATTTTTCAAAAACTTTCAACAAAACCATATCATATGACCCGTCTTTGGAATGAGCTCATCGAGCTCATTCCAATGAGGGGGTTGTTACAACCGATAATGTTACAACGCCACATAATGTTACACCAACGCATAATGTTACAAAAAATGTAGTAAACAACCGATAATGTTATAAACTCTGCATAATGTTATAACTTTTTTCAACCCGTTATGTTATAAAAATCGACGCATAATGTTATAACTTTTTTCAACCCGTTATGTTACAACAAATTAACCGATAATGTTATAACTTCTGTATACTAATTCCAGTTACAGCTATTGCAGATGGACTTTCCCACTTACCATTTATTGCCGCATAAAGGTATGTAATATTTATACTAAAGGTTTCTGCTCTGGTTAAGGCGAGGAGACACCCCCCCCCCAACTCCCGGAGATTTATCATAGAATGACCTAGTCACATTACATAGACATGGATTATCCTGGTAACTCAATCCTGTGACGTCATTACCATGATCATCCAGTGCCCAACATGGTGAAGGCGGGGGTGGTGGAGGAGGGGTACTATTTTATCCGGTTGGTACGTTTACCAACATGCGTAGTCTCCGCTTCCAGAAATGTAGTGTACAATAGTCCCCTGACGCCTTTGGGGATGGACAAATGCCTCTGTTTCTGCTTGTTTTGGGCATCTAAAACTCATTTGTCGCATATTTCTTAGTCATAAGAATATCTTATTGTTCATTAATTTGACATTTTAACAACTAACAGTGAACAAAAATGAGGTGGAGTTAAAAGAGGTCAAAAAGTTGGATGGAGCGAGGTACATATGGTGGATGTGGCAGGTTGGTAGTGTCGCACGGAAGCCGAAGAATAAGATGCGAGACTGGGTAGGAAGAGGAATGGGGTTTAGGAGGACTGAAAGGGGTGGGCAGGGATTAAGCTGAGAAAAAGAGGAGGTCATGGATTAGTACATCAGGGTGATTGTGCAGAGAAAGCTATCTGAGAATACTATAAGAGAGTAGTGCTGGACGGTATGATAATATAGATGGTGGAGATGTTGGAAGAAGTGGAAGTGATGAATTTGGGATTACAGATTCTGGAAAAGGCGGAATCACTAGAACAGGCAGTATAGGGAGAAGGAGAAGATTGTGGAGGAGGAGTTGTGTTGATGTTGGTGTTGTGGCGGTGTTGGTGATGGTGTTGAGTAGTTATGTATGTTGAAAATGAGCCATTTTGTAGGACTCCGGGGCAGGACCCCGGAAGTGACGTCATGTCACGTGACTGGGCGGTCATGTTGGGTTGTCATTATAGTGCACGTGGGTGGCCATGTTGTGATGTCATTATCATGAAAAAAGGTGGTAGGAGTGCGTATGCGCAGCGCGTGTTGTTATAGGGACACGTGCTCCGCCTCACCCTTAACAACCCGACAATAGATATCGAATTAATCCAAACAACCCGACAATCTTCAGGAAACTGTCCAAAACATTCCCGAAAACACTCCCGAATCCTGCCAGTACCGATTTAGTAACTCGCCAGAAACTCGACGGACCGGGACTTCAGGAGCTCCAGGGGCAAGGGGCAGTAGGGCTCTGGGGACAGGGACGGCACCTCCCCCTTCTAGTTTATCCCTCAGTTAAAAAAAAACTATTGTAATAAACCAACCATTATTATAATAAACCCATTTCTGTGATAAATTACGCGTTCATTATATGGTAACGATACTATCCTATATTTTAAGGATACTAAACCCACGGAATCCCCCTTTTCGTCGTATGAAGCAATGAAAGCTATGAAAATGAGCACGATGCGCGCAAAATCATACGTCTCAAAATGAAAGCTATGAAAATGAGCGAAATGAGTACATCTTCATACGCCTCATACCCTCATTAAGGATACTATCCTACCTTTATTTGGGAGTGTTTTCGGGAGTGTTTGGGTCAGTTTTCTGAAGATTGTCGGGTTGTTTGGATTAATTCGATATCTATTGTCGGGTTGTTAGGGGTGAGACGGAGCACGTGTCCCCATAACAACACGCGCTGCGCATACGCACTCCTAACACCTATTGTCATGATAATGACATCACAATATGGCCACCCACATGAACAATCATGACAACCCAACATGACCGCCTAATCACGTGACATGATGTCACTTCCGGGGTCCTGCCCCGGGGTCCTACAAAATGGCTCATTTTCAACATACATAACTACTCAACACCATCACCAACACCGCCACAATGCCAATATCAACACAACTCCTCCTCCACAATCTTCTCCTTCTCCCTATACTGCCTGTTCTAGTGATTCCGCCTTTTCCAGAACCTGTAATCCCAAATTCATCACTTCCACTTCTTCCAACATCTCCACCATCTATATTATCATACCGTCTAGCACTACTCTCTTACAGTATTTTCATATAGATTTCTCTGCACAATCACCCTGATGTACTAATCCATGACCTCCTCTTTTTCTCAACTTAATCCCTGCCCACCCCTTTCAATCCTCCTAAACCTCATTCCTCTTCCTACCCAGTCTCGCATCTTATTCTTCGGCTTCCGTGCAACACTACCAACCTGCCACATCCACCATATGTACCTCGCTCTATCCAACTTTTTGACCTCTTTTAACTCCACCTCATTTTTGTTCACTGTTAGTTGTTAAAATGTCAAATTAATGATCAATAAGATATTCTTATGACTAAGAAATATGCGACAAATGAGTTTTAGATGCCCAAAACAAGCAGAAACAGAGGCATTTTCCCATCCCCAAAGGCGTCAGGGGACTATTGTACACTACATTTCTGGAAGCGGAGACTACGCATGTTGGTAAACGTTCCAACCGGATAAAATAGCACCCCTCCCCCACCACCCACGCCTTCACCATGCTGGGCACTGCACGATCATGGTAATGACGTCACACGATTGAGTTACCAGGGTAATCCGCGTCTATGTAACATGACTAGGTCATTCTATGATAAATCCCCGGGAGTTGGGGGGGGGGGGAGGAATCTCCTCGCCTTAAGCAGAGCAGAAACATTTAGTATAAATATTAAATATACCTTTATGCGGCAATAAATGGTAAGTGGTAAAGTAAAGTCCATCTGCAATAGCTGTAACTGGAATTAGTATACAGAAGTTACAACATTATCGGTTAATTTGTTGTAACATAACGGGTTGAAAAAAGTTATAACATTATGCGTCGATTTTTATAACATAACGGGTTGAAAAAAGTTATAACATTATGCGGAGTTTATAACATTATCGATTGTTTACTACATTTTTTGTAACATTATGCGTTGGTGTAACATTATGCGGTGTTGTAACATTATCGGTTGTAACAGGGGTCACATGATATGGTTTGGTTTGACTTTTTTTCATGAGTTTAAAAAATGTTTCAAATAATAAATTTTGATATCGTCTGTGTTGGTTAAGGGTTAAACCTAATTAATATCCAATTTATTTAACATAGTAAAAGCTTTGATCATTTTTGTATAACAGGCAACAAGTTGCAAGGAAAAATATTAATATATTCTTATTTGAAATAACAGGCAACAAGTTGCAAGGAAAAATATTAATATATTCTTATTTGAAAAATTTCTATATGGTTCCAAAAAAAAAAATATAAAAACTTTTATAAAAAAAAAAAAAAGCAGGAAATATCAAGGGAGAGCACTACAGTGCTTCAATCATAATTGGTACATTTTGAACACTGCACATTCAGAGCATGAGTGGCTCCCCAACATGAATCTGAATGGTGATTTTTGTGTATACTATTGGGTATATCTGATTGGTCTGCTGGGTAGGGGGTTAAGCTTTATAAAATTCCATGATTCTACGATATACTCAGAAAGTTTGTTTGCTTAATTGGTGGAGTGCAACGTTTTTCTTGATGATAAATTTCCTTTCACCATATATTGCTCTGTTACATTTGATTGGATAGTGCCTCTTGGCACTATCCAATCAAATGTAACTGTGCAAGTGTCAACAACTCGTATGATGCTTGCCCAAGCCTGAAAATAAGCAGTCTGTCATTTTTAGAATGAGGAACCCAGGGGGGGAATTTGGTGATGCTACCCTGCACAGCAGGGTAGCATCACTAAATTTACCCTCTGTAAACCTCATTCTGAATCAAGGTCTTAAGCCTAAGCAGCAAGAGGTACCCAGAGGATAAATTAGCACACTGTGATGACATCAGTAAATTCACCCTCTGGGGACCTGATTCTGCAAATGACAGACACTGTGTCAGACCATTTCAGTTCCAAATTAGAATACACTAAAAGCTGCTGTGCCCTTGACCTTTGACCAACAGAGGACAAAATTAATAGGGTTCTTTTTCCAAAGGGGAATTATCTATTTAAGTTTTGTGAGAATCGGATGAACTGTTGAAAAGATAATTTCCAGAAACCATTTCAGATCCAGAGAGTCCATTTTACCTGCCATGACCATAACCTTTGACCTACAAACCTCAAAATCAAATGGGATATTGCTCTTTCTAAGAGGTATTATCTATTCAAGGTTGATGAGAATTGGAGGAACCATTGAAAAGATAATCTCTTGAATTCATTTCAAGTCCCTAATTACAGTACATTTATTATGGCCATGACCTTGACCTTTGACCTACTTACCCCAAAATCAATAGTTCTTCCTTTTCCCAAAGGACATCATGCATCCAAGTTTGATGACAATCAGATAAATGGTTAAAAAAATTAAAAAAGGACCGGACACCACAAAATGTGACAGAGGGACACAGATGAAGGGACGGACAGACACAGAGAAAACCTGAAGTCCCCTTTTGGATTCGCCTGTAGGGGACTAAAAAAAATTATGAAACCACCATTTGATCAAAATTGTTTGTATTTATGTTTTATTCACTATTTCATACAAGCAGAATCAAGCTTAATAAGTTGCCACAATGATTGGCAGGAATCATGATTGGCCTTATCTCATTGATTGGTCTGATCTTCCCCTTGATAGCTGGTCAAGACTCAGGTGCCACGTGTCATGTGATGACTTCATTAAATACGACATCAGCAGAAACAGGTTAACCCTTTACCCAATGTAACGGCCAAAACCGGCCAGCACTATTTACAAAAATCACCATTCGATTTTCATTATTTTTTGTCTCAAAAACTTAGCTTATCACCCCTCATTGGAATGAGCTCGTTCCAATGAGGGGTCATAAGCTATGTTTTTGATACAAAAAATAAAAACTTTTGTTTGCAGGTGTTGTCTGCTTTTCATGTTAGATAAAGGGATAACAGCATGGCATCTTTGATCATATATCAAAAATGCTGCGCTGTTAACTTCTTTCCAATGATGTCGTATTTTTATTTTAATGCATGCTCTTGAGGTCAACAAACCAATCAACCTGACTGTTCGGTAAAATTAACCCTATTCTATGCCTTCTTGAGCATACTACTCCTTTTGGTGTGACTATCTGACACCTGCAGTCACAATCGGCTGATTGTGCACTCATCTAATCGGCAAGCAGATGACGGTTGCAAATCTTATCAGTTAATCACTACTCATTATTTTTAACAAGTTGGATTTCCACTCTGTGGGCTTGGTGACAAAGGTGACTATTTATCATACAGAGAGAGATCCAGTTCTGTTTTTGACCCAAGATTTGAGGTTTGTCCAGTCGAATGCACATTCATCAGGCAATGACTACTGGGCAGAAAATGCAGTCAAGTGAATAATCACCCTCCTTATTTTGATTTTGCGAGAGTGAAAAATTCAGGAGAGTAATTTTAACTGAGCCTCTCAGTACAATCCGTCGCAGAGGAGTTGTGATTACATGCACCGTCCCCTGAGTTCGAATGTGTTCTATGTGCCAGTAGGCATATAAAACACATTGGAACTCAATGGATGACATACATACAATGCACACCATATTATATTTTAATTATTCTAAATCAAATAGTTTGTCAGAACAATCAGATTTGGAAAACTTATAGATGTAAAAAAACTGTCTGAAAGCTTTATATAGAAACTGATGGATCAATTATTCAATTAATGTCAGTTGGTTCATTCATTTGTAGAAATCCTGTAATATGTTATTTATTAGCATTGGTGTTAATTTGAAAATATAAATCTGTGTACTTTGAACCACCATTGCTGTGATTTACTGCACCAATAAAAGTTATGACAAATATTAACCATTTCATTACTAACCATAACCAGCATTCTTATTTATAATAAGTCAGTGTTATGTCTTATTGTTGGTTTATATAGAGAAAACAAGCTATTAACTAGAGAGTAATCACTTGACTGGACTGGGTACGTGAAATAATTCATGAGAGGTGAGGGACGTTGTACAAACACGAGTGCGCGAATACGCACAAGTGTTTTACAATATAGCCCCTCGCCTCGAATGAATTATTTCACGTAACCAGTCCAGTCAAGTGATTACTCTGTTTATTACTTTTCATTATTGATGATAATTATATTATTTAACCCTTTACCTAACGTAGCAACCAAAACCGGATGGTTCAGTATTCGGTATCTGACTTTACTGAGGTTTGCTGAAAGTACCAAAGAGGAATTCAAATCAGGAAAAACAGAATAAGTTGTTGTAGTATCATTCTACCACAATGCTATAAATGACACTGTCAATGAGCTCAACAGTGGCATTCTTTTACGACCACAAATTATATCTACAGTAATTTTGTGACTTGTTCTAAATGCACCTTAATGTTTAAAACATATTTCAGGCTTCTGTGATCTCAGAGCATGTGTCCTGACCATGCCATCTTTAGGTCCTACTGACAATATACAAAACACCTGGGCAGTGATTTCTAGTCAGGTCTTGGCTGCCTTAAAGGCAGCCAAGACTTGACTAGAAATCACTGCTAAGCAATTTGTTATGTACAGGGAATTCAGGACAGTTGCCCAGTCCATTGACTGAAAAGAAAATCAGTCACTTCTTTCATGAAAACGAACCTTTCAACTGTTATGAAGCCTCAACAGCAACTTATAAATAGCGAATGTAGAAAAATTTGAAAACTCAGATGATTTCGGTATTCAGTAATTGGTTAGGTTTGGTTTTTCGGTGTTCCCATGATATTGGTATCGGTGCGTTTTTTGGGGTATATTGTCCTTCTCTACTATTCAGCCTCAGTACATTTTTGGCATTTAATCTATTATAATTAAATTGCCTT
Source organism: Pictodentalium vernedei (assembly GCA_031216915.1). Taxonomy (NCBI): domain Eukaryota; kingdom Metazoa; phylum Mollusca; class Scaphopoda; order Dentaliida; family Dentaliidae; genus Pictodentalium; species Pictodentalium vernedei. The sequence goes on along the minus strand of CM062291.1, from coordinate 59,174,659 downwards.
TAAAGATATCCAATTTGCTTGCATATGCTTGGTTGAGGGGAGCTTTTCATAACTTGATGAATAATTTTCCAATCGAATCAATGAGCTCTGTCAAACAAGATTGAATTTGCTAAATTCTTATTTGCATTATGGGAAAAAAATGTAGAAGTGGGCAGGGGCGTGGTTAAGCCATTGAAACACAAACACTGATTTTTTCCAAAGACACATTGAAAAATAAATAGGAATACACAAAAACACTTTGAATTAAAAAAAAAAGGATTTTTAGTCAATCAGATGCATAAAAATGCTACTACATATATCTCCATAAAGAATGCATACATTCCAGAAGAGAAGAAAATACTAATAACTTTTTTGTGTTTTTAGAGATTGAATGCATTTCTTTGATCACATGTAGGTGCTTGGCACAAAGCTGGAAGCCAAACAATGATCTTTAATAATCAAATGTCATTTTTTGACCTTTTTAAATTGTGTGCAGTATTTGTAATGAAAAGGTCAATTCTTTTCTACTTCTATATAAATTTCCAGTGTTAAAAACTGTTTAATATATGATTTCTTTGATTCTTGTCACTGGTGAAGAACATGGCGACAAAGTAAACCACATGTTCATAAGAAAATATTCTTTTTTTGACTCAAAAACATAGGTTATGACTCCTCACTGGGACGAGATCAGTGTATTCATTTCAATGATGGTCACAAGTCTTGTTTTGGAGGCAAACATTTTAAAATAACAGAATTTGAAATAGGATTTTTGTGAACGGCACTAGACAGAGATGTATGCTGAATTTGGCAAACAGAAAGAGGTACCTGGAGGATAAATTGGCCCACTGAATGGGATAGCATCATCAAATTCACCCTCTGGGGACCTCATTCTGCAAATGTCAGACTGATTATTTTAAGGCCTGTAACTGGTATATTACAAGAGAACACAAGGTATCTAAAAGCAAGCCAGAAAATAAGCAGACTGTCATCTGGAAAATGAGGTCCCAATAGGGTGAATTTAGTTATGCTACCCTGCATAGCAGGGTAGCATCACTAAATTTACCCTCTGTGAACCTCAACCTGAATCAAGGTCTCAAAACTAAACAGAAAGAGGTACCCAGAGGATAAATTGGCCCACTGTATGGGATAGCATCATCAAATTCACCCTCTGGGGACCTCATTCTGCAAATGTCAGACTGCTTATTTTCAGGCCTGTGTCTAAGTTCAAAGCAATATTCTGAAATGATCTGTCTTCTTCTATGAGAAAAAACTATAGTGATCAAATGTAAATAATTCATCCTGATTTTTTTTCCCCTGTAACCAGTGAAGCTCTTAGATGTTAACAATTAGCCAAGTATAAAAAAACTTTGGGTGTTTTAAGAAAAACATTAAACTCAAGTATGTTAAGTCAATGCTGAGTCTTCATGGTTTTTATAGAAGTTGAGTAACAGAAGAACCAGTATAATAGTAACCTATTAGACAATGAATGCCTCTTCTACTTTGTATAGAGGTTGTCTAAGTGGATAACTCCCTAGAAATTCAGCAACTGTTGTTTATAATTATAGAAACTCATACAAAGTTGAGAAACGTTTTCAAGCACTTTAATGTCCTGTTTATTTTCTCACTGTTTGAACACTTATTCACAATAACATGATTATTTATCAGTGCTGAAATGGAATTAGGTTAGCGGAATAGTCAACCATTATTTGTTAACCTTTTTACAAAATGGATCGCCACCAAGCCTGAAAATAAGCAATCTGTCATTTGCGGAATGAGGTCCCCAGAGGGTGAATTTGCTGATGCTATCCCATAAAAAGTGGGCCAATTTACCCTTTGGGTAGCTCTTTCTGTTTAGGTTTTGAAACCTTGATTCACAAACCAATGTTTGTGGTGCAAGTCCTCTAAAAATGGGCAACATGGGTATAAACAATTGGCTGGTGGTGACTTTATATCCATGTTGCTGTCACGGTTAGCCATTAGAGATGGGCAATATACAGAAAGACCGAACCGATATTATGGGTATACCGAAAAACTGAAATGAACCAATCACTGAATACCGTCTGAATTTTCAAATTTACCTACATTCACTATTTAAAAGGCCTTGTTGAGACTTAATAGTAGATGAAGGGTTCATTTTCATGAAAGAAGTGGCTGATTTTCTTTTTATTTTCAGTTTTGTTAACCCTCAGGGTCCTGGGCAAGCGAAAAAATAAGCAGACTGTCATCTGCTAAATGAGGTCCCCAGAGGGTGAATTTAGAGATGCTAACCTGCACAGCAGGGTAGCATCACTAACTTTACCCTCTGTGAACCTCAATCTGAATAAAGATCTCCACCTAAACAGGAAGAGGTACCCAGAGGATAAATTGGCCCAGCAAATTCATCCTCTGGGGACCTCATTCTGCAAATGACAGATTGCTTATTTTCAGGCTTGGGCCTGGGTAGTTGTCCTGAATTTTCTCACTAGACTACAACCTGTACATGTCCAGCTGCTTAACAGTGATTTCCAGCTTAACATAATAATAACACTTTGGCCAGCCGCTGATTTGTCGCGATTCTCGGATGAGAAGGCCATGGTTACCCCTGTACTCCCAACTGCCTCCCTATTCCCACGCTTCTCCTCTCCTCCCAACACTTGGAGACGAACTGCTTGATGATATCCCTTGTCCCATTCTTCCCAATCTCTCCGATTAGCATATTAACCCTCTCCTTTGAGTCTCCCCAACCACATGTCCTTCATTCTCCCATCCCACTTCCCCATTATACTCCCAGTGAATCTCATTCTTTTAGGCTGATACTTTGGGCATTCTAGAAGAAAGTGTTCCAGGGTCTCCACCATGTCCAAGTTACACATCTGGCACTCCCGTTCACTGTCTTTCCCAATTTTTCCCCTCAGCTCCAGGGATCGCGACCTCAGATTGAACAACAGTGACCCCCCAAAGGTGCCATCAAGGTACTCTTCAAAACCTGGCTTCTCTTTATCACGCAGGCCACCCAAAGACCGGTTTGATTTGACCCCCTCTCGCCAATTACGGTTACAATCCTTTCTCTGACGATTTTTGTACTCTGGTTTGCCCCAACGTCCAGGTCCGAGATCTCCAATGAGTAGTTCTCTACTAGCTCCCTCACTTGGCCCATCCACCCCGTTTTGATATTTGAGTTGAAAATTCTCAGGAACATTGTTTTACACCATCGGCTGTCGGGGAGATTTACCAAATAATTAAGATAACTGAGCTTCAACAGGTCTATCCTGTCCTTCATCCTCATCCACCCAAGCTCACCCCTGATTGCTTCTAGCGCTGCGGCATTACTCGACCCCGTTATCCTTCGGCCTGCATCGTTCTGCAGGATTTCCAAGCTCTTTACGGCCGTCTGGTTTAGGGGTACCACTTCCGTACCGTATGTTATACTTGGCAGCCCCACCATTTCCCAAATGGTTTTCCCCACGAAAACCTTATTGAAACTGTTTCTCCCTATGAGTTTCATTTGGTTAAGGATTCGCTTCCCCTTCAGAATCAATTTATTTGTGTGGTTCCGGAAGATGCTACTTCCTGTAATGTTTATATTTACCCCCAAATACTCGTAATCACCTGTCTCTCCCACACTGAGAAGTTTGCTGCTCCCTTCCGGAATGCAGAACTCACCCACTCTCCACCTTTGAGTGGGGTCCACTTTGTGGCCCACAGGTATAGTTTTGCTCTTGCTTTCATTAAGTTCGAGTCTCCATTTGCTCCCATATTTCCCAACAATTCCCAGCATTTTCTTTAGCCCCTCTTCACTTTCTGACACTAGAACCATATCGTCTGCAAAAAATAGCCCTGGGATCTTCAAGTCCCCAACTGCTACCCCCTCGTCGCTACGCAGGAGTTCATCTCCTAAACCTTTGATGTACAATGCAAACAGGATTGGCGAATGGATTGCCAAGACTTCACTAGAAATCCCTGCCCAACCAATTTGTTTATTTTCAGCAGGACCTCCTGAAGATGGCATGGTCAGAACACATGCTCTGAATAGGCCTTTAAAGGTTAAGGTGTATTTAGAAGAAGTCACAAAATTACTGTAGATATGATTTGTGTTCTTAAAAGAATGCCACTGTTGAGCTCATTGGCAGTCGCATTTGCAGCACTGTGGTAGAATGATACAAGAACAACTTATTCTGTATTTTTCTGATGTGAATTCCCTTTTGGTACTATCAGCAAATCTCAGTCAAGTCAGATACCAAATACCAAACCGATACCGAGATGTACCTCCTTAACCCTTTACCTAACATGAATAGCAAGCAGACGACACTTGCAAACAAATTTCTTGAATAACTAATTTTTTTCATTTTTTGTCTCAAAAACATAGGTTATGACCCCTCATTGGAACAAGCTCCAAATGGGGGGGGGGGGGGGGGGGTTCATAACACAAGAAATAAACAGAAACAAACGATCATTCCTTATTTGAATTGATTAAATACCCAGGTGCATTATGGGAAAAATTTGCTATATGACATTTTTATATTTCGTCTTCAATGAACTGAGAATTAAGTGAAGGCTTACCTCTTAACCTGCTGAGTAATTTTAAAACATTTTTCATCAAATCTAGTCATGGCTGCTGTGAAGCAGACATGACTAGATTTGATGAAAAATTCATGAAAATTCTACTAGAGAAATCATTGGTCAAAAAGTCTTTACAGTTTACAAGGGAAAATTTGGTTAAATATCCTTAAAGTTTACTTATTTTAATGGCATGAGATTTCCTGTTCTTGGCAGGAATATCAGCCAAGATAAATTAAAGTGTATGACACTTCATAAATTTGGTTGTTTTGATTGGAAATTGTAATGTTGTATACGCTCACCTTGGATCGATTAGGTTTTGGAACATTATAACCTGAGACTTTATTTCGCTTCAGTGCTGAAGCAAGTTCTCTCTCAGAAAGTGGACCATCAGTCATTTTCAGTTCATTATACAACTTTCACATGCACATTGAAAAATAATCTCTACGAGAGTAAACACCTGGGTTCCACTGATGGAGAATTTTGATATTCATTTAAAAATGTTTAAGAAAAACACATGATGTGACACAATACTGCAAGAATATTCATCTTTCACCAGCACAATGTTATGTCTCAAAGAAAAATCCATTAATCCATTTGATGATCATCATATGATTATAGATGAAAACATAATTCCACTATACATCCAGCCATCAAAAAACTTTTAACTAATTATTAGGTAATGTCATTTTTAATTAAACTTCAAAATAGCACATCATTTCAGTAACTGAAACTACAGCAATATTCCTTACTATTTGATGATATTCAAATTTTATGGTCCATTTAGTGACTGCTGCATTTTTCTCAACTTTCGGTATTAAATAACGTCCAAAATGAAATAACAGCCCTGAAAACGCTGAGTTTAAAAGCCTCTAAAATAATTCACAAATAAAGAGATTTAAATATATATATACATATAGTTTTTTAGGAATCAAGTTTCGAAGTTTGTATTACATTGCCAATACTACAGGCCAAACAAAAGTATGTGCTGTTTTGACTTATACCCTGTAAACAGTCAACTTATAATTGAGATAAGGTAACAGGCCTCTCCTGAGTCAGCTGGGGGTAAAAGATACCTGTTGGGTGTAATATGGCCACATTGTTTTTACTCATTAACAGTATATTCCTGATTAAAAACAGTACAGTGCAAGTCAAAATAAGTTGTAGCATAACCGCAATAACCTAAGTATACTGCTACTCCTCCACTGATAAAATGAGAATCTGACATCATTTTCTGGAAAGCTCTCAAGGAGAGCTTTCCAGAAAATGATGTCAGATTTTGGTCTTATCAGTATAGGAAGAAAAAGATACATAGTTTATAGTGGTTATCCTACAACTTATTTTGACTTGTACTGTACCTTTTTTGTAAAATTGTTTACTCTTAATTTAATTAAATTAATTAAGTTAATTCCCAATTTTGCCTTTTACCCAATGCACACAATATCAAAATTCATTATTTTAATTAGTTTTTCTCAAAATTTTCAAAACATTTCATCAAAACTATATCATGTGACCCTCTTACTGGAACGAGCTCTGTGAGCTGGTTCCATTGAAGGGGTCACATGAACTGGTTTTGTTGATTTTTTTTTAAATAAAAATTTATTTTCATGTATTCAATTGTAAATTACATGGGAAGATGCAGCCAATTAGTTACGTAAAAGGTTAACCCTATACTTAATGTAATGGCCAAAACCAGTCAGTGCTAACTCACAAATACAGATTTTAGTATTTTAGCTTATGACAAGTCCTTGGAATGTGCTGAATTGAGTTAATTTCAATGAGGGGTCATAAGCTATCTTGTTGAGGAAAAAAATGAAAATTTGTAGTTCAAGAAATTTTTTTGGAAGTGTCAACTGCTATCCTAGTTTGGTAAAGAGTTAACCGAATTATATAGCCAGGATTTCCAGTACCACAGCTGAGTCTCCATCAACTGGACCCATTCCCCCTGTTGATCATTTCCTGATAAAGCATAAAATCCGGTCAAAAAATCAAACATGATGCCATAAAATTCTATTCAAGACGTGGTCATTCTCTCAACAAAGCTGACATATTTTAGGAGCACTGTTTCCGGAATTGGCATTCTGCAACTTAAGATTGTCATTCGGAAACTATCAATATTTTCCACCGTTTACCAATTAGGTAAGATGACATATGCCAATTGTAGCGAAGAAATGGTGATAGCTTTAGGTCTTTCCAAGGAGATTTGACATTATTATTCGCACAAACTCATTTACATTAAAAAATGAATCGGCGTCTCAAATGCAATGAAATGGCCTTCCTGCAGTGTTCAATTCAAAAATTTTCTTTGCCTGGCACGACCACGGTTGAACCGGGCCATCTGTGATTTCCCCCGCCGACTGGACCCACTAATTTATTCCTAGCAGAAACCCTGATATAGCTTTCATCTAAAATAATAAATATCAGACTTGAACATTTAATTTTTATTTTTTTAAAGTTTGCATTTGTTATAAAAAGAGAGCATGTGGCAGCTAAAAGGACCATGCGGGAGGGCCTGAGAAACAGATTTTTAACTTTTTTAGGCCTGATGATAGCAATTTTTGTGTATATGACTGGCATTATTGGTTGGATTCCTAAGCAGTGATAAGTATATAAGATGGTGTGTCATAATTGCCAAGCAACAAAATAACCAATCAATAATTTACATAATACCAGACCATTCCATTCCATCAACACAACACATCTACTATTAACCCTTTACCCAATGCAGACGATATCAAAATTTATTATTTTAAATATAATTTTTTTAAATTTCTCAAAAAATTTCAACAAAACCATATCATGTGACCCTCATTGGAACGAGCTCGTTCCAATGAGGGGTCACATGATATGGTTTTGTTGAATTGTATTTTAAAAATAATTTTTTTTCAACTGCTGAATTTGCATATTACGCAGGCGGATGCGGCCGATTCATTGGGTAAAGGTTAACAGACCACTATCTCTAACAACCAATGGCATGGTACTGAGAAAAGTTAGGGAAAACAAAGTACAAACAACCAGGTTGAGTTTTTCCTGCCACAGGGCTAATATTGCCTAAACCAACCTCCCAAGCAAAACTTGATGCCACACAATCATGGAGCCAGCTGTATTTTTCTTTAACCTTTTACCTAATGAATCGAATGCATCTACGTAAATTACAAAGTGAGCAATTGAGAAAAACAATATTTTTCAAAACATTTCAACAAATCAATATTATGTAACTCCTCATTGGAACAAGCTTGTCGTGGGGGGTCACATGATATGGTTTTGTTGGAAATTTTTAAAAAATTTTTAAAAAACAACAATTAAAATAATAAATTTTGATATCCTGTGTATTGGAAGCATGGCGGCTCAGTGGTTACGGCATTGGACTTCAAATCGAAAGGGCCTACAGTTTGATCCCCACCATGGGTAACTGCGTTGTGTCCTTGGGCACGACACTTCATCCTGATTGCCCTCATGGGGGCTCTGTGTACTAAGGTGTACTGCACATCGATGGTGCACTTGAGTTAGTATATTGTGCAGAGTTAGTACGTAGGGGAGTCTGACAGTTGCTCGCTATCGCTTGGTGGTTCTCTCCGGGTATTCTGGCTTCCTCCACCCATAAAACTGTCCAACATGAGGCGACCCTTGTTGTTGTAAATGTCATTAAACCTCAATAAATAATTAAAGAATAAATAAATAAATAAATAAATAAATAAATAAATAAATAAATAAATAAATAAATAAATAAATCGTGTGTGTTGGGTAAAGGGTTAACTCTTAACCTGCTGATTATTTCCTAGATATTTTTCATCAAAACTAGTCATGGCTGCTGTAAAGCAGCCATGACCAAATGTAACTCAAGAAATTATTGGTGAAAAAATCTGTTCAATTTACATGGAGCAATACGATTAAATGTGCCCAACTTATACTTATTTCTTATTTCTGTAACAAGACAACCCCTGTGTTTGGCAGAAATGTCCTCCAGCAGCATGCAAAGAGTTAAAATTCTCAACAATAGAATATTAACAACATGCTTCATAAATATCATTGTTTTGTTTAGTAACTAACAGGATGTGTTTCCTATTAACCTGAACAATAAATATTTGATCACTCGCCTCATAATTATTGCTGAATGTCGAACAATGAAAATTATTATCCCCACAGTGTATATCAAGGTGTGCTATCTGACCAAATTAACTTTATGCCAAACAGTTAAAATGTGCCAGTAAACTGCTAATTTATTACCTGCAATGACATTTTTACATTCTCACTGCCAGAGGGCAGTATAACAGTACCAAACAGAAAAAAAGACGTCAACTTTAACTTAATATGCCTTTAATTTTCTCCGGCGCTGCATGATTTTTGTACTTCATATTTTTATTTGCCATAACTATTGAGCAAAAAGGGATAGGAGGACAAGTGGTTTCCACTTAGTAACAAGCCAAGACCAATACCGGGTCTGGACCTGCATCGCTGCATGCAATTGATTACAGAGATGAACAGACTTCAAAGTATCGGCAAACAGGAAGTGGCCGCAAGGCAGATCTGAAAATTAGATACACGATACTACTCATCATTATGAAGCATCAGACCAAATATAAAATCGTTCCCTTTCATAGAAGCCAAGAAAACTTTGACGAAAAAGTGTTTCGGACAGACTGACGGACGGACTGATGGATTGATGGATGGACTGACGGACGGAGTCGAGCGGTTACTAGACCTGCTCTGCCGCTGGCGACGCAGGTAAAAACCTCCGCTCTCATAACATGAATACAGAAAATGTTACAATGGTGAAACAAACAAGTTTTTGAAATTCATAAATGTAAAATAAACTATTTGAATGGGTTTATATATATATGTGTGTATGTGTATAAATAAATATGAATATGTAGCAGTAAACAAAGAGAGAAAAAAGGAAGAAAGAAAGAAAGAAAGAAAAGCTGTTGATGTCCCTTTTGTATTCTGTGTCTCTCTCGACTTGAGTAAATTAATATTCAAAGCCAAAGGCCGCTTGTGCACTGTTCTGATTAGGATGTGTTAAAATAATAATAATAATAATAATAATAATAATAATAATAATAATAATAATAATAATAATAATATAATAATAATAATAATAATAGTAATAATAATAATAATAATAATAATATAATAATAATAATAATAATAATAATAATAATAATAGTAATAATAGTAATAATAATAATATAATAATAATAATCATCTCTTCGCCTTCTGTACTGCAGTTTAGGAACGTGTCTCATTAGATCCATGCTGGTTCACACAAGAGGTAGGGGAAATGCCACGTCAGCGACTCAGGTCACAAACAGCGCAACCGTGACTATCATCGTGACTCACAATCTGTGTACCGATGCACTGGCTCAACGTCACCCCCGATGACGCGTCCATTCCTTGACCCCTCCATGCGTATTCTATATTGCAGTGGATACCTTGAGTCAGCATTGTTTTGCAAATATTACCAGATGGGAAACTCATTGAACCTCCCAGTGCTACAAATAAATTGTTGCACAAATTTAAAAATCAAAGTGTTAGTTTTGGTTTCTAACACCGGATCACCGTACAATAGATTATCCACCGAATTCAGAGTAATATTAAGATTTGATAAATTACCAATAAGAGCGTTATGAGTGTTTGAATAAGATGGGCAGACAAGGAAATAATGTTCTGCGTCCTCAACAACAGTTATACAATGTGGACAATATGGACATTCAGAGATGTAATTGAGGAATTTATCACTTTTCAGATCACTACAACCAGTTCTAATTCTACTGTGAATGATATTGTGTTTTCTAGAACCATGCGAGAAATATACAGGTGATCTGCATACGGGGGGGGCGATATGAGTTTTTGTGTGGCACTGCAACCCCATACTCAAGAAGGGCATCACTTTCTCTGCACTTGGTCTGTGGGTTAAGCAAGGGCAGAGAATAGCCTTTTTTGATATACAGTGGAATCCTGTTAATTCAATAGCCACTTTGCCAATAAGAATTATTCAGTTAACAGGAGTATTCAATTAACAGGGACTGTGTCAATTTCATGTATTCAAGAGATAAACTTAGCATTTATTCTATTATATCTTGTTTGACAGAGCTCCATGAGCAAGATATATAGATTAAATGCCTGTACTGGATGTGCTGAGGTCAAATAGGTCTATAAACAAAGGAAAACTGGGGAGAGTCGAGGTAATTTCTCAATAGATTGCAAGATATTTTATTCAATTAACAGAGGTTTACTCTATAACCTTTATTCAATTAACAGGTCAAATTTGTACTGAAGGTATGGTAAATGGTTTTGTGTTGGGAAATTAAATTCAATTAGCAGGGTTATTCAGTTAAGAGATATCCGATTAAGTGGGCTCCACTGTATATATATAAATATATAACACAGTACTCCAAAGAAATTGGGAGGAGTCAAAAATGAAAATTGTTATGAAGGGAGGCAACTTCTGAGCATAACGGCAAATTTGACAAATTTATATTATACGCTTGAAATTTATTTTATGTACAAAATGTTGTATCAGAGTCTCGCACTTGTTTTTAAAGGCCATATCAAGCACTTGTTTTGAGCTGTTAGCAAGATCTTGTTTCTGGCTCTTAGCAAGGTCTTGTTTCTGGCTGTTAGCAAGGTGTAGTTTCTGGCTGTTAGCAAGGTCTCATTTCTGGCTGTTAGAAAGGTCTGGTTTCTGGCTGTTAGCAGTCTTGTTTCTGGCTGTTAGCAAGGTCTTGTTTCTGACTGTTAGCAAGGTCTTGTTTCTGGCTCTTAGCAAGGTCTTGTTTCTGGCTGTTAGCAAGATCTTGTTTCTAGCTGTTAGCAGTTTTGTTTTTGGCTGTTAGCAAGGTCTTGTTTCTGGCTGTTAGCAGTCTTGTTTCTGGCTGTTAGCAAGGTCTTGTTTCTGGCTGTTAGAAAGGTCTTGTTTCTGGCTGTTAGCAGTTTTGTTTCTGGCTGTTAGCAAGGTCTTGTTTCTGGCTGTTAGCAGTCTTATTTCTGTCTGTTAGCAAGGTCTTGTTTCTGGCTGTTAGAAAGGTCTTGTTTCTGGCTGTTAGCAGTTTTGTTTCTGGCTGTTAGCAAGGTCTTGTTTCTGGCTGTTAGCAGTCTTATTTCTGTCTGTTAGCAATGTCTTGTTTCTGGCTGTTAGCAAGGTCTTGTTTCTGGCTGTTACCAAGGTCTCGTTTCTGAGGCCATATCTCGACGAGAAGAGATACAGCCTTACAAACCAAAAGCAAGACTCTGAATCAGACTGTGAATCAGAGTCTCTGATACAGCATTTTGGATATAAGCATAATGGTGATGATGTATTTAACTTACAATACACAACTGTGGTGCTAATAACTTTATTAAGCAATTTATTCGAGTGCCAATAGGCATTCTCCAATAAATTGTAACAAATCAATTATTTATGAATAAAAGTTTGCTAAACTAAGGCCTCCCTTGCTGTTAGCAAAACAATCTTTAGAAATAAATAGTCATGTTTCAAATCACCTTTGAAAAATAAAATCGGCACTCTACAAGTTAAAAAAAAAACCGGAATAAAACTGATGAAAACCTATTACCATGCAATGACCATTTCAACCCTAAGTTCCTAAATGAGATCATTAACCATTTATCCAATATAATATACAAAACTGGACAGCACTGTTCACAAAAATCATCATTCAATTTTCATATTTTTAGTCTCAAAAACATATCTTATGAACCTTTTTGTATTTCACCAAGAGTGTGGATCAGGTTAACCCTTTACCTAATGAATCACCCGCATACACCCGTGTAATTTGTAAATTGAGAAGTTGAAAAAAATAATTTTTTCCCAATATTTCAACAAAACTATATTATGTGACCCCTTACTGGAATGAGCTCATCGAGCTCATTCCAATGATGAGTCACATGATATAATTTTGTTGAAATTTTTTTGGAAAAATGTAAAAAAAAAGTAATTAAAATAATAAATTTTGATATTCTCTGTGTTGGGTAAAGGGTTAAATGTTTAGTTGAAATAAAGGCTTGATTGATGTTTTTTCCCTACTTTTCAAATCGTTTATGCCAATTTTCCCATTTCAGAGGACTTAATTCACAAGCATTGGTAATTGGGGCCTATTTTACCAGTGAAACAGAGCTTCTTTACCACAGTTATTTATTGTTATTTATTGTTGTTTTAAGGTCACATATTTATGCACAATGGCTAATCATGACCGTGACAGTTTTACGGGTGGAGGAAGCCGGAGTACCTGGAGAGAACCACCGAGCAACGATGAGCAGCTGCCAGCTCCCCAACATCATAACTCCGCACTGCAGCACAGGCAGGGTTAGATTGGTTGAAGACATGCGTACCATCGACGTGCAGTATGCCTTAGTAAACGGCGTCATCGTGCCTCCATGCGGGCAATGGAGATGAAGTGTCTTGCCCAAGGACACCACGCGGTAGCCGCAGGTAGAATTCGAACCGAGGACCTCTCGGCTTGCAGCCTGCACCTCTACCTACTGAGCCACCACGCTCCCTCTTTACCATAGTAACATTGAGATAAAGTTAAGTAATTAGTCAATCATTTATACCCATGTTGCCCATTTTAGATGACTTCTACCCCAAGCAATGGTAACTGGGTCTTATTTTACCAGTAAAACAGAGCTTGTTTACCACAGAAAATATACACTGCTTCACCTCCCGGGATTCCCACAGGAGTGAAAAATTTCAAAACAGCATAAGAACACTGCAAGTTAAGGCTGGGTGGTTTTGGAGTTTTCCAATTTGTTTTTTGTTTTTTTTTACGGAAAACCGAACCGCAAGACCCTGCAAAAACTGGCTGAAGGGTTTTAATGTGTTTGTGCATAAACTGATCAAACTACCTTATGGAAAGGGAGGGATCGCAGTGGCTCAGTAGGTAGAGGTGCAGGCTGCAAGCCGAGAAGTCCTTGGTTCGAATCCCACTTGCAGCATCCGCGTTGTGTCCTCATCTCCATTGCCCACGTGGGGGCACGATGACGCTGTGTACTAAGGCGTACTGCACGTCGATGGTACACATGTCTTCAACCAATCTAACCCTGCCTGTGCTGCAGTGCGGAGTTATGATGTTGGGGAGCTGGCAGCTGCTCGTCGTTGCTCGGTGGTTCTCTCCGGGTACTCTGGCTTTGTCCACCCGTAAAACTGTCACGGTCATGATTAGCCATTGTGCATAAATATGTGACCTTAAACATCAATAAATAAATAAATTATGGAAAGGGAACTGGACAAATGACCACTATTGACTCGCATCAGTTCGTCTTTCTGGCAGTGGGGCAAATACGTTGTATTGTACTATTCTCATTGTCACATTTTCTCCCTTATTGACTCGTCTACCGGACTCCACCGACCGTTCTCCACCGGACTCCACCGACCGGACTCCACCGACCGGACTCCACCGGACAAGTCAATAAGGGAGAAATGTAACAATGCGAACACAATATAGTTTAGGTGAACTTTATTCATTTGATACCCTGATTTATCATATGACTTGTCCGTTTTGTTCACTTTAAAACATTTGATATTTTGTTATATCACATGAAACGTCGTTAATTTTGACGTAACAACCATTGTCTTATTTCCTGATTATCAACTAGTGTCTAATCATCGCGTGGTCCCATAGAAGCAGCATTGCATTCTTGTGCGTAGTTCACATGACGTCAATTACAATAACAGGTGCAAGTAAAGTGCATTCATGACGTCATGGTGTGAAGCGTCTGAGCCAACAAACTGATTGTCGGTTGTTTTGGGAGAATTTAGCGACAATGAATTAAATAAAAAGTGTATACAGAATCTTTAACTTGTGATGTTTGGATATAAGATTTTTTGAAACGAGTTTGATGAATTTGATTTACAACGAGCCTTTAGGCGAGTTGTGAATCGAATTCATCAGACGAGTTTCAAAAAATCTTATATCCAAACATCACTGATTTGAGATCCTCTATTTCATATTAATCAGTGATAAATAAAGCCTTCCGTCAATTTCATTGGTCAATTTCAAAACTAGACAATTTAATTGGCTGAACAAAATACAACTGGGCCACATTTTCATAATTTGCATAATTAGAGTTGGGAGCTTTCACTGGTCATTTTCAAAACTGGACAATTTAATTGGCTAAACAAAATACAACTGGGTCACATTTGCATAATTTCAGTAGGGAGAATTTACGTTAACTGTCCTATTTAGGGTGGGTTATATTGTATTAATGGTTTACCTAACGTAACGGCAAAAACCGTCTTGCACACTACAAGAAAAACGGCATTCATTTTTTTTTATATTTTCACTTTTTGCTCCCAAAACATATGTTTTGCCCCCTCACTGGAACTAGCATGTCGCGCTCGTTCCAATGAGGGGGTCATAACCTATGATTTGGAAGCAAAAAATGAAAATTTTTAGTTATACGAGGATGTTTTTTCCAAGTGCCGTCTGCAACTCAAGTTTGGTGATGGGTTAAAAAGTCATACTAAGTGCCTAATTTGTGCGTGTGTGTGTCATATGACAAATAGAATATGAAATGAGTATTTTTCTCATATAATATTTATGAAACTCGTCCAAATTTTCCGTTTGAGCGAGCCTCTGGCGAACCTAAACGGAAAATTTGGACGAGTTTCATAAATATTATTTGAGAAAAACACTCATTTCATATCCTCTATTTATGGGTTTTTTTCTAATTGAATAGGCTTAACAACTCATCTAGAACCACCTAAGAATGATAAAAGGAAGTTAGGCTGAATTTAATACAGCTTTGTGGAGAGTAGTATCATACAAACTATTGAAATTTTTTTCCAAGTTAAGGAGATTGAAGTGTTGTTTACTGTAACAGGAGGAGAGATAAGAGTGGGAGCCGGGGTTCGAACCATCAACCTCTACCACACAACACAACCGATTTACCACGAGACTAAGAGAGGCAACCAGGCTGGTTTGTAAAAGGCCTTTATACCTCGACCGCTACACCACACTCCCCTTCTTTTGAGATTCACCCACCGTGAATCTCACCCCAGATTCCACCACATAGCGGTCGATACATCCACCATGCTTCACCACAGCGTCAACAACGCCTCCAACTGCTGAGGATCGGACGAGCCCCCAAAATGTAACAGGAAGAGAGATAAGTACGGGAGCCGCTTTCGAACTGTAAACCTCTAGCACACAAAGCGACCGATTTACCACAAGACTAAGAGATGTGGACCAACCAGGCTGATTGGTAACTGGCCTTTATACCTCGACTGCTACATTACTATCTGTTCTTAACACATAGGAAAACCAAGTTTTTTTCGTGAATCCCAACCAAAACTGGAACCGAATCGGAAAAATCAGAACATCCCAGATCTACTACAGGTGGGAAAAGGGTTTAGATGTTATAAAGGTATGAAATCTGAGCTTGCACAGATTTATTTTCTCTGGTACATTCTTTATAAAGTAAACAATACACATCATATAAAAACTGTCATTATCTCATGCATCAGTAATAGCTTTTATCACACTTTAGCTTCACAATGCATGTCTGACTGCATTAAGGTACACACATTAATCATCAAACCAGAAATAAATGAAGAAGAAAGGTTATTTCCCCAAGATCATTTTTATGATGATTAAAGAAATTTCACAGTGCAGTTCAGATCCAAGAACACAACATGATATTTTCACAACATCAACCAATATAGTGTAAACAAGGATAGAGTGTTAAAGATAACTTTACTTGGATCTTTTACTGTTCGCAGAACTGTTATTCTATGTCAGCAAGGTCAACCAAGCAAATACAATCCTTCAAGAATCTTAGTGAGTTTACTTCGCCTCTTATGGTATTCTTATGTCCAACAAAACTTGTGCAATAAACATTAACCCACTCAAACGCTTGTAAGGTTCTGTCTATTTTTACAACCTCAGCCCTTTTTCATGAGAGCTAATATAGTGGAACCCTGTTAACTCTTTACCTAACACGAAAGGAAGACAACACATGCAAACCAAATTTTTGAATGACTAGTTTTTTTTTTCATTTTTGTATTAAAAAGATAGGTTATGACCCCTCATTGGAATGAGCCCATTGCAAAGAGGGGTCATAAGCTATGTTTTTGAGACAGAAAATGAAAAAATAATGAATATTGAATGGTGATTTTGTGAATAGCGCTGGCCAGTTTTGAACATTACATTCTGGTAAAGGGTTAATTGAATTTCACTTTACCAGTGAATATTTCATTAACCCTTTACCAAATATGATAGGAAGATGACACTTGCCAACAAAATTCTTGAATTATTAATTTTTTCATTTTTTGCATCAAAAACATAGCTTATGGTCTCTTATTGGAACAAGCTCATTCCAATGAGGGGTCATGATTTTGAGTCAGAAAAATGAAAATTAAATGATGATTGTTGTGAAGAGAGTGAGCCAGATTTGGCCATTGCATTGGATAAAGGGTTAAAAAGGGTATTCAATTAGCAGGGATTTAATCATTTTCTTGTATTCTCATGACAGCCTAAGCATTTAAACTATTTTATCTTGCAACAAGAATGTACTTCCCAAGCCAGAAAATAAGAAACTGTCATCTGCAAAATGAGGTCCCCAGAGGGTGAATTTAGTGATGCTACCCTGCACAGCAGGGTAGCATCACTAAATTTACCCTCTGTCAACCTCCAATCTGAATCAGGATCTCAAAACTAAACAGAAAGAGGTACCTAGAGGATAAATTGGCCCACTGTATGGGCTAGCATTATCAAATTCACCCACTGGGGACCTCATTCTACAAATGTCAGATTGCTTATTTTCAGGCCTGGTACTTCCCCCAATACAAGTAAAATTGTTTAGACAAAATACAAATCTGTAATAGTATTGAGGGTAGCAACCACACATGTGATCATTCAATTTAGAAAGAGAACTTTTTCTGTGCATTATCGAAAACTGATTACAAACATCGGGACCACTTTTTTGATACAAGTAATTAAATAATAAATAAATCACCCACCAACTCATTGAAATAAATTAGACTAGATCATTTTTTACCATGATGATATTTTTATATAGGCCTATCATTTACCTATTATTATTTAACTATTCTAAACCTGAAAAATAAAACAAAGAAACACACAGATGAAACACTGCTATATACTATAGGGAGAACAAGAAGAATAATGAAAGGGGATAATGTCATACATATCACTAGAATGCGATACCATGACGTCATGATTACACCTACCATGCATCAAAACCCCAAAATAAAATAAAGATATAGACAGCCAGGCAGGTATTTTTCAGCCCTCTTTGGGAAAGGATTCGGGACCAATACAATTGGGAAAATTCACACTATGAAGGCTCCAATTGGGAATTTCTTTGGGAGAAGAAACGCACAAAGAATTAGAAATGTTACCTTCATATTGAACTGAGAACATTAATACAGAAGCTGCTACATGCATAGTACATGTAATACTTTTTATAGCAAACAGTTGCATGAAATAATGATCAGTCTGTAATCTCTATCAAATGAATTGTTCTTATACCATTAATGATGAAGATATTTATGCGATAGTCTACATTCTAGCTTTGCAGTTGTGTCTAGGCAAGTCTTGGTTGCCTATGTAGGCAACCAAGACTTGTCTAGAAATAACTGACAAGGGTCCTCAGATGTAACTTCCAAAAATATCTAAAAACTGCCTGCTGTGGCACCTATTTTTGTTGCAGTAAAAAGTGGTGAAAGTCACACTACCTTATGGAAAGGGAGGGAGCGCAGTGGCTCAGTAGGTAGAGGTGCAGGCTGCAAGCCGAGAAGTCCTCGGTTTGAATCCCACTTGCGGCAACCGCGTTGTGTCCTTGGGCAAGACACTTCATCTCCATTTTAAATTAAATTTTTATTCGAATGAGGACTGAGTTTGGGAAATTTTTGGTTTGAATTGGGAAAAACCGTGCCAAAATGTCATTGGGAAAGAGGCCCACCATAATTGGCCCCTGCAGACACCCAAAATGGGCCAAAGTTCTTGGCCTTGTCTTTGGATCATATATCAATTCAACCTAATGGACTCGTCGATGTATGCCCAGAGACGAGGTCTCAACTTTAATACACCATCTCGGAAACCCACATGGTGGTAGTAACCTATAAATATCTTGTTTGACAGAGCTCATAAACTCTGTCAAACAAGATATAATAGATTAAATGTCTGTACTGGATGTACAGAGGACAAATAGGTCTGTACTCAAGAGGAATGTGGTGATTGGCAAGGTATTTTCTCGACATTTTACAAGATTTCTTTTTCAGTTAACAGAAGTGTCCTCTATAAGCTATATGCAATTAATAATAATAATAATAATAATAATAATAATAATAATGCAATGTTAACCACAGTGCTCTCTGACTTACATTATTACCCCGTATCATAGGCGAACACACCCTTTGATCACGCCATGACATTCTCAACTCAACTCAACGGAGCATACTACCGGATGCTCCACAGACGGGCACTCAGGCAAGCACCTCAACAGATCCCTATTTTACACCAAGGTACGGTGAGGATTGCGTAGCACTGGTAACAAGCTATTAATTGAAAATAGAATATGTTTTCATTTTTGGAATTCACATTGAAAAAATGTCCACAATCTAGTATAAGTATTTCCATTAGTTCCTTGAATCCTGCACCCTATGTAACATTTAACAAACTAACCCTGTGAATGTTTACAGCCTTAGTCAGTGTTTACTTTCCTGTAGTGTGTGATATGGCAGTTAACAATATTTTATAACCAGAAAGTGTGACTAACCCTGTGCAGTGCACAGGGTTAGTCACACTTTCTGGTTATAGAAAATTCTCAGTATTAACTGAGTAATTAACTCTGTGCACTGTACAGCTTTAATGTAAATCTCATCTAGATCAACTCTTTACCCTACATAATGGCAAAAAACCAGCCAATACTATTCTCAAAATCATTCATTCTCAGCTTTAACACCCCTCAATGGTTTTTTGAGTGAATTCCAAAAATGAAAATATATTCTATTTTCAATTAATAGCATGTTTGGTGAACATTCCCAACATCCACAGCTGTCAAGAGATTCAATGTCACAGGCTCACAAACTCAAACTTCACTGATCACACACCAGCTACTACTATGGGAAGCACCCGAATCAATCGCTCAGTGGTCACCTATCCAAGATTTAACCGGGCTCAACATTGCTTAACTTTGGTGATCTAACGAGAACCGGTCTCACTTCGCCAGTGCTCCCCATGGGTCAAATTAGTACTGAAAGTATGGTAAAATGTTTTTTTGCACCTGTTCAATATGTAAATTATATGGGCGGATGCATCTGGTTCATTAGTTAAAAGGTTAATCTTGCACAATACCAGTTAAAAAATGAAAGAATTTATTCCTTTATTAGGGTTTAACGACACTTTAACCCTTTACCCAACGCAGCCGGTGTCAAAATTTATTATTTTAAATATCATTTTTTCAAATTTTTAAAAAAATTTCAACAAAACCATATCATGTGATCCCTCGTTGGTCACATGATATGGTTTTGTTAAAATTTATTAAAAAATATTTTTTCAACTGCTGAATTTGCATATTACGCAGGCGGATGCGGCCGATTCATTGGGTAAAGAGTTAACAGCCAAGGTCATATCGTGTTGTTGACAGTTTTACAGATGGAGGAAGCCGGAGTACCTGGAGAGAACCACCGAGCAATGACAAGCAGCTGCCATCTCCCCAACATCTGAGCAGCACAGGCAAGGTTAGATTGGTTCAAGACATGAGCACCATTGGCGTGCAGTATGCCTTAGTGTCATTGTACCACCACGTGGACAATCGGGGTGAAGTGCCTTGCCCAAGGACACAATGCGGGAATCCAAATCGGTTGCTCAGATGGTCACTCATCTGAGGACTAACCAGGCTCAACATTGCTTAACTTTGGTGATCTGACGAGAACCGGTTACCGAAAAAATGAAAGAAGCCTGCCACTTTGCATGTGATGGGTTCTAGCTAAATTGTTATTTAACCCTTCGTTTAACACAGTATTTTTAAAAAATAAATTAAATTTAACATTTTTTTATAACAAATTTTACAATTTTTCAATAAAACCATACAAATATGGATATCATTAGAAGCAGCTTAATGGTTTTATTGAGAAACTTCTGACATATTTCAGGCTGTGATAGGCTTATTCTGGTTAATTTTCTGGCCGTTTTTTGGCCATTGTGTTAGATGAAGGGTTAGGAGATAGTTAGATTATTTCTGTTATAATAATTGCCAGCTACTAGATAGTTGACTTTTTCATATTTTTTACACACAGAAATATAGAAAGTACATATTTTACAAATAAATTCATTTTTAATTTGAAAGATAAAACATTTCTCTAAAAACAAGCTGTGGGTATTGCAACTCAAAGGCTTCATATTCTTTCGATGCTCTTCGTATTATCTTTGAAGTAAAAGTATTTAATCTATGGGGAGTTGCCTTGTTACAATTTATGGGAGAGTGCCAATAGGCACTCTCCCATAAATTGTAACAAGGCAAACATATTGTAGACGCAACTAAATAAATATGCATCAATCAAAAAATGAAAAAAGTTTCGGATCTCCATGAGTTTGTACTAATATTGGAAGACACTGAAAGACAATAAAAATGTCCAATGAAGGGGTACTAATTCAATGAGGGATTGCCTGAGAATCATATCACTTTTTTTAGCCTTAGTTGAAATTTTTTTTTAAATTTAAAAAAATAGTATTTAAAATAATAAATTTTGATATTGTGTGCAATGGGTAAAGGGTTAAAACAACAGAATTACAAGGTGGAGAGTTAACGGAAATGGCAATATTTTTGCAACTACTAAACAAATAAATTTCCTACTTGAACCAATTTTCCTGAAGATTACAAAAATAAATCAGAGCAAATGAAAACACTCAAGGTATAAGATTATCAAGACTATGGGATTTAAAGAGGACTTGAGCTTTCCTTGGGCCAAAACTCAACAAGAGATTTAGGTATTGAAAGACCCCCACAAGGGTATAATTTTGTTAACATTGTTTAATAAAGTGGCAGATTGAATTAATTAGTAAACATAGAAGCTTTTAAACATATTTGAATATACATGTAATTTAAGCTAAATATATTCATAGAATGAGTCCCCACACATAAAAGGCAAACAATGCAGGTATTATAGAATCTTGATTGCCTTCATGTCCCCGTGTATATGAGTTGACCTCTGAACCTAAAAGGCTTACCAACTCAACAATAACTCTTTATCTAACACAGGGACCATACACCACTGAGTGAAAAATATACAGGACTATCCACAATTTTTTAATCCTTAAGGCCAAGCAAAATTAAATAATTGTTTCTCAGGCAATTTTTTTTAAATGAATGAGGGAGGACAGTTTTTATTATTACTTTTTATTCTTGATGGAACGGTCGTCAATGCTTAAAATCTAGTTGTGAGAGCTTAAAATTAAATACTAGAGCTTCCACGTTGATTTCATAGATAGTTTATTTTATTATTTTATCAGTCGGGACTTGAGCCATTACAGTCAGAACAAATCAGGTTTACTGCACCCCAACCTCCATGAGTCATCTTCAAGACATCACTAATTTGATCCTAGGTTCGATTCAAATTTGAGAATAAAAGTGATTCGATTCAAGATTTGATTTGAACGAAAATGTGCGATTCGCAGAGCCCTAGGGTCGAGTGGCTATAAAATTCAATCTACAAAACAAAAACACACAAAGATGACAACTTATAAATTCTTATTTATTAGGTAGGATTCTCTTTCCCAGAATTATCGAGCTTGGCTCATATGGCTTCAAACACAGTTGATATGATGCCAATCTCGACCGATATGAACCAAGCTAGAGTTGTCCCTTTGGACACGTTACTAGACACAGCCTTTTTGTTTACAGTGAAATCAGCGTAAGTAAAATTGGCGTTACCAGACAAAAGGGAGTAGTTTTTATCTGGTGAGGAATAAACCCTTCACCCAATGCAGATGATCTCAAAATTTATTACTTTAATTATTATTTTTTAAAATTTAAAAAGAAATTTCAACAAAACCATATCATGTGAGCCTTCATTAGAACAAGCATGCTGTGCTCATTCCTATGAGGGGTCACATGATATGGTTTTGTTGAAATATTTTGAAAAATTTCTTTCAACTGCTGAATTTGCAAATTATGCAGGTGGATGCGGGCGATTCGTTAGGTAAAGGGTTAATGATGGCAATAAGCAAGCCAGAAAATAAGCAGACTGTCATCTGCAAAATGAGGTCCCTAAAGGGTGAATTTAGTGATGCTACCCTGCACAGCAGGGTAGTATCACTAAATTTACCCTCTGTGAACCTCAATCTGAATCAGGTGAATTTAGTGATGCTACCCTGCACAGCAGGGTTGTATCACTAAATTTACCCTCTGTGAACCTCAATCTGAATCAGGGTATCAAAACTAAACAGAAAGAGGTACCCAGAGGATAAATTGGCCCACTGTATGGGATGGCATCATCAAATTCACCCTCTGGGAACCTCATTTTGCAAATGTCAGACTGCTTATTTTCAGGCCTGGCAATAAGTAAGGATAAGGTGGATAAGAGAAAAAAGGAGAGATGTATACACAAAATTCAACGCAAACAAAGATTCAGAGTCCTGAGTGGAGATTTGTCAAAGTGAGATAGTACAGCTATCTGAATGCCGAGGCTTTCCCACTGAGGAAGCCGAGGAGTTCAGATAACAGAACTAGGAGTAGAGGAAACTTGTTTATTCATTTATTGGTGTTTTAAGGTCATATACTTATGCACAATGGCTAATCATGACCGTGACAGTTTTATGGGTGGAGGAAGCCGGAGTACCTGGAGAGAACCACAGAGCAACGATGAGCAGCTGCCAGCTACCAACATTATAACTCCGCACTGCAGCACAGGCAGGGTTAGATTGGTTGAAGACATGCGTACCATCGACGTGCAGTATGCCTTAGTACACGGTGCCATCGTGCCCCATGTGGACAATCGGGGTTAAGTGCCTTGCCCAAGGACACAACGCGGGAGTCCGAATTGATAGCTCAGACAGTCACTCATCCAATGATTAACCGGGCTCGACGTTGCTTGACTTCGTAGATCCGACGAGACCCGGTTACCGCAATGCCACCGTGCCCCCAAGAGGAAACTTCAAACTTTAGGAAAAGAATGAGAAACAATAACACCGACCAAAAACTGAAACAGATTTGAGAACATTTTGTAATTATTTATTTTGGTTTAACCCTTTACCCAACGAATCGGCCGCATCCGCCCGCGTAATATGCAAATTCAGCAGTTGAAAAAATATTATTTTTCAAAAGATTTCAACAAAACCATATCATGTGACCCCTCGTTGGAACGAGCTCGTTCCAACGAGGGGTCACATGATATGGTTTAGTTGAAATTGTTTGAAAAATTTGAAAAAATGATAATTAAAATAATATATTTTGATATCGTCTGCGTTGGGTAAAGGGTTAACAAATAAAGAGGTTATTACTTGGTTAGTTCCATATTGGCCGAGATACCATTTCTCGATAACTTCACAACTACCTTCAGTATCAGGTTGATATGAAGTTACCTCGGGCTGATATCTCAGCCGATATTAAACTTACCTCTAAATAATCAAACCAAAATAAGTCAAACTATTACAAAATAATTTTTTCAAGAACTTTCCTTAACTTTTCTTCTCAAAAAGCCCAATTATCAAGGACGTGGAATTGTAGTTTAATATTCTAACACTTTAAGGACTTTTATGAACCTGTAACACAAGTAGCAAACATTTACAATACTGAGCAACGATATATTTTACCGTCAACTGCAAGTCGAGATTGGTAAAGAGTAAATGGAAAGATGTTACACTAAACACAAAATTTGGATTTTTTTTGCTTTTTAACCCTTTACCCAACGTAACGGCCAAAACCGGCCAGCGCTATTCTGAAAAATCGCCAATTAATTTTCATTATTTTTTTCATTTTTTGTCTCAAAAACATAGGTTATGACCCCTCATTGGAACGAGCTCGTCGAGCTCGTTCCAATGAGGGGTCATAACCTATGTTTTGTTGACAAAAAATGAAAAAAATTAGTTATTCAAGAATTTTTTTTTGCAAGTGTCGTCTGCTTTTCATGTTAGGTAAAGGGTTAACCAGGCATGTCAACTAGTACATGTACTGGTACCGATACCGCTGGTTCTCTCAAGCTCCAACTGGTACTGGTACTGAAGCTTTTGTCCCGCCAGTACCAGGACAAAATTATTTGGGGGGGGGGGGGGGGGAATTCCTAATTGAACGAGGGAAAACGGACTGATAATCATTTATGGCACACTTGCACGACATAGTTTCAACTTATTTGTGAAGGAGCATATCAAAACACTTAAGGTGCATGTTCTGTCTGCGCCACAACCTTGCAGACCATGAGAAACAAAATGTGCAATGTTGTTTATGCATTCTGTGTTGTCACTTGTTAACCCTTTACCCAACGTAACGGCCAACACCATCCAGTGCTATTCTCAAAAATCGCCAACTAATTTTCATTTTTTGTCTCAAAAACATAGGCTATGACCCCTTGTTTGAGGGGTCATACCCTATGTTTTTGAGAAAAAAAATGAAAAAAATTAGTTATTCAAGAATTTTTTTTGCAAGTGTCGTCTGCTTTTCATGTTAGGTAAAGGGTTAAGATATACTGACTTTTGATGTATCAGTGATGCTGTTGAAATACTCATTGTTGTTCTGGATGTTTTGTAGTAGAACAGAACCCAGGTTTTTCTTCTGGTACCAAATCCGTTAACCCTTTACCCAACGAATCGCCCGCATCCGCCCGCGTAATATGCAAATTCAGCAGTTGAAAAAATATTATTTTTCAAAAAATTTCAACAAAACCATATCATGTGACCCCTCGTTCGAACGAGCTCGTCGAGCTCGTTCCAACGAGGGGTCACGTGATATGGTTTTATTGAAATTTTTTGAAAAAATGATATTTAAAATAATAAATTTTGATATCGTCTGCGTTGGGTAAAGGGTTAAAAGTCTGTTACCAAGTGCAATATCAACAGACAAAACAAATACCAATTATTATTTTGAACAATAATGCATTTATAGTGTTGATTTCACACACCATATTTACAATGATCTTCAAGCTATTGATTGTGGAAAAAAAAGTTCTGTCTTGTGTACTATTATACTGTTGAAAAGTAAATAATTTATTAAGAGTTAGATGTGAGAAATATGAGTACAAGAATCTGGTCAATATTCAATTACCATCACAGAAAAAAAAGATCTAAAGATTATGCCTGATAATTATATCAGATGGCCATATGTTGTTTTGCGGTTGCTTTCTCAAAAGACCATCAATTTCCATTTTATAAACCAGATCAAACTGAGTTGTACATTCTGTTCAACTAAAGTAAACTATTTTCTACTTTCTCACACCCTCTGCTGACTTTTCTTCTTCCAGCTGCTATTCTCTCATTTTTCATTCACATTTCAATATCCTTTCCCAACACAGTGTAAAAATGTGCAGCCGGGGCCAATACTATAAAACTTTTACAATTGTATTTTCTCGACTTTCATCTTACAATCAACATGTATTTTGTCTGTATTAACTCCACAACTGTCGTCTATCCGACCTCCTGATACAGATGTTTGTATCAGGGGGTCAGATACAAGCATGTTCTTTTCACGTGAGTTCCAGTTTTTTTCTTTTTGTTCATCCGTACGAATAAATAGTTCATTATATATTCGTCTACATTCTTGACTTATCCCCAATATATTGTAAGATAAAATGATTATTACCATTATGTGGATGTACAAAATATGTATCCGAGTCTCGCTCCGGGTTCTAAGGGTAGATCACGACTCGTCTTCTACTCGTCGTGATCTGCCCTTAGAACCCGGAGCTCGACTCGGATACATATTTTGTACATCCACATAATGGTAATAATCTCTATATATTTTCTAGTTATGACTTTATATGGGTACAAATGAACCATTAGCATTTTCAAAGATGTGGCAATTTGCCATATCTTTTAAAATGCTAATGATTCATTTTATTTATTTATTTATTTATTTATTTATTTATTTATTTATTTATTTATTGGTGTTTGAGGTCATATATTACTGCACAATGGCTAATGATGACAACAGTTTTATGGGTGGAGGAAGTCCGAGTACCCAAAGAGAACCACCAAGCAAGGGTGAGCAACTGCCAGCTCCCCAACATACCAACTCCACACAAGCAGGGATAGTGTTGGTTGAAGACAGGAGCATCATTGACGTGCAGTATGCCTTAGTACACAGCATCACCATGCCCCCATATGGGCCATGGGGTGAAGTGTCTTACCCAAGGACACAATTCGGTTTCCTCAATTGGGATTCAAACCGAGGACCTCTCAGCTTGCAGCTCTAACTACTGAGCCACCACACCCACTTTTTAGTCAGTTGTATTAATAGGAAGAAAACACAATTCTAGAAAATACAATTGTAATTTTGGGGGGGTATTTGTTCATAAATATAATACTTTGGGCTTTCAAATCAACGTGTTCCAGGATCAACCTCATCCTGCTTTACAGATTAAATCTTCTAATTCTAAGTTCAAGGGGAGATAACTTTGTTAAAATCACCTGAGACAGATGCACAGGGTGACAACAATATACTGGTAGCCCCCACTTCAAAGGTATAATAAAGTAAGCTCCTAAGCCACTAGTTTAATTCTGTGAGGAATTTGATGCTGTTAAAGGCTGTTTGTTTACCCACTTTTTGTGGACATTTGCATGCAGACTGCAGTTGATATAATGTGATGTCCTTTTACACACAAAGGATATTCTTCCATGCTTCAGTTATAATTTTTCAAAAACAAAACCATATTATGTGACTCCTCAATGGAACAGGTTTGATGAGCCTGTTCCAATGAAGGATCACATGATATGGTTTTGTTGAATTTTTTTTTAAATAATTTTTTGTTTAACTGATTAATTTGTAAATTTCGCATGCCAATATGATTTGTTAGGCAAAGGGTTAATCTTCTGCACATATGTCAAAATACCCAAATCTCTAGCTGCAATTTTTTTCCCACAATGCAACTAGGAACTTAACCAAATCAATCTTGTTTCAGGGAGCTCAGAGTTAATAGGGATGTATGGACTCTATCAAACAAACTATAAAGGATTAAATTCTCAATTTATTACCAGATTGTAAGAAAATATGACTTCTATTTATTTGAATAGTCTTGTTAATTGCATATTTCCATCAGCAAACTGGCTTTTCAATTAAACATTCATCCAACATACCTGCACCGTGCTATATAAAAACACTGCGATTATTTTTTTTTATTTTTTTCTCCAAATTTTGCTTGTAAAACATTGCTCTTTCGAATGAGAATACATAAACTATGTCTTTGAAGAATAAAATTAATTTTTTTAGTTAGTAAGGAGACACAATGGTAACGTTTTCATCTTGTATGAGGTAAACAGGTACACAATTCTTTTTATTCAATGACATTTTCACCAGCATGCTGCATCATGTCTTATCAGACAGTTTGACATTTGAAAGAAGCTGGCGTAATTGTGGAGAACCACTGAGCAGCAGCAAGTAACTGTCTGGCTTCTTAACTGATTAAATTTCCACAAGAGTGTGAGGACCCAGTCGCCAATGCTTGGGGTGGGCACCATGAGTATAAATGATTTGCTGGCAAGCCAGAAAATAAGCAGACTGTCATCTGCAAAATGAGGTCCCCAGAGGGTGAATTTAGTGATGCTACCCTGCATAGCAGGGTAGTATCATTAAATTTACCCTCTGTGAACCTCATTCTGAATCATGGTCTCAAAACTAAACAGAAAGAGGTACTCAGAGGAAAAATTGGCCCACTGTATGGGATAGCATCATCAAATTCACCTTCTGAGGACCTCATTCTGCAAATGTCAGACTGCTTATTTTCAGGCCTGTTTGCTGCACTTGACTTTATATTCATTTATTTATTTATTGGGGCTGAACGACACTTTCAACAGCCAGAGTCACCTCTTGTCAGACAGTTTTATGAGTGAAGGAAACCGGAGTAGCCAGAGAGAGCCACCAAGCAATGGCAAGCAACTGTCAGGCTCTCCAAAATACTAACTCCACACAAGCAGGGTTAGCATTGGTTGAAGACAAGTGCACCATCGACGTGCAGTACGCCTTAGTACACAATGCCACCGTGCCTCCACGTGGGCAATGGGGGTGAAGTGTCTTACCCAAAGACACAACGTGGTTGCCGCAGGTGGGATTCAAATCGAAGACCTCTCAGCTGGCAGCCTGCACCTCTACCAACTAAGCCACCGCACCCCTGACTTTGTATCCATGTTGCGGTCATTAAATTTAGTCGGGGCTGCTGTAAAGCAGTCATGGCTACATTTGATGAAAAATTCATGGAAATTAGTAATGTAATCACTCGTCAAAAGACTGAGACAATTTTCAGGGGAAATTTTTGTTAATTGTTCAGAAATTTTACTTATTTATATGACAAGAGATTATTTCTTTTCCTGGGCAGGAATATCCGCCAGCAGCGTAAGAGGAGTTAAACACCAATAAATAAATAAATACCAGTTGAGCAAAATACTTTGAACATAGTGATACTGCGCTGTCATAGGCACATCTGAGGTTAAGTGTCTTGCATGAGCTCCACTTTACTGGCGAATGTTCTTTGGGTTACCTATGAAGTTAATACTTTTCTAATGCAAATATTCAGTGTGACATGATTTTTGATACATGAAACATGAATCCAGAGGATTTAGTTGCTGTTATTAAAAGCATAACTCTTTCACTACCAGAGAAGAATAGTGGTTGTTTAATACCAGTCATGCTTAGTGCTCTTTCACTACCAGTGAAGCTTAGAGCTCTTTCATTACCACTGACCCTTTGGGCACTTTTGACAGCCACATGTGTCGGACAGTTTAACAGGTGGAGGAAGCCAAAGTACCTGGAGAAGCATCCACACAAGTAGGTTTAGTACTGGTTTAAGACAAGTGCAGTACACCTTAGTACACAGTGCCACCATGCTCCCATGCAGACAATCAGGATTAAGTACCATGCCCAAGGATATAGAGAGTTATCCTTGGTTGGGATCGAACCGTGGACCTTTTAGTTTGAAGTCCAATACCACCCACCCCCCTCCCATCCCCCCATAGTTTGACTTAACCATTCAAAAGATGCAGTAGGAAAAGTGTTAACATGTGAGACGAATACAAATCATTATTTTGAAAAATAGCAGTGTTCTGCATCACACAAACCAGTTGAGATTGAAGCCAATTTATGAATTACTTTCCTTGAGTAAATTACATCCCTTCATTCCTTTGGTGAAAACATTTTATTACACACATAGCTATAGATTATCGAATAAACTTGAGAGAAGGGATGTATGAAATGGGGTTTGTTGCACTTGTTCCCCCACCTCTATCACTTTCTCCAGAAATGGTTGAAAGAAATAGAACTAGACTAACTGTGACCACACAGCCATGGATGCCTCCAAACTATGACCTTGACCTCCACTGAACAAACAAAAAATTTTGTGCATAACACATCGTCTCCCCATAAGCAACATGTATGCTAAGTTTCAAGAAAATCCAATGACACATCTCAGAGTTATGGAGCAGAAACAAAACTTTTCTTGAAGGGCAGACAGACAGATGGACGGATAGAACTGACAAACACTTATGTGCCCCAGGGGGCATAAAAAGTGAGAAAGAGAGAGAGAAGTTAGGCCAACAATATCTTTACCAACATATTTTTACACCACAACAACCACAGAATCATGGTGGATGGGGGTGAGGCTCCATCACCACCACCATTAATCATTAACCCTTTACCTAATGAATTGGCTCCCAGCATAATATTCAAACTCAGCAGTTGAAAAAAACTATATTTTTAAAAAAAATTAAACAAAACCATATCATGTGACCCAGTCTTTGGAAGAGGCTTGATGAGCCCATTTCACTGAGGGTTGACAAGATATGGTTTTGTGAAAATTTTTGGAAAAATTTGAAAAAAAATATGTTTAAAATAATAAATTTTGATATCATCTGCATTGGGTAAAGCATTAATAGTTATTAAGGCCTAAAAAAATAAAAAATCTGTTTCTCAGGCCCTCCCGCATGGTCCTTTTGGCCGCCGCATGCTCTCTTTTTATACCCAATTTAAACTTTAAAAAAATAAAAATTAAATGGTTTATGTCGGATATTTTACCCAAGTTAAAAAGTTTGATGAATTTTTCCCTTGAGTGCAAGAAGGCTTTGCAATGCTTTAGCATTGCAAAGCCTTCTTGCACTCAAGGGATGAAATACACCACCACCCGTGCTATTCTGTAGATTATGAGGCCTAAAACTTGAATCAAGAACATGAACTTTTGATGGCAAAGAAGTAATTACTTAAATAAAAATTTAAATAAAAAACCGCTCGCCCACATGCAATTTTACAAATAATGGCCTGAGAAACAGAAGATCTACTTTGTGTAGCCTAATGTGAATTCTTACAACCAAAAATAATCAAGCAATTTTAGAATTATTATGTGATCGGAGGTACCAGCATATGGATGAAAACAAATTAACTATTAAACAGCAAACAATCTATGTTTTGGTGCAGTGTGGGCCTAAAAAAAACATTAAGACCACACCTAGATGTCATTTTCTGCTAGCAGATTTGTGATATTTTTCAGCAAGGGTCAAGTCTTCTGATGCACAGATTTTATTCAGCTATTACCTCCCTTGATGTTCAAAAAACTGTGATCACCCCTATCAATCCACACTGTTTCATTTGAAACATGCAAAACATTTCCCAATACAGTGCAGCGCACTTAACTGGATATCTCTTAACTGAATAACCCTGTTAACTGAATATAATTTCCCAACACAAAACCATTTACCATACCTCCAGTACAAATCTGACCTGTTTATTGAATATATGTTATAGAGTAAACTCCTGTTAATTGAATAAAAAATCTTGTAACCTGTTAAATAAAATACCCTGACTTTCCCCAGTTTTCCTTTGTTAAAAGACCTATTTGGCCTCAGTACATCCAATACAGGCATTTAATCTTTAATCTATTATATCTTGTTTGACAGAGCTCCTGGAGCTCTGTCAAACAAGATATAATAGAATAAATGCTAAGTTGATCTCTAGAATACAGGGAAGTGACACAATCCCTGTTAATTGAATACTCCTGTTAATTAAATAATTTTCATTGGCAAAGTGGCTATTCAATTAGCAGGGTTCCACTGTACTTCAACTCGTAAGTAAAAGAAATGCAATTTTATTCCTGTTTTCATTCATGTCACATTCACAAATAAGATTTAGAATCTAATCAGCACACAACCCTCTGAGATCAAACAAATATAAACAAGTGTACCGCCAGGCGGTGGATCAATATACGGCCGCCTATGAAGAAATTGCGCTTGTAAAGAAATTTTTAGTTGAACAAAAGATCATAATTCCTTCAAAAATAATTGTACATTCCTGGCTTATGACCCATTAAAGTTGAATATATTGTTTTCAAGTTATTTTGTGGAGAATCAAAGTTACATGTACCAAAAATCCAAAATGGCTGCCATGTACGCTGGTAATCGAAAGGAGAAATGCTCATGTCATGATTATTCAACCAAAAAACAGAATCTGTTGGATGTATAGTTTTCAAGTTATCGTGTGGACATTCAAAAGTCCCTGAAAATTCAAGATGGCAGCCGTGGTGTCCATATTGGATATACCAGAATGCTGGTTATCGAAAGGAACTATCCTCTAGTCATGACTAATCAACCATAAAAAAACAGTATCTGTTAGATTATCTTAGTCATGACTAATCAACCATAAAAACAGTATCTGTTGGATTATCACATGGACAATCAAAAGTCCCTGAAAATCCAAGATGGCTGCGATGGTGTCCATATTGAATATGCCAGAATGCTGGTTATCGAAAGGAACCATCCTCTAGTCATGACTAATCAACCATAAAAAACAGTATCTATCACATGGACAATCAAAAGTCCCTGAAAATCCAAGATGGCTGCTATGGCAGCCATATTGGATATGCCAGAAATACTGGTTATCGAAAGGAACCATCCTCTAGTCAGGTTTAATCAACCATAAAAAAGCAGTATCTGTTGGATCTATAGTTTTCAGTTATCGCGTGGACAATCAAAAGTCCCCGAAAATCCAAGATGGCTGCCATGGTGTCCATATTGAATATGCCAGAATGCTGGTTATCGAAAGGAACCATCCTCTAGTCATGACTAATCAACCATAAAAAACAGTATCTATCACATGGACAATCAAAAGTCCCTGAAAATCCAAGATGGCTGCTATGGCAGCCATATTGGATATGCCAGAAATACTGGTTATCGAAAGGAACCATCCTCTAGTCAGGTTTAATCAACCATAAAAAAGCAGTATCTGTTGGATCTATAGTTTTCAGTTATCGTGTGGACAATCAAAAGTCCCTGAAAATCCAAGATGGCTGCCAAGGTGGCCATATTGGATAAGCCAGAATGCTTGTTATCAAAAGGAACCATCCTCTAGTCATGACTAATCAACCATAAAGAAACAGTATCTGTTGGATGTTTTGTTTTCAAGTTATCGCATGGACAAGCAGAAGTTAATGGATGGATCTACGTTCTTACACGTTCTTACTTGAGGGGTTTTTCCCATGTTAAACCCTAACCCCACAAGGTAAAAAAATTAACCCCACAGTGCAAAAAATAACCCCACAAGTGGCCACTGTACTAACCCAACCCCACAACTACCACTGACCCTAAATTGTAAACCCCACATTGTACCTCTGCTAAGCCTGGACAGACAGATGGATGGACAGGCGGACGGATGGATGGATAGACATTGCCAAACCATAATGCGGCCAGCTCATATGAGCGGCCATATAAAAAGCATTCAACATATTTATTTCCATTTACGAGCAGTTATGTTTAACCCTTTACCTAACAATATCAGAATTTATTATTTTAAATATTATTATTTCAAAATTTAAAAAAAAATTTCAACAAAACCTTATCATGTGACCCCCTTCTCACTGGAATGAGGGGTCACATGATAAAGTTTTGTTGAAATTGTTTATGAAATCATTTTTTTCTACTGCTGAATTTGTATATTACTCAGGTCAATGTGGCCGATTCATCAGGTAAACAAATAACCTTTTATCTGACATGACTAAAAGATTTCACTTGGAATAAAATTCTCGAAAACTAAAAATTTTCAATTTCAGCCCCCAAAACATCAAAAGAAACGTTCTAACTATTTTATTATGCCAAACAAAAAAATAGCTTTCATTGTTAAGCGTTAACTGCAACATGCCATCAATCATATAACAAGGTAGCTGAATCAAGAAACATGCTTTTAGTTACGTCATTTCAAACGAATGACGTCGCTTTAAAAGTTTCCAGATCACCAAATTCGAAAATGACTTGTTACAAGTGCCTTCGTTTTGGGAGTTTCTTTATCACCAAATGTCAGTGTTTACAACTGCATCATGCTGTTCGTGTTATAATTCATTACTAATGCTTGTGTGAGAAGTGGTATAATGGAATATAAATTCATGTTTCTTGGACGACAGTTGTTGTTAGAATTAAGCGGAGTGAAACAATTTATTTTGAACTTGAGGCGGAGACTCAGTGAGGTCGAGGAGTACTAATAGTACTAAACTGATGCAAATATAATTGATTGAAGTCACATTCATGATTCACTGAAGTGGTGAACAACACATGAGTTTTTAATATTTCTGATTCTTTTGAATTCATTGTTTGAAGTTGAAACTGAAAACACACCCACTGAAGATGACATATTTGTAGGTAAGTTTGTGTCTATCGGTAACGAAAAAGGTTAAACAGACACAGCACCAGCATTTGGTGTTGAGAAATTTCAATCAGTCTGTGTGTAATCGACGTTGGAAGTGGAGCTTACATTTTCTTTGTTCTCATGTGTCCAGGGAAGAACGTTCCGATAGTACTATGACTTTTAGAAGGTGTCAAATTAACCAATCACAGACAGAAGGCATAATAATGTACTGTAGATCGAATAATTGCATATACAGAAATAGTGTTGGAAGGACAAATACGTTTGAAAAACATAAAAAAATATTACCTTTAGGTATCTTCGTCTTCCTTTGAGTCTGCGCTTCTTAACAATAGATGGGAGCTTGAGGCTCTGCTGGAAGATGAGAAAGCTCCTCTCTCCTTGTACATCGCGACGAAACATCAATGGAGTGTCAAACATACTAATTGGCTACTTCCAAACAAGAACAGAACATCAACAAATAGCGCCACAAAATTTTGAACAGAAGTCCAAAAGCATACTGATTGGCTACTTCCAAACCAGAACATTACATTAACAAACAGTACCAAGAAACTTTGAACAGAATTTGTCCAAAGGCTGTTATACACAGGACAAGGTGGAAGCACTGGGTATGATGCAATAAAATTATCATGACCCCTTTATCTAACACAACAACAAGGATCAGCAAAAAATATTAACAAAATTTCTAATTTTTAACACTTTACCTAACATGAAAGGCACATGCAAACAAAATTCTCGAATAATTAATTTTTTTCATTTTTAGCATCCAAAACATACCTTATGGAACCTCATTGGAATGTGCTCAATGAGCTCGTTCCAATGAGTGGTCATTAGCTATGTTTTTGAGACAAAAATTTAAAAAATAATGATAACTAAATGGTGATTTTTTGTGAACAGAGCTGGCCGTTATGTTGGGTAAAGGGTTAATTCAAAAACATAGGTTATCATCCTTCACTGGATTGATCTCACTGAGCTCATTCCAATGAGGGGTCATAAGCCATGTTATAGAAGCAAAAATTGAAAAAAATGATAAAATTAGTATGGCATTCTTTGAAAACAAACATGGCTGGATATTGCCATCAGATTAGGTTTGTTTGTTTATTTGTTATTTGGTATTCACGACACTTTTGATAGCCAGGGTCACATCAAGTCAGACAGTTTTATGGGTAGAGGAAGCCAGAGTACCTGGAGAGAACCACCAAGCAGTGGTGAGGAAATGTCTGACTCCCAAACATACAAACCAGAGCTGGCTGCAGATGAAGTCAAATAGAAGGCAATGCTTGTGGGGGAAAAAACAGCTTGTACAGAAAATAAAATCTCTAATTTTGAGATAACCTATTTACCGTTCATCTGGATATAATAAAGACGACCGATTACAGTACAGCCATCGTGGATGGGTCAAAATTTATGGGTGGGCATTTTTCCACGCAAATAATTCTGAGATGATCCGGAACATTTTAAAACAGTGATATCAAATAAGGTGATAAGGCACAACTTTTTGACGAACTGTTTGTAGTTTCAGATGAACAACTTTTCAGTTATCTGTTTCTTCAATTAGATAACCACCAGAGAAATGATAAAATCATTTCTCTCAAATTTTATGGCCTGTTGTATGATGAAAATTTTTCCTTTTAAGCCTAAAAAGTATGGCTTATGATCCCCTCATTAGAAAAATCTCAATGAGCTCATTCCAATGATGTGGTACATAAGTTATGTGTTTGAGACAAAAAAAATGCAAAACATTTTGATGGGAAACAGATTAACCCTTTACCTAACAAATCGACTGCATCCGTCCGTGTAATATGCAAATTCAGCAGTTGAAAAAGTATGATTTTTCCAAAAATTTCAACAAAACCATATCATGTGACCTCTCGTTCGATGAGCTTGTTCCAACGAGGGGTCACATGATATGGTTTTGTTGAAATTTTTTGAAAAATTAAAAAAAATGATCTTTAAAATAATAAATTTTGAGTAAAGGGTTAAAGACCAGTCTAGACAATCTGCTTCATCAGAATTGATATTTATATTAACCCTTTACCTAACATGAAAAGCAGACGACACTTGCAAAAACAATTCTTGAATAACTAATTTTTTTCATTTTTTGTCTCAAAAACATAGCTTATGACCCCTCTTTGGAATGAGCACAACTAGCCCATTCCAAAGAGGGGTCATAACCTATGTTTTTGAGACAAAAAATGAAAAAATAAAGAAAATTAATTGGCGACTTTTATAAAGAGCGCTGGCTCTTCACAAAAGTTGGGTATAGGGTTACCTCTTTACCCAACACAGATGATATCAAAATTTATTATTTTAATTATTTTTTTTTTCCTATTGGAACTTAAGTTGATCTACAACACTTGTAATGTGTTGGAAAATGTTATTTAGTATCGAGAATCTGTGGCGGAATAATGTTTAACTCTTTACCTAACATGAAAAGCAGACAACTCTTGCAAAAAAAATTCTTGAATAACTAATTTTTTTTCATTTTTTGTCTCAAAAAGATAGGTTGTGACCCTTCATTAGAATGAGCTTGACAAGCTCGTTCCAATGAGGGGTCATAACCTATTTTCTGAGACAAAAAAATGAAAATTAATTGGTGCTTTTTGAGAATAGCTCTGGCCTGTTTTGGCGGGTTAAACACCAACCCTGAGGTATGGATTTTTATTTTTCGAGACTTTTCCAAGTATATTTCAATTTCAATGCCTAATGCTTCAAGGACACATGGTTATTATCTTAATACTGACAGTGGGTTTTGTGATAGAAATACAATTATTCTCTCCAATTCTTCTGCAACAAGCTCTTCCAATTTGTTGTTTATTTGTGAGACAGAAGAGATCTTCATTTTTCAAATTTTGCAGTGAAGGGTTTCGAGGAAATAACTACATGTCTCTCAAAGATTGAAATGTCAGTACAAAGATAATAACCCAGTGTCTTTGATGCATGAGCTGTCCAAATTTAAAAATACTTGAAAATTTTGTTAAAAAATGGGAAATACATACCTCAAGGTGAATAATATATATGCACTGTATCACTTCTGGTGATGTCGTCTGTCTGAAACATTGTCTTTCACTTCTCTATATTTAGGCCAGACAAAGTAGATCTGTTTCTCAGGTCATTTTTTATAAAGTTGCATGTGGGCAGGCGGTTTTTAATTTTATTTTTAATTTTTGTAATTATTATGTCCTTACCCTCAGGAGGTTCATATACTTTTGTTTTATGTCCTAGGCATAATTATGTCAAAATACAAGTATCGAAATATTAAAAGCAATATTTTTTTCCCATAATGTAATGAGAAATTTAATCAATTTTGTCTTGTATGACAGAGCTCAGTGAGCTCTGTCAAACAAGACCAAATTGGTTAAATTCCTAGTAACATTATTGGTATATTTTACCCATTTTATCTACTTTATACGTAAAAACAGTAACGTTTTATCTTTTATCGTTATCGAAAACTTGACGTCAATAAAAAATCTTTTAGCGTTACTGCAGTAAGAATAAAAGTCACGTGATATCGCAAGAATACAACGTTCACGCCCATCTCATTTGCATGACGTACTATTTCATTCAACACTTTGAATAACTAATTATCGCTGCCGCGGATCGAAACAAATAAAACGGGGCGTATTTATCGAAATGTATTGAATAAAAAAGAAGGCCATTAATTAAACTTACTGAATTGTAAAAATAAAATTTGACGGAAAAGAGTAAAAATTAGTAACTTACACTTTTTCAAATGAGATTATTTCACCCTTCGAGACTTTAATTATCCTGACGTTCAAACGTCACTGGGAATTCAGTTTCTTCAACATTTTTCAAAATGTGACGTCAAACGTCGGAAAGTACAAATAACCAGATATTTTTCACATTAGTGATTATCTGGTTGAAGGCTAGATTATTTTTAGTGGTCTGCATTTGTTAATCAAAACTTGTTTTATTACGGGAGTGGGGGAGGTGGGGTGTAGATAAAAGGGTTATATACACATGGTGTTTGTAAAAAATCTTTTATCGCGACTCGAGCGTTTTCGGGGGCTACATAGCTACTCGTCGCTGCGCGACTCGTAGCTATATATGCCCCCGAAAACGCTCTCGTCGCAATAAAAGATTTTTTACAAACACCATGTGTATATAACCCATATTTATTAACTTGAGGAATTTATTTGACAAACTAAATAATTTTTTAATGAGCCAGTTCTAATAACATCCATATTTGTAAGGTTTTATCGGTAATTATTGAATTATTGTTTATTTTTTTTAGAAAAATATCAAATTCAGTTAATGTTTTAAAAATTAAAAAGCTGTATTGGGTAAAGGGCTAACATGTTTTATCAGTATGCAACAGAAGTTCAACCATGGTGGTCTCATGAGATATAGGGGCAGTCATAGCAGGTATGGATTCTCGCAACTATTTTCACAAGGATTCTCCTAAATTTAGCTGAAATATGAGTCCTGGATTCGTTAGGTAAAGGGTTAATTGTATCACTGTCAAAATATAACAAGTGTTGTTAATATGACATAGAACCCCAATAATAATAAAGTGGAACCCTGTTAATTGAATAGTCACTTTGCCAGTGAACATTATTCAATTAACATGAGTATTCAATTAACAAGGATTGTGTCATTTTTCTGTATTCTAGAGATAAACTTAGCATTTTTTCTATTATATCTTGTTTGACAGAGCTCCATGAGCTCTGTCAAACAAGATATAATAAATTAAATGCCTGTAATGGATGTACTGAGGCTAAATAGGTCTATAAACAAAGGAAAACTGGTGAGAGTCAGGGTAATTTCTTGACAGGTTACAAGATTTTTTATTCAATTAACAGGAGTTTACTCTACAACCTATATTCAATTAACAGTTGAAATTTGTACTGTAGGTATGGTAAATGGTTTTGTGTTGGGAAATTATATTCAATTAACATGGTTATTCAGTAAAGAGATATCCAGTTAAGTGGGCACCACTGTATGTGCTCAGCTAAGATAATCTTAAAACAGTGGAGCCCGCTAAGTTGGATATCTCTTAATTGTATATCCCTGTTAATTGAACATAATTTCCCAACACAAAACCATTTACCATACCTCCAGTACAAATTTGACCTGTTAATTGAATATAGGTTATAGAGTGAACTCCTGTTAATTGAATAAAAAAATCTTCTAACCTGTTGAGAAATTATCCTGATTCTCCCCAGTTTTTCTTTGTTTGTAGACCTATTTGGCCTCAGTATATCCAATACAGGCATTGAGCTCTGTCAAACATGATATAATAGAATAG
The DNA here is from genome assembly GCA_031216915.1 of Pictodentalium vernedei. Taxonomy (NCBI): domain Eukaryota; kingdom Metazoa; phylum Mollusca; class Scaphopoda; order Dentaliida; family Dentaliidae; genus Pictodentalium; species Pictodentalium vernedei. The sequence goes on along the minus strand of CM062291.1, from coordinate 59,135,100 downwards.
ATGCAAAGGTTATCTCTAGAATATAGGAATGTGACACAATCCCTGTTAATTGAATACTCCTGTTAATTGAATAATTTTCATTGGAAAAGAGGCTATTCAATAAACAGTGTTCCACTGTACTAAAACAATTTTTGTTCATAAAAATTCTCTAACACTTTATAATCGAGTCGCAACTGGCTTTATCCAGTAAAGGTGAGAAAATTTTACGAACAAAATCTAATGTTTAGACATATAATTATACCAGGTACATTTATGACACAATAATATCCAAAAATGGGCTCCCAGCACTTTCTAAAAACCTAGAAATGGGCTCCCAGCACTGAACCTATCAAGAGAAGACATATCTATAAGATTTCCCTACCATTAGAAAACTCTCTCCACAGAAAACAAACAGTGAGTAAGTACTGAGTTGTACTGAGTGAAAATTCCCTCCTGTTCAGTCAACGAACAATGATAACCTCTCATAAATCAAGCAGCAAAACATGTTTACGATCACCGCAATATCCATAATCACAACAATGGTTACAGAACATATAAAAATTTAATTTTTCCAAATGAAATCCGCTTTCCATGATCTAAGAAATATGAACATGCATTGCAGATGAGAAAAAGTGAATAGGAAAGAACACATACTTTCCAGAGAACTGACCAAGAAAAGTGTGATGTGCCACTGGCTGCTGGCATAAGTTACTGGGTATCAAACTCAGAGAGAGAGAATTCGATCAATATACCACTTAGCAAAACAAATAACTTGTTTGACAAGAGTTTCTTCATGCAAGAAAACCATTTAACAAAGCTTTTAATATGTTTTCTAATGACAGTGTTTGTGGGGGGTAATAAAGAAGCTTATTGACAATCAATGGATTATATAATTGAAAATTAACTCATTATCTCCAAAGTCAATAAAAAATGTATCAATTCAGGCAACCAAACAATTTTTTCAGGTGTTTGTCATCGTAACAGGTACTGATACTGTCATTCTGTTGATGGTATGGCAAAATCTACTTGGACAGAATCCCCTAAAAAATCCCATCACTTTAATCTTCCGAGAGGGGTATAATCCTCTCGGTTTAGAAAATAATATTATAATAATATTATAAGTTACATGCCCTCGAAAACAATGCTTATAAACTCTCATTGGGTTTATAAGCTATGTTTAGAAGGCCAAAAATAAAAATGTTTTGTTATTTAGGGGATATTTTTGTAAATGTCGACTGATAGTATTGAAAGATAAACAGTTAACCCTATACCTAACATAGCCGCCAAAAACGGCCAGGAAATTGACCAAAATAAGCCTACTGCAGCCTGAAATATCTTACAAATGTCTCAATAAAACCATACAAATATGGATATCATTAGAACCGGCTTGACGAGCCGGTTCTAATGAAATTCATATTTGTATGGTTTTATTGAAAAATTGAGAAACATTTTTTCGAAAAATGTGAACTTTAATTAATTTTTTAAAAAAGCTGTGTTAGATAAAGGGTTAATGAAATAAAGAACTTCAAAAACAACAAGAGCAATTGCTGAAGGCAGTGCTGGACCGATGAAGCATAAGTGAATTATAAACAAACTAAGGACTGTAAGTCTGTTGAAAATACTCAGGCAACTTTTTATAACATGTGCAGGAGAAGCTTGTCATAAGAAAATTTCATTTAAATCCATCCAATCATTGGTAAAATATCACTGCAGATCAGGCATGCCAAAGTACGCCACTACCAACATAACCGGTACTGGGATGGGACAGAGCCTGTCCTGCCGAAACCAATACCGGGACAAATCGATCGACAATTAGATGACATATCGCAATCAAATGGGAGAAATTTGCATTTAAACCTCCCCAGTCCCGAAGATCGCACGACAAACATAACACCGTGTTAATTAATCTGCAGCGACAGCAAAGTAATCATAAAGCACGATAATCGTGCTTTATGATTACTTTGATGTCACCTCAGAATAATTTCTCTGAGGTAGCCGATGACGGCGCTTTCGTTGTCTTTAATGCGACATTTGAAAAGTCAAAACGGTAGGCCTTATTGTGGTTGTGGTGCTGACAGAACATGCACCTGTGGAGTGTTTTGATATGTTAATTCACAAATATGTTAAAAGTATGTCATGGAAGTGTGCCATACACGATTAATAGGCTGTTTACTGTCGTTCATTAGGAATTTACAGATAAATAATTTTGTACCAGAACCGGCAGGACAAAAGCTTCAGTACTTTGTTCATGGAGCATGAGGGAACGGGCGGTACCAGTTGACATTCCTGCTGCAGATGGACAGATGCATGTAGGGATGGATTGATGCATGCATGGATGGACGCACAGATGGAAACATGTAACCAAGTATACCCCCCCACCCCCTCCATTCTCTTTGAGAGTGAGGGTATAAAGAAGATGAATTCAGTTCTATTCCACTTGTAATTGTTATTACATTGAACAATACTGATGTAACAATACATATATTTAGTGGAGCCCACTTAATTGGATATGTCTTAACTGAATAACCCTATTAATTGAATATAATTTCCCCAAACTCGTTGGTGACAAAAAAACTTGTTGGTGACAAGTCCATGAATGTGACAGAAATTATCCGAATGACATGCACTATTGAGAGGGTGCAGACATCCTGAAGATGCACTTGCATACCAAGTATGGTGTCATTCCATCAAGTATTTTAGGAGTTATGGTGTTTTTTTTAACTCGTTGCTCGTCGCAGCTAAAAAATATTGTAGCCTGTCACGAAGTATCCCTAAATCTCCCCAGTTTTCCTTTTTTTATAGACCTATTTGACCTCAGGACATCCAACACAGTCATTTAAACTATTATATTTTGTTTGACAGAGCTCATAGAGCTCTGTCAAACAAGATATAATGGAATTTATGCTAAGTTTATCTCTGGAATATAGGAAAGTGACACAATCCCTGTTAATTAAATACTCCTGTTAATTGAATAATTTTCACTGGCAAAGTGGCTATTCAATTAACAGGGTTCCATTGTACTAATGTAAAGCCAATGCAGAACTTCGTAATTGTTATACCATTGAACAATATTAACATAATTTATAAATGATTATTTATTTATTTATTTATTTATTTATTTATTTATTTATTTATTTATTGGTATTTAAGGTAATATATTTCTGCACAATGGCCAATCGTGGCCGTAACACAGAGATAAAGTTAAGTTTAGTTAATCGTTTATACCCATGCTGCCCATTTTAGAGTTTTCCACCCCAAGCATTGGTAACTGGGTCCTATTTTGTCAGTAAAACAGAGAGCACTCTGTGCTCATGGCAACAGGTGCATATTAATTGTACATAATTCACATGTTAATTGCATATGTAAATTTGATCAAAATCTTGTCTTGCTATTATTTATTGGAAAGCTCTCTATAAGAGAACTTTCCAAAAAATGGTAAGTAAAAGTTTTGATGAGTCCTACTAAAATTATATATATTTATTTATTTTTGGAGTTTCATGACACTTTCAACAGTCAGGGTCACGTCGTGCCAGATTTACGAGTGAAGAAGGCCGCAGGACCCAGAGAGAACCACCAAACAGTGGTGAGCAACTGTCAGACTCCCCAACGTACTAGTTCCGTACAAGCAGGATTAGCATTGGTTGAAGACAAGTGAAACATAGATGTACAGTATGCCTTAGTACACAGTGCCACCATGCCCACACATGGGTAATCCGGATTAAGTGCCTTGCCCAAGGACTCAATGCGGTTACCCCCGGTTGGGATCAAACCGTAGACCTTTCAGTTTGAAGCCCAATGTCATAACCAGTGAGCCACCATGCTCACAGGTAAAGAGTTAAATAATAATTCTAAATAAACATTTTAGAATATATAATTATCTGAAGATAATTTTTTTTTTGAGTCTTTATTGATTAAAAATCAGATTACTACAGACACTGAATTATTTCATCATGATAAATACAGAAATCTGATTGTCAGTGTGATTATTTATTTATTCCATTAACCAACTTCTTGATGAATTTCATAAAAGTCATATTTCATCATTGTAAACATGATAATTGTTGTGATTTATGGTTCAACTTGTTCGTAACTTTACCTATTTGACATTTTTAAGACACCTATTTCTTTGCTCTTCATATGAACATTGGTAAACTTTGAAGTATGGATTGTAGTACACTCAGTTCAAAGAATACAATTTCTTAACCCTTAAGGCCCTAGAGATTTTTTTATTTTTTTACCAGTAAAGCACAGCATGTTTACCAAAGTAAACAAGCACTGCTTCACTTCCCGGGGTTGCTACGGGGGCCAAACCCTGAAAGGAGTCAAGATTTCTATACATCCTTGCTATATAATGACAGTCTATATCATGTGACTTTGCTGCTGTTTTTGGGGCAAGTCTTGGCTGCCTATTAACCCAAAGACTGCATGTAGGGGGCACCTGTTCTGTTGCAAAAAAAATGTGATCAAAGTCGGAATTAGGCCCTTCAGGGTTAAACAACTGAAAAAATCCACACACTAGATGTACATAAAATTGCCATCCATATTTCATTTTGGGAAAACACTTGTTTTCTCTCACCACTACCTGCCTATTGAGTATTGAGATACACATGTCAAGGATGAGACAGATCTATCTTAATTCCCCCCTCCTCCCCCCCCCCCCCCCCCCCCATGTCATCACCCTCATTTGAATATTAACTCTTTGCCCAACGTAACGGCCAAAACCGGCCAGTGCTATTCTAAAAAATCGCCAATTAATTTTCATTATTTTTTCATTTTTTGTCTCAAAAACATAGGTTATGACCCCTAATTGGAACGTGCTTGTCAAGCTCGTTCTAATAAGGGGTCGAACCCTATGTTTTTGAGACAAAAAATGAAAAAAATTAGTTATTCAAGAATTTTTTTGCAAGTGTTGTCTGCTTTTCATGTTAGGTAAAGGGTTAAATGATTGCCAGACATTTTCATCATCTGCATTTTATAATTAGACATGGCATTCAGTTAGCTTTGCTTCAATAACAAACCTCATGTTTATATATTTACTAGAGATTAACCCTAAAGGTTGTAATTCCAGGTTTGGTTATTTTCTTGTCTTACATGCAGAAAATATTCGAACATGTAAGCATTCGAATGTCTTGCTAATGGAAGTTACAGTACCTTGGTGGTGGCTGCTTTTGTAAGCCTGGTTGCCTGCATGGAGACACCACTGTTAAGTCAAGATGTTGTTACCATATTAAGAGGGAGCCAAAAATTTGAATTCTATGGGACTTTAAGCACACTTTCAGAATCTATGACAAGAATCACATTTTTTATTCTCGGTTTTCCTGGCAAGAATCATTTGTCAGAACTGTTTCTGATTCTAGCATGAGTTTTAAGCCCTGGAGCCCACTTAACTGAATATCCCTTAACCCTATACCCAATGCAGATATCAAAAAGTATTATTTTAAACATAATTTTAACCAAACCATATCATGTGATCACTCATTGGAACGAGCTCGTTCCAAAGAAGGGTCACATGATATGGTTTTGTTGAAATTTTTTTAAAAATAATATTTTTTCAGCTGCTGAATTTGCATATTACACAGGCAGATGTGGGCGATTCATTGGGAAAAGGGTTAATTGAGTATTGCTGTTAATTGAATATAACTTCCAAACACAAAACCATTTATCATACCCTCAGTACAAATGTGACTTATTAATTGCATATAGATTATAGAGTACCCTCCAGTTAGCTGAATACAAAATCTTGAAATATATTAACCCTTTATCCAACGCAGACGATATCAAAATTTATTATTTTAAAAATCATTTTTTAAATTTCTTCACAAAATTTCAACAAAACCATATCATGTGACCCCTCGTTGGAACGAGCTTGACGAGCTTGTTCCAACGAGGGGTCACATGATAAGTTTTTGTTGAAATTTTTTTAAAAATAATATTTTTTCAACTGCTGAATTTGCATTTTACGTGGGCGGATGCAGGCAATTCATAAAGGGTTAAGAGATAACTCAGTCAGCAAATTCTCCTCAATTAAAAACCTATATGGTCCCAGTTTAATAGAATAAGTACTCAGTTTATAATACGAAAATAGGAAAAAGACCCAATTCCTGTTAATTGTATACTCTTGTTAATTGAATATCTTTCTCTGGCAAAGTGTCTATTCAATTAACAGGGCTCCACAGTATCCTGTGATTATGAAAACAGCCCTGCTCTATCAGAGTGCACAAATTGAAAGTTTAAGATAACCCAACAAAGGTTATGCCAAAAAAAAAAATTCCTGTCTTTTGCATTGTTCAGTTGATCTTCTGGGAGTATGCATTACACTTTAACCCTTACCTAAACATGAAAAGCAGACGACACTTGCAAAAAATATTCTTGAATAACTAATTTTTTTCATTTTTTGTCTCAAAAACATAGGTTATGACCCCTCATTGGAACGAGCTCGACAAGAGAATAGGGCTGGCCGGTTTTGGCTGTTACGTTGGGTAAAGGGTTAAAACAAGAGGTCCATGGTTGATCCCTGCCAGGGGTAACTGCATTGTGTCTCTGGACAAGGCACTTACTCCCAATCACTGATGTGGGGACACGGTGGTGCTGTGTAGTAAAGTGTACTGCATGTTGATGGTGCTCTTGCCTTCAACCAATGCTTGCACTGCTTGTGTAGAGTTAGTATGCTGGGGTGTCTGACAGCTGCATGTTGATGCTTAACCCTTTACCCAACATAATGGACAAAACCGGCCGGCGCTATTCACAAAATTCACTATTCAATTTTTATTACTTTTTCATTTTTTGTCACAAAAACATAGTTTATGACTCCTCATTGGAACGAGCTCAACAAGCTCGTTCCAATGAGGGGTTATAAGCTATGTTTTTGATGCCAAAAAAAAAAAATAGTGCTTCAAAAATTTTATTTGCAAGTGTCGTCTGCTTTTCATGCTAAGTAAAGGGTTAATGGTTCTCTACAGGTAGAAAGAGAATAATCAAGTCAGAAAGGGTTCCTGCAAGGAAAGTTTACCCTAGAAAATTTTCATTAACCTTTGGAGGAATTTAACACAGGGTTATCAAATTTGCACATCCCAGCTCTAGAAAATGGGATTATATTCCTAATTGTAAAGGTTACCCAAGATAATTCACAATTTTAGATAACCTTTGGAAGAAGTTACCAGGGTTATCCAATTTGTGCATCCCTACTCTGGTTATGTTAGGCAAAGGGTTTGGAGAGCTTTCCAGGCTTGGTCAAACAAAATAAATGTGATAATATTCCTAATTGTACTCAAGGTGAGAAGTAATGAGGATGAATGGGTGAGTTTAGCATCAGAGGGCAGGTAACCATGGTCGTAATCCCATTATAAAACACAATCAACGATTACAATTTCAAATATTGATGCATTTATCATGTGCATTTCACAAAATATTTGTCCTGATCGAAACCCATTGATTTTTATTAAGAAAAAAGGTATTCCTTTCATACTTTTATTCCCATCCAATGCAAATAGTCAATAAATTGGGAGCTTAGTGGTGTGAAATACAAGGCTAGGGAGCCTGATCAATACTCCATTACGGTCATAAAAGATCTATCTACGTACACCGAACACAATCAAATATTTATTCAATGAGACCTTTAACAATAGTAGGAGGAAGTATTGATCTGGGATCAAGTCCAGTTGATAAAAACAGATTTTGATAAACATCTGTATTGAATAATAGTTATATTGCACCCTCTCCCACCCAGTTATCAGGTGGGACGAGAAGACAGGTAACACAGTAATGTAACGTCAGTGTAAACTGATTTGTTTTAGGCCATGGTTAGTTAATTTTAAGTTTAGCATTATTCCATGTTATCAGAACAAAATAAAATGCAGAATGAGGTTATTATTAACCCTTTACCCAACATAATGGCCAAAACCGGCGAGTGCTATTCACAAAAATCGCTCATTAATTTATTTGTCATAATTGTTTAACCCTTTACCCAACGAATCACCCGCATCCGCCCGCGTAATATGCAAATACAGCAGATGAAAAAAAATTATTTTTCGAAAAATTTCAAGAAAACCATATCAGGTGACCCCTCTTTGGAACGAGCTCGTCGAGCTCGTTCCAAAAAGGGGTCACATGATATGGTTTTCTTGAAATTTTTTTTAAAAAATTAAAAAATGATATTTAAAATAATAAATTTTGAAATCGTCTGCGTTGGGTAAAGGGTTAGAGAATAAAAAAAAAAAGTTATTCAAGAATTTTGTTTGTAAGTGATGTCTGCTTTTCATGTTAGGTAAAGGGTTAATTATATCCTCATAAATTTTCATAATTGTTTTTATTTTTTGTCTCAAAAACATAGGTTAAGACCCCTCTTTGGAATGAACTCATTCCAATGAGGGGTCCCAACCTATATTTTTGAGACAAAAAATAAAAAAAATTTGTTATTCAAGAATTTTGTTTGCAAGTGTCATCTGCTTTTCATGTTAGGTAAAGGGTTAATAATATCCTCATGGGGAAATAGCGTAATATATCCCTTTCCTCAAGATTCATATTTTACCATTTTGCACTTACACACTGCTTCCTTGCATGTTTAGGTTGTCTCAGATAGAACTTTCAATGGCCTGGGTTAAATACAGAACAGCTTATAAAAAAAATGAACCATCAGTCAACATTTCACCCTTAACAATACCAGGCTATTGCCTCATTATTGCCAGATTACTAGAGCTGAAATTTGATGCAGCATAAACTCGAAATGATTTGCACTGCATTTTTTTCTGTGTTGATAAAACTAGGTCCTGCTATCAATTCGTGGAACGCTCTCAGAGACCTGGTTTTATCAACACAGAAAGAAAAAAAAATGCCGATAGGATCACTAATCCAATGTCGAGTTGTGACAGCAGAAAAGTGGGTTTAATCATTATCAACTTATTGTCCGGAAACCAATTGTTTACAATTTACTATGTGAAGGGCCACTGTGACCTTGACCTTTGACCTAGTGATTCTGAAATAAATAGGGCTCTTTCTTGCACCACTGCCAACCTATCTATGAAGTTTCATGAACGTTGTTGGAACCATTGTCAAATTATCATCTGGAAACCAATTGTTTACGATTTACTATATGTTCTGAGTCACTGTGAACATGGCCTTTGACCTAGTGAGTCTAAAATAAATAGGAGTCTTCCACTCACCTAGGCCAACCTATCTATGAAGTTTCATGAATGTGGGTCAAAATATTATCAAGTTATCATCTGGAAACCAACTGTTTTGATTTACTATGTTCAGCGTCACTGCGACCTTGACCTTTGACGTAGTGAGTCCAAAATATATAGGGTTCTTCCTCTCACGAAGGCCAACCTATATATGAAGTTTCATGAATGTGGGTTGAACTGTAGTCAAGTTATCATCCAGAAACCAATTGTTTACAATTTACTATGTTCAAGGTCACTGTGACCTTGACCTTTGACCAAGTAAGTCCAAAATTTATAGGGTTCTTCCTCTCACCAATACCAACCTACCTATGAAGTTTCATGAACATGGGTTGAACCATTATCAAGTTATCATCCGGAAACCAATTGTTTATGCTCAAAAACCCGCCCGCCCAACCGCCATTCATCAAACTATAAGTCGAGTTTGACTTTGTCACAACTCGACTAAAAATATAATGTTGAAAGTGATGTTACTATCCTTTAATGGCCGCCCATCTATGAGGAGATGTTTGGGGTAATGTTCACCCATACTGGGGAAATGTCCACTGGGAAAATGTCCTCCTGGGGTGAAAAAAAACGGCCAGCGCTATTCACAAAAATCAGCATTCAATTTTCATTTTTTGTCTAAAAAATATAGTTTATGACTCGCATTGGAACGAGCTCATTGAGGTTGTTCCAATGAGGGGTCAAAAATTGAAAAAAAATTGTTATTCAAGAATTTTATTTGCAAGTGTCGTCTGCCTTTCGTGTTAGGGGAAGGGTAAAATAGTTTACAAAATGCACTTTGTGCAGTATGTTGTTGTACTTTACAATCGAGAGTTTCATGATTTACCCTGTATGATTAGTAGATTATTTGGTATCTGTGTTGGGTTTCTAGTATAAATCTACTAGATGGTGGAATTGGGATATTTTTAACCCTTTACCCAACGCAGATGATATCAAAATTTATTATTTTTTCAAAAAATTTCAACAAAACCATATCATGTGACCCCTCGTTGGAACGAGCTCGACGAGCTCGTTCCAATGAGAGGTCACATGATATGGTTTTGTTGAAATTTTTTGAAAAATATTATTTTTTCAACTGCTGAATTTGCATATTATGCGGGCGGATGCGCCAATTTGTTGGGTAAAGGGTTAAAGTAATTTTGAAGAAAATGGTCCAAATTCACATCAGGAATGAGGCTGATATTCAGCCCCTGTTACCATACAGATACAATCCTTGTTCTTCAAGAAGCTGGCTTTAAGCTAGGATGTCATAATGTGCTGGATTTTGGAGGAGGAAAGCGAAAAGTACCCAAATTTTCCGAGAGTTCTCCAGAAAATGAGTTGAAAAGTGATACTTCATAACGTTTTTTATCGATTCTGTAGTGTTTTATTATAATCAGATTTTAAAAACAATCTTGGAAAGTTATTTTTTTAATAATAATAATAAAAGTTTAAACCTTCTTTTTAATATCTGAGTTTACAGGCATTACTTCACAGAATCAATTGAAAAACGCTAACCAACTATAATTTTTTTTTGACTTCTCAACATGTGCTAAGTGTCTGTGATCAAAAGTGCTGATAATCATGCTGCCAAATGCAACAGGTAAAATAATCCTTTAACAGTTTAACCCGTTACCCAACATTAACAACCAAAACAGACCAGCACCATTCACAAAAATCGCCATTTAATTTTCATTATTTTTTGTCTCAAAAACATCGGTTATGACCCCTCTTTGGAACGAGCTTGTCGACCTCGTTCCAATGAGATGTCATAACCTATGTTTTTGAGACAAAAAATTAGTAATTCAAAAATTGTATTTGCAAGTGTCGTCTGCTTTTCATGTTAGGTAAAGGATTAAATAAATATTTTGTAAAAGTTTTCAGCGGGTAAAATTCACTCAGAAAAATAGTTGAGGGGTAAAATTTACTTTGCTTCCAAAACATATAGCTTTTACCTAGAGCTGTGCAATTTATTAGTTTTAATCTGTTGGACACAATCCTCATGGATACAAAAGTACATTTAGACAATCCCCCCTCAGGAAAAATAAACACAGCAACAACAGATCACAACTTGGATAAAAGAGTTTTTCTGACTCCTTAAAAACAAAAGATTCTCACTGGCTGTAGCCAGGAACACAATTCCATTCCCTTCAAGCAATTATTACTCTTACAATGAAGCTTTTAAGTTTAGATTTCAGGAGCCAAAAAAGAGGTTATAATTCGGTGTGTAGAAAATGCGTTCCTCTCCCCCACCCCCCAAAAAAAGAACTGTCTGAATTTATTACATACAACTATTACTTACATTCACACATTCCCAGAGTGACAAAAAATAAAATTTAATTTATTTTTGTCGTTGGTTTCACAATAAAGATACAATCTACACACACTGAACCCTTTAGCTGACAAAACGGCCATATCAGACCAGTGCTTTACACTTTGGAATTTTTTTTTTTTTTTTTTGATATTTAAGGTCACATATTTATGCACAATGGCTAATCATGACCGTGACAGTTTTACGGGTGGAGGAAGCCGGAGTACCCGGAGAGAACCACCGAGCAATGACGAGCAGCTGCCAGCTCCCCAACATCGTAACTCCGCACTGCAGCACAGACAGGGTTAGATTGGTTGAAGACATGCGTACCATCGACGTGCAGTACGCCTTAGTACACGGCGTCATCGTGCCCCCACGCAGGCAATGGAGATGAAGTGTCTTGCCCAAGGACACAACGCGGTTGCTGCAGGTGGGATTCGAACCAAGGACCTCTCGGCTTGCAGCCTGCACCTCTACCTACTGAGCCACCGCGTTCCCTTTACACTTTGGAAGACGGTTCGCATAAGCGTTCAGCTTTCTTCCGAATCCCCCTACTACAACAAGTTAATTTGATATGTTATGTGCTAATTGTATTCACTGAAATTTATGTACAAAACATTCAATCTGTTTACACTTGTTTGCATGTATACAGTTAACTTTTCTTTTTCTTTTTTCAATAAATATTGGTTAAACTAAAATCACTATCAAATTTTTTTTCTTTTCAAATTTTGCTTCCAAAACATAGCTTATGATGCCACATTGGAATGAGCTCTTTGAGCTCATTCCAATGTGGTATAACAAGCTATGCTTTGGAGGCAATACTGAAAACTTTGCCCTTATTTAAGAAATTATTTTGTGAGTGCCATCTTCCAGTTATGTTAAATAGTTGAAACAAATAAGTTCAGAATGACACATCAAAGCTTTGAGTCGATTATGTTAACAGAAACTTTAGTTATGCAAAGACACAGAAAACAATCCAGAATCTCACAAAAAAACCTATAGATATTCACACCAGCCAGAGACACAAAGACATGAATTCAGTAAGTACCAAGAATGCCCACCATCCATCAAGAAACACACAGAAATCAATCCAGAAAGTAACAAAAATTCATAAAAATTTCTACACACAGATGCAACAATGATGATAGCCTTGATGGTTACAATATCTCAGACACCATTTGACAATCTGTGTCAAATGCTAGGGTAAACATTGTGATAACAAATGCAAAGCACTTGAGCTGTCCTTATATAATCCCTAAGTACATCAAGGCACCTATGATATAAATCATGGAAAATACATGAAAAGCACAAACAACACACAAGTGTAAATTACATGTAATCTTGTCCATACATATTTGGACACAAAGATTTCAATTAAGATTTCAATTATTGCATTGAAATTTTCATGTTCTTTGATGTTCGGAATCAAACATCAATTGATCTTTAATTACTTCTGTATTGATCATATTGTCTGTTACACCAGTGTGATCTTACATGAATTCAGAGTTTTGAACGTAATATATTTGAAGAGAATATACAAACTTCCAGGGATAGGAGTAATATAGAAAATTAGTTTGGGTACTACTAAAGTGGATGATCATGTTCAGGGTTACAGATCCCTGTTGACGTGACCATTATGCTATATAAAAGTAGTGTTCAACCGATGATTGAAATCGTCCACCCCAATCGGCCAATTGTTGGCAATCGGATAACAACAGCAATGGCTCCTGGAACATCGATCGGTTCAACTGATTGTTGCCAAGCATTTTTTGTGATGATTCATTTACCATATTTTTTTATCTTCTGCAATTGTTCAATTGTTAATGTAAAATGATGTCAATGATACCATTCAATAAAGTTGAAAAACCACCACAATGTGTATTCTTAATCTCTCCAGACATCTCTTTACAAGATATACAAGTTAAATGACATGTAAAGCTTACAATTGAGCGTATCTGCGGCAATCGCCAGTTCATACCAGAAAAGTGAAGGTTGCACTCCATTGGCTCAGTTCGCAGTAAAAATTACCAGTTGCGTGCACTTGGGTGAAATCCATGTTTACCACCCAAGTGTGCGCAACTGGTACTTTTACTGGATTGAGTCAACAGAGTTTAACACTGTGAAATATGTTCAGTTTAATGTAGTTTTTTCAAGTCTCGACTTATCTAGTAGTGAATGGACTGTAAACCCATAAAATTAGTTGAATTTAATGTAGTTCTTTTCGAGCCTTGACTTGTCTAGTAGTGCACGGTATTACAATCGGAATCGGCATCGCCTGATTGTGAGCTCAAATAACCTGTAATCAGTCAGCGGTCATTTTTGGTAATCGGTTGAACACTATATACAAGCCAGTCGTTTCGAAAATCATTGGAGAGCAACTACTACAGTCACTGGACAAGATTCAGGAGGGCAACTGGCCCCATAGTATTTACATATTTACTTCACCTTGATGGGAAACCATGTATCAGAGTCTTTTATCACATAATCACTATCAAAATGTTCACAACACGGAAAGACATCAGATGTCAACGTCAACGTTGTAAGCATGCAGGCATGTCAAAGTACAGCAAGAACCAGCATAACCAGTACTGGGATGGGACAGAGCCCGTCCCACTGAAACCACTACCGGTACCAAGGCAAATCAACAATTGGATGACATATCGCAACCAGATGGGAGAAATTCTCATTCAAACTGTCCTGACCCCAAGATCGTGAGACAAACATGGCATCATGCCAATTATTCTGAGGCGACATCAAAGTAATTATAAAGCACGAAGATCATGCTTTATGATTACTTTGATGTCACCACAGAAGAATTTCTTTGAGCCGATGATGATTCTTTCATTGTTTTTGATACGACGTTTGAAAAGTCAAAATGGTTGGCCTTATCAAGGTCTTGGTACAGACAGAACAATCACCTGTAGAGTGTTTTGGCGTGCTTTGATATGTTCATTCACAAATAAGTTAAAAGTATGTCATGCAAGTGTGCCATACACGATTATCAACCTGTTTACCCTCATTCAATTAGGAATTTCCCCATAAAATAATTTTGTCACAGTACTGGCGGGTCAAAAGCTTCAATACCGGTACCCTTTGGAGCATGAGGGAACTGGCAGTATCGGGACTGGTACAGGTACCAGTTGACATGCCTGGTTGTGACTGAGTTGGTTTTGGAAGTAGAATTGAATTACTCTTCTCTTATTTTTCATGAAATCTCTGCTAAAACAAATAGCAGATGACATTTCAGAAAGCACTATGGGAAACCATGTATCATAGGCTTTTATCACATAATCACTATCAAAACCTTCACAACACGGAATGACGTCAGATGTCAACGTCAACGTTGTAACTGTAATGCTGTGAGTTGGTTTTCGAAGTGGAATTGAATTAATATTTTCTTATTCATTAACTGTCAACCTAATACAAATAGCAAAAAGCCTGAGTTTTTGTTGTTACGTTTGCAAAAAGGTAAAATTAAATATTATGTGATAAAAAGAAAGTGAAATTTGTCACGATTTAATATGAAATTTCTGAACTTCATTCACTAAAATCAAAGTGTCGTCTACAATTCGTTTCAGATAAATGGTTTAACTCCTTACATGCTGGTAGCGTTGGAATCTATATCAAGGAGGATATAGCCTTCAAAATTTGCCATGACCTTTCAATTTTCATTCCGCACGTCTTTGAATCCCTTTTTATTGAAATTCAATTTAATAAATGTACTAAAACAGTGGGGGTAATATATAGGCCCAATACTCAACCAAAAGCAGATATAGATATCTTCCTGTCCAAATTAAATGAGTTAGTAGATAAACTAAATAATGAGAATAAAAAAGCTTATATTATGGGTGATTTTAACATTGACCTCTTGAAAGCTAGCACTCACAGTAATACCGCCAAGTATATCGATATGATGATGAGCCATGGCTTTCTTCCTCACATCACAAAACCAACGTGAGTAATCTCTGTCACTCGGCTACTTTAATTGATCACATTTTTTCAAATAACCTATGTACATCCCTATCAGGTATCATTATTACAGATGTATCGCATCACTTTGCCACTTTTTATGCAGAAACTCACCCAAAATCTAAAGATATCCCAACGAGCACGCTGAAGCGTAAAATAAATAAAGACAGTGTAGCAACCTTTAAAACACTCTTATCCCAAACTGATTTTTCACCAGTATTTGAGGCTAATTGCCCTAATTTAGCATATGATATATTCTCTAACATATTTTCATCAGCTTTTGAAAAGGCATTCCCATTGAGTCGTACATGTACGTCAATAAGCAAAAAACTCATAAAACAAAATCCGTGGATGTCTAAAGGGCTCCTAACTTCATCACGTAATAAATAAAAATTTTACAATAAAAAACTGAAGGCGCCAACAGAACAGAATATTAAAAACTACAAAAACTACTGTAGGATATTCAACAAGATAAAAAAACAAAGTAAAGCAATGTACTACAAAGAAATACTCATGGAAAACAAAGACAATTTACGAAAAACATGGCTAATTTTAAATTAAACCATACACAGGACCAAATGCGTTTCCTCTTTGCCATTATCCTTTATAAAGGAGGATAATAAGGAAATAAACAATCTCAATGAAATTGCCCAGGAATTCAACAATTATTTTTCAAATATAGGAAAAATTACGAGTGAACAAATAATCAACCCCCAAAAACATTTTCCAGATTACATGGATAATAATTATTCACATAACTTTTTTTTAACACCCACAACACCGACAGAAGTTAGAAATGTTATAAATGCAATGAAATTGAAGAATAGTGAGGATTGTGAAGGTATGACCACATGCCTTCTTAAACATACATTTGATAAGATTGTAGAACCTCTGACTCATATAATTAACAATTCATTTGCCCATGGGATAGTGCCAAACAAAATGAAGATAGGTAAAGTAATCCCTATTTTCAAAGCAGGCGATGAGCATAAATTTTAATAATTTCAGACCGATTAGTATCTTGCCAGCCTTCTCCAAAGTGTTAGAAAAACTTATGTCAAATAGAATAACAAAATACTTAGATTCATTCAACATTCTCTACAAGCATCAATACGGATTCAGAAAGTTTCACTCAACTATACATCCTGTGATGCAACTTCTTAAGCATATAGGATCGGAAAACAATAAGGACACTAAGAATGCAACCTTAGCAACATTTTTAGATCTCTCTAAGGCCTTTGACACTATAAATCACAACATTTTGTTGTGCAAACTGGAAAAATATGGATTCAGAGGCATAAGTAATAACTGGTTTAGGAGCTACCTATCCAACAAGTACCAATACGTCCAATATGGTGACAAAAAATCTGATTTAGCTAAAATAATTTGTGGTGCTCCACAAAGATCAATACTTGGTCCCATACTATTTTTGTTGTATATTAACAATATCAGTACCGCAACATCGTTAAATCTTCTTTCATTTGTGGACGACACTTCTATGTATGAATCGTCATCGGACGTTGAGCTTCTTGCGGCAGGTACCAATGATGAACTCAACAAAGTGCATGAGTGGTGCTCAGCCAACCACTTAGTTCTAAATGCAACTAAAACAAAATATATGTTGATAAACCCTACACCTAATAATAGGAACACTGTTAATCCTGAAATTTTTATAAACAACGAAAAAATTGAAAGAGTAGGTTCCCATGAGGAGGAACAAACTTTGAAATTTCTGGGTATAAACCTTGACGAAAATCTGTCTTACGAAGCCCACGTATCTAAAGTCAGCTCCAAAATAAGATGGGCAAACTATGCACTAAACAAAGTAAAAAAGATATTACCACATGAAGCTCTAAAAACCTTATATTACGCTCTAGTCCATTGCCATCTGGTATATGGTATCCATATTTGGGGCTCTTCAAGAACTGTAAGGAAACTTTTCAAACTACAGAAACGTTCAGTCCGAATTATAAATAATAAAAAATATAATTCGCACACAGACCCTCTTTTCTTGAAAGACAAGATTCTTAAAGTGAACGACATGTTTGTTTACCAGGCCTGCCTTTTTATATTTGACTATAAACAAAACAAACTCCCCCAGTCCCTGAATAATTACTTCAGCATTGTTCACAACCCATCATATATGAACACCAGACAAACGGGGCAATTACGGATAAGCAAAACACGGACAAGATCGTTGGATAAATTACCCATGTATGCGTACCCGAGGTTATGGAATGAACTGGGTGATGAATTTCATAACTTAAGTAACCGCAATGAATTTAAAAGAAAACTAAAATTGAAATATTTATCGTTATATGCCGATAATGTCCAATGTAACAATCCATATTGCCCCGACTGTAACGCATAGTTACTTCTAATACAGACGCCATTATTATCATTCATAGGGCCATCTAAACTCTCCTCAAAATATCACCTCCCTCACCAGGTCAACCATTATCGACATCTTCCCCTTAGTTTAAAACAATATTTTATCCAAGAAGGAGTAGGATCTTAGTTTGAAGTACCTCTGAGTATCTCGTCCCATCCATCGTTTCTCATAGTGGCCTTCTGGGTGTGCTGAAAGCGGACTTAAATTAGTGGACTACTTATTTATATTGGGGGTCAGGGGTCAAGGCATAGTGAAAATTGTTTAGTCTCGAGTTAATCTACAGTGTTGAAGATAACATACTCACTACAAGGGGATGGCAGGTAGACAGCCAATCTGGCTATGTCATCTCCATGCGGTATGTTCATTTGCACTATGTTTTGTAAGAACAATTTTGTAATCTACCCTGTTATAGATGTACGTTTATACCGCAAAAATAAAGAATCTAATCTAATCTAATCTATATTCCGGCCCGAGACAGGAAATCAGTTGTTAGTTTTGTTACTGAAATAAGTTTAATTTGGACACATTTAACCAATTCTTTCATCAGTAAATTGCATAAACCTTTTGACCAATGATTTCTTGAGATTAATTTAGATGAATTTTTCATCAAATATAGTCATGGCTGCTTCACAGCGGCCATGACTAGATTTGATGAAAAATATTTTGAAAATACTCAGCGGGTTAAGAGTCAAAGATGCTATACAATAAATGCATAGCTGACATGGGAAGAAAGATATCTGGTACAGTGAAGCCCACTTAATTGTATATCTTTTAATTGAAGAACCCTGTTAAATGGATATAATTTCCAAACACCAAACCATTTACCATACTTTCAGTGCAAATTTGCCTTGTTAAATGCATATGGGTTATAGAGTACACTCCTGTTTATTGAATAAAAAATGTAGCAATATGTCGTGGAAATGACCTGAAAATGCTCAAATTCTCCTTGTTTATTGACATACTTGGCCTCAGTACATGCATTACAGGAATTTAATCTATTATATCTTGTTTGACAGAGCTCCATCAGCTCTGTCAAACATGATATAATAGAATAAATGCTCAGTTTATCTCGAGAATACAGTACAGTGACAAATCCCTCTTAATTGTATACTCCTGTTAATTGAATAATTTTCACTGACAAAGTGGCTATCCAATTAACAGGGTTCTACTGTACTTGCTAAACTCCAAACCAATAAGTAATCAATATTATCAAAATAGATATAAGCCCCACAAAGTCGATCTTCTATTTCTCAGGCCATTTTTTGTGAAATTGTACATGGGTGGGCATTTTTTTATTTTTGTATTTATTTTTTTGCCATCAAAAGTTCATGTTCTTGGTTAGTTTTATGTTTTAGGCCTCATAATTTACAGAACAGAATGGGTAGTGTATATTTCATCCCTTCAGTGCAAGAAGGCTTTGCAATGCCAAAGCATTGCAAAGCCTTGTTGCACTCAAGGGACAAATTAATCAACTTAATTAACTTAGGTAAAATATCACACATAAACCATTTATTTTTTTAAGTTTGCGTTGGTAATAAAAAGAGAGTACATGGCAGCCAAAATGACCATGCAGGAGGGCCTGAGAGAAACAGATTTTTAACATTTTTAGGCCTAAAGGGAAAGCATGCTGTCATTTTATAAATAACATATCCACTCACCTTCCTTGAATAATGTGGGTTATACATCACAAGTGGACTGTTTCCTTTTTAAGTAAATTCCATTAAAATTTCACCAAAAATGACAGTTTCACTTGTGGTCAGCATTAGGTGGAAGACATGTTCCAACTGAAAACTAGGGACTTAAGAATACAGGTATACTCAGCTTGTATGCATTAAAACGAAATCACTTCAACTATTTACTCTAAACCAAACAAGAACTGTAGCCTTCAGACTAGGAAGTTTAAAAATTATAACTTTTGATTATATGTTGCCAAACATTAAACACTAAAACAAATAATTAAAGTTCTAAGTATGTAAAAAAAAATGTAAAATTAAAAAAAAACCCATTGTTTATGACTGTGATTTTAATATGTTTGACTGCAACTGTAGAAATATTAAGGCCAAATAAATACATAGATACCATGGATTATAGATTATACCTTCAATTTGGATTAAGAAAATTAATCCCACTTTTTGAAATTGGGTAAGATGCAGTAAGCTAATCGCCTTAGTGAATATATTATTAGCAACACAGAATAGCTCAATGAACAATACAATCCAATCATACAAAAAATACCTATTTTATATTTTCTAAGTACTGTTCCTGTTGTAGCTTCTCAAGACATGATTTCATATAGTGCTAAGACATAGGCATGTACCCCCAGGCTAAAAAAAAAAACATACGTGTATGTTTATTAACTGATAGAATTCTGGATGCCCATATTTGGGCTTTATTCTGAAGTGCAGGTGCTGCAACTTGAAGGCATAATATTCTGCAGATGGGCTTCTTATTACCTTTCAAGTTAACCCTTTACCTAACATGAAACGCAGACGACACTTGCAAACAAAATTACTGAATAACTAATTTTTTTTTCATTTTTTGTCTCAAAAACATAAGTTATTAAAAGGGAGAGCATTAAATTTGTTTTGGTTGTCTAAATTTGTCCACGTGTCTTTGCCTTGTTACAATTTATGGGAGTGCCTACAAGCACTTTCCCATAAATTGTAACAAATCAAAGACATTCATTTAAAAAATAATAGGAATCACATCAACAAATTAAATATGAAACCCTTAACCCTTTACCTAACAATGAAAAGCAGACGACACCTGTCAAAAAATTCTTGAATAACTAATTTTTTCATTTTTTTGTCTCAAAACGCCGAGCTCGTTCCAAAGAGGGGTCATAACCTATGTTTCTGAGACAAAAAATGAAAATTAATTGGCGATTTTTATGAATAGTGTTGGCCAGTTTTGGCCGTTGCGTTGGGTAAAACGTTAAATTATTTTGTCTGTTAGGATTTGCTTTGTTAACATTTATGGGAGAGTGCTTATATTGTAACCAGGCAAAGAGACGTAAACAAATTTTGATGACCAAAAATAATTTAGCACTCAAACCAGTTATTTTCAGATGAATTGCCACACTATATGAATCTCATATGAGTCTGTATGTTTTACCTGTTCCTTTTTTGTGACCGACATGGAATACTCCCATCCTGAAACCGTTATGGAAACATACAGGGTGACACCAGAACCCATGAAGTTCTGGTGGATGCAAGCCCATCTGGTGGCCTTCTTCAACTTTGATGCCTTTGCTGGTTTCCCGAACATCACGAAGTGCTGAACTACACTTCTGTGAAGAACTAGTCTGAGACAAGACTATACTTGCTGATTATGACCTTCTAAATACTTCAAGATAGAGATGAGCGGCTGAACTGTTAACCCTTTGCCCAACATAGCAGCCAAAACAAGCCAGCACCATTCACAAAAAACACCATTCTTTTTTCATTTTTTGGGGCTCAAAAACATAGTTTATTGGACTCATTCCAATGAGCGACCATAAGCCATGCTTTTGAGGAAAAAAATGAAAAGAAAATAGTTATTCAAGAATTTTGTTGCAAGTGTCATCTCGTCCCCTGAGTTCCAATGTGTTCTATGTGCCAGTAGGCACATAGAACACATTGGAACTCAGGGGATGATCTGCCTTTGTGTTAGGTAAAGGGTTAAGTCTCCAGATTTCACCAGGAGACTCCCAGTTTGATGATTAGTCTCTCACCCTAACGGTAAAAGCCGATTTTCTCCTGCATCAACACTTTTCAAAATAGTTCTTCAGTATCAGTTTTCTATTTATAGGCCTTTGAAGCTCCAATCATAACAAATGAAACAAAATATATTCATGCAAGTGAATTATATTTAATAAAAGAGTCATGATAACAGCCGATTTTCTCCCACTTCAACACTTTTCAAAATAGTTCTTCAGTACTGTCACAGTTTTCTGTTTATAGGCCTTCAAAGCTCTGATCAAACAAGTGAATTATATTTTATAAAAGAGTCTTTTATTATAAATATTTCACTTAAACCCACGTTATTTCTGTTTTATTCATTTCAATTGAGCTGCATGGTCAATTTATGTGTGCCAAAGTGAAAATAGGTCACCTAAGCACATCACCTCTTGGCATCCATCTTCACTAAAATAATGATTCCCCATGAATAAAATGTACGAAAAATATTTAAACAATGTATATTTATTTATTTAGTTCAACTATCCACTCATATTTTATTCAATTACCAACTCGGCTTGTAATCCAATACGGCAAAGAAGTAGAATACAGTTCAACAACAGGTCTCAATTTTCCCTCCGAAATTCACTTCTCTCCTGTGATGAGCCGAAATATTACGGCTGAACATCGAAACACAACAGACATTTTTTCAAATGTCAATGACACTGATTTTTGTTCTGTTGTGCATCTATTCCCAGAAACTTCTGAATGGTATTTGCACAGGTTAAAACAAAATTATCTTTGGGAATTGGCCTAAAGGGAATTGGTCTAAAGGGAATTGGTCTAGTGGGAAGACACCATCTTGGCTGCCTTAACAGGCAGTCAACACTTGACTAGAAATCACTGCGCAGGTGATTTATCTATTGTCATCTGTGACAGCAGGACCTCCTAATGAGGGCATTTCAATGGCACATGTTCTGAGATCGCAAGAGCCTGAAATAGGCTTTTGAAGGTTAACTGGCTGAGGGCTAGATTATTTTTGGTGGTCTGAATTTGTTAATCAAAATTTGTTTCATTACAAATTATTGGAGAGTGCACACAGGCACTCTCCAATAAGTTGTAATAAAACAAATTTATATGAACAAAATATTATTTGCATTTTGACTGAATATGAAAAATGAGCAAGGAAGATATTGGCCTTTGCTCTGGGACCGACATTTTTTTAGAAAGCCCTGCTATTGGCTTTTAGCTCTCAACCAGTTACAGTGTGTTTGGAACAAGTCACAAAATTACTGTAGATATGATTTATGTTGGCAAAGGAATGCCAATGTTGAGTTCATTGGCAGTGGCATTTTTGCGATGTTGAAGAATGATACAAGAACAACTTATTCTGTATTTTCCAAATCTGAGTCAAGTCAGATACCAAATACCAAACTATACTGTGGTATACCCCCTAGAATCTGATACCAAACTCAAAATTCCAATACCGCCCATCAGACCTGTTAACCTCTGAATATGACTGTCAGTGATAATTTGGTGAGCTGTCAGGGATATTTCTTTGTCAGAGAGATTGCATGTGAATGCCTTACCCAACTCTTGCTCCATCCTAATACATTATTTTTTAATTATTTTTTAACAATTTAAAAAGTATTTGTC
Organism: Pictodentalium vernedei; assembly: GCA_031216915.1. NCBI lineage: Eukaryota > Metazoa > Mollusca > Scaphopoda > Dentaliida > Dentaliidae > Pictodentalium > Pictodentalium vernedei. The sequence goes on along the minus strand of CM062291.1, from coordinate 59,111,976 downwards.
AGTAAAAGCATACAAATTATATATGGATACCACAAGATCCAGCTCTCTTAGCTTGTCCCAATCACATCCATGTTTAAACTTTTTTCTTGACAAAGTTCTAAAGTCTTCTGAGACCTGTACCAGTTTTGGCCACCGAGTTAGAATTTGGGATTTAGTTGGGTAATTTTAATTACTTGACAGTTGTTTCCAGTAATTTGATAACCACTTGTCGATGGGTGATTATATATATGGGGTAGATTGTCATTTATGCATGAGATTTGGAATGGGGATGATTTAATTTGTGAGAGAGAAAAAATTTTATCAGGAGAAACGTCTCAGGCCTGAAGGGCACTGATTTCATCATCAGTAAGGTGTCTTCCCACTGGACCAATTTCCTTTAGACCAATTCCCTTTTGGCCAAATCCCCTTAGACCAACTACATACTGTTATTGATTAAGGGTTGATTAAGGATAATTAAGAAAACATTTATTTACTGATAAGCACTTTATTTGATAAAAAAAAAATTATACGCATAACATACAAAAAATATAGGTTTATAACATTTCAGTTTATAAAATATCAACAAGTCAGAAAATAAGCAGACTATCATCTGAAAAATGAGGTCCGTAGAGGGTGAATTGGGTGATGCTACCCTGCACAGCAGGGTAGCATCACTAAATTTACCCTCTGTGAACCTCAAACTGAATCAAGGTCCCAAACATAAACAGAAAGAGGTACCCAGAGGATAAACTGGCCCACTGTAGGGATAGCATCAGCAAATTCACCCTCTGGGGACCTCATTCTGCAAATGACAGACTGTTTATTTTCAGGCTTGAATATCAATAACATTAAATACATTTATAAATATTTATAAATATATTAAATTATTGATACAGAATTATTTTAAAAGTAGAACACATCAGTTGGTCGAAGGGGAATTGGTCTTTTGGGAATTGGCCTCGTGGGAATTGGTCTAAAGGGAATTGGTCTAGTGGGAATGAACCGCCAAGCCTTAATTAGAAATCACCGCTGAACAACTGGACATGTACAGATTGTAGTCTAGTGGGAGTTCAGGACAATTTCCTAGCCCCTACGGGTTAAAAAAAATTGAAAAGAAAATCAGTCCCTTCTTTCATGAAAATGAGCCCTTCAACTGCTATCAAGCCTCAACAGGGCCTTATTAGTAGTCAATGTTGGAAAATATCAAAATCCAACAGTTTTGGTATTCAATGATGGGTTTGGTTCGGTTTTTCGGTATATTGCCCATCTCAAGACACAAAATAACTCAAGTGGCAAACTATATTTGCCTGAACATTCAAACAATAGGACTCAACCTGACTCAATTCCTTTCCTCCTCTTAAATTGTCAGACATGTTTTGGAAAAATTATAATTATATCGTTAAAAGAGTTGAAAGGGGCTATAGTGTCGCAGGACCATTCCTGCCAGACTTGCAAGGGCATAAGAAGATCCCCCTCAAATCTTGTGATCATGGGTTTTCGCTGGGCAGAGGTTGGGTAAGATATTATGAAATACCAAGTTGGGAGGTCGTCCTTGCTTGCCAATGAAAATTTACACACATTTTGGAATACTCAGTTGGACAAAATCCCATGCTTGATATACACCAATCAGAAAGTGCAATAAATGTCCAACTTAATATATTGGTAAAACTCCAAATCCAGGGAAAGAGTAACTAATAACAAATGATTTTTATGACCATGACCTGTTGAAAGCACCAAGATGATTGGGCACCTCTCTACATAGTTGGCTTGTAATTGTTCTATATTTAAAGTACAGTATTTTATCAATGTAAAGTGTATTTGTAGGGAATAAGTCTTTGATAAAAGCAATGAGGTACGCTCCAAATAGCTGGACAATATGATCGGGCACCAACGTCCCTCATCCTAACCCACCCGCCCAAAATTTTTGTTAATTACTACCCTGCCGACTTGAGAACACACAAACTATTTTCCTTTTTCCTTGTTATTTATTTATTGGTGTTTAACCCTTTACCCAATGTAACGGCCAAAAAACTGCCAGCATTATTCACAAAAATCATCATTCAATTTTCGTTGTTTGTTTTTTTTGTCTCAAAAACATAGCTTATGATCCCTCAATGGAATGAGCTCATTGAGCTCATTCTGATGAGGGTCATAAGTTATGTTTTTGATGCCAAAAAATGAAAAAAATTTAGTTATTCAAGAATTTTATTTTCAAGTGTCATCTGCCTTCCATGATAGGTAAAGGGTTAAGATCACATATTTCTACACAATGGCTAATCATGATAACATGGAGATAAAGCCAAGTTTAATCAATCGTTTACACCCATGTTGCCCATTTTAGAGGACTTCCACCCCAAGCACTGGTGACTGTAAAAACAGAGCTTCTTTTCCACAGGAAACAAGCACTGCTCTACTTTCTGGGGTCCCCACAAGGAACCTTTTTCCTTGTATGTTTTGTAAAAATAGAATTGGTGCCAAATCCTGTTTACCCTCTTTTCACCTTTGATTTGTTTAACCCTTTACCCAACGTAACGGCCCAAACCGTCCAGCCCTATTCTAAAAAAATGCCAATTAATTTTCATTATTTTTTCATGTTTTGTCTCAAACACATAGGTTATGACCCCTCGTTGGAATGAGCCCATCGAGCTCATTCCAATGAGGTGTCTTAACCTATCTTTTGAGACAAAAAATTAAAAAAAATAGTTATTCAAGAAGTTTTTTGCAAGTGTCGTCTGCTTTTCATGTTAGGTAAAGGGTTAAGTATTCTTCACAAATGCCTGTACTCATATATAATATATATGCCATACTAGCAGTCCGTAGGTACAATCTTGTCACTATATACTATGGCATATTATATCATACCTTGGAAGCATAAATGTGTCAGATGCAATGCTTAAACATTGCAGTTGACACCTTTATGTGACCAATGAATTATATATGCCTGTGGCAACTTGTGCTATTATGTTAATCCTTTACCCAACGCAATGGGGAAATGGGACAGCACTATACACAAAAATCTCCATTCAATTTTTATTTTCTCATTTTTTTGTCTCAAAAATATTGCTTATGACTCCTCAATGGAATGAGCTCAATGAGGGGTCATAACTTATGTTTTTTGATGCCAAAAAATAAAAAATAACGTTTTTCAAGAATTTTATTTGCAAATGTTGTTTGCTTTTCATGTTAGTTAAAGGGTTAAGGGGATTCAGAAGGGGCACGGTGGTGTTGCGGTAACAGGTTCTCATCAGATCACCAAAGTTAAGCAACATTGAGCCCGGTTAGTCCTTGGATGGGTAACCGTCTGAGTGATCGATTCAGACTCCCACATTATGTCCTTGGGCAAGGCACTTAACCTTGATCGTCCACATGGAGGCACTATGACGCCGTATACTAAGCCATACTGCATGTCAATGGTGCACATGTCTTCAACCAGTCTAACCATGCCTGTGGTGCAGTGCGGCGTTTCGATGTTGGGAAGCTGCCAGCTACTTGTCGTTGCTCGGTGGTTCTCTCCAGGTACTCCTCCATCTGTAAAACTGTCACCGACATGATATGACCTTGACTGTTAAAGTGTTGTTAAACCCCAATAAATGAATAAATAAGGGGATTCAGAAGTATACGAGACAGTTGTGTGAGATTCGCTGGTGTTTTCACTGACTAGAATGTACAACTGGTATCTCTACACGTATCATGTTTTTTCCACTGTGTACCATTATTCTCCCCTGTACTTTTTTTTAACCCTTTACCCAATGCAGAGAATATCAGAATTTATTATTTTAATTATTGTTTTTTTCCAATGTGCAATAGAATTCAATATATTGTGTGACCCCTCATTGGAACGAGCTCAACGAGCTTGTTCCAATGAGGACTCACATGATATGGTTTTGTTGAAATGTTTCGAATATAAATCTTTTTAATTTGTATTATTATTTAATAATAAATAAATAAATAAATAAATAAATAATAAATAAATAAATAAATAAATAAATAAATAATTAAAAATAAATTTATTTATTTATTGGTGTTTAAGGTCACAGTGGCTAATCATGACCGTAACAGTTTTACGGGTGGAGGAAGCCAGAGTACCTGGAGAGAACCACCGAGCATCGACGAGCAACTGTCACCTCCACAACATTCTAACTCTGTTCAAGCTCCACTCAAGCAGGGTTGAAGACATGTGCACCATCGACCTGCAGTACGCTTTAGTACAGGGCGTCATCCTGCCCCCATCTGGGCAACCAGGATAAAATGCCTTGCCCAAGGACACAACATGGGTCGTCCCAGATGGGGATCGAACTTGGGACCTCTAGCACAGAATTTCAACAGTCCACCACTAAGCCACCACACGCCTTTTTTAATTAGTAAAATCTGAATCAAGATCTCAAACCTAAACAACAAGAGGTACCCAGAGGATAAACTGGCTCAGTGCATGGGATAGCATCAGCAAATTCACCCTCTGTGGACCTCATTCTCCAAATGACAGATTGCTTATTTTCAGGCTTGATGGAATATGATCTGTTATCATCTAGAAACCTAAAATCACAAAAATTCTAAGACAATAAAGGGCAATAACTCCACTTAAGAATGTCACACAAACGTCAAAATCAAACCTGATCTCCCTTTTACTCGAGTAAGCTTGTATGACAAAACGAATTGGCTATGTTGAGTACAGCTGGAGTTATAATCCAGAAACTGTAACTCATGATTTAAAATCATGAAAATTCCAAGAAAATAAAGGGCAATAACTCCAAAATAGAATGTTGCACAACTTCAAATACTCCAGAGTGGTTGTTTGACAAATATATGGAGTTATGCAAAAAACATAAATACAAGACAATAAAGGGCAATAACTCCCCAACAAAATGTCAGATGGATGTCAAATTCGAACTTGATCTTCATTTTCTGGGGATTAAGTCACATACCAAATGTGAATTGTATGTGACAATTATAATACAAGTTATAGTCTGGAATCAAAAAAGTGAATGGATAGACCAATGGATGGAGGGACAGGCAGATAGACAACACGATTCCATAATACGCTCTGTTTACATAAAAATTAAGGTTCATGTAACTGATTTTTTGTCCATCTACATGAGTAACATTCCTCGACCTTAACCCTTTGAACACGGGTGGTATCTTCCATACCAGTTAACCCTTTACCTAACGAATTGTCCGCATCCGCCCACGTAATGTGCAAATTGAGCAGTTGAAAAAATTGAATTTTTCCAAATATTTCAACAAAACCATATCATGTGACCCCCTCATTGGAACGAGCTCATTGGGCTCGTTCCAATGAGGGGTCACATGATATGGTTTTGTTGATATATTTTTTTTTTAAATTTAAAAAAATGATATTTAAAATAATAAATTTTGATATCGTCTGTGTTGGGTAAAGGGTTAAATGGCAGAAATTGGAAGAGTCCATATCCATTATTTGGGGGTAGAGCAATTAATATTTTCAACATGCAGCTTGAAGGCTGCAAGTTGAAAATATTAATTGTTCTATCACACATGTTCACTTAATAGCCGTCCTACTTAATGAAATTATGATGTATCATGTTGCTGGACCAGAAAAGCAGCCTCTCGTGTTGAAAGAGTTAAACCAACAGCAAGATGGTTTACATGGACTACCTTTGGTATTCATTTAACTTCCAAAACCACAACCCATTTTATAATGATGATGTAACAAAATGTTCTTTGTCTTTGGTGATGAAATGCTGCAAAGTTGCACACCCTTGGAAATGACTCTCTCATTCTTTCCAACAGTATCTAATATCACAGTGTATGACTGATTGATTATAAAATCACAGATGATCTTGTGTTTTTGACTGGATACAGTGGAAACCTGTTAATTGAATAGTCACTTTGTCAATGAAAATTATTCAATTAACAGGAGTATTCAATTAACAGGATAGTGTCACTTTCCTGTATTCTAGAGAAACATTTAGCATTTATTTTATTATATCTTGTTTGACAGAGCTCCATAATAGATTAAATGCCTCTACTGGATGTTCTGAGGACAAATAGGTCTATAAACAAAGGTAAACTGCAGAGAGTCTGGGTAATTTCTCGACGGGTTGCAAGATTTTTTATTCAATTAACAGGAGTTTACTCCATAACCTATATTCAATAAACAGATCAAATTAGTACTGGAGGTATGGTAAATGGTTTTGTGTTGGGAAATTATCTTCAATTAACAAGGTTATTCAATTAAGAGATATCAAAATTAAGTGGGCTCCACTGTACTGAAAATTATCTCATGAATGACCGAGACGAATGTTTATTTTTCACAAGAGTCTTGCCACAAGCAAAAAATAAACATTTGTCATGGTCACAAATAAGATAATCTTAGGTATCCACTCAAAAACACTAGATTTTATTGTTATTATAGACATTTGGGAAGGGCATTATAGTAAATCCTGTGACGGGTTATTATTCTCCATCGGGTCGTTAAGCTCCAAGAGTGGAATCTTAGAACTGTGCTTTACCTGTGTATCCAAAGACCCTTTCTTAGAGATGGATGATCAGATCTTTTTCAGATCACATACTAATACCTAAACACATTTATCTTACAATCAACATGTATTTTGTCTGTATTAACTCCGCAACTGACCCCCTGATACAGATGTTTGTATCAGGGGGTCGGATACAAGCCTGTTCCTTTCTCGTGAGTTCCATTTTTTTTCTTTTTGTTCATCCGTACGAATAAATAGTTTGTTATATATTCATCTACATTCTTGACTTATCCCCAATATATTGTAAGATAAAATGATTATTACCATTATGTGGATGTACAAAATATGTATCCGAGTCTCGCTCCGGGTTCTAAGGGTGGATCATGACGAGTCGATCTTCAACTCATCGTGATCTGCCCTTGGAACCCGGAGCTCGACTCGGATACATATTTTGTACATCCACATAATGGTAATAATCTCTATGTAACAGTAAGAGCAGCCCAGTTCAAATATCCCACACTAAATACAACCTGAAGTGTGCTGTGGCTCAGTGGTTACGACATTGAACTTCAAACCAAAAGGTCCAAAAAATGTCTCCTTGGGCAAGGCACTTAATCCTAGTTATCCTTGTAGGGGCATAGTGACACTGTGTACTAAGGTGTACTGCACGTTGATGGTGTGTACTGCACATTGATGGTGCACTTACCTTCAAATAAATAAATACCACCTGGTAAATAGGTGAGATAATTGCTCATAATTAGTACCACACATGCAACTTCTGGAAATGAAATTTGATATGACGTTCAATTCAATATGAAATCTTTAGTCTAATTTGATTTGAGATTTTCCAGTCCCTACCAACATCCTATATAATGGCAGCATAACAACCATCTTTTAAGTATTTTGAAATACCTTACACCCTACTGGAAACCCACAAGCAAAAACATTGTAATGAAAGTGTCAATGGCACTGTGGCTTAATTTGACTATGTGTTGTGTTTGATCAAAACGATAATGTTCAATGTTTATGAAAGGATTATGAAATACAAGAATTTTGATAATTGAGAATATGTTAATTTCTATTCCCTTTTATGCTAAGTTTTCAATAAAAATAATTTGAGGTGTAGACTGCACTAAAGAAATGAGGGGTGGGTTAATGTGGCCCACACAGTTAATGTATGTAAACCAAGTTACGAAGTCATCCAAGAAAGTTACAATGAAATCCCTTGATAAATACGACCTGTAGTCTATACTAAAGGTTTTCAGGTTTCAGGTCTGCGCAGCGGTCATGGTTGAACGATTGCGACCAAAAGGGGAAGCTCTCATCTAGAAATTATCTGGAGTGATCCTACCAAGTTACAATGAAATCCCTTCTAAATACAACCTGTAGACTGTGATAAAGGTTTTTGTGCTTCATGCCCCTGCAGCCTTCACAGTTGATTGATCACGACCAAAAAGGGGATGTTCTCACGTAATATTATATGGAGTCATCCTACTAAGTTACAATGAAATCCCTCCATAAATACGACAAACTGTGGTAAAGGTTTTGGGCTCGGGCAGCCATTACGGTTGACAGATCGCGACCAAATGCGGAAGTTCTCATCTAGATATCATACGGAGTCATCCTACCAAGTTACAAAGAAATCCCTCCATATTAAATATGACCTGTAGACTGTGTGAAAAGTTTTTGGGTTTCAGGCTTGGGCAGCCGTCATGGTTGACAGATCATCACCAAAAGGGGACATTCTCATCTAGACATTATACAGAGTCATCCTACCAAATTACAATGAAATCTCTTCATAAATATGACCTGTAGACTGTGTTAAATGTTTTCAGGTTTTGGGCTCGGGCTGCCATTACGGTGGACAGATTGTGACCATCACGGTTGACAGATTGTGCACCAAAGGGGATGTTCTCATCTAGACATGACCTCAAACCAGCATATGAAATTTTGTGATGATTGGATAAGAACTACAGGGTGTAGCCTGTGCTAAAGGAAAATGTGAACAGACCAACAGACTGACAGACTAACAGACTTCTGCATTATGGTGGCAATAGCTTATCTTGACTTTGTAAAGTTTAACTAAAAATGGAAAAAAATCAAAAGTGGGAAATTTCTATCACAAAGATACTTGTGGTTTTTTTTTTTTCAAACTTGTGCATGTTATAGGTGTGTTCACTGTTTCCCTACCGACCCTATTTTTTAAGGCCAGACCCTAAACTTTTTATTGAGGTTTCAGTTGAAAAAACTTTCAACACTTGCATGTACTGGTTTTCAGCATAGTTTTATGCCTTCATAACAATGCTATTTTGTTTATATTCACATACTGAAATAATAAAATTTTGTGGATAGAGAGCATACAGTCATCCTTGTACAAATTTGCTGAAAAGTCAGGAAAAGTAGAAAAAAAAACTTCAAATCACATATCTACAAACTCTATTTTTTATCTGGCAGGTGATGGGAAAATGCACCAATTTTTTTATTGGGAGAGGAAGGCTAATTAAAAAATAAAACAAAAGAAACATTTTTCTCACCTTTGTGAAACTTTTCTCCCTGTATCCCATTAAGTAGTTTCTGGCACTGTAACTTTTCTTGGTATCAGATGCTTTCTTGCGTGCCGTGCTTTCATCATTCAAACTCTGATAGAATTTGAGCAAAATGTTTCTGCTGCACATGTCTCAAAAGTTTCATGAAAATTATGCCGCATTTATAAGATCCAAATAGCTGTTCAATAAGCTACATACAACAGACACATCATTGAGGATAATGAACAAACCATCACTTTTGAAATCACAAATGTAGACAGATCGAGTAACAGAAGTTTTTCATTTAAGTGTCACTTAACAAATAATTCAAAGTACCCAACAACTATATTGCTCCACCAATTCATGACGAAAACAAAAAGAATTGTTCCATATAGACTAGATCCTTTGTGACATTAATTTCTCTTGACAAACATTTATCCAATGTTTTATTTGACAATCTCCCGAGTAATTTCACACAATGTCACTGAAAAAATAAATCCATTTGTTGTACAAACTTTCTAGTAAGGGTATCAAACTACATTTTTAACCAAATTTTTTTGGTAACCATTTTAACCCTTTACCTAACATGAAAAGCAGACGACACTTGCAAAAAAAATTCTTGAATAACTAATTTTTTCATTTTTTATCTCAAAAACATAGGTTATGACCCCTCATTGTAACGAGCTCAACGAGCTCGTTCCAAAGAGGGGTCATAACCTATGTTTTTGATCTCAAAGTACCCAACATCTCAAAAACATAGGTTATGACCCCTCATTGGAACGAGCTCGATGAGCTCGTTCCAAAGAGGGGTCATAACCTATGTTTTTGAGACAAAAAATGAAAACAATAATGAAAATTGACAATTTTTGTGAAACGCACTGGTCAGTTTTGGTTGTTACGTTGGGTAAAGGGTTAACCCTTTCCTAACAAATTGTCCACTTCCTCCATCCATGTAATGTACAAACTAATAATGATGAACCGATTATCAAAACTTGCTATGAACCGATTACTGATTATTTCTCTACTGATTATGCTATTTCGATGCCGTTTCCGATGGTTGAAATAGGACCCAGAAGAAAATCAATTCAAAATAGCCTCTGTGGTGGCCATATTGAATTTGGTTTCCGTCCAATAACTAATGAATGCTGACTTGAATCATTTTTATTTTTAATTTATGCATTGTTGGTGTCTAAAGGACGCTTCCTTTTGATTTTGGACCAGTCACCTTAACCAAGATGGCCATGTGTGCTCAATTCATTATAGTTTCCATGGTGGTCATTTTGAATTTGGTTTTCATCCAATAACTAATGAATATTGACTCGAATCAGTTTCAATTTTTGGTTATACATTATTGGTGTCTAGAGGAAGCTTCCTTCTGATTTTGGATCAGCAAGCCTATTCAATATGGCTGCCATGGTGGCCACATTGAATTTGGTTTACTTTCCATCCAATAACAACTAGGCATATGCCACGCTTTGCGTTGCTCTTGTTAACCCTTTACCCAACATAATGGTCAAAACCGACCAGCACTATTCTAAAAATTCTCCAATTAATTTTCATTATTTTTTTCACTTTTTGTTTCTAAAACATTGGTTATGACTCGTTGGAACGAGCTCGTCATTTTGAGACAAAAAAAATGAAAAAAATTAGTTATTCAAGAATTCTAATTGCAAGTGTCGCCTGCTTTTCGTGTTAGGTAAAGGGTTAACCAAATTTTTTTGGTAACCATTTTAACCCTTTGCCAGGGAGTGCTGTGGCTCAGTGGTAGACTGTTGGATTTCTATTCTAGAGGTCCCGAGTTCGATCCCCATCTGGGACGACCCACATTGTGTCCTTTGGCAAGGCACTTTATCCCGGTTGCCTATGTGGGGGCACAATGACGTCGAGTACAAAGGCGTACTGCACGTCGATGGTGCACATGTCTTCAACTGCTGTAACCCTGCTTGAGCGGAGCTTGAACAGAGTTAGAATGTTGAGGAGCTGACAGCTGCTCGTCGATGCTCGGTGGTTCTCTCCGGGTACTCCGGCTTCCTCCACCCGTAAAACTGTCATGGTCATGATTAGCCATTGTGCATAAGTATCTGACCTTAAACACCAATAAATAAATAAATAAATAAATAAATAAATAAATAAATAAATAAATAAATAAATAAATATAACCCTTTACCAAATGGATCATCCACTTCTGCCCATGTAATGTACAAATTGAGCAGTTGAAAAAAATTTTTTTTTTAAATTCAACAAAACCATACCATGCGACCCCTCAATGGAACGAGCTCATCAAGATTGTTCTAATAAGAGTTCAAATATGGTTTTGTTGAAATTTTGCGAAAAATTTGAAAAAAACAAAAATTAGCCCTTTAGACAACGTTATGGCCAAAACCAATCAATGCTATTCACACAAATCACTATTCAATTTTCATTATTTTTTCATATTTTGTCTACACGCCTCATTGGAACGAGCTCATTGAGTTTTCGTTCCAATAAGGGGTTCATAAGATATGTTTCTGATGCAAAAAATGAAAAAAATAGTTATTCAAGAATTTTGTTTGCATGTGTCATCTGCTTTTCACGTTAAGTAAAGGGTTAAGTTAATAAATTTTGATATAGGGTATGATGGGCACAGGGTTAACTACATGGTAGTCCAACTGTAAATTTTTAAGAAGACACTCCCATGTTACCTTTCATCCAAACATTTTCATAAGCATTTCAACTCAAGTCCTGAAATCTGCTTTCCTGGAATGACCTGCACTCAAACCCACAAAGAACAATTTTTGGGCACCTATCATGGTGACAGGTACCAATAGTTTAAACCCATCACCACAAACTTGGTGCCTGACACAAGGGTTTACCCTTTACCTAACAAATCAACAATATCATAATTCACAAATTGAGCAGATGAAAAAAAATTGTTTTTAAAAAAATTTCAACAATATCATCTCACCTCCTTATTGGAACGACCTCATCGAGGTCATTCTAATGAGGGGGTCACATGATATGGTTTCATTGAATTTTTTTTTTAAATTTGAGAAAACAAGTTCAACAGCAAGGGTGGCTATGCCCCTGTCCCTTACTGCCAAGCATGCAGTTCTATTCATCTATCTTTGTTGATACTGAATTAATAAATATCTTATATTATCTCCATTAACCCTTTACCCAATGCAGACGGTATCAAAATTTATTAATTTAAATATCATTTTTTATTTTTTTTTTGAAAAATTTCAACAAAACCATATCATGTGACCCCTCATTGGAACAAGCTCGTTCCAAAGAGGGGTCACATGATATGGTTTTGTTGAAATTTTTCGAAAAATAATATTTTTTCAGCTGCTGAATTTGCATATTACAAGGGCAGATGAGGGAGATTCGTTGAGTAAAGGGCTAAACCATAGCATCAATACAGCAGGCCACCAAACTGTCCATACAACACTAATGCCCCCACTTTATGTTCTAAGTCAGTAAAGGACATAACTCTGCCAAAAAATATCGGACCAAGAAGAAATTTATTCTCCTCGTAGAATTAGCAATGAAACCGACTCACCAAAGGCTCGTCGGTTTCATTCTTAATCCTCCTCATAGAATAAATTTCTTATTTGAAAACACTACACGACTATTCTATTTATAATCCATGTGCGAATTGTATACGTTAATATGAATGACATTTGGGCCCTCTCCGGGGGGCGTAATACGTAATGTTACAAGATGTCAACACTGGCGAAAAAAAAAACCTTAGGTCATTCAAAGTTTTAATTTTTATATGGCCCAGAAATACATAGCTTATGACCACTCATTGAAATAAAGTCAAATGAATTTGTTCTAACAGGAGATCAAAAGCTGTTATTTTAAGTAAAATTTGAAAACAATTATAAAATATGAATGTTGGGGGTTTTTGTGTGAATTAAAACTGGTAGAGTTCTAAATTATTTTTGGTCATCCAAATTTGTTCACGTCTCTTTACCTTGTTGCACCCAAGGGACAAAATACACCACCACCCTAGCTATTCTGTAGATTATGAGGCCTAAAACATAAAATAAACCAAGAATATGAACTTCTGATGGTAAAGAAATAATTACAAAAATAAAATATAAAATAAAAAACCGCCTGCCCGCATGCAATTTTACAAAACTTGGCCTGAGAAACAGAACATCTACTTTGTGTGGCCATATACAATTAATTTATTGGTGTTTAACCATTTACCCAACGTAACGGCCGAAACTGGGCATCACTATTCCGAAAATTGCCATTCAATTTTCATTATTTTTGGCCTCAAAAACATAGCTTATGACCCCTCATTGGAATGGGCTTGTTGAGTTCGTTCCAATGAGGGGGTCATAAGCTATGTTTTTGACGTAAACATTTTTTTTAAAAATAGTTTTTCAATAATCTCGTTTGCAAGTGTTGTCTGCTTTTCATGTTAGGTAAAGAGTTACGGTCACAAATTTCTGCGCAATGGCAAATCATGACTCAACATGGATATAAAGTCAAGTCTAGCCACTCATTTATACCCATGTTGCCCATTTTATAGGATTTACACCCCAGGTATTGGTGCCTGGATCCTATGTTACCTGTAAAACAGAGCTTGTTTACCACAGCAAACAAGCACTGCTCCACTTCCCTGGGTTCCCACAATGAAACAGCATATACAACAAAAGTTTCATATCATTATTAACAAGCTATTAATTGAAAAAAGAATATGTTTTCATTTTTGGAATTCCCTTTAAAAAAATTTCCACAATCTAGTACAATCTTTCAATTAGTTTCTTGAATCCTGCACCCTATGTAACATGTTACCAACTGACCCTGCGCATTTTTACAGCCTAAGTCAGTCCACATTTTCATGTAGTGTGTGATATGGCAGTTATCAAATTTTTATAATCAGGGATTATGACTAAGCCTGTGCATTGCACAGGGTTAGTCACATTTCCTGGTTATAAAAATTTCATTATTAACCCCGATTAACCGAGTAAATAGCCCTGTGCACTGTACAGCCTTATTGTAAATCTCATAGATTTAACTTATTTTAATCATAAATATAATTTTTTTGCCGCCTGCAGTAAGACTCTGGAATGATATGGATATAAACATGGGTATTATTACATTGGCGGGAGAAGAGGCCAGATACTGCACTGCAAATTAAGATTGAGATGTAGCGACTTGAATGTCCACATGTATGAATGATTTCTGCACAATGACCTAAAATGTTTCTGTAATCATGAATTTATTGTCCAATCTATAATAGCCAGGGAAATTATGTTTCAAAGTATAGGTTACACCATTGAAGAAATTATTTTATCCGGAAATGAAACAAAAACAGATTCAGAAAATATTCGCATATTTAGAGCCGTGCATAACTATATCGAACAAACCATGAGATTCCAATGATTACCTGAGTAGTAGAATAATTTACTTCAATGAGTCATTGCATCCTAATATCAGACTGAAGAGTCCTATCAAGACTCATGCCACAAGTTAGTTTGACAGAAACTTTGACTGATAGGAAACTGTGTCTAGAACCAACTTCACAACTAATAATAATAACACTTTGGCCGGCCGCTGATTTGTCGCGATTCTCAGATGAGAAGGCCTTGGTTACCCCTGTACTCCCAACTGCCTCTCTATTCCACGCTTCTTCTCTCCTCCCACCACTCGGAAACGAACTGCTTGATGACATTCAATTAGCATATTAACCCTCTCCTTTGAGTCTCTCACTAACCACATTCTCCTTCATTCTCCCATCCCACTTCCCCATTATACTCCCAGTGAATCTTATTCTTTTAGACTGGTATTTTGGGCATTCTAGAAGAAAGTGTTCCAGGGTCTCCACCATGCCCAAATTACACATCTGACACTCCTTTTCACTGTTTTTCCCAAATTTCACCCTCATCACCAGGGACTGTGACCTCAGCTTGAACAACAGTGACCCCCCAAAGGTGCCATCAAGGTACTCTTCAAAACCAGGCTTCTCTTTATCACACAGGCCACCCAAAGACCTCTTTGATTTGACCCCCTCTCGCCAATTATGGTTACAATCCTCCATGAACCTTTCTCTGACAATTTTTTTACCCTGGTTTGCCCCAGCGTCTAGGTCCGAGATCTCCAACGAGTAGTTCTCTAATAGCTCCCTCACTTGGCCCATCCACCCCATCTTGATATTTGAGTTGAAAATTCTCAGGAACATTACTTTACACCATCGGCTGTCGGGGAGATTTACCAAATATTTAAGATAACCGAGTTTCAATAGGTCTATCCTGTCCTTGATCCTCATCCACCCAAGCTCACCCCTGATTGCTTCTAGCACTGCAGCATTACTCGACCCCGTTATCCATCGGCCTACATCGTTCTGCAGGATTTCCAAGCTCTTTACACCCGTCTGGTTTAGTGGTACCACTTCTGTACCGTATGTTATACTTGGCAGACCCACCATTTCCCAAATGGTTTTCCCCATGAAAACCTTATTGTAACTGTTTCTCCCTATAAGGTTCATTCGGTTAAGATTCGCTTCCCCTTCAGAATCAATTTATTTGTGTGGTTTTGGTAGATGCCTCTTCCTGTGATGTTTATATTTACCCCAGATACTCGTAGTCGCCTCTCTCTCCTACACTAAGAAGTTTGCTGCTACCTTCCAGAATGCAGAACTCCCCCACTCTCCACCTTCGAGTGGGGTCCACTTTGCAGCCCACAGGTATAATTTTACTCTTGCTTTCATTAAGTTTGAGTCTCCATTTGCTCCCATGTTTCCCAACAATTCCCAGCATTTTCACTAGCCCCTCTTCACTTTCTGATACTAGCACCATATCGTCTGCAAAAAATAGCCCTGAGATCTTCAAGTCCCCAACTGCTACCCCCTCATCGCTATGCAGGAGTTCATCTCCCAAACCTTTGATGTACAAGGCAAAAAGAATTGGCGAAAGGATACACCCCTGTTTTAGGTCTATCTCCATAGGCACATGTTTTGTTGTAATGTTTCCCAGGCTAAGTTCACTCTGTAGTCTGTACATCTTTATATAATGCTTTCATAATTCCAACAAACTCGCCTCCCAAGCCCAGAGCATCCAGCTTGTGCCACATACTCTCCCTCCATACTCTATCGTATGCTTTTTTAACATCCAAAAAGGCCATAAACAACTTTTTCTTTTTTGCTTTCGTGAATTCTATCATTTTTGATAGCGTGAAAAGATGGTCAGTGATTCTCCTTCCCTTCCTGAAGCCATTCTGGATTTTTCCCAAAAACCCCTTCTCTTCAATCACCTCCTCTAATCTCACATACAGGACTTTACGGAAAACTTTTCCAATGTTGCTACTGACAGAGATCCCTTGATAATTATCCAAAACGTCTCTTTCCCCCTTTTTGTGAAAAATTGTCACTTTGCTTTCTCTCCACTCCTGGGGACCTCTTGTATTTCTGTGGCTAAATTGAATAGGGCAGTTAGGCTTTCCAAGAGTTCCTCTCCCCCTTTTTAGATAAAATTGTTAGGAATTTCATACACCCCTCCCACTTTTCCATCCCTTAATTTTGAGATCATCTTTCACTCCTCCTCTGTTTTAATTTCGCTGCACACGAAGTTCGATAGATTTTCCTCGACCTGGTTCGGACACACCGGTGGGTTCCCCATGTCCCATCGCTTATCATTTACCATTTCCCAGTTGATTGACTAGTTCTAATGCGATTTGATCTTGCTCGTCTGTAACTCTGCCATCTACTTTAATTCTCTGTGGGTTACTTTCTTTGTTACGTTTATTCACCCATTTCCAAAAATACATTCGAACTCGACGCCCCTGTCGTTCTTATCGACCTAATAAGACTGCTATTTTGCACTCTCTGATTATTGTCTTTAATCTTATTTACTTTATTTTGTGCTTGTTGGTATTCTTCCTTTGCTACCGTGGCCTTGTTGCTTTCTGCCCCTTCAAGTTTTCTACTTCTGTATGCAGCACATTTAGCTTTTCTACCCTTTATGGCCCTTTTCAGTTCTTCGTTCACTCTGTACTCAAGTTCAATGTTGGCACCCTAATCTTTCCTACACTTTCCTTCCCTGGCTCCACTAGGCTCGCAACTATGTCATCGGCCATCTTCTGAACACTGTCCCCCTTGTGTATGGTTGCAAGCTTTGGTTTCAGTTTTTCTTCAAACTTCGCCCAGTCAGCATCCTTTTTGAGTTCCAAATCTCCTTGAAGCTTCCTTTGCTTTTAACTAAGTTTTTGGGCCTGATCGTAACTGAAATCAAGTTGTGATCACTATCCACCTCCATTTTACCCTCATCATCCACTTCTACCCCTATCACCTCCCTCCATAAATTAATATCTGTGAGAATGTAATCGATTATTGATTTTCTGTCGTTCCCCTCCCAGGTCCATTTCTCCTTACACCTCGTGTCCCTGTTCAGAATCTTCAGACCGAGCTCGTTTGTGATGTTCAACAGCTTCCTTCCATTCCTGTTGACTTTCTTATCCCCAGCCTCTGTGCCTTCTTCCTCATTACCTATGTGTCCATTAAAGTCACCCATCAGAATTATACCGAGCCCCCGTTTTCTCGTTCTGTGATATTGGACCTTAGTGTTGAGTATATCGAGTCATTCCACTCGGGTTTGCTTCCCTCCACCGCACAGTACACAATCCCAAGAGCAATACTTTTGTTTCTCAGATTGATCTTTACCCATCCAATTTCTTTCAATACCTCAGCCGAGGTGCTGACATCTTCCAGGTCTGTTATCAGCGACGGTTTTAAATCCTCTTTAATGTACATGCCTACCACTCTTTTAATGTACAGTAAAACCTGTTTTGAGAGACCACTGTCTTGAGAGACCACCTGTCTTGAGAGACCACATCTGCCAGGCACCGATTGGTTTTACTCTATAATGGACCTGCTATGGGAGACCACCTGTCTTGAGAGACCACCTGTCTTGAGAGACCACTGTGACTTGGTACCAACTTGTATTTTTATGCCATAATGGACCTGTCTTGAGAGACCGCCCCTTTGAAGACTGAAACCATGACAAAAACTTTTTACCTGTTCTGGAATTGGAAAATCCATTGTGGTTATGCTCATAATTAAAAGTATTAAAAGCTCTTAATTGGGTTTCAATTGCTAACTCATTAAAGATTGAGATGTTTTTATAAGACCCCTGTGAAAAGATTAGGATTATTGCTGAATAAACAATTATTTCATACATACCTGAAATGTGACAGATAGGAATAAAAATAAATTTGTGTTGAAAATCTTTTTGTAACAAATTGAAATGGACTGTTATAAAAATTATAAAAATAAATTAGTGTTGAAAATCTTCAATGAAGATTTTCAACACTAATTTATTTTTATAATTTTTATAACAGTCCATTTCAATTTGATACAAAAACTTCATAAAAAAGAACAACTATAAAGTAATTAGAAAAATCTATTCTTCTCCATTTCTGAATTTTGTGGTTGGTTATTCACCGACTTGAGAAAACCTGAAACCTGTTATGAGAGACCACCTGTCTTGAGAGACCACTTTTGTGTGGCCCAAAGGGCGGTCTCTCAAGACAGGTTCTACTGTACATGCCCACCCCTCCCCCCTTTTTCTGGCCTTCCGTTCACCTTACACCTATCCACTTTGCACACCCTTACCTGGTGTACCCGTTCCTCTGCACTTGTTCACGCACCATTGTTGTCAAAATAAAAATGTATATTTTATGTATCGGTGAGGTATATACATAGGCATATGACCAGGGTTCATACAAAAATTTGCTCACAATGTTCAAGGGTTTTTCAAGGGCTTCTTTTTTTTTTCAAGGGCTACATATACTATTCAGCTTGTTGTATGAGCTCTAAAAATCTAAGATTCATGTGACACGGATCTGACTGGAAGTCAGGAAGTACTGGTACCCAAAGTGTGATCTGTGTTACAGTAATCTTGGTAAAACGTTCCATACTTTTTTATGTTTTTTTTTAACCCTTTACCCAATGCAGACGATATCAAAATTTATTTTTTTAAATATCATTTTACTGATTTTTTCAAAAAATTTCAACAAAACCATATCATGTGACTCCTCATTGGAACGAGCTCAACGAGCCCGTTCCAACGAGGGGTCACATGGTATGGTTTTGTTGAAATTTTTTGAAAAATAATATTTTTTCAACTGCTGAATTTGCATATTACGTGGGCAGATGCGTCCGATTCGTTGGGTAAAGGGTTAACTGAGCAACACGAGCACAACAAACAAGTAAAAGGCGAGTACACATATATTTACAATGCCCAGGAAATAGCTTGGTATTCAAGGGTTTTTCAAGAGATTTCTAAAAGTTCAAGGGTTTCTCAAGGGCTAATTTCAAATTCCAGGGTTTTTCAAGAAAAAACTCATTTTCGAGGGTTTTTCAAGAGCTGTATGAACCCTGTATGACGAATAAAATATTGTTTATAACAAAAAAGGTGTATAAATCTCATCTGTAACAACTTTTTACCAAACGTATAGACTAAAATCAGCCAATCATTAGCAGCTGTTCTCAAAAAGTGTTCAAACTCAGTTTATGGAATGGATTGTGGAAAGTTTTTTTTAGCGAATTCAAAAAATGAAAACATATTTTCAGTTAATAGCTTCTTTATTCTTATGTTTGATGATGATTATGTCAAGAGTCATTCTGGGTATGATATTTATCATTTATTTACTGTGTTTCGGGTCACTTTCAGCATCTATGTAGGGACTGGCCTGAATATTTAAAACTAAGAGCCAGATTTGGAGCCGACTTTGAAATGCAGAAGCCAAATTTTCTTCTTAACCACAGAGTGCTAAATTATTGTCAAAATTTGTTCATCTGTTTTTCCTTGTTACAATTTATGGGGGAGTGCCTACAGGCAGCACCGCCCCATCTCCTCCTCTGCCTATAGGCACTCTCCCATAGCTTGTAACAAGGTAAATCTACACAGATAAAATAATTTCACTTCAAAGATAATATGAAGTACATGTACAGACATAAATTTATTTATTTATTTATTTATTTATTTATTTATTTATTTATTTATTTATTTATTTATTAACTGGTAGAGTGCTGGAAGCCCATATTTGGACTTTATTCTGAAGTGTCGGTACCACATCTTAAAGGCTTCATATTCTGTGGATGTTCTACATATCATCTTTGAAGTGAAATTATTTAGTCTGTTAGGATTTACCTTGTTACAATTTATGGGAGAGTGCCTTTTGGCACTCTCCCATAAATTGTAGCAAGGCAAAGATATGAGAACAAATATTGATGACCAAAAATAATTCAGCACTCTACCAGTTAATGTTTAAGGTCACATACTTCTGCACAATGGCTAATCATGACCACAACATGGAGATAAAGTCAAGGTCAGTCAATTGTTTATACCCCATGTTGCCTATTTTAGAGGACTCGCACCCCAAGCATTAGTGACTGGGCCCTATTTTGCCAATGAAACAGAGCTTGTTTACCACAGTAAACAGGGACTGATATAATCTTCATACACCGTAACCTTAAAATAGGTTACGATGTGCCCAGCATACCGTAACCTGTAGGTTTTCATAGTGTAGATATAAGGTAAATTATTAAGGTAATCAGTTTCCTCTCGTAAACTAATAATAGGTCTCGAGTTTATAGAAACATGTAACCTCCCCCGTAACCTAACCTATAGATTATGGCTTATGTCGGACCCTGAGTAAACATGCACTGCTTCACTTCCCGGGGTTCCTGCAGGGGGTACAGACATGAAGCCTTTAAGATGCTGCACCTTCATACTAGCATAAAGTCCAAATATGGGCATCAACCACCCTACCAGTTAACTGTAGTTATATTACTTTTGGACAATGATCTTTTTGGAAGCCTTCAGCTTTCAGTTGAGTAGGGCAGACATTTGTACATTTAATTAATAATTTTATTACACCACAATAACAATTCATTTCACGGTGGTACCAAGTCAACTCTTGGCTGCCAAAGTAACCAATGGAGGAACTGGGGTCTTATAGTTACAAGTCAATTTAGAAGGCTATATTTAAAACCCAGGAGCAAAATCTGATTTTTGGTACTCAAATTTGCACTGGCTACTTACTAGGTTGGTCCCTGCATCTATATATCATGACTATAATTGAAGTATGAAGTCAAGTATAGCCAATCAGATATCAAGCCAGAAAATAAGCAAACTGTCATCTGCAAAATGAGGTCCCCAGAGGGTGAATATAGTGATGCACAGCAGGGTAGCACCACTAAATTTACCCTCTGTCGACCTCAATCTGAATCAGGGTCTCAAAACTAAACAGAAAGAGGTACCCAGAGGATAAATTGGCCCACTGTATGGGATAGCATCATCAAATTCACCCTCTGGGGACCTCATTCTACAAATGTCAGACTGCTTATTTTCAGGCCTGTCAGGTATACCTGTATCGTCTACTTCTACTGAAGGTGTTTGTTACCAGACCCTATTTTACCAGTAAAGTAGAATTGCTTAACACAATCGACAAGCACTGCTCCACTTCCCAGTGTTATTATGATGATGTTCCGAGTATGAGTCTAAAACATTTCCCAACTGACAAATTATTAAAAATTAATAAGGCCACACCAAATAAATCAATTGATTCTCGGGCATTTTTTTTTAAATCAGTGAGAGAGGGAGGGTTTTATTTTTCATTTTTATTTTGCAAAAAGGGAGCAAACATGGAGAGGATTTTGACTGTCTTTTTACACACAAAAACATAGAAAGTGCATATTAATACAAATAAATTCATATTTAATTTGAAAAAAAAACATTCCTCTAAAAACAAACTGTATGTATTGCAATTCGAAAGATTCATGTTCTTTCGATGCTCTTCATATTATCTTTGAAGTAAAAGTATTTGATCTATGGGGATTTGCCTTGTTACAATGTATGGGAGAGTGCTTATAGGCACTCTCCCATAAATTGTAACAAGGCAAATATATTGGAGACGCAACTAAATAAATATGCATCAATCAAAAAATGTAAATTTTCGAGTCTCCCTGTGTTTGTACTAATATTGGAAGACACTGAAAGGCACTAAAAATGTCCAATGAGGGGGTTGAAATTCAGTGTGGAATTGCCTGAGAATCAAAGGACTTTTTTTTTTAGCCTATTTATATTTATTTATTGGTGTTTAAGGTCACATACTTATGCACAATGGTTAATCGTGACCGTGACAGTTTTACGGGTGGGGGAAGCCGGAGTACCCGGAGAGAACCACCGAGCAACGACGAGCAGCTGTCAGCTCTCCAACATCGTAACTCTACACCGCAGCACAGGCAGGGTTAGATTGGTTGAAGACATGCGCACCATCGACGTGCAGTATGCCTCAGTACACAGCGTCATCGTGCCCCCATGGAGGCAATCAGGGTGAAGTGTCTTGCCCAAGGACACAACGCGGTTGCCGCAGGTGGGATTCGAACCGAGGACCTCTCGGCTTGCAGCCAGCACCTCTACCAACTGAGCCACCGCGCCCCCTTTTTTAGCCTAAATTTAACAAATTATTATTTGGTCAGGAACCTGAAGGATGACTTCCTGAATGAACAGCAAGAATTTTTCTGTCCAAGTGCTAAGTGCAAATCAGTTGTCTCCTTCTTAGACACCTAGGGCTGCACGGTATTTGATTTTTCAATACCGAGTATGGTATGAAATAAAATACCGCGGTATGACTAAATACCGTAAGAGTCATCAGCTTTACATTTTCGGGACAGCTGGACAGGGGAACTTCAATCACAGGCGTCTGGGAACCTGATCTGAAGAGATATATCACACATACTTTGAAATACCCTGTTCTATATAGATAATATACATGTGTATATTAAATATATAAGAGGGGGTATTTTGAAGTAGGGGTGATATCTCTTTAGATCAAGTTTCCAGATGCCTGTGCTTTGATGAAGAAGGAATGTTGTTTTTTCAATGAACATTTTACAGACAATGTATTTTTTAACTTGTTGGCTGTTATGAATTTCTTCACTCCAACAAAAGTGTTAAAAAACGATTGTCGGTAAAATGCTTGTTACAAAAAAACTTTGGTCATTTAATCTCAATTAACTTCACTTGCAGCTAATAAAACACCAGTATGGCTTTTCTATTGTTGGTGACAGAATGCTAATCGAGTTTATACAGAATACATTGAGACAGGATGTACTCAAATAAAGAAGCATTAAATTTATTGTTCTCTTAATTGTGCTACGGGCAATGGAACAGCATGTCCGATAATAAACATGCATTGAATTTGCGAAGTTATCAATTACCAATTTCACAGCATTCGATGGAAGCTTATTTCGACGTATTAACGGGAGCGCATTAGTCTAAAGTATGTAATTTTTCAGTCTTACTTTGATATGAGATGCAATTGGTTAGCCCCACATACATCTCATTTCGCATTTTCGTGGCACATATGGACTTTTTTATTCGATAATACCTTGAAAGTCGGTATACCGATTAAGTTGAAAATTGCTCAGTATTTTCTCGGTATTTACTCGGTATCGAAAAAAATACCGAGGTTCGGTAAAATACCGAATTACCGTGCAGCCGTATAGACACCAAGAGAATTTTGATAGACACAAAAACTGTTTTAAATTATTCCCATTTTTTGCAACCCTCCTCCACCCCAACCCCTGAAATTTCAAACTGTGATAAAACCACATAACCTATGATATTACGATTTTTATTTCGGGCAGCATCACACTGAAGTAAAAGCCACTACCACCAGTGTTATTGCTCACAATGGGTCCATGTTTTTAGTTGCACGCATCACACTAGAAAACTGATCCTTAAATCTATCAGGACAAATTATTTATGTTGACAAAATTCTTGTGTAACACCCAACATAATCTCTTTGGCCTGTACATGCATCACTCTAGACGACTAATCCTTGAATCAATCAGGACAAATTATTTATGTTGACAAAATCATTGTGTAACACCCAACATAATCTCTTTGCTTAACTCCTTGTATGCTGTTGACATTTATTCCTGCTCAGGACAGAATTTGGTACTGAAATAAGTACAACTTGGGCATATTTAATCTAATGAACCCAATGAGCTCATTCCAATGAGGGGTCATAAGCTAAGTTTTTGAGACAAAAAAAGAAAACCTTAATGAAACAAGAGGCCCCAAGGGGCCTTAATTGCTCACCTGCCAAAGTGGTTCAAAGAAGTATTTTGGGTCACATACAGTTACACATGATTCATCAACTCTACAAAGGAATGAAGTCATGAAAGGCAAATTTTATGGAAAAACACTAAGGAATGGATTTGAACAAACCTGAACCTAACATGCACCCCCACCCCCTGCCACCCCCCTCACCCCACCCATAGAAAGCCCCAATATTAAGCTGGGGACTCAAATTGAACAAACTTGAATCTCACCCCTTATGGATGCTCCATACCAAATATCAAAAGCTTCTGATTGGTGGATTGGAAGAAGAAGATTTTTAAAGAATATTCCTCATATTGCACTAATCTGAACATTTGGGCTCCCATAGAGAGCCCAAATATGGAACCAGAGATTTGATTGCAACAAACATGTGAATATGTGACTGAATCTTCCAAAGATGTTATATGTGAAATATTAAAGCCTTTGGAGCAGTGGTATGGGAGAAGAAGATTCTTTAATGTTCTTCCCATTAAGTGTTAAAAAATGATGACTCAGAATTTTTTCAAAGTCCTGGAAAAGTACCATATGAAAAAAAAATGGCAATTTTTTTTTTTTGACCATTCCTTTCTGCTGTTCCTTAGGAAGCTTCACACACAAAAAAAATTCTCAGTGCTGTGTAGTTTTGGAGATATGGGTGTTTAAAAAATTTTCTATTTTTAACTCCTGCAGTTCCAATGGGGTGACGGGAAAAATGTTTTTGGCATAAATTAGGTACTTATGACCCAATAAGCCCTCATATCAAATTTTGTTCAAACTGGCCTCTCGGTTTGGAAAATAAAAATTTTGGTACAATTCGTGCTCCCACAGGAAGCCCAAATACGAACCCAGGGACTTGTCTTTAACAAACTTATATCTCACCTCCCTAAGAGTACTGTGTACCAAATATCAAAAGATTCTGACTGGTGGATGTGAAGAAGAAGATTTTTGAAGAATATTCCTCATATTGAACAGGGAGCCCAAATATGAACCCAAGGACTTGGATTGAACAATCTTGAATCTCACCACCCTAAAGATGCTGCATACCAAATTATTACTGTTGAATCTGAAGAAGAAGATTTTTAAAGAAAATTTCTCATATTAAACTAAGTTATAATTTGGGCTCCCACAGTGAGCCCAAATTTGAACCCAGGGAGACTTGGCTTGAACAAACTTGAATCTCACCCCACTAAGGATGCTGCATACCAAATATCAAAAGATACTGATTGGTGGATCTGAAGAAGAAGATTTTTAAAGAATATTCCTCATATTGCACTAATTTGAACATTTGGGCTCCCATAGAGAGCCCAAATATGGACCCAGGGAATTGATTTCAACAAATATGTGAATCAATCTTCCAATGATGTTAGTTGTGAAATATGAAAGCCTTTGGACCAGTGGTTTGGGAGAAGAAGATTCTTTAATGTTTTCCCCATTACCCACAGTGTTAAAAAATCCTGACTCAGCACTTTTTCAAATTCCCCAAAAAGTATCCTATGATAGAACCGATATCAATTTTTTTTACCATTCAATTCTGTTGGTCATAAGGAAGCTTCACATCAATAAAAAGCTTCTTTAGGACCAACAGTTTTGGAGATAAGGGTGTTTTAAATTTTTTCTATTTTTGGCTCTTGCGGTTCCCATGGGGTGACAGGAAAATTTTGGGGGGGCATAAATTAACTACTTATGTCCCAATAAAAACTCATATCAAATTTGGTTCAAATCAGCCTCTCGGTTTGGAAAATAGAAATTCTAGGCGGGGCAAAAATTCTTGCCCCTCCCATAACGATGGTAAATATAGCTCCTAGAACTTCTCTTGAACAAATTTGAGCCTACACCTCAAAAGGAAGCTGCACACCTAAATGAAGTCTCTGCTACTGCTGGTTCATGAGAAGATTTTTTAAGATTTAGACTCACTTTTTGAGCGTGGCCCTACCAGGGGGCAGGTCAACTTGATTTGTACAAACTTGAATTGACATATGATAGGGAACATGCACAGCAAATTTTGTTGAATTTGGTCCAGCCGTTTGTAAGAAGAAGTCGATAATGCAAACTTAACGACGGACGTACGATGGATGGAAAGTGATCAGTAAAGCTCCCCTTGAGCTTCGCTCAGGTGAGCTAAAAATAATGGTAATTTTGGGGAATAGCGCTGATTGTTTTTTGCCGTTAAGTTAGGTAAAGGTTTAAAACTGAGCAAATTATAATACTGCATGAATTAAAATATGAGTAAGGAACCGTATTTTGACATAGCAAAAAAAAGTAGAAGTCTCCAGGCCTTTAACGCTTTACCTAACGAATCGCCCGCATCCGCCCGCGTAATATGCAAATTAAGCAGTTGAAAAAATTAAATTTTTAAAAATATTTCAACAAAACCATATCATGTGACCCCTCATTGGAACGAGCTCAGTGAGCTCGTTCCAATCAGGGGTCACATGATATGGTTTTGTTGAAAGTTTTTAAAAAATTTATAATAAATTTGATATCGTCTGCATTAGGTAAAGGGTTAACCCTTCACACAAAGCAAGCCTTGTTATAAACAATCTGTCATTTTCAGAATGAGGTCCCCAGAGGATGAATTTGCCTATGTTATCCCATACAGTGAGCTAGAATCCCCCCAATTCATCCTCTGGGTATCTCTTTCTTATCAAGCCTGAGACCCTGGTTCAGACCGAGGTTCACAGAAGGTAAATTTAGTAATGCTATCCTGCTGTGCAGGGTAGCATCACTTAATTCACCCACTGGAGACCACATTCTGCAGATAACAATCTGCATTTTTCCAGGCTTGACCTCAAAGTAATGGCCCAAAATTCACTTAGATGCGAGTCTTCCATGGAAGACGTGTGCCGCCTGTTCTAAGGGGAAAAGGGGCATAACTCTGGAAAAAATACAGCGGATCAAAAAATAAAATAGGAGGTGCACAATGCCATTATGTGATAAAGAATCACTGAAAGTTTCATCAAAATCCATTCATAGGTTAAAGAGGAGTGGCGGATAAGAGAAAGTGTGACGCGGACGACGCTGCAGACGACGCGGACGACGCAAGACGACAAAAGTAATCCCTATATGTCGCTCCCCACTTCATGGGGCAGTCGACACAATAAAATCATAAAAATCACAAATTTCATTATTTTTTCATTTTTGTCCCAATTACATGGCTTATGACCCCTCATTGGGACAGACTCATTAAGCTTGTTCCAATGAGGAAGCATAATCTATGTTTTTGACACAAAAAGTGAAAAAAATTATTTTTTCAAGAATTATGGTTGCAAGTGTGGTCTGTCTTTCGTGCTAGGTAAAAGGGTTAAGGACATACATGTTGTGTCTCACTATTTTAGAGGGAGACTCACTATTTTCCAGAATAAATTATTGTTAACCCTTTACCTAACACTAAAAGCAGATAACACCTGCAAACAAAATTCCTGAAACACTAAATATTTTCATTTTTTTTCTCAAAAACATAGCTTATGACCTTTCATTGCAATGAGCTCGTTCCAGTGAGGGGTCATAAGGTGTGTTTCTGAGACAAAAAAATTTTAAAAATAAAGAAAATGGAATGGTGATTTTTGAAAATAGTGCTGGCTGGTTTTGACTGTTACGTTGGGTAAAAGGTTAAACGAACCTGAAACTGGGATTTTGAACAGAATCTCACTATCAAAGTTGATAAAAGTTCCTCTGAGCCATTTAAAAATTAAAATCTCACTATTTTTGCTAAGAAATCCAGAAATCACACTATTTTACAATTCTTTAACTTAACATGTCTGAATGACAAGAATCAAATGAACATTTTACAAGAAATTTGGTTCTCATTGTTTTTCTTCGGAGAATTTATTTTTGGGGGTCTAATGACACCATCAACAACAGGTTCATTCCCACTAGACCAATTCCCTGTAGACCAACTCCCACGAGGCCAATTCACAAAAGACCAATTCCCCTTAGACCAAGTGATGTGTTCTACTTTAAAAATAATTCTATATCAAAAATTTGATATATTTATAAATATTTATAAATGTATTTAATGTTATTGATATTCAAGCCTGAAAATAAGCAGTCTGTCATTTGCAGAATGAGGTCCCTAGAGGGTGAATTTGATGATGCTTTCCCATACAGTGGGCCAATTTATCCTCTGGGTACCTCTTTCTGTTTAGTTTGGAGACCATTATTCAGATTTAGGTTCACAGAGGGTAAATTTAGTGATGCTACCCTGCTGTGCAGGGTAGCATCACCAAATTCACCCTCTGGGGACCTCATTTTTCAGATGATAGTCTGCTCATTTTCTGGTTTGTCGATATTTTAGAGATGTTGGGCAGATTTTTATAAATAATTGTTTTCCTAATTGTCCTTAATCAACCCTTAATCAGAAACTCTATGCAGTTGGTCTAAGGGGAATTGGTCTAGTGGGAAAACACCCAACAACAGGGTCACCTCGAGTCAGACAGTTTTACAGGTGGAGAACTACTGAGTAAAGACAAGTAACTGTCAGACTCCCCAGTGTACACACAAGCTGGGTTAGCATTAGTTGAAAACAAGTGTACCATCAACGTGCAGCATGCCTTAGTACACAAAAACAACCCCACGTGAGCAATTGGATTAAGTGCCTTGCCAATGAACACCATGTGGTTGTTGCAGGTGGGATTCGAATCAAGGACCTCTCGGCTTGCAGCCTGCATCTCCACCAGCTAAGCCACTGCGCTGCCTTCTTCTGAGAATCTCTGACGTGAATTGTTTGGTTTTAATTCTCACATGAATTTTAACTAAATGAGTGCAAGCCTGGAAATAAGCAATCTGTCATTTGCAGAATGAGGTCCTCACAGGATGAATTCGCTATCCTATACAGTGAGCCAATTTATCCTTTGGGTACCTCTTTCTCTTCAGGCCTGCGATTGTGATTCAGAGTGGGGTTCACAGAGGATAAATTTAGTGATGTGACCCTGCTGTGCAGGGTAGCAGCATCAAATTCATCACCAGAGGACTTCATTCTGCAAATGACAGTCTGCTTATTTTCAGGCTTGGTTGAGTGCCAGAAGCCACTATCAGAGCTTTTAGAAAAATGAGGTTTACTGGAGCAAAAGCCAACAATTTCACTGCTCATGTTTCATATTCAGTGAAACCCCAATAATATCTTGTTAATATAAATTTGTTTTATTACAAGTTATTGGAGAGTGCCTGTGGGCACTCTCCAATAATTTGTAATACAACAAATTTTGAATAACAAATTAATACCACCAAAAATAATTTGGCCATCCATCAACCAGTTGAGTTCTGGTCTGTAAAAAACATAAAACTATTTAAATTCAGCATAATCACCTGAAAATACACATGCTGCAGAATACACTCTGATGTACTCATCCAATAAAATTCAGAAAAACATTCAGTGATGCCTCAGTAAACTCCACAAACAAGACACAAGGCTATACTCAATTAATCCATATAACATATTCATTTTTGAAAGTAAATCTTAAGACCAGTTGGTATGAACAGAAAAAAAACAAACAATAATGTGAAATCATGGTTTCCATTAGTTTATGAAAAACAATAAAGGCTGTCATAAGGTTGAATCATGTCATTCGTGATTGAGCAAAGTAAACAGATTGTCAAACACAACAGTTCCGTTGGTCTCAAAACTCAAGTAATAATATTGCTATATGCTATTGAATAATGCAAAACTGTTATCTTGATGTACATTAGGAGAGAAAGTACTAAAAATGTAGAAATTCACACCTTCCTGGCAGCTACCAACTAATCTTGTGATTAGGTGAATAATTTATGTTGCCTAACAACAATGGGTAGCTAATTTACCCCAAAGTCGCACAATAGGTGATATTATCACTTTCTATCTATCTGACCTTTAGTAATACAAATAAAGCAATTTAACATGTCATTAGGGTACATGAAATGATGACATCTATTGGAAGGTTATCTATGGTGGAGATAATAATGGTTTGTGCTCAAGAGAAAACATAATACAAATGCGTATGCTTAATTCTCTGTGGTGGCTGATAACTTGGTAGCAAAAAAAGGAAAGGTTAATTCTCCACTTAATCCTTTACCCAATGTAACTGCCAAAACCGGCCAGCACTATTCACATAAACCGCTAACTAATTTCATTATTTTTTTCATTTTTTTCTCAAAAACATAGGTTATGTCCCCTCTTTTGGAACGAGCTCATCAAGCTCGTTCCAATGAGGGGTCATAACCTATGTTTTTGAGATGTTGGGTACTTTGAGATCAAAAACATAGGTTATGACCCCTCTTTGGAATGAGCTCGTTCCAATGAGGGGTCATAACCTATGTTTTTGAGATAAAAAATGAAAAAATTAGTTATTCAAGAATTTTTTTTGTAAGTGTCGTCTGCTTTTCATGTTAGGTAACTAATTTCATTATTTTTTTCATTTTTTTCTCAAAAACATAGGTTATGTCCCCTCTTTTGGAATGAGCTCATCGAGCTCGTTCCAATGAGGGGTCATAACCTATGTTTTTGAGACAAAAAATGAGTTATTCAAGAAATTTTTTGCAAGTGTCGTCTGCTTTTCATGTTAGGTAAAGAGTTAACCCTTTACCTGACAGATCAGCTGCATCCACCCACGTAATACTCAAATTTAGCAGTTGAAAAAGTAATATTTTACAAAAAATTTCAACAAAACCATATCATGTGACCCCTTATTGGAACGAGGTCATTCCAATGAGGGGACACATGATATGCTTTTGTTGAAATTATTTGAAAAATTTTGAAAAAATAAATTTAATAACTAATAAATACTGATATTGTCTTTGTTGGGTTGCAGCGACTGCTAAGTCTGAAAATAAGCAGACTGTCATCTGCAGAATGAGGTCCCCAGAGGGTGAATTTAGTTATGCTCCCCTGCACAGGATGGTAACATCACCAAATTTACCCTCTGGGAACCTGAGACTAAATCAAGGTCTCATGCCTAACCAGAAAGAGGTACCCAGAGGATAAATTGGAGGATTCTAGCCCACTGTATGGGACAGCATCAGCAAATTCACCCTCTGGGGACCTCATTTTGCAAATAACTGACTCCTTATTTTCTGGCTTGGCAACTGCTTGCAAAAAATTTCTTGAATAATTAAAAAATGTTCATTTTTGCATCTAAAACTTAGCTTATGACCCCTCATTGGAACATACATGTTCCAATGAGGGGTCATAAGCTATGTTTTTGAGACAACGAAAAAATAATAAAATGTCTTAACATGTGATTAGAGAACATAGAATGTTTTGGAAGGTTATCTATTATGGAGATAATAATGGTTTGTACTCAAGAGAAAACATAACACATTTGTGTATGCTGAATTCTTTGTTGTGGCTGATAATTTGGTAGGAAAAAAAAAGAAAGGTTACTCTCTACTTAACATGACTTGCAGCAAGTGTTTACAAAAAAATGTCTTGAACAGGCCTGAAAAGTTAAAAATCTGTTTCTTGGGCCCTTCTACATGGTCATTTTAGCTGCCACATGCTCTCTTTTTATAACCAATGCAAACTTAAAAGAATAAAAATTAAATGGTTTAGGTCTGATATTTTACCCAGGTTAATAAAATTGATAAATTTGTACCTTGAGGGCAACAAGGCTTTGTAATGCTTTAGAACTCAAGGGACATAATACACCACCACCCATGCAATTCTGTAAATTATGAGGCCTAAAAACATAAAACAAATCAAGAATATGAACTTTTGATGGCTAAAAAATAATTACAAAAATAAAAAATAAAATAAAAAATAAAATAAAAAATCGCCTGCCCATATGCACTTTTACAAACAATGGTCTGAAAAACAGAAGATCTACCAAGCAGCTTTACTGAACCTAAGAGGTGTGAACAAATGACTTTCCCACAGATGTTTTTCTAAAATATACATGTTAAACAATAATGGCGACAACCAAAATGTGGAGGAAACTTTTCTATTCATAATGATGTGTGACGAGTTACAACCTCTCTTGGCTTCAACCTTGTATAAAATGTTACCTCGCAGAAAAACAACACTTTTGTAAATGCTCAACCAACACTTAAACTACATTTGTGTATACGTTATCCTATAAAAATGTATATAAGATGCACAATTTGTTTCTTGCACGCAATCGCCCAGTGCTATGACAGTCGCTGCTTCCTCGATGGGACACGTGTACCCAGGGGTTGCGTGGGTTAGGCCATCGATGATGACATAACAGACCCAACCTCTGTGTGTGTGTTTTCTAGGGAGGGTCAACAGTGGCTGTTGGAGTGTTGAATGGCATGCTCGAGGGTGAACCTTTTGTAAATTTGAGAAAATCCTATTAAATGGTGGTGGTTTGGGGTGGATGGGGGGAAAGGTCACATGTTATTATTATTATTCCCCTCTCACACATTTACCTCTCTGGAAACCAGTAACTTATAGAAATAATACGATGAACATATGTGAGGGAGGTATCGGACCGGATCCTATCGTGATTACAAGTGAGGCGTATAACGTAAACAACGCAAACTTTAAATATATGCCGATTACCTAGTTGAACTTTAAACATAAATACCAGGCTTGGTGATCGATTTTAATTTAATTTGTTTTGAAAGGCCGACGAAGGAACATTTGCATGTCGAAGGAAATCCTGACCCCAAAATGGGAGGATTTGACTTCGGTATGTACATGTTGCTTTATCGACCTCTCAAAGGCTTTATGTATATTTTTTGCTCTTTGTATATTTGTAAATACTTTTCAGCTTTTTGGACTTGTAAAACTGATTCAAATATGTGGTTGTATATGTACGTGGGTATATGCAGAAGCACGTGAAAATGTCTGCATGGGTGTATATACAATTCTTTTCTAGGGGTGGGTGGGGATGGGGTGATGCTTAATGTATAACGACCAATCATTGATCAAAATGTGTCTCATAAGCCTTCAGAGGCTGGGTTTCATACAAATATTCTGTTAACATTCTATGTGTAATATATTCCATGTGTATCGAAACGTGACACTTAAATAAAATATTCTACTACTGTTACCTTGTATTGAATTCTGATGTCATTCTCTTTTTAGATGTGTTGTGAATGATATCTTCCATAATGCAGGCCTGTCATTTTCAAAATTGTGGGACGGCCATAACAACCCTCCTTAATTAAAGAGAGCTATTTTTAACCCACCTTAACTGAGCTAAGGAGGGCTACTGAGAGCCCCTATTTAACTGGTACAGTGCTAAATTATTTTTGGTCATCCGGATTTGTCCATGTCTCTTTGCCTTGTTACAATTTATGGGAGAGTGCCTAGTGGCACTCTCCCATAAATTGTAACAAGGCAAATCCTCACAGACTAAATAATTTCAATTAAAAAATATTATGAAGCACATCCACAGATTATGAAGCCATTAAGTTGTGGCACCTGCACTTCAGAATAAAGCCCAAATATGGGCTTCCAGCACTCTACCAGTTAATAGAATCCCTGGCTATGTGCCTGGTTTCATGTAACCTTCCAAAGAATGCAACAAGTGCTATCATGAAGTTATGTGCCCTGAAAGATTTCCATTATTTGTCTTAAAACACTGTTATGAACCCTCATTGGAAGAAGTTTGGCAAGCTTGTTCAAAGAGGAGACATATTCTATGTTTTGGAAACCAAAATTGAAAAAAATACTAAAATTTTATTGGTGATTGTTGTGAATAGCGCTAGCGCTAGCCAGATGTGTTTACTGAAAAGCTGAACCCATACCAATGCCATGGGGGTACTGAAAAACTGAAACAAACCAGTCATTGAAAACCATTTGTATTTTCATATTTTACAACATTTGGAATTTTTAAGCCTTCTTGAGGCTTGATGGTAGATGAAGTGTTCATTTTTATGAAAGATGCGACTAATTTTTTTTTTCAGTTTTGTTAATCCTTAAGGGCCTGGGCAATTGTACTGAATTCCCACTAGACTACAACCTATACATGTCCAGTTGCTTCGCCGCCTCTTAACCCTTTACCCAACAAATTGCCCGCATCCGCCCACGTAATATGCAAATTCAGCAGTTGAAAAAATATTATTTTTCAAAAAATTTCAACAAAACAATATCATGTGACCCCTCGTTGGAACGAGCTCATCGAGCTCGTTCCAACAAGGGGTCACATGATATGGTTGTGTTGAAATTTTTTGAAAAATTTGAAAAAATGATATTTAAAATAATAAATTTTGATATCGTCTGCATTGGGTAAAGGGTTAAGGCAGCCAGGACTTGACTAGAAATTACTGCCCAGGTGATTTGTCTATTGCTGGCATGACCTCCTAATGATGGCATGTTAAAGTCACATGTTCTGAGACTGCAAAAACCTGAAAGAGGCCTTTAAATGTTAAGGTGTATTTCAAACAAGTCACAAAAGAACTTTGGACATGATTTGTGTTGGCAAAAGAATGCCAATGTTGAGCTCTTTTATTCTATATTTAGCTGCTGTGAATTCTCCTTTGATACCAAGCCTGAAAATAAGCAATCTGTCATTTGCAGAATGAGGTCCCCAAAGAAGGAATTTGCTAATGTTATCCCATACATTGAGGCTCACAGAGGGTACATACATTGAGGCTCACAGAGGGTAAATTTAGTGATGCTACCCTGCTGTGCAGAGTAGCATCACCAAATTCACCCTCTGGGGTTCTCATTCTGAAGATGACTGTCTGCTTATTTTCAGGCTTGTTTGATACTATCAGCAAATCTCAGTAAAGTCAGATACCGAATATGGAACATAATACTCAGATTTTACATGGGGGTCTGCACAAAACTGCTGAGTTTTTGTGATAAATGTTCTCCTTGCAATACAGAAAAGGTTACTGCCACCATGTGGGTTTCCAAGAGAGTGTTTTGTAGTCAAGACCTCGTCTCTAGGCACATAGTCAGAGGTACTCAAAGACAACATCAAGACTTCAATACCATCTTAGAAACCTCTATAGTGGTAATAAATTTATCTTACAATACAGTGGAACCCTGTTAATTGAATAGCCACTCTGCCATTGAAAATTATTCAATTAACAGGAGTATTCAATTAACAAGGATTGTGTCACGTTCCTGTATTCTAGAGATAAATTTACCACTTATTTCATTATATCTGTCAAACAAGATATAATAGATTAAATGCATGTATTGGATGTTCTGAGGCCAAATAGGTCTATAAACAAAGAAAAACTGTGATGAGTCAGCGTAATTTCTCGACAGGTTGCAAGATTTTTTGTTCAAATAACAGCCGTTTACTCTACAATTTATATTCAATTAGCAGGTCAAATTTGTACTGGGGTATGGTAAATGGTTTTGTGTTGGGAAATTATATTCAATTAATG
This sequence comes from Pictodentalium vernedei, assembly GCA_031216915.1. Taxonomy (NCBI): domain Eukaryota; kingdom Metazoa; phylum Mollusca; class Scaphopoda; order Dentaliida; family Dentaliidae; genus Pictodentalium; species Pictodentalium vernedei. Next base: position 59,076,633 of record CM062291.1, on the reverse strand, counting down.
GGTTATTCAGTTAAGAGATATCCAATTAAGTGGGCTCCACTGTATTATTATAATTCTCCCTTTCTTGACTTGTTCGCATATTGAAGGGATTGGGTACAGTATTTAATGGCATCTGTTTTGATAATCATTCAGCATCTGTGAAGCGATTTTTTATGAATGATATTATGAGAACATTGTACTGCATTCATTGTTCTACTTGTACTATAACAGCTGAAGTTTATAGTAGTGTTTCAGCTGTGTGTTTGTTTTATTTTTCAGGTTTAACCCTTTACCCAATGAATCGTCCGCATCCGCCCGCGTAATATGCAATTTCAGCAGCTGAAAAAATATTATTTTTCGAAAAATTTCAACAAAACCATATCATGTGACCCCTCTTTGGAACGAGCTCGTTGAGCTTGTTCCAAAGAGGGGTCACATGATATGGTTTTGTTGAAATTTTTTGAAAAAATTTAAAAAATGATATTTAAAATAATAAATTTTGAAATTGTCTGCGTTGGGTAAAGGGTTAATGCATGGTAGGCCTAAATAAAAAGATCATCATGGCAAAAAATGATCCAATCTAATTTATTTCATTACCGTACCGACCCATCAGTAAGCCCACTCTCGTAGATAAGCCCACCACCCCCAACTTTTTAGAAAACATATTTTTTGGGGGTATCACCCCAAAATAAGCCCACCCATATTTCCCTGAATTAAACTTTTGACTACAGATACCGGTTACCACAAAAAAAAATGCACAAGAAAATTTCAAATGTTATATCAAAATAAAATTATGTGAAAGTGTTTTGGAGTTGGGTTTTTTTCTCAATTTAATCTTTTCACATTTTCAGCTTTAAAAATCAAAATTCCCAAACTCCATGCTTTTGTGTTATTTATTATTGTCAGCCCTCATGTTTATCAACTTGATGTTGAAGACGAATGGGAACTTCCCAGTTCATAAATTATTAATGACAGCGTGACCCAAATTGTTCATTTTTATTAATTTAGAAAATGAGTTAAGAAATTACCTGATGTGATCCCTGCAAAAATTGCTGCTCAAAAATAAATATGAATTAATACCCCCGAGTTATAATATCCAGTTTGATCCATGCTACATGAAAAGTCGTTTTGACAACAAAGCAAGGGAAAGCCATATTGTTTACAACAATGGGGACACATTATGCACACCAGGGCGGTCAGTTTAAATATAGTTTGTTTGTTTGTTTATGAAACATGCCCAAGTGTTTTTATGAAATGCAGTGTATGCAAAATATATTCTCGTACTGTCGCGGTTATGTGAAATCAAAATTATATAAACTCGAAATATATTAAATTAAATAAAAACATAACCTCTCAAGTATAATTAACTTCAGGTGACCTATTATAAATACTATTGTTATGGTTCAAACCAAATTTATCCGTTTTGTGTAAAATTTACCAAGAAGCGATCCACCAATGCAATGTTATGCATACACATGTAAATGCTCTCACGTGAATGGATTAGTTTGTTTGTTTTTTTTCACAATGGGAGTTATGAATACTGAAGGCATCTTCTCTTATGTGAGTAATACAAAACTCAGTTCAAATATTTTTTTAAGAAACACAATTAAAAATGGAGATGTAACAACTGAACAAACATGTTTCCAGGTGAAAACAAACTGACCACGTGCTTCCGATTGAAATTTAAGTCTTGCCTCCATTGTTTTGACTTTCAAGTTTCATGTTCGAAATGAGCGTTCAATATTACTACGCATTTGGGATTCCCCAATTCCATAAATTGTTAATGGTTATTTGGCTAATATAATTCTTGTTGTATTTAATATTTCAGGTGTTGTGATCAGTTTAAAATATTAATTGTTATATAATACACAAATTACTACAACAGTCAATTGATCTGTGTTGTTGTATTCTGTCTCGAGGATCGGCCAGATTAAACTTGATGCTTGTGGCGTCTCGTTTGATCTGGCCGATCTCAGCTCATCAACTCGACGGAATACAACAACACAGATAAACTGACTGTTGTAGTAATCTATATGTTCTGTATTGATTGAAATATAACAGAATTAGATATGGCATGCAGTCCGAGTAATACTTACTGGTAGCCCTACGTTCTGTATTGACTGACTGACATCTAAGGGAATAAGATACGGCAACTGTACAGGTTTGGCTGATTGAAGGTTCTCATTGGAGTGTTTCTTTTCTCTCATCTTTTTGACCCTAGAACAAAAGACAGGAATCAATATGGAACAAAAATGAAACAATGAACCAATCAAAGTTTGTTTGTTTATTGGCCAATATTGGGGTTTGATGATACTTTCAACAGCCTGGGACATATAAGATCAGACAGTTTTATTGGTGGAGAGAGATAGGGTACCCAGAGAACCACTGTGCTGCAGCAAACAACTGTCAAATTCTCCAACGTATGAACTCTGCACATGCAGAGTTCTCAGCAGTAGAAGGCAAGTGCACCATCAGTATACAGTATGCCTTAGTACACAATGCCACCTTGCCCCCATGTGGGCAATCAGGATTAAGGACAAAGGGTAGATGGTGTGGGTCAAGATTGAACCTTTGACCTTCTGCTTTAAGCCTTTACCCAACATAATGGTCAAAACCGGCCAGTGCTATTCTAAAAAAATCGTCAATTAATTTTCATCGTTTTTTTCATTTTTTTTGTCTCAAAAACATAGGTTATGACCCCTTGTTGGAACAAGCTCATCGAGCTCGTTCCAACAAGGGGTCGTAATCTATGTTTTTGAGACAAAAAAAATGAAAAATGTTAGTTATTCAAGAATTTGGTTTGCAAGTGTCGTCTGCTTTTTGTGTTACATAAAGGGTTAAGTGGTAGAGTACTAAGGCGAACTGCACGTCGATGGTGTGCATGTCTAACCAATCTAACCCTGCCTGTGTTGCAGTGCGGAGTTATGATGTTGGGGAGCCGGCAGCTGCTCGTCGTTGCTCGGTGGTTCTCTCTGGGTACTCCGGCTTCCTCCACCCATAAAACTGCCATGGTCATGATTAGCCATTGTGCATAAATATGTGACCTTAAACACCAATAAATAAATAAACAAATATGTACTTTTATTTAATTTTGATAAATGTTCCACCCCATACTTATATTCCCACCTGTATTTTTATTAGAAACACAAGAGTAAAGGGTTAAGAGGGTGAGGTGCACATGTACTACTTTTATTGGAATATTCTATATTTCTGGTAGGTATGTGAAGATTCGTTACTTCATTGTGCAGAACTGTAAAAGGTAGGTTTTGATTGATTCTGTAACAGATTGAGAGAAAAGTGTGGGAGCCAACGCTTCACAAAGCAACTGTTTTACCTCAAGACTAAGAGTTCAAGACCAACTAGGCTGGTTGGTAAATGGCCTTTATACCTCGACTGTCTCAGTGTTCTCAAGTTCTTTGAGATTCACCCACCTTGAATCTCACCCCAGATTCACCTCAGAGCAGTCGACACACAGACTGTGCTTCACCCCAGAATCCATAATGCCACCAATTGCTGAGCACTGGTCAATGGCACCAATGGAACTGATTGAGAGAGAAGAGCAATTACACAACACCAATGATGCATTTACAAGAAATGCAACTTGCAGAATGTCATCAATGTACACTTACACATGACCACTCAATCAGATCTACATAGTAACCTTACCACATTGGCTGATACGAATCATAAACATATTACCAGTCCTGGAAATGAGATGGGTGCGAGTGCAATTGCTCTCATCAGCACCTGTCTTTTCTCTTTTACGAGATCTAAAAAATGCACTCGTTGAAAAATATTGTGGAGCACTAATTTTCTGTGAGGGCATATAAATGTGTGTTGTTTTGAGAAAGCAGCACTCTGCAGCCAGCGGCAAGTTACTGTCATAATTCAGCAGTTCATTATACATTTAGCCCCTTGAACCCGATCGGCCGCTTTTCTGGCCAGGAACATGATACATGTGCATCATAACGTCATTAAATAGTATGGCTGTTCAGTAAATGTCTGGGGTAGAGCAATCAATATTTTCAACGTGCAGCCCTGAGGCTGCACGTTGAAAATATTGATTGCTCTACCCCAAATAATGAATATGGACTCTTCTAATTGCTGCCATTGAACTGGCATGGAAGATACCACTAGAGTTCAAAGGGTTACGGTTTCTGGTGTTTGATGACAGTATTCCCTCGAAAATTTAAATACTAACATTTTATGGGTGCAATTTACTCCCGTCTCTGAATTCATGGGAGCTTAAAACTGCACCCGTCAATTTTGTTCATTTCCAGCCCTGTATTACCAGGCTTTCCGCACAGTTCATCACCTGGAACACCAATGCACAGACTAATTTTACCACCTATGTATCAGTCTCTGAACCATTATATCAAATACAGTACTACCCCAACCACCATGGGGAGACACACCGTGTCTACATAAGACAATTTTCAGTACTAGGACCACCAATGCACAGAATGATTTTACCTCACTATCTATCAGTCCCTGAACCACCATTGTATACAGAACCCCTACCTGGAGACACATACCACAAGAGAGACATACACATGCATTTTCAGTACTTGGACCACCAATTATCGGTCCCTGGACCACCATTGCATACAGTACAACCCCTACGGGGAAGACACTCCCTGTGTCTTCCAAGGACTATTTTCAGTATTTGGACCACTAATGCACAGAATGATTTTTCCTCAGTCTGTATCAGTCCACTTATCTCCATTGAATACAATACGACCACTACCAGGGGGGAGACACCCCAAGTCTCCACACATCCATAATCAGGACTTGAACCACCAATCAATGCAGACTGATTTTACCTCACCATCTATCAGTCCTTGGATCACCAGAAACAGAAAAATGGATGGAAGGGAAAGATTGGGTGTTGTCCAAATTCCAATATCCACCCCAGGTTTCTACCAAATTCGACTGCCCATGCGATCTCAATTTCTATTAAGGGCCTATATAAGTAATGAAATTTTGTTTATTTTGAAAATTCTCACCTCCGATATTCCTTCAATTCAAATTAAATATACACAAAATGTACATCAAAATGAAGGTTGGGATGTATAGAACACGAAACACATGTGTAATCAACTCATAGAGTCGACTGTAGGCACCACTGGTTCCTGGAAGTCTGCTGCCGTATTCGCACCAGAACTGATAATTTAATAATATTTCACGAAAACAACTTGTGGCCAAATGTGCTTTACATATCCAAGAACAAAGCTAGGGGATAAAAATTCTTCAAAACACGGCGACAGAGCTGCATTGGGGAAAATGCCAACGCCTTTGCTTTTGTTTACGTATGAGTATACTTTCGATTTCCGGCCGACGTCATTGGACAAAAAAAGGCATGTAAAAACAATGCCGTATAAAATCAAATAATGAAAAAGATCGCCTTCATACAGTGTACTGTTATTAGATAGAGATTGCACAGTTGCCATATTCAATGCAAGGTATCATGATACCTGTTGAAATTTCTTAGAATTACGATTTTGTTTTTTTGATGGAAATTCGTGGTAACGAGTGATTTGCGCATGTCTGTCGAGCATGGAAACCATCTTCAATAAAAAATGCAGACAGTGCTGTCCTTTTCAAAAATGCAGACCTATCGCTGTATTCGAAAGTGTTTTGAATTCCTAGCTTTGTTCTTGGATATAAGAAGCACATTTGGCCACAAGTTGTTCTGATGAAATATTATTTTATTATCAGTTCTGGTGCGAATACAGTAGCAGACTTCCAGGAACCAGTGGTGCCTCCAGTCGACTCTATGAGTTGATTGCATATGTGTTTCGTGTTCTATACATCCCAACCTTCATTTTGATGTATAATTTGTGTATATTTAATCTGAATTTAAGGAATATGAGAGGTGAGAATTTCAAAATAAACAAAATTTCAATTACCTATTACCAGTGACTGGAAAGCACAGGTATTTAATTGTGATGCGTGTTTATGACCCATAAAAGCCAGACATGAATTCTATCTATGGTGACTGGAAAGCACCCACCACAATTACCTCCCATGAGTGCAACATCCATGGGCACCCAGCCCTAAGCTACACACCCATCCTTCTACCAAGGAGAAGCAACACAAACACCACACGGGAGTTGCAGTATGCCAATACCTTAAAACCAAATCCTCCCCCTCATGAAGGGATGGAGGCCACAGTTTGGCACAGAAGCGAACACTTCAGTACATGGACCACTCACACATGGACTGATAACGTACCCCAACATATGATCACGCCACCTTCAGTGCCCCCACTCGTCTCGCTCACACAGATGAGGCCACCATGACCCTTCCTGTCTCACACCACTGACAGATATCTGCACCTGAAGCTTGCCAGCGAGCCTACTTACTGCTACCTCCTTTATTAATCATTAATCAAGTATTGCATGCAAAAGCGACTTGAATGTTTGGGCAAGTCAATCAATAACTTTAACGCAATATTCCAAAACAGAATCCAAGTAGTTTCGGATGTGGAACCTCCCTGATGATAGAAAAGAGTTCAAGAGAAGACACTTCATCCCTTGAGTTCCAATGTGTTCTATGTGCCTGTTGGCACATAGAAAACACTGGAACTCAGGGGACGACTTGTTAGGATTCTGAGAACCAGGCCTTTAAATTTCACCAAACACATACTGGTAACCGGTTTCCCCAAATCACATTATTTATTTATTTATTTATTTATTTATTTATTTATTTATTTATTTATTTGGGTTTAATGAGACACTGATCCCAGAGGACTCCTAAGAATAACCGGTAACCGGTTTCTCCAAATCATATTATTTATTTATTTATTTATTTATTTATTTATTTATTTATTTATTTATTTATTTATTTATTTATTTGAGTTTAACAACACTTTGATCCCCGAGGACCCCTAAGAATGATCAAATGAAAGTTAGGCTGAACCCAATGGAGATACTCACAGACATAGCATTTTGTGGTGAGAGGAGTCATGCAAACTATTGCAGATTTTTTGCAAGTTAAGGAGCCTGACATGCTGTTTACTACTGCACTGACCCATGTCTAAGCCCAGGGGGTGCTTGCAGTGGGTTGGAAACAAATCGAAGGGTGGTCTTAAACATGAAGACCTGAGTCTGTAACTGAGTTTTTCTTGAACAATACTGAAAAAAATGATGATCCTACTTCATTCACTTTATGAACGAAATACCAAATCAATATTGGTTTTCAGAATCGTTTGTCAAATCGCCAATGAGTATGTAACATGTTTTACTTTCAGTGATCAATTATTTAATTACGTTTACTAATATTTCAGCTGATCAGTGAATAAAATTTTATGTTCTTAACGCACAAAAAACTGAACCAAAACCAATTTTTTTTTCGGGAAACTGAACCAAAACTGAATCTGAACCCAATGGCAAAGGGAGGAATACGTTGTGTTCTCAATGTCATATTTTCTCCCTTATCTCCGAGTCAAGAAGGAAGAAAATGTGACAATGAGAACACAACATAGATCAGATGGACTTTATTCATTAGTTACTCTAATTTACAGGCCTGACATTCTTTAGGAGTGCAGGAGTGCTGCACGCCTAATGTACGCCTAGAAAAAACTGAGGAAGGCAATTTTTTGCACCCCTTGATTTTCTGGAACGCCAGACCTGTTTGGGACTGCCTTTAATTACAGTTTCGTCCCCTGAGTTTCAATGTGTTCTCTGTGCCTACTGGCACAGAGAACACATTGGAACTCAGGGGACAATTTGTCAATGTTGCATTGATTCGCAATAATTCATGACCCATTCTGTGTCGCATTTAGATACATTTTGAGTGTAGACAGTCACATAAGAATTGAATACAACCTTTTGAATAATGAGAAGATGTGTGTGCCAATTTTTCCACTATGTAGCTGAATTTAGTATAATTTTTTAGTCGCAATATTAATAGTGAATATAACCAAAATAGCATACAAGATTTTGCATTCAAAATTCCGGGTGCAATTGCACTCCCAAGCAATCTGAGGAGGGCAACTGTTTTGCACTCCTTGATTTTCGAGATTGCCAGGCCTGAATTTATGTTTTTTACTGACTCAATAGGCTTAGAAACTGATCCTCTGGAATCCTTAAGAATGAACCCAATGGGTATATTTATTTATTGGGGTTTAATGACACTTTTGACAGCCAGGATCACCTCATGTCAAATAGTTTTACGGGTGGAGGAAGTTGGAGTACCCAGAGAGAACACTGAGCAATGGCAAGCAACTCTCAGATTCCCCAATGTACTAACTCCACACAAGCAGGGTTAGCATTGATTGCAGACAAGTGAACCACTGACGTGCAGTACACCTTAGTACACAACATCACCATGCCCCCATGTGGGCAATTGGGATTAAGTGTCTTGCCAAAGGACACAATGCGATTGCCGAAGGTGGGTTTCGAACCGAGGACCTCTCGGCTTGCAGCCTGCATTTCTACCTACTGAGCCACTGCGCTCCCAATAGACATACTTACATACGGAACTTTTGGGGATGAAAGTTGGGAAAAGGGTTAATAAAGACATACACAACTTACCGCTTATCAATTTTCAATTTTGTTACATGAAGATCCATCCTTCCCGATCAATATCATGCCATTATAAGATGCCAAATGATGAGTTTCTAGCATAGAGCTGCCATTGGTCTATCCAGTATTACATTTTGACCACCAGTGACAACTGTTCTGAGGAAATCAACGCTCACACCACGGAAGACTAATTAGCAATGAGAAAGTAATTTGAGCTGGTCAGAGACCTCTAAATCATCTCTCTTGCGTAGTTACTTCAAATGTGGATGATTACCTGTTGAAAAACAATAAGAGGTGGCAAAGTCATAAAACATGTAATTACTGTATGTTGAGGAAACTTAACCTTTATATGAATGTAATACAAGACGGACAATTTACTGTCACTCTAATTAAGATGAGTTCGGTAAATTTATATGCCAGAGTAGATAACTACTTAACCCTTTGAGGCTCTGACAACTAGAGCTGTAGGTTAACCGAAACCGAACCGAGGTTTTTAGTTTTTTTAAAAAACCGAAACCGTCGACATCCCGTAATCTAAGGTTTTTCCTTTTTTATTAAATACTCTCTTGCTGCAGAAATTCACAGAATGTAGCCATCCCAGAATAGTGAGAGTACCCAGACACTGCCAATGGCAGTGTCTGGGTACTCTCACTACTCTGGGAAGGCTACATTCTGTGAATTTCCGACATTTCAGTCTAGTTGTGTTTGCAGCTTTCCTCAAGTTGCGTGTAGGTGTCAGACCTCGAAAAATGGCCAAGCACAATAAAAGTTCTGTATATTTAGGTAATTATTATATTGGCCTTCCTGGTTCTTCATGTATTATAGCTTATTTCGGGCATTCATTGAGTTTCACTCAATTTCACTACCATTCAGTTATGACTCCGGACATAAGAATGAGTTTTATTGAATTTTACTTGGCCTCATGAACAAACCAAAAACCGAACCGAACTGAGGTTTTTCTCCATCTGAAAAACCAAAACCGAAACCGAACAAGAAATTTAAAAACCTACAGCTCTACTGACAACAAATGTAACAGGCAATGTACGAAACCTTTTCAACCCTTTAGCCAACGTAATGGCCAAACTGACCAGCAATCCTGAAAATAAGCAATCTGTCATTTGCAGAATGAGGTCCCCAGAGGGTGAATTTGCTGATGCTATCCCATACAGTGGGCCAATTTATCCTCTGGGTACCCCTTTCTGTTTAGGTTCAGATCTTGATTCAGACTGAGGCTCACAGAGGGTAAATTTAGTGATGCTGCCCTGCTGTGCAGGGTAGCATCTCTAAATTCACCCTCTGGGGACCTCATTTTGCAGATGACAGTCTGCTTATTTTCTGGCTTGCTATTTAACTCTTTGAGGCTTTGACAACAAATGTAATAGGCAATGAACAAACCTTTTCAACCCTTTAGCCAACGTAATGGCCAAACCAACCAACATTAATGACTATTCGCAAAATCACCATTCAATTTACATTATTTTTTTCATTTTTTGCATAAAAACATTACTTATGATCCATCATTGGAACAAGCTCAATGAGGTGTCATAAGCAATGTTTTTTACGCCAAAAATGGGGGAAAAAAACTAGTTATTCAAGAATTTTGTTTGCAAGTGTTGTTGTCTGCCATTCATGTTAAGCGATGTTTAGGTTAAACTAAAACTGACTCGAATATAGATTTTGATCATATTTTATTCCTTTTTTTAATTTTCAAAATTCAAGAATTTGATGGTGGAAGGATATTTTTTTCCATGATACTTGTCTGTCTCAGGCAAGCGACTTAGATCAATAAGAAAAATTAAATAAACTAAAGTATATTTATGCCCCCTTATAAATTAGGCTATCTTTTCCACTAAAGCTCTGGGGGCCATTTTATTTCTTTGCATTCACTTGAAAATTTGAAGAAATAAAAATTAACAAAAGTAAAAAACAGTGAAATCAGAAAATAAAACCCTCATCCCTGCTGCATCAGTGCTTCATTCAGAGGTGTACTGCCATGCTTGTTTATCTATGACACACCTTATTTTCAACTGCGGTACACTTTATCTCATGCTCCAAATATATCACCAGTACAATATATCTAAAAATAGGCCGATGAAATCATCAGATGTGTACCCATACGCGCAACTAGTAGAAATCTGTATGACGGAGGGCCACCCCGGATGCCGACATTATGTACACCATACATGGTATGGGTACATACAGAAAATGATTGGAGGAGTGCCTAATTTGATGGATAAAGGGTTAATATCTCTGGATCAAATTATTAGATTTACATAAAAAACTATACAGCACAGCACATCAGTAACCTGAATAAATATATAAAGTAACCTGATAATCAGATTAATATTTTTTGAGTTATCGCATGCCGAAGAAATGGGTTGGAGGAGTTCTCAATTTGAAGGTTAAAGGGTTAATATCACAGGATCAAATTATCAGATTTACACCAAAAACTATACAGCTCGGTACATCAGTAACCTGAACACATATATGAAGTAACATGACAATCGGATTGATCTTTTTTGAGTTATCTCATGCCAAAGGGATTGGAGAAATTTTCAATTTGAAGGATAAAGGGTTAATATCTCAGGATCAAATTATCAGATTTACACCAAAAACTATACAGCTTGGCACATGAGTAACCTGAACACAGATATAAAGTAACTTGACAATCCAAGCAATATTTTTCAAGTTATTGAATGCCAAAGGGATTGGAGGAATTTTCAATTTGAAGGATAAAGGGTTAATATCTCAGGATCAAAATAACAGATTTACACCAAACACTATACAGCTCGACACATCAGTAACCTGAACACAAATATAAAGTAACTTGACAATCCAAGCAATATTTTTCAAGTTATCGAATGCCAAAGGGATTGGAGAAATTTTCAATTTGAAGGATAAAGGGTTAATATCTCAGGATCAAATTATCACATTTACACCAAAAACTATACAGCTCAGCACATCAGTAACCTAAACACAAATATAAAGTAACTTGACAATCCAAGCAATATTTTTCAAGTTATCGAATGCCAAAGGGATTGGAGGAATTTTCAATTTGAAGGATAAAGGGTTAATATATCAGGATCAAATTATCAGATTTACACCAAAAACTATACAGCTCGGCACATCAGTAACCTGAACACAAATATAAAGTAACTTGACAATCCAAGCAATAGTTTTCAAGTTATCTCATGCCAAAGGGATTGGAGGAATTTTCAATTTGAAGGATAAAGGGTTAATATCTCAGGATCAAATTATCACATTTACAGCAAAAACTATACAGCTTGGCACATAAGTAACCTGAACACAAATATAAAGTAACTTCACAATCCAAGCAATATTTTTCAAGTTATCGAATGCCAAAGGGATTGGAGAAATTCTCAATTTTAAGGATAAAGTTAATATCTCAGGATCAAATTATCAGATTTACACCAAAAACTATACAGCTCGGCACATCAGTAACCTGAACACAAATATAAAGTAACAGGACCATCAAAGCAATATTTTTCAAGTTATCGAATGCCAAAGAAATGGATATGGACGCCCGACGGACGGATGGATGGACAGACGGATGGATGGACGGACATTCTTACAAATGGCTACTTATGTGGCTATTTTTATGGGACTTCAATAAAATGCATGTCCATTATATTCAAACAAGTGATTTTGGGGAAACATTTTGGAGTGGTAGCAAAGCCTGACCCTACCCTTTACTGACCCTAACCCTACTCTCCCACCCCCAATTCTAAACCCCACCCTAGACTAATGAAAATTCAATATATTCCTAGTCTATTTTAACTAAAATGCATGTCCATTGTATTAAAACAACTTTTTGGGTGAAAAATTTTTGGGGTGGTAGCAAACCCGAACCCTACCCTTTACTGACTCTAACTCCACCCCACCCCAACTCTAAACCCCACCCTAGCATAATGACATTTAACTATGTGACTAGTCACATAAATTGCGGTAGTCACCTAATCCCCATTTCTACCAACAAATAGCCACCTAAACCCCATATGTCTGCCCGGAAGGACGGACAGATGGACGGACAGACGGATGGACATTCTGACATGTTCTTACTTGTGGGGTTTTTCCCATGTTAAACCCTAACCCCCACAAGGCCAAAAAATTAACCCCACAAGTGGCCACTGTACTAACCCAACCCCACAACTACCACTGACCCTAAATTGTAAACTCCACAATGTACCTCTGCTAAGAATGGACGGACAGATGGATGGACAGGCAGATGGACAGATGGACAGACAAAGGATGGACGAATGACAGATGGCCACCCCGGATGCCGGCATTATGTGTACCATACATAATATGGGTACACATAAAAATGAGTACACCACACCCACAGAAATGATTAGATATTATAAATTATTGTGATCAATCTCAGTTAAGTCAAATACCGGATCGTAGTGTGCAAAATCTGAAAAATTACTCTAACCGACTGACCGTTCACGTGGGTTGGAGATGGCTAACCGAGTGCTCGGCTATGTAAAAATTCTTGGGAAACTGCATTTTTATCATTAACAAGTATTCATATATTGCATGGAATCGAAATATATATAGCCTCTTATGGCAGAAGTCTAAAAATCTATGATGACACAAAGTTTGCTCAACTGGTAGAGTGCTAGAAGCTCATATTTGGGCTTTATTCTGATCTGCAGGTACCTAAAGTTAAAGGCTTAATATTCTGTGGAGGCTCTTCATATTATGTTGTAAATAAAATTACTTCATTTCCATCGATTTGCATTGTTACAATTCATGGGAGAGTGCATTTAGGCACTCTCCCATGAATTGTAACAAAACAAAAATGTGTGAACAAATTTTGAGGCTGAGAAAAAAAATTTGCACTCTACCAGTTAAGTGACTCAGACTTTACCATTCAAGATGCAACGTTTGGCTAACTGGTCATCCATTTGCATAAATTTAAATTTGCGTAACCACCACGCTAACGAAACGAGCGTTCTCATCAAATATTGCACACTGGGATCGACACTGCTAAATACATCTCTAAAAATAAAATATTACCCCCACATATCAAAACGTGACAGAGCCTTAGAATTAAATTTTTAATTTTACTCCACCTTATCGGAATTTACCTACTATACTTTTTTCTGGAATGTGACAGGAACACAAATATTTTTTTTTTTTTGGAGCGAAGTGATAATTTTTTCAGTATTGGTAATTATTTTCTTTTCTTTTTTTTAACCCTTTACCTGACCCGAAAAGCAGATGACACTTGCAAATAAAATTCTTGAAGCACTAATTTTTTTTATTTTTTGGCATCAAAAACATAGCTTATGACCCCTCTTGGAACAAGCTCATTGAGCTTGTTCCAATGAGGGGTCATAAGCTATGTTTTTGATGCCAAAAAATGAAAAAGTAATAAAAATTGAATGGTAAATTTTGTGAATAGCACTGGCCAGTTTTGGCCATTATGTTGGGTAAAGAGTTAAATATTTAAATATTATATTTTGAATTTTTTCCCCCCAAAAATTCAACAAAACCATATCATGTGATGCTCATGAAGATCTCTTTTTTCAAATGTTGAAATTGTTAATTATACGGGTGGATGCAGCCGATTCATATGCTAAAGGGTTAACTATTTTCTCAAATCAGAAATTTGCGATTTTTTTCAAGTATGAGTATGGGTATGTTTTGACCATAACGATCCATGTATTTGAAGATAAATAAGCATATTCATGTGATTAAGACACATGTAGGAAATGGGTCCCACAAAAAATAAATGGGTCCCGCAAAAAATATTTGTGGGATCCCAAAATGGGTCCTGCAAAAAATAAATTTGTGAAACCCTGCAATGCAGGTAGCAGACATTACTTGCTAAATAAATTCATGAATTGCTAAAAATTTTCAATTTTTGTCTAAAAAAAACATAGCTTATGACCCCTCAATGAGCTCGTTCCATCGAGGGGCCATAAGCTATGTTTTCAAGACAAAAATGGAAAACATAATAAATTTTGCAGATTTGGAGATTTCTGTATATAACACAGGGCTTATATTTCATCTATATTTGGAGGAATCCATTTGGATTCTCGCAAAAATAGTTGCAAGAATCCAAACCTGCTATCAGTGTCCCAGGATCCCATGAGGCCACCATAGTTGAGCCCTACTGTATACACATGTTAACCCTTTACCCAACACAGCTTTTTAATTTTTAAAACATCAATTGAATTTCTGTTAAAATAAACAATATTTACAAATAAAACCTTACAAATATGGATGTCATTGGAGCCAGTGCAATGACAGCCATATTTGTACAACTTTATGGACAAAGAAAGTGTCAAGATATTTCAAGTCATGTTAGCCTTGTATTGGTTAATTTGCTGCCGTTATGTTAAGTAAAGGGTTAAACTGACTCAATTCTTTTCACACAAATCCTAGGAGAGGTGCAGCAAGAATCTACATGGATTCTCGCTGGTTCTGTTGCGCAAATCTTTGCGTGAATCGATTCTCGTCAAAATATAAATCCTGAAAGTGCTGGCCAGTTTTTGTCCATATAGGGTAAAGGATTAATGCTGTAAATCACCAATGGTATGGCAATTATTCAGCTACCTATTAGGGCAAGTGATTAATCGGTTAAGCAAGGTTAATCCATGTGATTAATTGATCAAGATGTGATAGTTTCCCATTATAATAACAGAACTGATATGTCTTTTGTTAATAATTATACACGATTGATATTTTCCTATAAGTATTTTTTCTTATTTAGAATGAGCAGACTTTGGCTTGTGTCAGCACTCCTTTGCACTGAGTAACCTCTGAATGTTCCTGTAAACATGTTTACAGATATTGTTACACAGAATCTATTTTTAGTTCACTGTACATGTACATTTAACTCACTGGCTGTTTAAGTAGGTCACCGTTGTCTACTTGAAATTAGAATTAGCTAGAAGCTTAATAAGGTGATTTTAACAGGCCTGGCATTTTCAGGAGAGCGATTTATTCGCTCGCCTATTGCTCTCCTTAAAAAAATTGAGGAGAGTGAAAAATAGCCCTCCTAGCCTTAGAAAATAATGATTACCACAACAGCCTATTCCTAAAACACACAGGTTTTCAGATCTCTGTAATGTTAGTGATCTCTGCAATATGGCCACACTGCCCCTCTACACCTCTGGGCCTTATCAAGGCCCGGAGGTGTGGGAGGGGCAGTGTAGCCGTCTCACAGAGTCTACCTGGTTAGCAGCACCAAATAAAATGTACAAAGCCCACTTGGCAGAATTCATTAATAGTACAACTTCATTTTGCCACTTTTAGCTTTTTGTAGGCTTGAGGAGAGCTAATCGCTCCCCTAGGCCATGTGAGGAGAGCGATTTTTAGCCCTCCTGTATTTTTAAGAATGCCAGGCCTGTTTTAATCATCCAATCACAACTAACAGAAAATTGAATATTAAAGAAGTTTCTTATTCTGGAACTTTCTGTGTGAAGACTATATAAAAATTCAGGCATTCTTTTCATATAGACATTCTCAGGCCTTTAAATTCTTCCCAAATAATGACGGTAAACCAGGGTTGGCTGATTTAAATCAATTGATTTAAATCATTGATTTAAATCAATGATTTTTTGGAAAAAAAAACATTGATTTAAATCAAAAATTAACAAATATTCAGAAATATTTTCAAAACAAGTTGGAAATGAGCTGAAACAAGATGGAATGCATATTAGCTGTTGAAATATAGTTATTAGCCCTTGTTTATGACAGGTAGAACTAATCTATGGAGTGGGAATATACATCCCATTGTGTCTTGACTGCTGAAACATGCTGCAGGGAAGTTAAATGTTCCCCAATTTTTTATAAGTTTATATAATTTTCGGCTAACATGAATAAAACTATATTTTAGTGAGCATAGATTTTAAACCATATATATGATAATCTTTCAATAAATCTGTCAAAAATATGAAATCAACTCCAAGAACAACAACCAGTGATTTAAGTATCAAAAGTATCAAAAATGATTTTCAAGAAATCATCTTTCTTCCAGCAATGCTGTAACAATGAGAAAACATGAGTTTCAATGATTCCTCTCTATTTCCATCTATGCCAAATCTCTATTCTGTGCAAAATATATTCTGGAATTCTTCTCCTCATACATCCTTTAAGACTGAAATGGTTAACACAGGTAAATGTTTTAGTATCAGTTATTTGTGGCCATTCTTTGGGCAGCCATTGATACAAACTGCTGCCAATACACTCAGTTTCTTTTATCTGAAGGAATCATTTGAGAAAAAGTAGCCTCTGGTGAATAATTTATAGTTTGGAAACAAAAATCAAATAAATCGATTTTAAAATTTTTTTTTTAAAATCACCAACCCTGCAGTAAAAGCTATGCCCAAATAAGATAATTGCACCAAAATAATGCAAAGTTTGAAACTTTTTCCAAAGTTTTGCAGTATTTTGGCAATATGTAGTTTGGCCAGGTTTCCTTGATGCTTGCAATATATCTTAGAGCTTACCTTCGAATCAAAAAATGCAACACATAAATAATTTTTAAAAAACCCTCAGAGTTCAACATAGAAAAGCAATCGGCGGCGACAGTGTCGTATATAACACTGTCGACGCTGATTGCTTTTCTTTGGCAAATTCTAATCTATATGATCATGCACTTAAAGATGGAGATCTATCATATATATTCATGTCTGTGGCATTTAAATAGGACTTTGCATCGACATTGGGAAACTAATAAGCCTTCTTGAGTGAACTTACATCAAGGGGTGGTGGAAACCAGTGATAATGGTGAAGACCTATAACAAGGGTTTGTAGACTATCGTTTTAAGAGGGGGACCTGAAACCTAAAGCAGATGCCAAGAAGAAGAAAATGCTGGCGCTTTTTCTCGAATCATGCAGGCCACAATACATGTGATCCATATTTGCCATTGTACACAAATTAGAGGTCTGGACATTCTATTCATCTCACAAGACATTCTTTTCATATAGACGTTCTATTCATCTCACAAGGCATTCTTTTCATATAGACATTCTATTCATCTCAGAAGGTATTTTTTTCATATAGACATTCAATTCATCTCACACGGAATTCTTTTCATATAGACATTCAATTCATCTCACAAGGCATTCTTTTCATATAGACATTCTATTCATCTCACAAGGTATTCTTTTCATATAGACATTCTATTCATCTGAGAAGGCATTCTTTTCATATAGACATTCTATTCATCTCACAAGGCATTCTTTTCATATAGACATTCTATTCATCTCAGAAGGTATTTTTTTCATATAGACATTCAATTCATCTCACACGGAATTCTTTTCATATAGACATTCAATTCATCTCACAAGGCATTCTTTTCATATAGACATTCTATTCATCTCACAAGGTATTCTTTTCATATAGACATTCTATTCATCTGAGAAGGCATTCTTTTCATATAGACATTCTATTCATCTCACAAGGCATTCTTTTCATATAGACATTCTATTCATCTCACAAGGCATTCTTTTCATATAGACATTCTATTCATCTCACAAGGCATTCTTTTCATATAGACATTCTATTCATCTCACATGCATTCTTTTCATATAGACATTCTATTCATCTCACAAGGTATTCTTTTCATGTAGACATTCTATTCATCTCACAAGAAATTCTTTTCATATAGACATTCTATTCATCTCACAAGGTATTCTTTTTATATAGACATTCTATTCATCTCACAAGAAATTCTTTTCATATAGACATTCTATTCATTTCACAAGGCATTCTTTTCATGTGGACTTTTTATTCATCTCACAAGGCATTCTTTTGATAAAGACAGCATTGAAATGAAATTATTTGTGTAAACATTCAGCATATCATTGAGCTTTGAAGATTATTATTAGAGGACAGTGCATTTTTATAGAAGTGCTGAATTTATATATATTCTCTGGAATATCTTTGTGTATTGGAAAAGTGTTTCCAAGAGAGAAGTTTGAAGAGAATTTCCTTTTGAGAAAAGCCAGGATTCTACCGGATTATTTTAAACTGCCTTTGACTCCAATACTTATTGCATATTAGTTCGATTTGAATTTGTGCTGAGCACTTCATTGGAATTTATTGGAGACTGCTGAAATTTTGAGTTTTGAGTGAACATTTCATTACAACTTATTGGATACTGTTTCTGCAGACACATTCTTGGACATTATAATACTAGCTGGAAAGTTTCTTCATCACTGGATTACTAGATTCTATTGAACTTTATTTTGGACTAATTGATAAGTATTTCTGCTTTTATTTTCTGTAAACCAAATAGTGTAAAAGATTTTTGTATCATATTTTTCATATTGTTTTTTTTTTTTATTAACCCTTTACCCAACGTAATGGCCAAAACCGGCCAGCGCTATTCTCAAATATCGCCAATTAATTTTCAAAATATTTTCATTTTTTATCTCAAAAACATAGGTTATGACTCCTCGTTGGAACGAGCTCGTCGAGCTCGTTCCAACGAGGGGTCATAACCTATGTTTTTGAGACAAAAAATTAAAAAAATTAGGTATTCAAGAATTTTTTTTCCAAGTGTCGTCTGCTTTTCATGTTAGGTAAAGGGTTAAATTTCAGATCTGATTCTCAGATTTCTTTCTGTTACCATTACTGTTGTTTTCACACTGTAACAAAGAAAACCCTTTAAACATTTCAGCTGTAAAAATAGGTTGCACAGCAGAACTAATTTCAACTAATTTGAATGGCCAGTTTGCCGTTGAAAATTATTCAGCTAACAGGAGTATTTAATTAATGTGGATCTGGTCACTTTCCTATAATCTAGAGAAAAACAGAGCATTTATTTTGTTACATGTTGTTTGACAGAGCTCATGAAACTCTGTCGGACAAGATAGAATAGATTACATGCCTGAATTAGATGTACAGAGGCCTAATATGTCTTTTAACTAGGGACATTTTGGTGATGTCATGGTAATTTCTTTTTTAATCAACTAACGGAACTTTACTTTATAACCCATACACCTCTGCAGTTAATAGGTCAAATTTGTACTGAAGGTATGGTAAATGGGTTGGTGTTTGTGTGTTACAGTACCAGTAAAAATAAGTTGTAGCATAACCACAATAAACTAAGTATACTGCTGCTCCTGCACTGATAAGATCAGAATCATCATTTTCTGGAAAGCTCTCAGTGAGAGCTTTCCAGAAAATGAAGTCAGCTTCTGGTCTCATCAGTGTAGGAAGAGAAAGATATATAGTTTATAGTGGTTATCCTACAACTTATTTTGACTTGTACTGTATTTTCAATTAACAGAGTTATTCATAGAAGAGATATCCAATTATGTGGGGGCCACATAAGGGTTAGACAAAGCAAAGGGTTTTGTTAAAAAGTCTTTGCTACTCTAATAGCACAATTGAAATAGTACAATCTACAGACTTTAGGTTTGCAGGCTATGACTGTGAGTGAAAGTTGGGTTTTGAACTTTTGAATAAAAACAGTTATCATATGTTGGCAACATGATAATGAATGAAAATAAACATGGAAAATTTGAGACAAGGTATTTTTAAATAAATTGAACTTCAATTTGAGCTTGAAGCTAACAGGAGATATTACTAGGCCTCAGTACATCCAATTTGAAGAGTCCCCTAGTATTCTTCACTACTTCAGCTTACCAAAAAATGAACTGATAAAATGATGGAGTGTTACTGCTACTGTTGATGGGGTAAATTTACAGCATTCAGTTTTGGACTAAATTCTAACCAAAACACAACGTCAGCACTCAAAAGCTGCATTTTGCAAAAGTTGACATTAAGCTGTGTGAGCCCTCGAGTCGAGGCTCGAAATTGGGAAATTTTTGTTTCATTATTTTACTGATTACCAGTATTGTTTATTCATACACGTCTGTTTTGTGTGATACTGTTCTTGTTCGAACAACTCGTCATTACTTTTATATCTGCAACATTTTCGCCGGGTATTTTTCCATCAGTTGTTAATATTCATTTGTTGAAAACTCAAAAAGATGCACCACCACACCACCACAATAATTTCCTCGATTGTTTTCGTTTTTTCGTCAAATACCACGTGACATGGATTAAACAAATGGAGTACATTGGCGGCAAATTACAAACTTCCCCAGTTCTCGACGAGAAAGGCATGAGATTTGTGGGCCTATCGAAGAATCAGTGGCGTAGCCAGCCCAAAGCAAGTGGGGTGGACAAACTCGTACAGCCTGGCTTAGAGCCGTTTTAATAGGGAGGGTGGGTGAGCCCCCTTTGAACTTGTAACTGGTGGGGGAGGGGGAGGGGGGCGGTAAAAGCTTTCCAGGCTTTCACATTTCATTATTTTGCGTCCCTAAAATTTGAGCTAGGTAACAATAATCATGGTTTCCACCAGAGGTAAATAAATCGCCCCTAAGTTCCAATGTGTTCTATGTGCCTCCTGGCACACAGAACACATTGGAACTCAGGGGACGAAATGTGTCTGATATGGGGCGGCCAAGGGTCGTTGGTACCACGGACCGACCATGGTTCGGCCCGTGGTTGAAAAATTTTGAATTCCAGGGTTAAAAAATCCCCACCTCCTTGCATCTGAGCGGATATTTTAAGGTTTTTCATGTATTGATGACTGTCTTATTTTTTCACCGCATCAGATATTAGGACAAGCAATCTACAAATCTACAACCTTACCCCCATGGACCTACCCTCTACGATTTTTATGCCAGTTTTGGATATACTTCAAGGGCCAACTTTGAGGGAAAGTGAGGGGGACGTCCCCCCAATCCCCCCCACCCCACCCCCCCCCCACCCCCCCCCCCCCCCCGTGGCCACGCCACTGCGAAGAATCATGTGAAGAGATTGAATATCTTGGAAATTTGTAAATCGACCAAGCTTCTGTTGTTCAAGCTCAGTTTCGATGTGCATCACTTTTTCAGTTCATAGTACGTACTGGGCAAGAGGGGAAGAAACAATCCAAATGGAGACGTCAACACCAGGTTCGGTAGCCAGTGAAGTGCCTTCCTATTTGGCGTGTAGGCCTATCGGGCACACTGATAAAAAAAAACAAAAACAAAACACATTGATAAGCAAAAGTGCATGGCTTCAAAGCCCAAATGTGTCTAAATGATAACATACTATTCTATTCAAATGGGTTAAGGTTCATAAGCGACTCAACAGAAATGATTAACGCTTGAGGGCTTATGCGTAGCCTGTACGGAGTCGATGGCCGCTAATGATAAGAAAAGGATGTTAACCATTGCTGGAGATCCGCTGATAGAACTGTAACGCCAGACAAAGTTATGTTGTTACTATTATTACCACAGTCCG
Source organism: Pictodentalium vernedei (assembly GCA_031216915.1). Taxonomy (NCBI): domain Eukaryota; kingdom Metazoa; phylum Mollusca; class Scaphopoda; order Dentaliida; family Dentaliidae; genus Pictodentalium; species Pictodentalium vernedei. The sequence continues at coordinate 59,054,844 of CM062291.1, read as the reverse complement.
GCGATATGGGTTAATTTCGGTCACGTTACATATTCGCGCCGATGAAAAAAGATTCCATTAGCACCCGCTTGCTCGACACGACGTGACTCGATTTGCTGAACATTACAGTGTTTTAGCCTAGCAGTAAAACTGTATTAATATACTTGAAAACACCCAGAAAAATGGTACTTTTGGTAATTTCCAAAATCAAAATACGTCTAAACAAGGCTAAAACCAATGTCGGTCATTGTCGGAATAGTTCTTTCAATGTGATTGTGTTTGTGTAACGTACGTTACCAACTGTACGTCACCGAAGCTAACAAATGTCATATAAGGATTCTAAAAAATGACGTTTATGTTAACTCACAGTAGCTTCCATGGGAAAAACGTGGATATTTAACCTTTTACCCAACGTAACGGCCAAAACCGGCCAGCGCGATTCTCAAAAATCGCCAATGAATTTTTATTATTTTTTCATTTTTTTGTCTCAAAAACATAGGTTATGACCCCTCGTTGGAACGAGCTCGTCGAGCTCGTTCCAACGAGGGGTCATAACCTATGTTTTTGAGACAAAAAATGAAAAAAATTAGTTATTCAAGAATTTTTTTTGCAAGTGTCGTCTGCTTTTCATGTTAGGTAAAGGGTTAAGTGATTTGATGGATTCATATAAGTGTGAAAATGATTGTATGAGTAAAATATTAAAGTGACATCCACTACATTGGTAATGAATGTTTAGAATGTTAGTGGTATCAAATGTTCGTTACCAAAATAGAAATACAAATACAGGTTTGCTTAAATCTATTATCATTTGATTATTTGAGCTAGGCCTATATTTCATGTGTTATCCATATTTTACTGCCAAATTTGAATAATGCATGGAATGCAAGTATCCTTAGCATTCACTAAAGAGTAACGTACGTAACGTAATTTTCGGCTTCCAAACAACTACCATGTACATGGTATATTATATGCTTTATTGTGGTGTTGCCGTTGTTATTTGTTTATCTTCAACTACACAACTTCATTCAAGTGTGTATTATTAAAGAGAAGTATGTGGGGGGGGGGGGGAGGTCGTAAAAGGAAAGGCGTGCTTCGGTCGCGAGTGTCTAGTATGAAGCAACATAGCGTTTGATAGTCCCGTAATGAACTTTATGGAGAAATGTACAGTCAAGGCGTGAACCCACTGTAAATCCTAAACAATGTGGGTGTGTGGGAGGGTGTTGGTGCTCAGCGTAACTTGTGGAATAGAAGAAAGTGATGCTCTATAATTTATTATGTGCTATACATCTCTAAACTTCAGTGTCCATAGGTGTGTACGCTGTTGCCATACAAGAGTTGTATTTCCTATCCTTGGAAAGTAAAAAGAAACGCCTATAGAGATTCATTAGCCTACACTGTAGTGGAAGGTAGGCTGGGTTCTTCTTCAACCACACGGTGATAGCACTAAATCTTTGCAGTTTAATGATAGCTATTCTAATAGAGTCCTGTGAGACTTCATAGTGACATATACGAGGGAAACGGAACAATCTCCTGCTTGAAGATAGATCTAGAATTCAATGGTGTGTTTCAGATACAAGAGTGTGGTTGTCTAATGGCGTGTATTGTAGTAGCATACAGACCTCCGTGTTATCAGTGTGGGTAGTGACAGATTGTTCGCCCATTTTGAGTACTATGACGTAACTCAGAAAGGTTCGGGCCTCAAGATACCTCTCTTGGGGGAGATACAGAAAACTGTAAGAGAGAGACAGAGAGACAGAGACAGAGAGGCAGAGAGAAGAGAGAGAAATAACGGTTATGGATGGGGGTTCGAGGGTGGAAGGACCGAGAAGAGGGTTAAATTCAGGATAAACGCATATAAGTACACTACGAGGCCACAGTATTCCAGTACTGAAATTAATATATTTGCGAAAGCAGATGCGGACGCAGTGAGATTAGCGCAGAGATGGGGATGATTCATTCCGGTATACAAGAGCTCGGTCCAACGAGGTATTATAAGCTATGTTTTTGACGCAAAAAATGAAAAAATAATGAAAATTGGATAGTATTTTTTGTAAATAGCGCTGGCCGGTTTTTGCGGTTACATTGGGTAAAAGGTTAAGCTTACTTTCTTCCGAACTGCTAATTTTTTTTCAGAATTAAATACAATGATAGCGTCTTTAGAGATAATCTTTATCAGAAAAATATCAGAATCAAGTTTTTAAAAAATAGCTAAGATTTAAATACATTATAAAGAATTTGGAGCAGTGGATGCTCAACAAATAAAACTGCTGTCTAAATACATAATAAATTATCCTCTTTTTGAGTTGCATTTCTTATCTCAAACAGTTTAACGTCACGTCAGCTTGTATAATGCCATTTTTGCGTATCAAATTGAGATGTTTTAATGCAGAAACAAAACAAAAATATTTGTTCTTTTCCCCAAAACTAAATAAAACTTAGTTCAGTGTGGTGACCCAAGGAGGTGGAACAGTCCTTGTAAACAAGTTCTGTTACACTCGTAAAATAGGACTTAGTAACCGACGCCTGTGTTGTAAGCTTTCCAAAACAAAAGAATAGAACCAAAGTGGATTTATGAATGGAACCAAGGCTGGTTCTAAATCTTGTCCCTGATAAGGGACCAAAACCTAAACAATTGTTTTGTATTGAACCCAAACTGATTCTATGTATGAAACCTAAAACTGATTCTATATAGGATACCATTTTTGGATCAAATTCTAAATATTTTTTCTTTTTTGGATCAAAACTGGTTGAACCAAAACTAAGGTGGAACCCAAATATTTTTCCAGCCATTATGAAAGTAGCTACCATTTTGAACAATGACTGCCAGTTGGGAAAACGGACACCAAAGCTACATGTTTTTTGGAAAGGTAAAAGTTTTTTTTTCTGCATTAAATACAATTAGAGAGTTACACAAAATCTCGATTACAAAATACTAGTGTAATATTGTTTTAAATGTGCACACTTCAGGCCTGCTATTTTCAGAATTGTGCGTAACCCATTTGTTGTTCACCTGGTCTGAGCTTTGGTAGCTTTATCATTCGTTCCCCCTGTACTCGATTCAGGTAACCCATTAGGTAACCTAAATATATACAGTGTATGCATCGCAACTGTGCTGATACGTGAACTGATGTCTCAAAGCCAAGTTCTTGCTCCTATGGGCAATATACTGATGAATAGAGATGAGCCCTTAGGAACAACAATGATGCTGTGTTGCAGCAATTCAGATAGAAATTAGTTGCAATTATAGCCTAATCTTGGCATGGGCTAGTATGCTGCAGAAGAGTATGGCATCCTTAACCACTATTTGTGGCAGAGACATCAAATTATTGCCATTTCCTGATTTTGTACCTATGCTACATCTTAAGATGATCAACAATTTGCAATGATGTTGAGCGTCAACCAATCATCAGCATAGGTGTTTGCATCTGCCTGAAGTATAGCTGCTCTGTTGGCCAATAATTGGCCAACAGAGCAGCTATACTTCAGGCACATACAAACACCTGTGCAGCTGATGATTGGTTGATGATCAACATCATTCCACCATTCATTCGTACTAGATCATTCAACTTGGCAAAAATTATGCGTGACCCGGTAACAATTTCGCGCAACCCGTTTTTCGTTCGGGTGTTTTGCATTTTAGGTAACCTCTGCGCGATCCAAACGGCCGTTCGCCTCAAATCGACAGGCCTGCACTTAAATATTCGATTTCACAAAAGTATCTAAATTTGATACGCACTAATAGCGTTATACAAAAGTTCCTCCCTTACGTTCCAATGTGTTATATGTGCCAATTGACACATAGAACACATTGCAACTCAAGAGACGAGTTGCTGCACCGCTAAACTGTTTGAGATAAGAAGATTCAACTCAATAAAGAGAATACTTTATTATGTACTTAGACAACAGTTTTATTTGCACTGCAGCCACCTCCTGAAAGGATTGGGTTTTATATATAAATGAATTTTTCGTTTGGGTAAATAGCCCCGGGTAGTTAACAAGGCAGAGAAATACTCCCTTTAATCTCTTTGAATACGTAATTGGGATGACACAACAATATTACAGAGCGTTAAATCGATGCTAGAATAGCTCTGATGCTTTATCGACGCATTCTCTCTCGAAAAGGAAGATCACACCAGTTTCTCACAATTAGTAATTTTGTTAAAGACTATACAGAACGAAAATTCGTTGAGAACCTCTTTAGGAAAAATCAAATGACTGTTCTATTTTTCGTATTTGTCCCCAATAGCTTGAAGAATAGACCCATTGGCAACAGGGACGTGGCGACAGGGGAGGAGATGTGGGGTGTCACCCCCAATCCAGGCAAACAAAATTAGCTGGAAATTTGGAGGGCAAGTCATGAGTAGTTGAAAGTTCCATCTATCTGGATTTTAGAGCTTCTTTTGTGATGCTGATGATGGTGATCCTTTACTTCCTAAAATCCCAATTCGGTTTCAAATCGGCAAAAATTCCAACTGTTACTATTTACAACTACAGTGTACGCAATATCGAGTTTCATAAGTATGCATGATGTCAGTTGGTACGAGATTTCTATAGTACGTTTACCTATCGTAATAAAAAATATCCGCGAAATCCACTTCAAGAAAATCACATCATGTAAAATCGTTATTCTGAGTTAATTCCATCATTCACAGTTGCAAAATGATGAAACAACCAAAATTGATCATTCCTGCATAAGATCTTATTTAATGTTAGGTCGGTGTGAATTGCTCAAAGTTCTCAGCTTGGGCATTTGTTTAGCACACATTCAATTCCCATAATAATACCAAATAATAATAACTTGATAATTCTTTCATAAATATGTTGGCATTTCAGTTACTAGAATCAATTTTATGCCACCTTTTATGGCTTCATTTTCAAAATGTTTCTCGGAAGTGAATTTCCAACTGGGGGGGGGGGGGGGGACCTGGAGGGATCCCTCCCCCTAGTTGGAAATTCACTACTCTACACCCCCAATCGGACATCTCTAGCCACGTCCCTGATTAGCAATGAAATTACGAGAGCTGGTCTCTTCCCTGGATGACATCTCGAAGCACATCAGATAGTCGGGTGTGTAACATAATACCTTCTCCAATGTAACGTAGTGAAGTTATTTCCACGACAAATGCCCGTTTGTTTAGAACCATAAACTATAGAAGATCGACCTGTCCATTTATTCAGGCCGATTTAACATTTTCATAAAGTACAATACCGGTGGCGAAAGCAAATTTGTACACTGGAAAAAATTGTTCTGTATAGAACCATTTTGTTCATATTGGCTATAACTTGTGAAACTGGCTCTATAATTTCAACTGATATATTTGGGCTCTAGAAAGAACCAAAAATAATAGTTTTGTTCCATTATTTTTATTGTTTACAACTATGTATTTTATGAATATAATAATAATAATAATAATAATAATAATAATAATAATAATAATAATAATAATAATAATAATAATAATAATATTATTATTATTGACTCACCAGTATATTTTAAATGAATATTATAAATGAACATCCAGTAAAATAGTTAAATTTGCACACCTCAGCTGAAGATTACCAAAATTCATGCAAGGTATTAGGACTTAGGAGTAAATAAGATAGGGGTTAAAACCGGTTTGATGTATGGAACCAAACTGGTTCTATACATGGACCTCAATTGCTTCTATAAAGAACCAAAGCTGGTTCTAAAAACCGTCTCTTAGATGGAACCAAAACCTGAACAGTTGTTATATATTGAATTAAACTGGTTCTATTTACGGAACTGAAAACTGATTCTATATTGTTTACCATTTTTGATCCTATCCGGAATCAAACTGGTTCCATCAAAGGGGAAAGTTTTAGAATCAGTTTTACTTCTTTGTAGCACTGTTAATTAATTAATTACCGTGCATGCCCATTATTATTTTCCAACGAAAAAAAATTTCGATACAAGTCTGAAGAAGAAAAAATCAACTATTAAGTACCCAGCACTCCCACCCAAAGTTTAAAGCAAACAATAGCTGTTTTTTCTCCACTCTGGTAGTTGATTTTTTCTAAGGGGATCTATGAGGGCTAACAAGTTCTTTCTGACTGTTGTGTCTGTCTGACACTACTCAGGTGAACTATTATACTGAACTCTCAGTGACAGAAAGACAAGGACCAAGCTGTCATTGTCATACTATATAATAATTATAATTTTAACAGTGGGCTTTCCAGGATATAGAAATAGGTGTTGAGCGACAGTGTCCCACTTTATAGAGACTCGGTGAGACTTAAGCATTTTTTTATAATTATTTTATCGGGTTTACATCAATCAAGACATTGTAGTTATTACATGTACTGTCGTTCTGTTCTCCACATGCAGACTCTATCTGCATCTGTAATCATTAAACGTGAGTTAATCAGGTGCATATCTAAGTCTCGAACCTTAATACTGAACCTTCGGAAAATCGAGCTTTCGGCTTATGTGACCTTCTGAATATCTGACCCCAGTATTGCTGGCACTACGCGGTGAGGGGCGTCGAATTGTCGGACCTTTGGAGAACTGAACAGTCAGAATATCGGATCATCAGAGTATTGGATCAGAATTTAGGATCTTCAAAGTATTGGCCCTTTGGAATATAGGATCTTTGGAATATTGTGCCTCTTCTGAATAAAGGGCTAACCTACCCAATCGCGCATGGGCGTAAATCCCCGAAAAGTTGACATATGCGCTGTACAATTGTGTTAGGAGAATAGTCTGTATAATCACCTCAACAATTTCTGTAAGCCAGGCCTAGCCGAAAATGAAAACTCAAAAATATTTGCGTGTCATCTCGTCCCTTGAGTTCCAATGTGTTCTATGTGCCGACTAGTTGGCACATAGAACACATTGGAACTCGGGAGACGATCTGGTGAAGTATTCGGTTATGTGTTGTTCTTAATCTCATGTATATTGTGTACAGATGGGTTATTTCTGGTATTTGTATTTGCTAGTTAGTCAATATGAATTTATATGATAAATATTCGTGACTTGTCGGAGTACAACTAAGATGAGGCCTACTATGCACGACTCAAGCAATGTTCAAGCCAAAAACAGCCGTGGTTCAATCCGAAGGTTTACTGGTTGAAGTCTTGACAGTGCTTCTGAGGCCTACTATGCACGACTCAAGCAATGTTCAAGGCAAAAACAGCCGTGGTTCAATCCGAAGGTTTACTGGTTGAAGTCTTGACAGTGCTTCTCAGTGACGTATTTTTTCACGGCATTTGAGACTTGTTTCCCGGGTGGCAGCTCCTGCTTTCCGTTTGTGTTGAATTGGTACTCAGTGTATAGTCATTTCACAGTGCACAACAATTACACTATGTGCATGTTCCGCTATCGGACTATAGTTTATAAGCAAATCTGTATAAATCCCAAAACCTAATTGACGAACTCTTTTTCACTACTGACACACATACACAAATATAACTTCACCCAGACACCTCTACATTTTTCGCTGCCTCCAGCCTCCCTCAAAAAGTGGCCGAACTCAAGTTTCAGATTATATTGATCCCCGGTGTGCATCCAAATGAAACTTATAGGGAGAAACAGTTTCATTAAGGTTTTCGTGGAAAAAAAAACATTTGGAAATTTGTGGGTCTACCAAGTATAACATATGGTACGGGAGTGGTACCCTAAACCAGACGGCTGTAAAGAGCCTGAAAACCCTGCAGAACGATGCAGGGGTCGAGTAATGCCCCGGCATTAGAAGCAATCAGGGGTGAGCTTAGGTGGATGGGGATCAAGGACAGGATAGACTTATTGAAACTCGGTTATCTTAATTATTTGGAAAATCTCCCCGACAGCCGGTGGTGTAAAGTAATGTTCCGGAGAATTTTCAACGCAAATATCAAGACAGGGCGGATGGTCCAAGTCGGAGGGAGCTAATAGAGAAATACTCATTGGAGATCTCGGACCTAGACGTACGGGCAAACCAGGGTAAAATAATCAACAGAGAAAGGGTCATGGGGGATGGTAACCTTAATTGGCGATCAAGAGGACTTTGGGTGGCCCGCGTGATAAAGAGAAACGTGGTTTTGAAGAGTACCTTGTTGGCACCTTTGGGGGGGGGGGGGGGTCACTGTTGTTCAAGCTGAGGTCGCAGTTCCCGAAGCTGAAGGGGAAAAATAGGAAAAAACAGTGAAAAGGAGTGCCAGATGTGTAATTTGGGCCTGGTGGAGACCCTGGAACACTTTCTTCTAGAATGCCCAAAATAACAGTCCCAAAACAATAAGATTCACTGGGAGTATAATGGGGAAGTGGGATTGGAGAATGAAGGACATGTGGTTAGTGAGAGACTCAAAGGAGATGGTTAATATGCTAATCGGAGAGATTGGGAAGAATGGGGCAAGTGATGTCACCAAGCAGTTCGTCTCCGAGTGTTGGGAGGAGAGAAGTGTGGGAATAGGGAGGCAGTTAGGAGTACAGGGATAACCAAGGCCTTCTCATCCGAGAACCGCGACAAATCAGTGGCCTGCCAAAGTGTTATTATTATTATCCAGTATATGCGTAAGTGTAGCCTACTCATTACAGAATCTTCATTGAATTTTAAAATATTTTCTCTGGAGAGGTCCCGACCCACTACCACTAGAAAAAAAAAAACATTACTCCTCCCCCCCCCCCCCCCCTCGAATTTCATGATAAGTCTATGGCTCTGCCCCCATGTATGCTGGTGAAAATATAGAACCTTGGCTACGTGTTTGTTGTTATGTGACATATACACACCTTTCTCGCCTCTTTGATCTGGAAAAGTTTCATTAACTCACATAATTATGTTACATGGTTTCTAGTGATGCATTTGCACAGATGTTAAATGCCTTATTAGCTGGAGTCACTGAATGCCTAAATACTCGGGAAATATATCCAACAAAATTTAAAGTCAATTCCACTTTGGTTGACACTGCATCTTACAATAACTCAGCTTTATCATATCTCAAAAGAGTCTGTTAAAAATAAACAATAAAAAGTCACTCAAACTTTCTTTAGCCTTTTTAACTGTTTTAATGTATATTCCAGCATACAGAAAATAAAAGACAGAAGTAGATAGTTTCATTCATTCACTAAATAGATCTTTAATATCATGACATTCATTAAATGGACTTTGTAATCATTTTTAAATTTTTTTTTACCAAGTCCTCTCATCGACGAATATTAAAAGGTCGATTTTTAGTGTTACCGTTACTACCTGAGCGCTTCACCTTGTTCCGGAACTCAACTGAGGCAAACAATGGCGGCAAATAAGGTTGCATTTTTCTTTACTAATTGAAATTCGTTTGTTTTATTATTTTGTCATTATTCTTGATGCGCAACCTCGAGGCACAACCAAACTCTTACCACACTGAAGTCATCAAATGTGTTGTCAAATAGATTTATCAAACACAAATGATATATTCTGCTTGTGTATCCACTTCATCGCCTAAATTCGTTTGATCACTTGGCTTCAGCCCAGCCAGGTGTGAATGTTCCGGTCGGATGAAGTTGTTCATTTTATGATATCATTTGACAAGCAGAAAAAGGGTATAATGAATATAGTTTGATTTTACAGGAATAAAACGCTGAAAACTTCCCATTTACCCTATTTCACATTTTTGTTTCTGCATTTGAACAAGTACCGACCGTTATAGTTCAGCGATCCGAACGTAGTGGCTACCCCTCTACGTTCAGATTCTTCTCATTCAATCCTATAGAAAAAGTTCCCATCAAGTTTTTATGGGAACTGAAAACTCGAAATTAGGAATATATATCAAGCTTTCGCCCATATTACTGGCTGCAATCGATAGTACACGTATTTTCTTACATTTGGGCAGAGTTTATTGATCCAAACTATGTTTTATTCTTTAACCCTTTACCCAACGTAACGGCCAAAACCAGCCAGCGCTATTCTCAAAAATCGACAATTAATTTTCATTATTTGTCTCAGAAACATAGGTTATGACCCCTCATTGGAACGAGCTCGTTCCAACGAGGGGTCATAACCTACGTTTTTGATACAAAAAATGAAAAAAATTAGTTATTCAAGAATTATTTTTGCAAGTGTCGTCTGCTTTTCATGTTAGGTAAAGGGTTAATTGTCGTCATTTGAGTACTCGTGAGGCGTCAACGGAGATTTCGAAATCGGCCATGTTTTTGTATAGATATAAAACAGTAAAAACAATAACCCGGTTATGGCGCCGAAACGAATAGACCTTTTTATCGATGCAGAATTGGAAATTCTATCGCAATTGCACAGAAGGGGGTTGATAATCTGCTCTGTGCGAATGCGGCCGAGTTTGATGACCTTCTCTGTGCGAATGAGATCGAGATTCCGATTCTGCATCGATAAAAAGGTCTATTCGTTTCGGCACCATTACCGGGTTATTGTTTTTACTGTTTTATATTTATACAAAAACCTGGCCGATTTCGAAATCTCCGTTGACGCCTCACGAGTACTCAAATGACGACAATTAAAGAATAAAACATAGTTTGGATCAATAAACTCTGCCCAAATGTAAGAAAATGCGTGTCCTATCGATTGCAGCCGGTAATATGGGCGAAAGCTTGATATATGTTCCTAATTTCGAGTTTTGAGTTCCCATAAAAACTTGATGGGAACTTTTTCTGTAGGATTGAATGGGAAGAATCTGAACGACGAGGGGTAGCCACTACGTTTGGATCGCTGAACTACGACCATTACTGAAGTGGTGACAGTATTGTTGTATGGATGTGCATTTTGCTCTGAAGTATGCAGGCCTTTAGGTTACCCAAATTTTTCACCGTTTACAGGTGCCCCCAAATTAGAGAAGGTGTGAAGACATTAAGAAAAGAAAAATAACTTCCATCATAATGTGACCGTAGAAACAAGACGAAAGGCTTGGCATTAAAACTAACAGGATAAGACTTATTTCTGTTTTTAATGTGCCCAAATTAGAGCAAAATGATGTGCCCAAAATAAATTAATTTAAAGGTTTGAGTATGGTTCCTCCTAAACACTGGATGGCCTTTAGGAGGCTAGGCCTGGTATGATACACATCTTCACGATATGAATCGCGATACAGAGGTCACGATTCGATACGTATCGCGAAACGTCGATACCTCAGATTACTCATATTAAGTCTTGGGTGTATAAAACTACTTTTGAGATACAAATGTACTGATACACACGGGGGTCGGAATAATGGTATAGGATGGAATCCAAGTACAATCTACAGTTTATGATTTGATTTTTCATTGGTGTTGGGAGGTTATAAAATGTTTCCACGGTTTCGGTTTCTACTCAGCTTTTTAAAAAAAGAGTTGACTCCGGTTCGTTTTTTTCTAGAGAAAAATATTCAAGTATTAAACACTATAAACAGTTGGGTTTTTCCCCAAATATTAGTTTTAATAAAAGTTCGAAGTGCAAGTATCTTCCCCGCTCTCTAAATTATGAAATTATATATAGCGCTGCATATGCACAGTGAGCCATTAATTCAGAAGACAATGAAGATTGTTCTCAGAGCCCTGGATATACAGTTGAATAGCATTTGCAGCCCCCTTCCCATGTCCCCACCCCACACCAAGACGAGGAAAATGCTGTGGTAGCAATGCACACCTTGGTTAAAGAAATGCTGAAGGTGCAATGTTGTGAAATGTCAGGCCAAAGAAAAAAGTCTCTCTGTTTGGGGTAACCCAACCAACCCGAAGCAATTATGATGACCCTAAACTAAAAAGTTTACCAAGTAAAAGTCGCTCATTTAGGTCATTGTAACCCTAATTTTTAACAGACTTCAACTGTGAATTTGAAACCTATTTTGAGGTCAAAGCTTTAAAAAAATACATATGGAAATAAATATATCGGACAGTATAAATGCTGAGTTCCATTTCATCAAAGGAAACCGCATTTGATGAACTGATCATTTTGCAGATAGTGTTTTACTGTTGGTGTTAAACTTGAAGGCCATGAAACCTATTGTGTTCAGTTTCATGTATTGATACTGAAGGCAGCTGAAGGCCCCAAATCTTGGCCTGTAGTCTCGACAATGTTTTTAATGCAAGTATAGGGTACAACTGGTTTTTTTTATTTCCATTCAAAGATATACACAGAAATTATTGATAGTGGCCAGCAGATGTGTGGATAATACATGGAAGTGAAGTCTGTGGTCATTTTGGAAATTCGATGTTTGTTTTATTTTTGTCCAAACCAGGTGAATGGGGTGATTTTTATCATTTCATTAATTTGTCATTCGAAGGAAAGTTTATTTAATATATACTAAAAGTTTGCTAAGCACCAAGTATATCCAACTACCTGTTTTACATTTTAGTTGAAATATTGTTATGAAAGTGTATATATTTTATATTTAATTATATCTTTAATGATTTAAGCACAGAAATTGAGATTTTGCTTGTGTTTGACATTATGTTTTAGCTTTTGAATACGATAACCATGGAAATGGATATTATTGGTAAAAGAGGAAATTTTTAAAATTTGCCAAAAAGTTGACGGAGCGAACTGATATGGGTTCAATATCGACTATGAGACCCATTATTGTTAATTACAGCTTGACAATGCCTTTTCATGCTCCCACTCAGGTTCCAGATGGACCTTTGTGGGATGTTCCATTCTTGGACCAGCACGGCACCAAGCTCCTGGACACTTCTTGGTTGGACTGGACAGACTGAAATTGCAAGCTGCAACACATTCCAGACATGTTCGATTGGATTGAGGTCAGGGGATCTTGCTGGCCAGTCCATTAGGGCTGGGCGATATGGGAATCTGAATACCGGTAACGATATCAGAAAAAATATTGCTATATACCGGTATATCGTGCAGTAGTGTGTGAATATCATGAATAAGGGATATCATGAATAAAAAAGATATTTTTGGAGCAAAAGATAGAAGTATCACTTACTGCTCTGGGAAAATGAGTGATTTGAAAGGAAGACCACAATAATCCATGTCTACAAAGTTATTGAACCTATTGTTTAATACGAAAATAAGCCATAAAATTATCATGAGTTTACTGGCTTTCATCTGAATTTGGGATACAAGTAAATTAGTCTTTGTCAATTTAATTCCTGTAAAAACATGGCCAGCCTCTCTTGACTGATAAGCATTTAATTACTGAGCCAGTCAATTGTCACATTGTGTTAATTGCGTATGTGTGGCTTCATGAAAACAGTGACAAACAAAACTTTTTATCAAAACAACGGGTGTCCAGTTGATGGAATTCCGAGGGCCTGGTTTCACAAAGAACCAGTAGTAGCTCCTCCCCTTCTACCTATCTTCCAGCAGTGAACTTACTCAGATGACAATGTCAAATGTCATCTGTCACATGTCAGGCCAGTCGGTCTGTTGATATTAAGTACGCCTCCAAGACGTGTTCACCCTTCACTTTCATGATTGTCTGCAGGTGTCAATCACCAGCCAACAATGTTTTCTCCCAGTGATGGCGTCACACCTCTATCATATTTGACAAAAATTGTTGCACATTTCGCAATTGTGAATATGTGTGATTTGAAACATTTTTGTGTCAGATTGCTGACAACGAATTAAGCGATAAGTATGGCTTGCTGATTACAGTTCAAACAAATGCGACCAGCAGCAGGTGACCATGTTTTTACAGTGTGACAGTCGGGTGTGTTTTCCGCGTAACAACAAACTGTTTATGTGATGTTCACGAAATGAGGAAAGATAAACTTCCTGTATTTTCAAGGCAACTTTCTGTGCGATTTTACGAAAAAACACATGTTGAAATTTTATTATCATGTGACCCAAACCAATATCGTTACAGACGATATACCGGTATTGCCAAAAAATAGATGATATTTAACCGGTACCAATTTCAATACCGGTATTTACCGGTATATCGAAATATCGCCCAGCCCTACAGTCCATACGCTTAATCCCCTCCCTCTGACGGTACTCCCAGACAGCATAGGCAACATGAGGACGGTCATTATCGTCCATCAGAATGAATCTATCACCCACTGCACCTACATACAATCTGACGTGGACATCCAGGATCTCATCAATATACCGCTGTGCAGTCAATGTACCACGGTCAAGGATACAGAGCTCTGTACGTCCATCCCAGTTGATGCCGCCACAGAGCATTATTGACCCTCCACCATAGCAGTCATGCTCAGCAATGTTGGCTGCATGGAATCGCTCTCCTGGTCTTCGCCATACCCTAGAATGCCTGTCTGTGTTGTCTGGGCAGTACCTTGACTCATCTGTAAAAAGGACAGGTCGTCAATCTTCTCTGGTCCATCCAACGTGATCCATTGCCCATTCATATCGTGCCTGGTGGTGGTTCTAGGACAGCTGAATGCGAATACATGGTCTTCTCGATCAGAGACCACCTTCGTGCAACCTTGCCCAGATAGTCTGCGTCGAAACATTTCCCCCAGATGCATTCTGAAGGTCCCTGCGAAGCTGGTTGCTGTGTCAAAGCGGTTCCTACAGGCCTGAATGATCGAAAACCTGTCTTCAGCTGCAGATGTTGCCCTGTCTCTGCCACCACCATGTTGTCTGACTGGTGTGCCATACTGCTGAAATCTTGCCTAGGCTCTGGTGATCACCATATGGTGCACACCAAGGGCTTCACCAACCTGACGAAGGGTAGCCCCTTGTTCCGCCATCCCTACAGCCCACAACAGTTATGCTTCAGACAAATGTCTTAAATTTGCATTCGCCATATTCAATCATTAAAGCACAAGGGTTTGTGTTGAAATGAAGACTGAATACCCTACACATCTCATGTACATGTAGACTGTACACGAAAACATAATGGAAATCAAGCAGTACATGCTTTCCATGACTGTCACGAAAAGTCTGCCTGTCAGGAGACTGAGGAGAGCCTATGCAGACACTGGGGGCCATCTCAATACATTCCTCAATCATATCCACCCAAAATGTCGCAAATGTGTCACAAGAAAATTTCACAATGATGTGTCAAATATGTGGTGCTCAGCAAACTTTGAGTAGTATATAAACACGATTATATTATGGGCCCCAAAAAGTTATTTATGACCGGGCTCTGATTTTTTTTCTGTGATCTCTGCCATTTTTTTTATGCGTACCCATACCATGTATGGCACACATAATGCTGGGGTGACCCTCCGTCATTTGTCCATCCTTTGTCTGTCCATCCGTCCAGCATCCGTATCCATTTCTTTGGCATTCGATAACTTGAAAAATATTGCTTGGATTGTCAAGTTACTTTATATTTGTGTTCAGGTTACTGATGTGCCAAGCTGTATAGTTTTTGGTGTAAATCTAATAATTTGATCCTGAGTATAGGCTGAGATATTAACTCTATCCTTCAAATTGAGAATTCTTCCATTCTGTGCAGATCTGCTATCCACAACTGCTCTTAAACCATTGAACAGATTTCATTGAAACTTTCAGACCTTCTTTTACATACATTGAAGATGTGCACCTCCTATTTTCTCTTCAGATATTTTCATATTTACAGTTACCCATATTCAAAAATGGTCTTTGTCAATTCAAGCTTTGGGGTGGAGGTGTGGGGGGATGGGGATGTCAGTGTTTGTGCTCTCTACATTAAACACACTTTTACTGTTGTAAAATGTTTCTTGGTGGGATTAGGTGGTATCATTTAATGAGCAGTGCTCACAGTTTTTCTAGTTCTAATTTGTTTTGAAGTCTCTATTTGATATGACCTTGATAGAACCAAACATCCTACATCTGACAGGCTGTTCAATGGAAACTCCTGACTTAGGCTGACTATCAACCATACGGAAGCCACATTCCTCCATTAAATATGGAATCTCATTCTCTCCTCCTAATCACAAACTTATAAACCATGCAAGTGAATGAAAATAAATTAACTCAATTGAGTAGGAAATTGACGCAGTAAATTACCTTGCATCATCATGAAGTTGTCTTTGATGATTTCTTGATCACAATTGAAAATCAGTGAATCACAGCATCCTTAGCGCTGTTATAATGTACCTGTCTGAGTCTGCAAAATTTGACGAGAATACCCGTTTTGTTCGCATGGTGGTTACACAAATTTAAATCTATGCGAACGGATGACCGTTTAGCTAAAAGTTGCATCTTGAATGGTAAAGTCTGAGACACTTAACTTGTAGAGTGCTAAATCTTTTCTCAGCCTCAAGATTTTTTCACACATTTTTGCTTTGTTGCAATTCAAGGGAGAGTGCCTATAGGCACTCTCCCATAAATTGTAACAATGCAAATCAATGGAGATGAAGAAATTTTACTTACAAGATAATATGAAGGAATTCAACAGAAGATGAAGCCTTTAACTTTAGGTACCAGCTGTTCAGAATAAAGCCCAAATATGGGTTTCTAGCACTCTACCAGTTAAGCAACCTTTCTTGTGTCTTGATAGATTGTGTTTTTGCCATGAGAGGCTGTGTATATTGCAATATATGAATACTTTTTAATGATAAAAAAGCATTTTCCCAAGATTTTTTAGCTCAACTTTGGCAAAGCCAAATTTGAGGTATTGTCATGGCCCGTTGTCCGCCCACTGCGCCGTCAACTCGGCTCGGACTAGAGGCCGTATTTGTGAACTGATCTTTACGAAACTTCTTGGGTACCTTTGTTATCACCATGGGACGAGAACAATTGTTTTGGGGACAAATTTGGGTCCAATCCGAAATTCAAGAAGGCCGCTGACAGCCATTTTGTACAAAATTTGGAAATTGGTGCACTTAGATTTTTGCGCAGAGCTTCCATATGAAAGCTCTGATTTGAATAATTTTTTGTATGAATGTTTAGTACCATGGGATGCATCACATATAATATAGGTTTTTTCTCGTGCATAAATTATGCCAATTAGACTAACTTTGATCTATTTCGTGTTACTTTCAGCACTGTAACTGCAAATGCCAATACGGCTCAGGCTAGAGGCTGTATTTATGAACCGATCTTTACAAAACTTCTTGAGTACCTTTGTTATCACCGTGGGACGAGAATGAGTGGTTTTGGGTGCGGTCCAAAATTCAAGATGGTCACCAGCAGCCATTTTGTACTTTAGTTAGTGCAATCAGTTTTTTGTACAGAACTTCTGTATGAAAGTTCTGATTTGAATAAATTTTTGTATTAATGTTTAGTAACATGGAATACATCACATATAATACAGGTTTTTTTCTCGTGCAGAAATTTGGCAAATTAAATGAACTTTGATTTATTCAGTGCTACTTATACACAGTAAGTGCACATGTCAATACGGCTCGGGCTAGAGTCTGTATTTATGAACCGATCATCACGAAACTTCTTCGGATACCTTTGTTATCACCTTGTGACAGGAACGAGTGTTTTTGGGTGTCTTTGTTATCACTGTGGTATATTTTTGGGTTCAGTCAGACCCACTCTGGGACTCAAAGATTTCTTTTCTGGTTTAGCATCTAACTGTCACCCCCACCTTTACAATACTTTACCTATATATTTGTTACAGGCTACGATCAGCATTTATGTACAGACTGTTACAATACTTTACATGTACCTTTGTTATCAGGTCATTACCTAAGTGTATGTCATTGCTGTTTCATATACTATATATGTACATGTCTTAAACAAGTTGAGCTACAGTGTCATTGACACTTTCATTACATAGCCGAGCGTTCGGTTAGCCATCTCCAACCCACGTGAACGGTCAATCGGTTAAAGTCAGTTTTGAAATTTTGCACACATCTGTCTCAACACAATTTATCCCAATCTCTGAAACCTCAGGCTAATTCTGTTTGGAATTCCATGCTGTTATGGGCTGTTTGTTTACCCACTTTTCTTGGACTACCATTTGAGTAATGTGGTGTTCCTTCATTCAGAGAGATACGTAGATATTCTTTCTTTCATGCTACAGTTTTAGATCTTCATTCATTCCATTCATTTGCTCTTCAACCTCCTGTGTCCTTATGCTGTGTGGGGGCATGTTTCTGTCCAGTTTAGATTCAGTTATCTGGAATATATCAGTTGGTCAGAAAAGAGACCCACAGGGTTGACCAACTGAAATATTCCAGATGAGTGAATCTATACATACATGTACAGTGGAGCCTACTTAATTGGATATCTCTTACTTGAATAACCCTGTTAATTGAATATAATTTCCCAACACAAAACCATTTACCAGACCTCCAGTACAGATTTCACCTGTTAATTGAATATAGGTTATAGTGTAAACTCCTGTTAATTGAACAAAAAATCTTGTAATCTGTCGAGAAATTACCCTGACTCTCCCCAATTTTTCTTTGATTATAGACCTATTTGGCCTCAGTACATACAATACAGGCATTTAATCTATTATTTCTTGACTGACAGAGCTCATGGAGCTCTGTCAAACAAGATATAATAGAATAAATGCTAAGTTTATTTCTAGAATACAGGAAAGTAACACAATCCCTGTTAATTGAATACTCCTGCTAATTGAATAATTTCCTTTAGCAAAGTGGCTATTCAATTAACAGGGTTCCACTGTACTATTTATTGGTGATGGACTGTTTAACCCTTTACCTAACATAAAAAGCAGACGGCACTTGCAAACACAATTCTTGAATAACTAATTTTTTTCATCGAAGAGCTCGTTCCAAAGAGGGGTCATAACCTATGTTTTTGAGACAAAAAATAAAAATTAATTGGTGATTTAGCACTGGTCGGTTTTGGCCGTTACGTTGGGTAAAGGGTTAAGGGCTAGACTGGCCTTAGGCTATAACAGCATCAAATATTTCTTACAATATTACACTCGTTGTCTGAGAACTTGAATTTAGCCATAGAATAATTGGAAATGGTTTATTTTTATTTCAGGAAGCAATCGGTATTGTTCTTGATGTGGGTCCTTCAATGAACCAGGCTCCACCTGGTGTGGCCACAGCCTTAGAAACAGCAATCGATGCAATAACCATGATTCTGCAAAGGAAGGTAGGTTTCATTTTATCTTTACTGGTAAATTGAGTGATAAAATAATTTGCATTATGTTTTCACCATGATCGTCCTTCGTCTGGCATTTGTGTGTTAACTTTTGGTTTGCGTCAAATAACTAAAGAACCACGTATTTGATCAAATCATTATTTTAGAGGTTACTTGTGGATGACCAGACAATGCTTCCTTTCGATTTTGGTCAAGTAGCCAATTAAAAAAACAGCCATATTGAATTTGGTTTTCATCCAATAACTAATGAATGCTGACTCAAATCATTTTTAGCTTAACTTGACAAAGTCAAGATAAGCTATTGCCATCACGCATGCTAAAGTCTGTTAGTCTGAGTCTGTTCACATTTTCCTTTAGCACTGGCTACATTCCGTAGTTCTTGTCCGATCATCACAAAATTTCATATGCAGGTTTGAGGTCATGTGTAGATGAGAACGTCCCCTTTTAGTCGTGATTGGTCAACCGTGATGGCTTCCCGAGCCCAAAACCTGAAAACCCTTAACATAGTATACAGGTCGTATTTATGAAGGGATTTCATTGTAACTTAGTAGGACGACTCTGTATAATGTATAGATGAGAACGTCCCCTTTTGGTCATAATCTGCCAACCATGACTGCTGCCCAAGCACGAAACCCAAAAACTTTTAGCACAGTCTGCAGGTCATATTTAATTTGGAGGGATTTCATTGTAACTTGGTAGGATGACTCCGTATGATGTCTAGATGAGAACTTTCCCATTTGGCTATGCTCTGTCAACCGTGACGGCTGCCTGAGCCCAAAACCTGAAAACCTTTAGCACAGTCTACAGGTAGTATTTATGGGGGGATTTCATTGTAACTTTGTAGGATGACGCCATATAATGTCTAGATGAGAACTTCCCCTTTTGGTCACAATTGGTCATCTGTGATGGCTACAGGGACCTGAAGCCCAAAAACCTTTAGCACAGTCTATAGGTTATATTTATGAAGTGATTTCATTGTAACTTAGTAGGATGACTCCATATGATGTCTTCCCCATTTGGTCACAATCAGTCAACCGTGACGACTGCCCGAGCCCAAAACCTCAAAACCTTCAGCACAGTCTACAGGTCGTATTTATGGAGGGATTTTATTGTAACTTGGTAGGTTGCATATGATGTCTAGATGATAACGCCCCCTTTTGGTCGCGATTGGTCAACAGTGATGGCTACAGGGGCCTGAAGCCCGAAAACCTTGAGCACAGTCTACAGGTCATATTTATGAAGGGATTTCGTTGTAACTTGGTAGGGTGACTCCAGATAATGCCAAGATGAGAACGTCCCCTTTTGGTCACGATCATTCAACCATGACGGCGGCCCGAGCCTAAAAACTTAACACAGACAACAGGTCATATTTATGAAGGGTTTCATTGTAACTTGGTAGGATGACTCAGTATTATGTCTAGATGAGGACGTCCCCTTTTGGCTATGATCGGTCAACCGTGATGGCTAAACAGACCCGAAGCCCAAAAACCTTTAGCACAGTCTACAGGCCGTATTTATGAAGGGATTTCATTGAAAGTTGATAGGATGACTCGTTTTGGAATAATTTCATAAATAGGTAACTTTCGTTGATATACATTAACTGTGAGGGCCACAAACATTAACTGTGAGGGCCACATTAACCCACCCCTCAATTCTTTAGTACACTCTTCACCTTGATCATGTTATTTTTATTGAAAACATAGCATACAAGGAACAGAAATGAACATATTCCCAATTATCACAAGTCTTGTCTTATTTCATAATCCTTTCATAAATATTGAACATTATCCTTTTCATCAAACATAACACACAGACAAGTTAAGCTACAGTGTCATTGACACTTTCATTTATTTATGCATTGTTGGTGTCTAGAGGAAGCTTCCTTTCGATTTCGGACCAGTCAGCTGAACCAAGATGGCCCCCAGTGGCCAATTCATTATGGTGGCCATCTTGAATTTGGTTTCTGCCCAATAAGTAATGAATACTGACTCGAAATCAATTTCATTTTTAGCTCAACTTTGACGTAGTCAATTTTGAGGTTTTGTCATGGCCTGTCATCCGTTTGAATGTCCGTCCATCAGCAATTCAGTACGTCTCTGGCTAGAGGCCGTATTCATGAACCGATCTTTACGAAACGTCTTGTGTACCTTAGGGCTGGGCGGTTTATCGGTTTTTCGGTTCGGTTCGGTTTTTTTTTTTAAACCGAAACCGAACCGCCGCCTTAACAAAAAACCGAGACTTTCGGTTTCAACAAATGTCCCAGAATTGGTTAAGTTTATGACCACTCAATCACTTGTTTTCCGCACGCCAAAGGCTTAAATGTCAGGCAAAGGTAAATGCTGTGCCATTTATGCTTACTTCGAGAGGACTGACAACAAATCCCCCCCCCCCCCCCACCCTCCCCCCACAAATAGTGGTAGCAAATTTCTTGTATCTTAAACAATATCTACAGAACCACCAGCAGATGGAATATGAAAAATTAAAAAGTCGTACGTAAAAATCCACACATGCAATTCAAGAATTGTTAAGTAAATTTACTGAACCGGGCATATTCGACCAAAGAGGTATTGCAAGTTACCTGACAATATGTGGTGTAAAAGTATTATAAATTACCTTTGACCTAAAATCATCTGCGTACAGCACGTTGTAAATTAGATTGGTGGTAAACATAAAATTTATTGAGTTTTAAAACCTCAAAGTTCACATGGGAAAAATGACGAGTAAATTATGTTAATTAACCGACCACTGGCACGTTCTCTGAAGTCACATGCTCAGAGATAACGCTGCGCATTGGCAGTTATGTTTTTTGTCAACAATAAAATGGTTAAATTAAAATAGAACACATCCAATTAAATGGATGGCAGGTAACTATTGAAAGTTTTTTTTTAAGACTTATTGGGAATTGTTTGTATACTATTTGAACTTACTTTAAGGAATCGCGCAGTACTGCAGGTCTGTCAGGTACACACGCTGCTTTCCCAATACGATGTTATAATCAGCACGTGTCATGACCATGTGTATTTTGTAAACACAACAAATCCCAAGATGCAATATTGCAAACTTTCTTTCAACCCCCATTATGCAGCAGTCTCCCCTCCCTTCAAAATCATCAATCGCCTGTCTTGAATAAGATGAAATCAACGCAGGGATAAGCCAAGAGGGCAAAGTAAAGTTGGTAATATCTTTGCCTTGGCACCGCCCATTTCGCCCAATTTCTATGTTTGGGCAGAATCAAAGTAAAAAACGAACATCTACAGTCGAAATTAAGAGAGATATTGTGAAAGCATTGGAGTGAGTTACCAATAAAAGTGATTCGTATATCACGACTTACTTCAACAATAGTTATCAAAATCAGAAAAAATATGATTTGTGTTCCTCTTATTCCACTGTCATTTGAAGCAGGAACCATCAAGAAACACGGGGCACGTCTATTTTCAAGCGATGTGATAATTACCGAAATACGCACAACAATTGCACATTATCC
The DNA here is from genome assembly GCA_031216915.1 of Pictodentalium vernedei. NCBI lineage: Eukaryota > Metazoa > Mollusca > Scaphopoda > Dentaliida > Dentaliidae > Pictodentalium > Pictodentalium vernedei. The sequence goes on along the minus strand of CM062291.1, from coordinate 59,032,509 downwards.
ACCAAAACCAGGATGAGAGCATTGCGACTCTATAAAAAAATAAGGAAATGTTAATTTTTGCTAAAATGTAGCTTTTCTTGTGAATTTCTGCATCTTGTCTTGACAAGGTCCCAAATCTCACTGACAGAACAAGGCAGCTCCCACCAGTGGTGGAGCCATGGTTTGAAATCCTGTGGACCATGCTAGTGGAGATTTTTTTTTTGGGGGGGGGGGGGGGGGAATCTCAGGACTGAGGGTACTGTACTTGTACTGAGGGCAGGAAATCAAAAATATTTTTTTCAAATGTGGGGATGGGAGAAGCAAGTGTGATTTTGAGTGGAGGGTGGGGGGGGGGGGGGGCTGGTCTCCCTAGATACCTCATGGCTCCACCGCTCCACCACTATTGCCCACTACAGCAGCCCAACACATTATGTCCATTTGCTGAGAAGAGTGGTGAACACTGATTAACCCGAATGACTCAACTCGCTATATGAGCCTCATGACTTGGATGACAAATACAGACAGATTTTATGTGTACATTACCCTCTAAAATGTGGATTTCTACAATATATTATGAAAAACCGAAAACCGAACCGAAAACCGAGTTTTTGTACAAAACCGAAACCGAAACCGAACCGAAATGCAAATTTCAAAACCGCCCAGCCCTAGTGTACCTTTGTTATCACCGTGGGGCGGGAACAAGTGTTTTTGGGTGCGGCCCAGAATTCAAGATGGATGCCAACAGCCATTTTGTACTGAAATTAGTGCAATCAGTTTTTTTGTACAGAACTTCTGTATGAAAATTCTGATTTGTATAAATTTTTGTATAAATGTTCAGTAACATGGAATATATCACATATAATACAGGTTTTTTTCTCGTGCAGAAATTATACAAATTAGATGAACTTTTGATTTATTCAGTGCCACTTACACAGTAAGTACACATGTCAATACGGCTCGGGCTAGAGGCTGCATTTATAAACCGATCTTCACGAAACTTCTTCGGTACCTTTGTTATCACCTTGGGGCGAGACCAAGTGATTTTGGGTGCGGTCTGAAATTTAAGATGGCTGCTGGTGGCCATTTTATAACAAAATTAGGTGCAATCAGTTTTTTGTACAGAACTTCTATATGAAGGTTCTGATTTGAATAAATTTATGTATGAATATTAATAACATGGAATTTATTACAGTAATGATTTTGATGTAAACATTTATATATACAATATGTACATGAAGGAATGAATTAAATAAATGAGTGCAAATGAACGAATGAGAATGAATGAATAAACGAACGAATGAATGAAACACAATATAAAACAATATACATTCTGTTCAAATGTGTATACAAGAAGCAGAATCTGCATAGTTTCTTACATTCAGCTCACCATTTTGTAACTCCTGTTTGAGTATCTTAAGTCTATTGTCAATACGACAATACTTTCGTCTTTTCGCCTTGCGACGCTCACTGGGCTGCATGCGGAATCAGTGAAACCTCATTTGCCAACTGCACCTGCTTCAGTATTCTCAATATAAAGTGTAATTGTTGGGGGTGTGCCTGCTTAACCTTCCTCTTAAGTCTATTATGCCATCCCTTCAGATGTTCGTATTTCTTGGTCCGTCAGTATTATAATGATTCCAAACATCATGATTATTTTCTACCCACTGTTTGGTCACATAGTCACAAAGTTATTATGAAGTTGTTTCCTGATGTCGTAAACGTGTTCTTTTATTCTCATGCGTAATTCCTTTTTTGTTTCACTAATGCTCTGTGTGTGACATTGTTTGCATGATATCATTTTTACCACATTTTTGTGGCGGCATGTCACTTTCCCACTGAGGGAAATATTTTTGCGTCGTCTTTTAAGTTGCAGATGGTGCAATTGTTATCTGTTCACAGGGTCTTTTGATACGTGATTTTTCCCGAAAACCCAGGTTTTATGGGGGGCTAAATTGTTTTTGCTCTAACAAGTAGGTTCTTTAGATTCTTGTTACGTCTGAAGGCGAGAAGGGGAACTTGTTTTGCAAAGAGCTGGCAATTGATACTTTCTTTAATCCACCAACAAACAAAGTATCCGCCGAACACACTAAACAAAGGGATGAGATTGGTACAATTATCCGCCCAGATACAGATATCTTATCCTCCAAACAAAGATATATAAATTAAAGCGACAGCATACCAGATCACATTCAAACGCAAATCAGTCCATTGTAGAGACTGACAGTGGAAACCGGTCTGGAGCAAGCGTTTGAGAATTTTATATCCTGAGGTTGCACTTCCAATCATTTAACATTATGTGCTATCTGGTTTTAACCGCCACTCCATTTAACTGAAATGAGCTCACCTAGTTTGAATTGCAGCTCATGTGCTACCTAATATTAACAGCCACTCAGTTTAACCCTTTACCCAACGTAATGGTCAAAACCAGCCAGCGCTATTCTCAAAAATCGCTAATTAATTTTCATTATTTGTCTCAAAAACGTAGGTTATGACCCCTTGTTGGAACGAGCTCATCGAGCTCGTTCCAATGAAGGTTCATAACCTTTGTTTTTGGAGACAAAAAAAGAAAAAAAGTACTTATTCAAGAATTTTATTTGCAAGTGTCGTCTGCTTTTCATGTTAGGTAAAGGGTTAAGTGAAATAAACTATAGTTCTTAAATGAACACATTAATCCTAATTGTGTACATAGGCATTGTTGGACAGTTAAGAATACTGAAATTATAAATGTTGGACAGTTGAGAAGTCGCCCTCCAAATGATGGCATTCTAAGGGCACATGCTCTGAGATTGCAGACGCCTGAAATAGGTGTTTAAAGATTAAGGTGTGTTTAAAACAAGTCTCAAAATTAAATTACTGTTGATATGTTTTGTGTTGGCCCATGAATGGCAATGTTGACCTCATTGAATGACAGTGGCATTTGAGGCATTGGGTAGAATAATATAAGAACAACTTATTCTGCATTTTCCTGATGTGAATATCCCTTTGGTTCTCTCAGAAAATCTCAGTCAAGTCCGATATCGAATACCGAACCAATATCGTGGTATACCTCCATAAAAATGATGAAACTGATATTAGACAGGCACTATTCTAAAAAATTTCCAGATCTTCTTTTAGCAGTGTTTGCCTCCAAAACATAGATTATGATCCCTCATTAGAATGAGCTCATTCCTTTGAGGTCATAAGTTGTGTTATTGAGGCATAAAAATGGAAATTTCTCAGCCTTTCCTAGACGTGTTTCCTAAAGGTGGGTCTGGAAAGTTCGAAAAGTGTGATTTTTGGGGGGCGGGCAACCAGATTTAGATTGCAGTTTGACAGATGGTCTACCAGATTTTTTCACTTTACTTGAACCATGTCCCTGTGGGAACCCTGGGAAGTGAAGCAGTGCTTGTTTACTGTGGTAAACAAGCTCTTTTTCACTGGTAAAATAGGACCCAGTCACTAATGCTTGGGGTGCGAGTCTTCTAAAATAGGCAACATGAGGTATAAACGATTGACTGACCTGACTTTATCTCCATGTTGTGGTCATGATTAGCCATTGTGCAAAAGTATGTGACCATAAACAGAAATAAATACTTGAACCATGCATATTAACCTCTCTTTATATTAATTATGCTTTGAACTTGTTCTTTCATTGTAGATGTTTGCCGAGTCCAAAGATGAAATTGCATTGATTTTGGTTGGTACACCTGATACTGACAACCCGCTTGCTGATGGAGATAGTTATGAGAATATCTCTATAGTACGTCCATTAGGTCTTGCAGATTTTGATTTGTTGCAGTATGTCCAAAATGACCTGCGTCCCAGTAATCTATCAGGCGACTGTATCCTTTTAGGCCTAAAAAATTAAGAATCTCTTTCTCAGGTCCTTTTGGCTGCCACATGCTCTCTTTTTATAACCAATGTAACTTTAAAAAAAATAAAAAATTAAATGGTTTATGTCTGATATTTTACCCAAGTTAAAAAATTGATAAATTTGTCCCTTGAGTGCAAGAAGGCTTTGCAGCAGCAATGCTTTAGCATTGCAAAGCCTTCTTGCTCTCAAGGGTCGAAATGCACCACCACCCGTGCTATTCCATAGACTATGAGGCCTAAAACATAAACCAAGAACATGAACTTTTGATGGCGAATAAATAATTACAGAAATAAAAAGCAAAATAAAAAATCGCTCGCCCGCATGAAATTTTACAAATAATGGTCTGAGAAACAGGAGATCTACTTTGTGTGGCCTTTATATAAATTTTTTTCTGAGCTAACATACATTTTTCTTGCCCTGGTGGGCACTGTGTTTTAAGTTCTTGAGCCAGTCAGTGTTTGTATCTTTTTAATAGTGGTGATTAATTGGGCATGGGTTATGTGGTTTAACCCGCTATCTAACGAATTGGTCACATCTGCTTGCATAATATTTACAGTTGAGCCCAGTTAATTGGATATCTCTTAACTGAATAACCCTGATTAATTGAATATAATTTCCCAACACAAAACCATTTACCATACCTCCAGTACAAATTTGACCTGTTAATTGAATATAGGTTAAAGAGTAAACTCCTGTTAATTGAATAAAAATTCTTGTAACGAGTCAAGCAATTAGCCTGACTCTTTGCAGTTTTCCTTTGTTTATTGACCTATTTGGCCTCAGTATATCCAATACAGGCATTTAATCTATTATATCTTGTTTGGCAGAGCTCAGGGAGCTTTGTCAAACAAGATATATTAGAATAAATGCTAAGTTTATTCCTAGAATACAGGAAAGTGACATAATCCCTGTTAATTGAATAATTTTCATTGGTAAAGTGGCTATTAACATAGTTAACATAGTATTAACATAGTTCCACTGTATAAAAAATAGTAGAATAAATGCTAAGTTTATTCCTAGAATACAGGAAAGTGACATAATCCCTGTTAATTGAATAATTTTCATTGGTAAAGTGGCTATTAACATAGTTAACATAGTATTAACATAGTTCCACTGTATAAAAAATTGGGTAGATGAGAAATTTTTATGCCTCTGATAGGATGACATCTTAAATCTGGGTTGCCCGTCTGTCTGTTCGTCCTTCAGTCCTTTTGTCAGTCCATCCATCTGTCTGCCTGTCCGTCCATCTGCCCATCCATCGGTCCAACTTTATTTGTCTGTCTGGAGTCATAACTCTAAAATGCTTTGGGGATTTCCATGAAACTTTACACAAGGGTAAAGACCAATCGAATAAAGACCAATCGAAGGGCTTTTTCACAGCAACACCATGCTTGAGTGACAAAGGTCAAGGTCACAGGAACGGGAAAAATTTAATTCTCTCACAGACTGTATTTGTTCAGAGCAATAATTCTATAATGCTTGGCTGACAAAGTTGTTATCTGCTTACTTCATCACTTACAATGCCAATGTGCAGGGTTTCATTGTTTAACCCTTTACCTAACGTAACGGCCAAAACCGGCCAGCGCTAATTAATTTTAATTATTTTTTCATTTTTTGTTTCAAAAACATAGGTTATGACCCCTCTTTGGAACGAGCTCATTAAGCTCGTTCCAACTAGGGGTCATAACCTATGTTTTTGAGACAAAAAATGAAAAAAATTAGTTATTCAAGAATTTTTTTTTTGCAGGTGTCGTCTGCTTTTCATGTTAGGTAAAGGGTTAAAAGGTTAATCTATATCAGTTAATCCTTTATCAAAGAAATTTTTTTTTTTTAAATAAACTAAATTCCTCTCTTGGGGTTAAAATTTTATCTCTATTTTCCAATAAAAACCATTTGGATAATGTTGTCAAAAGAATTTGCACATTATAGTACAAGTCGAAATAAGTTGTAACATAACTGCAATAAACTAAACATACTGCTGATTGTGCACTGATAAGACCAGAATCTGACAGAAGATACTGTTGTCAAAAGATCTTGCACATTACAGTACAAGTCAAAATAAGTTGTAGCATAACTGCAATAAACTAAGTATACTGCTGCTTGTGCACTGATAAGACCAGAATCTGCCATTATTTTCATTTCTGGTCTTATCACTGTTGGAAGAGAAAAGTTACCTAGTTTATAGTGGTAATTCTACAACTTTATTTTGATCTGCACTGTATGCCAATTCAAGTGACATTCATATGTGTATGGTTCGTTGAGAAAGTTCCAACATATTAGTGGCTGTATTGACCTTATGGTATGTTGAGATGTATTTTATTAAATTTGAAACCTTAATCACTATATTGAGCACCAAATTCAACACAAAACTTTTCATTCCACTATTAAAGGCCATTTGGCCATAGTTTGGGGGCATCCGTGGTGGGTGTCACTGTTAGTTTCTTCTTTTTTTTTAATATAAACAAAAGCTTATCATGAGACACCACATTAGAACAAGCCTGTCAAGCTTGTTCCCTTAAGGAGTCACATGGTATGGTTTGGTTGAAAAAAATATTGAAATAACAATTTTTGATAACATGTGGTTTGGGTAAAGGGTTAACCATTTACCTAACATGACTAGAAGACGTTTTTAAAAAAAAATTCTTTACCCCTTTACCTAGCATGAAAAGCAGGGTTTTGGCCGTTACGTTGGATAAAGGGTTAATACACTTGAAATTGTCAGTGTTTGTATCCAAAACATAGCTTGGAACCCCTCTTTGGAGCAAGTCTTCTGAACTCATTTCTAGAGAGATCATAAACTTTCTATTGCAGGCAAAATTTGAAAATTTATGAATATCTCTGACAAGTCCTTTAAGATGGGTAATATGGGTATAAACGATTGACTAAATTTAACTTTATCTCCATGTCGGAGTCATGCTTAGACATTGCGCAGAAATATGTGACTTTAAACACCAAGCAATAAATAAATTTATCATGACTCGTCCATTTTGTTCACTTTAAAACATTTGTTTTCATATTAATCAGTGATAAATAAAGCCTTCTGTCAATTCCATTGGTCAATTTCAAAACTAGACAATTTGATTGGCTGAACAAAATACAACTGGGCAACATTTTCATAATTTGCATAATTAGAGTTGGGAGCTTTCATTGTTCAATTTCAAAACTGGATTGGCTAAACAAAATACAACTGGGTCACATTTGCTTAATTTCAGTAGGGAGAATTTACATCATCTGTCCTATTTAGGGTGGGTTATATTGTATTAATGTTTTACCTACAAGAAAAACGCCATTCATTTTTAGCTCAACTTTGGTGAAGCCAAATTTGAGCTTATGCCATGGCCCGTCGTCCATCGTCCGTCTGTCTGTCTGTCTGGCCGTCTGTCCATCTGTCCGTCTGTCTGTCCGTCAACAATTGGATACGGCTCGGGCTAGAGGCCGTATTTATGAATCGATCTTTACGAAACTTCTTGGGTACCTTTGTTATCACCGTGGGACGAGAACGAGTGCTTTTGGATCCGGTCCGAAATTCAAGATGGCCGATGGCATCCATTTTGTACAAAATTTGGTGCAATCAGATTTTTGCACAGAACTTCCATATGAAAGCGCTGATTTGAATAATTTTTTTGTGTGAATGTTTAGTACCATGGGATACATCACTTATACATTACGGGCTTTTTTCTCATGCAAAAATTATGCAAATTAGATGAACTTTGATTTTTTCAGTGCTACTTACACACAGTAAGTACACATGTCAATACGGCTCGGGCTAGAGTCTGTATTTATGAACCGATCTTCACGAAATGTCTTGGGTACCTTTGTTATCACCTTGGGACGAGAACGAGTTTTTCTGGGTGCTGTCCAAAATTCAAGATGGCTGCCAGTGGCCATTTTGTACCAAAGTTAGGTCTAATCAGTTTTTTGTACACAACTTCTATACGGCTCAGGCTAGAGGCCGTATTTATGAACCGATCTTTACGAAACTTCTTGGGTACCTTTGTTATCACCGTGGGATGAGAACGAGTGTTTTTGGGTGTGGTCCGAAATTCAAGATGGCCACCAGCAGCCATTTGTACCAAAATTAGTGCAATCAGTCTTTTGTACAGAACTTCTGTATAAAAGTTCTGATTTGGATAAATTTTTGTATGAATGTTTAGTAACATGGATTACATCACATATAGTATGGGTTTTTTTTCTCGTGCAGAAATTATGCAAATTAGATGAACTTTGATTTATTCAGTGCTACTTATACACTGTAAGTGCACATGTCAATACGGCTCGGGCTAGAGGCTGTACTTATGAACCGATCTTCACAAAACTTCTTGGGTACCTTTGTTATCACCTTGGGACGAGAACGAGTGTTTCTGGGTGCGGTCCAAAATTCAAGATGGCTGCCAGTGGCCATTTTGTACCGAAATTAGGTCCAATCAATTGTCACAACTTCTACACAGCTCATATTTGTGAACTGATCTTCACGAAACTTCTTGGGTACCTTTGTTTTCATCTTGGGACAGGAATGATTGTGTTTTGGGGTGCCTTTGTTGTCACTGTGCTATGAGAACAAATATTTTGGGGTTCAGTCAGACCCACTCTGGGACTCATAGATTTCTTTTCTAGTGTAGCATCTGACAGTCACTCACCTTTACAATACTTTACCTATACATTTGTTACAGGCAACGGTCAGTATTTATGTACAGACCGTTACAATACTTTATATGTACCTTTGTTATCAGGTCATTACCTAGATGTTTGTCATTGCTGTGTCACATACTATACATGTACATGTCTTTGTCTTGACAAGTTGAGCTACAGTGTCATTGACACTTTCATTTTTTTATATTTTCACTTTTTGCTTCCAAAACATAGGTTATGACCACCTCATGAGGGGTCATAACCTATGTTTTTGGAAGCAAAAAATGAGAATTTTTAGTTATACGAGGTTGTTTTTTCCAAGTGCCGTCTGCAACTCAAGTTAGGTGATGGGTTAAAAAGTCATACTAAGTGGCTAATTTGTGCGTGTGTGTGTCATATGATAAATAGAATATGAAATGAGTGTTTTTCTCATATTATATTTATGAAACTCGTCCGAATTTTACGTTTGGGCTCGCCAGGGGCTCGCCAAAACGAAAAATTCTTAGACTCGTTTCATAAATATTATAGGAGAAAAACACTCATTCCATATCCTCTGTATAAGGAAAATTGTCAATTTTTTAAGCTAAAATTAACTTTACATCTGAAATACTTAGAGATGGGCATTTTTCAAATTTCATGTCTGTTCCTGTTTCAGTTTCATTCAAAGAGTCAGTACATTACATTTGCATATAAGAAGATGTATTTGGCATCAGTCTGTGTCACAGGGACTCCCTTTCCAGGGCAATGCACTTGTGTAATAGCCTATACCGGTACTCTGATTTCCTAAGTTCCCCACGGGAACCCCGGGAAGGGAAGCAGTGCCTGTTCACTGCGGTAAACAGGCTCTGTTTTACTTGTAAAATAGGACCCAGTCACCAATGCTTGGGAGGTGCAAACCCTCTCTAAAATGGGCAAAATGGCTTATTAACACTCACCCCATGTCTTGAGTTGATACTCATGTTGTGGTCATGATTAGCCATTGTGCAAAAATTTGTCATCTTAAACACCAATAAATAAATAAATATAAATTTCCTGAGCACAATGTAGTATTGCATAAATTATTTCAAGAGTTTCAAGTTTGAGAAAAATGATTTTACCTTGAGTCTGTTGCAAAATTACCCCCCCCCCCCCCCCCCACCTGTGTTTAGGGTAACCTGTCACACCCTAAAAAATTATGCCGACCATAAAAGTTTCATTGAGTAAAAGTTGCTCATATAGGTCATTGTAACCCTAAATTTTCATCCAACTTCAACTGTGATTTTGACGCTGGCTTTGGGGTTCAAGCTTTCAAAATTACGTGTAAAATAAATATATTTGTCATTATAAATGTGCAACAAGTAACAAGTTCCAGTTCTGCAAAGAAATTGCATTTGATAAACAGATGAACGTTTAAAGCATGATGCGTAAGAAGTAATTTTCTCACCTATTTTCGCGGTAAATGCCACGCTCAAACGCAATACCACTTTGTGCAGCTGTTCTGAAAAAGGGCTATTGAAAGTCTGAAGTTTGAAAACAAGGTAAACTTTAGGTTTTTTCTCTCTTTATTCTTAGAAGTGAAGACCTGATTAGAGTTTTTCAACACTGAAGATGAAAACTGCAACGACAGGTTTTCTGTAATTGTTTTGGTTTTGGTTTTGATAACGGAAATGGAAACCGAACCAAATTTTTGGTTAACCGCCCATCCCTAAAATACTTTCAACTGAGACAAATCAAGGACATTTTTTTTAGCAAGTTTCCTATTTTGAGCATCGCTTTTACTGTCTTGAATTTGAGGTTATCTTCCTGAAATTGATTATATCGATTTTTGACAGAGCTCCATGAGCTTTGTCAAAAAATATATAATAGAATAAATACTATCACAAGAATACAAAAAAATTATCAAAATACAGTTAATCGAATGATGCTTTACCGTATTGCATCTAAATTTTCGGACACCTTTTATTTTCAGACACCATTTTTTCACCAAAACAAATTTTTTTAAGCCTCAAAATTTTTGGACACCCACTCAAAGATCATCTGAAATTGCTGAAGATTAAATAAACAGTTATAGCGAGTTATAACACCTCATTTTACAGGTACCAGTATGTGTTCATTATAATGTGTCATGATAATAAGTGTTAAGAAATAACTGCAATGCCGATTATTATTTCACGTGAAACCCATGAAAATTCTCCTATATTTATCCCCGACTTTCGTCGGTAAATATTATCACTTGCGACAACATTGCCGATTATTTATTGGTATTCAAAATTTTCAGACAGCTCTATATTTAATTATTTTTTTCTGTCAAAAAATATAGATGAAATCGGTAATTGAATATTTCTCATAAATAAATAGCTATTCAATTTACAAGGTCTCTTCATACATTCGTTTTCAATGTTTTTTTATGAATTGAGTATTGAATATATAATTTCTTATCTGCGACAATTGTGGATGGAATGGTTGTAGCTATGGATCATATTGTTACAGCCATCCAGTAAGTATAGTCATTTAGGCCTAAAAAGTTAAAAATCTGTTTCTCAGGCCCTGCTTCAGGGTCTATTTTTATAACCAATGTAAACTTAGAAAGATAAAAATTAAATGGTTTATATCTGATAGTTTACCCAAGTTAATAAAATTGTTAAATGTGTCCCTTGAGTGCCAGAAGGCTTTGCAATGCTTTAGGATTGTAAAGCCATCTGGTACTCAAGGGATGGAATACACCACTGCCCATGCTATTCTAGAGATTGTGAGGCCTACAACATAAAACAAACCAAGAACATAAACTATTGATGGCAAAGAAATAATGACAAAAATAAAAAAAATGCCCACCCACATGCAGTTTTACAGAAAATAGCCTGATAAAAGATCTGTTTTTTGGGGCCTTATAGGGATCCTTCATACATTCGTTTTCAATGTGTTTATTGAATTGAATATTGAATATATAATTTCTTAACTGCTACAGTTGTGGATGGAATGGTGGTAGCTATGGATCATGTTGTTACAGCTATCCAGTAAGTATAGTCATTTATCTTACAGTAAGTATGTATTGAGTTCATAGTCACCCCCAGTATAATGTGCAGCCCTCAAAATTAGCCACAGCAATCAGCAATGTCATGATAAATGCCACAGTAGATTAATTTGGCTGCAGCAATCCAGTGCTATAGCTGGAAAATTGAGATTCAAATTCTTGTATACCTTTTGACATGTTCTACACAGTACCAAGCCTGTTAATAGTTTTGTCAATCAGTTAAATTGCAAAAAAATACTGATTAAAATAAATTAAATTTCACCCAGTAAACTATAGATGAATGCAGGTGTTATGTGTACAATGTAATTGATACTGACAAGAGTCACAAAGTTCACGGGACAGCGTAGGGCTGCACGATATTCAAAATACTGGTATCGGTATTCAAAAAAATACCTCGGTATACCGGTATATCGAAAACTGTTCAGATATATGAACACAGGTACCACAATCGAGACTCGAGGCATCACATTCAGAACGATTTAGCATGCCTTGATGATGAGGTTCGAAATACCTTTACCCAACGCAGACGATATCAAAATTTATTATTTTCAAAATTAGTTTATCAGATTTTCCCCAAAGATTTGAACAAAACTATATCACGTGACCCCTCATTGGAACGAGCTCGTTTCAATGAGGGGTCACATGATATAGTTTTGTTGAAATTTTTGAAAATTATATTTTCAACTGCTGAATTTGTATATTACGAGAGCACAAGCAGACGATTCCTTGGATAAAGGGATAATATTATTCATTCGGGGCTACAGTTAAAAAAAAACTCAAGACATCTTGAAAATTAAATTGTGAATAAATAATGACGATAAACCGATCTCTTTGTAATTACACCGATATTCAATCGATATTGGTTTGAATACCAGTATATATCGGTTTATCGACAGGGTATTTTTTGTTATTAAAAATTTTATTACCAGTTTGGTTTCAAACCGTGATGATAAATAGTGAATACAAGGTCAATATGAAAGAAAAATCGTTTGCATTTGGACACTATATAGCATTTTGTGATGTGAATCCAGTCATCAAATACCCTGGTTGGCGATCAAAACCAGTTTGTTACATTGACAATTTGTCACAAGTTGGTATCAATTTCAAAGTGTAACATTACTGTACAGCAGGTTTAACCTGGTTATTTGCTTACTACTGTAATGCCAGGAATGACTCACAGAACTCAATTTGTGCATACAGGTACATGTAGTCGGCGACAATGTGTGGGAATTATTGAAGAAAATGTGTTCGGAGTCAAAAATTGTCATTCAAATGTTCACAAAAATTCCAAATTTGGATTATTCTCCGCAGCTAAATATAGTTGTTGATTAAATTCTGCAGATTTTGTGAATATAATTGCCAAAAAGCATCATGGTATACAACAATCAAGTTACCTAATTGTTGTAAACTATCATTCTTTTTGACGACAGTATTAACAGAAATTCTTGTAAAAATAAAATGTTTAACCCTTTTCCTAACATGAAAAGTAGACGACACTTGCAAATAAAATTCTTCAATAACTATTTTTTTTCATTTTTTTGGCATCAAAAGCATAGCTTATGACTACGTATTGGAATGAGCTCGTTCCAATGAGGGGGTCATAAACTATGTTTTTACCTGCGTCGCAAGCGGCAGAGCAGGTCTAGTAACCGCTCGACTCCGTCTGTCAGTCCGTCCATCAGTCCGTCCATCCATCAGTCCGTCCGAAACACTTTTTCCGTCAAAGTTTTCTTGGCTTCTACGAAAGGGAATGATTTTATATTTGGTCTGCTGCTTCATAATGATGAGTTGTATCATGTAAGCAATTTTCAGATCTGTCGTGCAGCCACTTCCTGTTTGCCGATACTTTGAAATTTTACTGTACCCACTGAACATTGAAATTTTCCGTCAAGGTTTTCTCGGCTTCTATGCAAGGGATTGATTTTATATTTGGTTTGCTGCTTCATAATGATGAATTGTATCGTGTAAGTAATTTTCAGATCTGCCCTGCAGCCACTTCCTGTTTGCCGATACTTTGAAATTTTACTGTACCCACTGAACATTGAAATTTTTCGTCAAAGTTTTCTTGGCTTCTATGAAAGGAAATGATTTTATATTTGGTCTGCTGCTTCATAATGATGAGTTGTATCGTGTAAGCAATTTTCAGATCTGCCGTGCAGCCACTTCCTGTTTGCCGATACTTTGAAATTTTACTGTACCCACTGAACATTGTAATTTTCCGTCAAGGTTTTCTCGGCTTCTATGCAAGGGATTAATTTTATATTTGGTCTACTGCTTCATAATGATGAGTTGTATCGTGTAAGCAATTTTCAGATCTGCCGTGCAGCCTCTTCCTGTTTGCCGATACTTTGCAATTTTACTGTACCCACTGAACATTGAAATTTTTCGTCAAGGTTTTCTCGGGATTTCTCGGGATTGATTTTATATTTCATCTGGAGCCTGATAATGATCAGTTGTGTCGTGTATGCAATTTTCAGATCTGCCGTTTGACTATCTAATTTAACCACTAAATATCACTACTGTTTGACAATCTTTTCCTGTCCCCAGAAAATCCACAGTGTGGAATTCGATTCGGTATCACTATAGTGTGACCGACTATTCGAATTTACATAATTAGCTGTTCTGGTGGCAGAGAGTACTTTACTCCAAAAGCTGGAATGCGTGGGCTCGAATTGCGGTCCAGGTTTTCATTGTATTCATGATATTTTTTTATCGTATTCATGCACATCAGGGGATTCCCCGGAAGTTTGTACCTGTTACAAAAATAAGTGTAAACAAAAATAGTTCTTTTTTACTTCAGTCCAATTTACCCAAAAAGGTTGGGGGAATTACTAATGCTAGTGTTGGTATGCGATGTTGCTAAATCATATAATAAAACTTTTATCACTACAGTGAAGTGATTTGGGTCATTGCATCACATCTCGTTGAGGTCTGCGACAACTCGTTTGTTCCAGTGATCAGACCTCCTCAACTCGATGTGATACTACGACCCAGATCACTTCACCCCCATTGCCCACATGGGGGCACGGTGGCATTGTGTCACTTCACCCCCATTGCCCACATGGGGGCACGGTGGCATTGTGTACTGAGGCATTCTGCACGTCGATGGTGCACTTGTCTTCAACCAAAGCTAATCCTGCTTGTGTGGAGTTACTAGGGTGGGAAGCTGACAGTGCTCGGTGGTTCTCTCTGGGTACTCTGGCTTCCTCCACCCGTAAAACTGTTGTGGTCATGATTAGCAATTGTGCAGAAATATATGACCTTAAACACCAATAAATAAATAAATACTTGACAGTTGCGATAATATGTATATCTCGACTCATCAAGATATGGCTTAAGAAACAAGAGCTTGACTGATACATTTTGTACATAACCATGATTGTGATATAGAGGATCTTTTGTGAGTCATGATTTCATATGAAACTTCTGTACCAAGTTCACTAAAATCCTCTAGTGATCGAGGTTCAGAAATTTCATGTCAAATCATGACAAATTTAATTTATCACATAATGTGCAATTTAACCTTTTAGTTAAAGTAACGACGAAACTGGCCACAGCTGTTCACAAACATCACCATCCAAATTTTATTACTTTTGCCTCAAAAACTTGGCTTATGACCTCTCACTGAAACAAGGGATCATAAGCTATGTATTTGAGACAAAAGATGACAATGTTTTGTTATTCGGGAATGTTTTCTGCAAATATTGTCTGCTGTTTGTATTATGTAGACAGTTTACCCTTTACCTAACAGAAAAAGCAGACGACACCTGCAAAAAAAAAATTCTTGACTAACTAATTTTTTTCATTTTTGTCTCAAAAACATTGGTTATGACCCCTCATTGGAACGAGCTCGACGAGCTCGTTCCAACGAGGGGTCATAACCTATGTTTTTGAGACAAAAAATGAAAAAATAATGAATATTAATTGTCAGTTTTTGAGAATAGCACTGGGCGTTATTGGCCATTACTTGGGGTAATGGGATAAAGAAAAATGAGAGAAGATTAATTCAATTCTTCTTTCGAAACCAACTCACTCTCAACGTTACGTCAAAATTAAATGAAGCCTTGAAATTTTCAGTCACCCAGCCTAAAATCATCCCAAAGTTGTGGTGTGTCCTAGTTAATCGTAAATTGAAAGACAATGATTTTTTCAAATGATTATTTTGCCTTATTTTGTTTTATTCTAGTGAAAAGTGATGACATGAACTTTTCAGCCCATCCTAAACTGGCTTTGAAGTGGCATTCTTTCTCTTTGTTCTCTTTCATCACCATTTCTCTGCCATAAATGCATAAAAATACCACCAATATGGGCAACTGCTGGTCTCACTGAGTTCATACCCATTCTGTCATTCTGTCATTCATGTCTTCAGCATAGCTGCCTCGGCATACAGACTTGGATAAATAGCCTGTACACTTATTTATGTTATCTTTTTCAAAGTTTTTTTTCATCCAGTCACTGAATGTTGATCAAGGTATTTTGAGTTTCAGGGCAGTCTCTTATAGACCAATAAGCTTCAAGCCTTCAGCTGCTTCTTTCTTCTCTCTGACTGTTGTAATTCTTGTAATGACAATAGAGGGGTCACTGCTGTCTTTGAGTGCATCAGATCCATCTGTTCAGTGTTGAACTCCGGTTTCTCTCTTTGATCTGTTTCTTTGCTGATGATGGAGCTACGGCTGTGTTTCATCAGCCTGTTGCTTATCTCTAAGCTGGTCATCGAGCTGATCTCTTCGGTGCTAGTTTACAGGGTGTCAACTTTTGATCTTGCTTCTTCTGCTGATTCATACTTCACAATTAATATATCCATTTTGAATTGACTATTTGGTTTGTCGAATACTGGTGGTTGATAGTGTTCAGCCGATGATTAGAACCGGCCACCACAATCGGCCAATTGTGTGACATTGGCAACGGCTCCTGGAACATCGGTTCAACCGATTGTTGCCAAGCATTTTGTGATGATTCATTAACCGCATTTTATTATCTTCTGCAATTGTTCAATTGTTAATGTACGATGATGTCCGTGATACCATTCAATAAAGTTGAGAAAGAATGTGTATTCTTAATCTCTCTAGACGCCCCTTTGCAGGACATACAAGTTAAATGCAGGGTTCCCACGCCTCCTTGAATTCCTTGAAAGTCCTTGAATTTCAAAACCCCCTTCATAGGACCTGGAATCTCCGTGAATTTTGAAGCACCTCCTGGGAACTCATGGAATTTTGGAAAAATCGAGTCGGTTGCTCACTGCATTAATTCAACTCCTAACATTTTTCCTTCTTCCCAACACATGGTCGCTTTATACTCCTTGAAAACCCTTGAATTTCACCCAGCTGACTCCAGGAAACTCCTTGAAAAATTGATGTGAATCTCCTGGAAATGCCTGGAATTCACTTCTCAATTTGGTGCAGGAACCCTGAAATGGCATGTAAAGCTTACAGTTGAGCATACTTGTGACAATCGCCAGTTCATACCGGAAAAGTAAAGGTTACACTCTGTTTATTCAGGTCGCAGTAAAATTAACAGTCGCACGCACTTGGGCTGTAAATGTGGCTCTGAGAGCCACGTTTACTGCCAAGTGTGCACGACTGGTAATTTTACTGCAACCCCAGTCAACGAAGTATAACACTGTGAAAAATGTTCAGTTTAATGTACTTCTTTTGAGCCTCGACTTGTCTAGTAGTGCACAGTTTTACAATCGGAATCAGAATCGGCCGATTGTGAGCTCAAATAACCGGTAATCAGTCAGCGACCATTCTTGGTAATCGGTTGAACACTAGTGGTTAAATGCTCACTTGAGTATTCCACACAGTATTTATTGGTAATCAGTAACAGAGGCATGTATAGACACTCATTTGGCAGTCCTGGAAATGAGATAGGTGCGAGTGCAATTGCTTCCGTCAGCACCTGTGTTTTCTATTTTACAGGAGCTAAAAAATGCACTCTTTGAAAAATGTGGAGCACTAATATACTGTGAGGGCATATAAATGTGTGTTGTTTTGAGAAAGCAGCACTGTGCAGCCAGTGACAAGTTACTGTCATAATTCAGCAATTCCTTATATATTTACTTGTAGCCCCTTGAACCTGATCAGCCGCTTTTCTGGCCAGGAACATGATATATCATAAAGTCATTAAATAGAGTGGCTGTTCAGTAAATGTGTGGGGTAGAGTAATCAATATCTTCAATGTGCAGCCCTGAGGCTGCACATTGAAAATATTGATTGGTCTACCCCAAATAATGAATATGGACTCTTCTAATTGCTGCTATTGAACTGGCATGAAAAACGCCACTAGAGTTCAATGGGTTAAGGCTTCTGGTGTTTGGTGATAGGATTCCTGCGAAAATTTATATACTAAAATTTTACGGGTGCAATTTACTCCTGTGCCTGAATTCACAGAAGCTTAAAACTGCACCCGTCCATTTTGTTCATTTCCAGCACTGATTTGATGTCTGTCGACACACACACAGTTAACAGTGAATAGTTTTAACAGGTAAACGGGCGTGCAGTGGCACAGTGGTTACAGCACTGAATTTTAAACCGAGCGGTTCCACGATTAGATCCCTGCCAGGGATAAGTGCATTGCATCCTTGGACAAGGCACTTAATCCAGATTGCCCTCGTGGGGGCATGGTGGCGCTGTGTACTAAGGTGTACTGCATGTCGATGGTACACCTGTCTTCAACCAGTGCCAACCCTGCTTGTCTGAAGTTGGTATGTTGGAGAGTCTGACAGTTGCTCACCATTGCTCGGTGGTTCTCACCGGGTACTCCGGCTTCTCAACCCATTCAACTGACACGAGGCGACCTGGCTGTCGAACGTGTCGTTAAACTCAAATAAATAAATAAATAACAGGCAAATAATTAAGAGCAAAAAGGGCGACCCACACAAATTGATTGCTTTCATTATAATACTTTAAATGGCTGCAGCATTCCATGTTGAAAATGCAGAAGCTTGTTGAAGTTTTTATCTAACTGTGCACATAAACACTTGACTTGATAATTGACCAGCATAATTTATGAAAACCTTTTCAAAACTTTCATGTGCCCATAGATCAAAAGTAATTACTTGTCAGTGGTCTTGAATAAAAATTAAAGAAAATCAACAAACAGTAATGTTAAGATTTATTAGTCCCCTACGGGAACCGTAAGGGGACTATAGGATTGCACTCTCTGTCTGTCTGTCTGTCTGTCCGTCCGTCCGTCCGTCCATCTGTCCGTCCGTCCATCTGTCTGTCTGTTTTTTATGTTACCACCTCTCCCTCCAACATGCTTTAAGCTACACCTTTCATATTTGGTACATGGATAAATGGTTCTGTGGGGATGATGCACGCTCAAAATTTGTATTTTTATACTGTACCAATGACCCAGACATAGCTGGTGCTAACTCTTAAAATATAGGGCCAAACACAAATTTTGCCCCCCAATCCCCAAAATTTGCATCTAAAACTAAAGAAAACATGTCCTGAAAGGCCCTCCACACTTCGCCCCTACTGCGCATGCGCAGTGTCAAGGACGTTCCGAAATTGGCGCCATTTATCATTCTAAGTTTGGCCCTTCATCAGTTAACATCTGACTGATCTTTGTGCTTTTAAATCTCAGTTTAAATGATGCCAGACACATAAATATTAGTGAAATGGTGATTCTAAGGAGGATAGAAAAGGAGGAGAGGAAAAGAATGTGTGACAGAATATTATCAGGGCTGTAACTTAAAATTTTTTAATGAAATTATGTTAAGTTACCTATTTTCAAGGCAGCAGCCATTTTGTTGTCATTCTGATTATTTAGTTACACTGTTTTTATACCCCCGCTTCGAAGAAGTGGGGGCTATATAGGAATCGCCCTGTACGTCCGTACGTCCGTACGTCCGTCCGTCCGTCCGTCCGTCCGTCCATCCGTACGTCCGTCCGTACGTCTTTCCGGACATGAAATTCTTGTGTGCGCAACTCCTCCTACATTTATCAATCAATTTGGACAAAACTTTTCAGACATCATCACTACTAAGTGAACATGCGCATATTCCAAGATTTTTGATCTGCGACAATTTTAACCAGGTTTTCTCCCTTTGACTTAGATTTATTGTGTCTTTCCATCCGAACAAATTCTTGTGTGTGCAACTCCTCCTACATTAATGAACCGATTTTGATGAAACCTTTCAAACATCATCTCTACTAAGTGAACATGTGCATATTCCAAACTTTTTAATCTGCGACAATTTTAACCAGGTTATCTCTCTTGAACTTTGATTTAATATGGGTTTCTACATGAAATTCTTGTGTGCGCAACTCCTCCTACATTTATCAATCAATTTGGACAAAACTTTTCAGACATCATCACTACTAAGTGAACATGCGCATATTCCAAGATTTTTGATCTGCGACAATTTTAACCAGGTTATCTCCCTTTGACTTAGATTTATTATGTCTTTCCGTTCGAACAAATTCTTGTGTGCGCAACTCCTCCTACATTAATGAACCAATTTTGATGAAACCTTTCAAACATCATCTCTACTAAGTGAACATGTGCATATTCCAAACTTTTTGATCTGCGACAATTTTAACCAGGTTATCTCTCTTGAACTTTGATTTAATATGGGTTTCTGCATGAAATTCTTGTGTGCGCAACTCCTCCTACATTTATCAATCAATTTGGACGAAAGTTTACAGACATCATCACTACTAAGTGAACATGCGCATATTCCAAAATTTTCGAGCTGTGGCAATTTTAACTAAGTTATCTCCCTTTAACTTAGATTTATTATGGGTTTCTACATGAAATTCTTGTGCATGCAACTCCTCCTACATTTATCAATCAATTTGGACAAAACTTTTCAGACATCATCACTACTAAGTGAACATGCGCATATTCCAAGATTTTTGATCTGCGACAATTTTAACCAGGTTATCTCCCTTTGACTTAGATTTATTATGTCTTTCCGTTCGAACAAATTCTTGTGTACGCAACTCCTCCTACATTAATGAACCGATTTTGATGAAACCTTTCAAACATCATCTCTACTAAGTGAACATGTGCATATTCCAAACTTTTTGATCTGCGACAATTTTAACCAGGTTATCTCTCTTGAACTTTGATTTAATACGGGTTTCTGCATGAAATTCTTGTGTGCGCAACTCCTCCTACATTTATCAATCAATTTGGACAAAAGTTTACAGACATCATCACTACTAAGTAAACATGCGCATATTCCAAAATTTTTGAGCTGTGGCAATTTTAACTAGGTTATCTCCCTTTAACTTAGATTTATTATGGGTTTCTACATGAAATTCTTGTGCGTGCAACTCCTCCTACATTTATCAATCAATTTTGACAAAACCTTTCAAACATTATCACAACTAAGTGAACATACGCATATTCCCAAATTTTTGATCTGCGACAATTTTAACCAGGTTATCTCCCTTTAACTTGGATTTATTATGGGTTTTCAAATGGGATTCTTGTGTGTGCAACTCCTCCTACATTAATGAACCGATTTTGAATACATGTTGCACATTGTAAATGTGTTTTTCCAAATGTAAACCATATATGTGTGGGCTCTTTAAGTATTCAGTGCTGTTCTGTGGAAGGCCACATGCAAATACAAATTTCAACAACAAAAAATGATCTTTATGTATACATTTCCTTATGGCCTTCGTCTACATGATCAGAAGTGCATTCCTCTAAAAACCCAAAGCGGGGGTATTAATCACCTTCAGTGATAGTTCTAGTTTCAAGTGTTTTCCTCTCTCCCTGTCCTTTAAGTTCCCCCTTGCTATTCTCCCATGCTTTTGGCATAGTTTCTGTAATTATTATTACTAAAATTTCTTGGGAGTTTTAGCTGAATAACAGAATGAATTCTGTTCTTTCCCCATGTTTACGTCTTCACCTACGGGTGGTTAGGCGTTGTGTTCTGCATCTACCATCTGATGTTCTGCAGTTTCTTCCCTGGAAGTCTCTGTTTTGCATCAGATAGTGTATTTTTGGTAACTGATTTCGGGCCTGGGTGCCTGGAGTCTTATTTTAGTGTTTTTACACTCATTGTTTACATTTACAACAGCCCTCTGTGTGAGGGGGGGATTTCTAAATAATAATATCTTTATGTTATTTTAATCATAACTAGATACATTATTATTGTTCGTAAGTGTTGAATAAATTGTTTAAAATATTTTTAAAATTTTTGTCCACACTTAGGCTTGGGATCCATTGGGGCTCAACGTTACTTTTCAGAAACTTGGGCTATTCTGAAAAAATATTTTTTCAAAATATTTTGATTTCAATTATTTTTTCTATATTAATGGATCATATTATTATTATGTATTTTGATTGCCAGGGGTTAGTGCGAGTACCAGGACTTGTTTTCTTTTCACATTGAAAGGATATTGATCAATTGTTTTAAGAGGAAGTCTTCCTCTGACCTTATTATCATTCTATATGTGGTCAGTGTACTCACATTAACTCCTGTTCTGTATCGTATGATTTCGATGACAATATGGGAAGCGTATGTCACGGTATGTTGTTGGGGATTTGGACACTCCGGTCCTTTCCCCGCAGGGTCACTCTACTTTATCAATTTCTATTTCAGACGATCAAGATTAGGGTGATGTATCTGTGATGTCTTCCAACAGTGTGCCTCCGTCGTCACAATTAATGAAGGGCTAGCGGAAAAGTGCTCATGTAATACGCCAATTGCCTAAGAGGACCCTAGTAGGTTCGACGGCCTTTGACGTCCGCTAGCTCGCCCGGTGTAGCGTCCATTCACCGAATGGTTCGGCAGCCGGGTTCGTCCGTTGCGGTCTAGAAGGAATTTTGGGGTGATGCGAGCACTATAAAATTAACTTAATGCACACCCAGTGACGGCGGATCGGAGGGAGAACGGAGGAAGCCTTTTAGTCCGGTTCATAGCTCGTTCCGGTCCATCCGGACGGCAAGCGAGAGAGGCCCCTCTCTCGTTCAACAACATCTGGCCCCAGATGTTGTGGTACAAATGAGTCGCTAGCGGAGCATACGTCCGTCGCTCGGGATGCTCCGTTGTATAGGCAGTCCGCTGAGACTGCTAAGGCTTCCTCTTCTCGTCAGCGCACACGACCGCACCTTGGCTGCGTGACCACCGATATATTACCAGCTTCGCCGATCAAGGATTCTTCGGCGACCAGGTCACACCATCCGGCAGCCAGGGATTCGAGACCGATGGACTCCGGACGTTCGCATAGGAAAAGTATGCGGGAGCCATCTGATGCGGAGCTGCCCTCGGCGAAGCAGCGATAGACTGTGCCTCCGTAGGTCTCGACGCCGGACATTCTTGTGCACATAGCACAGCTTATCGCAGCATCCCAGCAGCCGACAGAAACGGTGTCGGATCGAGAATTATCCGACAGCGCTGGGTCGGTAGCCGGGGACTCGAGGCCTGCAGACTCCGGACGTTCGCATAGGAAGTGTGCGGGAGTCAACGTACACGGAGCTTCCAGCGGCAATGCATCGTAAGTCCGCTACTGCACAGGCCTCGGGAACGGACGTGCTTTCCTTAATAGCACAGTTTATCGCAGCATCCCAGCATCAACTGAATCTGTCGCATATATTTTATCCGACGATGCTGGGTCGGGACGCTCCGCAGAAGCGGGTACGGACGTCCGAAAGTTTCATCCGGTCCGACGGGATACCGAAAGGGATTCGGAGGATTTCAAGCTTTCCCTTTCGGAACAACATATGCTGCGATGTCGGATAAGAAACTGATAGCGTCGGTGGACTTAGAAATTTTTGGTTCGGTTCAGGGACATTGTCCCTCAGTTCCGACATAGTCCAATAATGTCACACAAACTTTCGAATTATTGAACGACGCTATATATATATATTATTATTTTATGCTTGCTATCCAAGCATTTCTGGTTTCTTGTTCGAAGAGTTATGGAGATGTCTTTCTAAAGTGTGCCTCTGTCGTCATAGTTAATGAAGAGTTAGCGGCAATAAGTGCTCATGGAATATGTCTATCGCTTACGGAGTGACATTCGCTAGCTCACCCGGTGTAGCGTACATTCATCGAATGGTTCGGCTGCCGGGTTCGTCCGTTGCGGTCTAGGAAGGAGATTTGGGTGATGCGAGCACTTTAATTACTTTAGTACTCACCCAGTGACGGCAGATTGAGGACAGATCGGAGGAAGCCAACAACATAGGGGACCGCATGTTGTGGTTCAGATATTTTACATTCGGAGCATATGTCCGTTGCTCGGGACGCTCCGTTATATTGACAGTCCGAGAGACTGTCTTTAATGCTTCCTCATCCTCACAGCAGGGCACACGACCGCACATTGGCTACGTGACCTCGAGTATCCGATCAGTTTCGGCATTCAGTGATTCCACGGCGAATAGGTCGCGCCATCCGGTAGCCAAGGGACACGAGGCCTATACACTCCGTTCGCTCGCATATTGGAAGTATGCACGGGGTAACGATCTCGGAGCTTCCTGCGGCAATGCATCGTAAGACCGCTTCTCCTCAGGCCTCAGTGACGGACGTGCTATCCGAGTTAGCACAGTTGTTTCGCAGCATCCCAGCAATTGACAGTTTCTCGGTCGAATCAGGAATTATCCGACGGCGCTGGGTCGGTGCGGTCCGCGTTTGCATCAGCTACGGACGACCGAACGCTTTATAGGGTCCGACAGGATGGCGAAAGGGATTCGAAAGATTTCGAGTTTTCCCTTCAGTAGTATCGGAAGATGCCTTTCATATCTTCTGGCATTTCTTCCAGTGATTATTTTTCGGACTTCATTGCTGCGATCTTGGATAAGAGACTTATAGCGTCATTGGACTCGGATTTTTCGATCGGTACAGGGACATTGTCCCTGACTTACCGACGCAGTCCAATATTGTCATTACAACATGTGTTTTATTTTTCGACGCTATATATTTATATATATATACAAGCCTGCTAATAAGCATGATAGTTTAGTTTCTTGTCCGCGTGGCTCATTTCTGCCATTTTATCATTTTTACAAATAGTTTATTTTGGCAGAGCAGGGCATACCGAGAGTTCATATGCGTCTAGACGGTGTGATTAAAGACTGCATATATTCTTTTTCGCCGTTTATGTCTTTTCTAATTTCAATGTTGGGAACGACATTATGTATAGTAGACTTAACTTAGACGCTTTATTATACGTAATCCGCCTTACTGAGGCGTTATCATTACGTCTTCAAGAAAAGATTTACGGGATATTATTCTCAATGTAATTTCTTTTGAGGGCAGTAGTTTGTTCACGTATAACTCCGCCCTTCAGTGGCTGATTGGAGTTGGTTAGACGTGACGCAGCCCTAGCTACATCCACACGCGTGGATAGTAAGGTTAAGAACTCTCTCAGAGTCGCTTCGTTCTCGGAGGAGCTTCTCTTCGACGGCAACTTTCCGGCAATCCATGAATTGCTCGATTTATACATTCTCTTGTCTATCTAGTGTTACAAGAGATTCAGACTGGGGCAAACATTCGGTGGTTGACTCAGAGAGTGCCGCCGCAGTTGCCGGACCCGAGTGTGGCTGTTATGACGGTTGCCAGTCAAACAGATTGGGATATATACTGATCCCTACGGATTCGAAGTGCCAGGGTCTTTGGGTTCCGCAGTCTTTTAGCTATCAGTTTAACTTCCGCGGAATAATGTTTTTTAGGCTTGCTTTATGTCATTGCATGAACATTATTCAGAAACGCATGCCCAAATTCCTGTCCTTTAATTCGACAGTAGTGGCGTATCTCCGGAACCAGGGAGGCACTCTTTCGTTTCCGTTATTCAATTTAATGGAAAGAATCCGTCTGTTGGTTATAGTACACCAAGTTCAGTTTTGGTCCGTCATATTCTGGGTCGTCTGATTGTTTTATCGGACTCCCGTTCTCTTACGGGTCGCTTGTTGCTGTCAGAATGGACTCTCAACAAACAAGTATTCAATCAGATTTGCTATCTATGGGAGCACCCAATGATGTTTTATTTATGACACAGCTTGCTAATCAATTGCAGACGTATGTGTTGGCTTGTCCAGATCTCTGAGCTAATACTGTTAACGCTCTATTGATCTATAGGACGGAATGATAGGATACGCGTATCCTCCGGCGCTGTTGTTTTAGCAGGTATTGCTAAGATAAACAACCACAATACATTTCTGTTGATAGCATCTCTATCTTCACAGAGATCATGAGTGTGGATCTTAACGTGAAATCTTCCTCTATGTGAGGATCTTTTTTCACTGGGTAAATCGTGTCATCTTTATCACAACCAGCAAGGTCGCAACCTTCATGTATTCCGTTGTGTGGTCCGTATTGCATTGTAAGCACTGTACTGGACGAGCTTTGGACGCGATTTCTTACTATAGGAGATCCTCTTCTTCGCTATTCTATGCGACTAAAGTGGAGGCTCTTCCGTCGTGGTGTAGGGATCATTATGTTCATATTGTTGATCCCTCCATACTACTCATTGCTATTTTTTTTTAGTATACTTGTTTCACAAGATCTACTGCAGCCTGTTATTATTTAGGTTATAGGTTTATGTTACCTCATACCTATGCACTCTACGATAGTTTACAATTGAGTCTCTTGTCTCTTTATCTAAGTCAGTTAGTAACTTTTTGATAAATAGACTTAGAATCTTTAGATTAAATTCCTATATGGATTTTAACTTCGGTTCTTATTTAGCTAAGTAATCATTTGAGCCTCTGGAAACAGTAGTTTTCAAATTCTGACCTTTTAGACAGTAATTCTGTTGGTTTCTCTTTTACTGTAGAGTCAGTGAGTTTCATGCACTATCGATGGATGATTTTCACTTTCATAGTTTCGGAATCAATACTTCCGTTACTATTTAGGTTGGATTGTTGCATAAGAGTTAGGCTCCTATTATCCGGAACCTATTATTTTAAGGTCCTTCCGTCTTCGTATGGGCATAGGCCTTTACTCTTTCCGGGTACAGTTTATGTATTTATAAACAGATATCTGTTTATTACAAGGGCGTAAGCTTCTTCTGTCTTTGATGTCTAGTAGAAGGACGTTACGCTCCATTTTATTGTTAATGGATTCTATTAACTAGCGTACTGCTTATGGTATATCATTGACTTAGCAGTTGTGCTTGAGATTTCGGCTCATGAAGTAAGAGTT
Organism: Pictodentalium vernedei; assembly: GCA_031216915.1. NCBI lineage: Eukaryota > Metazoa > Mollusca > Scaphopoda > Dentaliida > Dentaliidae > Pictodentalium > Pictodentalium vernedei. The sequence goes on along the minus strand of CM062291.1, from coordinate 59,005,932 downwards.
CTTCTACTTCTTGGGCTTACTTTAATAGTGTCGCTATTATAGATTTTTGAAGGCCGCTCATTGCGCTCAGCCATCCACATTCATGAATTTTATCTTAGAAATATCGAGTCAATTTCTTGAGGCCTCTTTTGTTAGGTCTATTATCTACTGCTCAGAATGTCATTCTCTTAACAGTTGCTACTATAGCTAGGTAGGCTGTCTGTTTCGGCAGTGTCTCCGTTCGGCTGCCCTCTTCGCTCTGGGCTATTTGACCCAGGGCAAGAAAAAGGGGGGGGGGGGGGGGAGGGTGTTCCCTTGGGTCACCTGTTTTTACTATGAAAACAAGGGGATACCTCCTCCGGAGTTAGTAATTCTGAGCTGTTATTGGGATGGTTGTTTAGTGAGAAGTTTAAGTTTATAAAATTCATTCAAGTCTTAGTTTTTAAAGTATAGCTTTTGAATATTGCATATGTCAACGGACATGATTATGCAATTCTCAGACACTTTTAGGAGTATAAGAGTCTCTATTCTCTAGACTTACTTTATTATTGGCTTACTTTAAAAATTATTAGTATAAGGATTATATTGGATATTAATAGAGTACATGGATGTATGAAGCTCAATTTTTGGAAGGTGTTGTATCTTTCTAATTTATCATAAATAAGAAAGATACATGTAAGGCCTATTACTTCTTTCCCTACAGGGGATGACTCTATTTTATTTTATTGAGCGTATTCCATTTTGCTCTATGTCCTTGGCCCTCCAGCCTTTTTACTATTCAGCTATGTCTGGGTCATTGGTACAGTATAAAAATGTTAAAAAATTTATAGTAATTTATATATTTTTTATACTTACCAATGACCCAGACGGGGATGGCCCTCCCAGGAGTTGGGAACTCTTGCCTCCCCGCTGAGTACATAGCGCTTACCAGGCACTGGTTATTAGAATGATAAATGGCGCCAATTTCGGAACGTCCTTGACACTGCGCATGCGCAGTAGGGGCGAAGTGTGGAGGGCCTTTCAGGACATGTTTTATTTAGTTTTAGATGCAAATTTTGGGTATTGGGGGGCAAAATTTGTGTTTGGCCCTATATTTTAAGAGTTAGCACCAGCTATGTCTGGGTCATTGGTAAGTATAAAAAATATATAAATTACTATAAATTTTTTAACTTTTCAAAATCCAAGATGGCGGAATGGCGGCCATTTTTGTTGTGTTTTTTTAAGCTTTTTTTTTCTATTTTCATGTTACCACCCCACCCACCAACATGGTTCAAGCTACACTTTGCATATTTGGCAAAGAGGGTTGGGAGGGGATGATGCACGTTCAATTTTTTTTTTTCAAAATCCAAGATGGCGGCATGGCGGCCATTTTTGTTGTGTTTTTTAAGCTTTTTTCTCTATTTTATGTTACCACCCCTCACTCCAACATGGTTCAAGCTACACTTTTTATATCTGGCACATGGATATAGGGTTGTAATGGGATGTTGCATGTTCAATATTTTTTTTTCCAAAATTCGTCCGTCCGTCCATCCGTCTGTCTGTCTGTTTTTTATGTTACCACCTCTCCCTCCAACATGCTTTAAGCTACACCTTTCATATTTCGTACATGGATAAATGGTTCTGAGAGGATGATGCACGCTCAAAATTTTTTTTTCAAAATCCAAGATGGCTGAATGGCGGCCATTTTTGTTGTGTTTTTTAAGCTTTTTTTCTCTATTTTCATGTTACCACCCCACCCACCAACATGGTTCAAGCTACACTTTGCATATTTGGCACATGGATAGAGGGTTGGGAGGGGATGATGCACATTCAATATTTTTTTTTTTCAAAATCCAAGATGGCGGCATGGCAGCCATTTTTGTTGTGTTTTTTAAGCTTTTTTCTCTATTTTATGTTACCACCCCTCACTCCAACATGGTTCAAGCTACACTTTTTATATCTGGCACATGGATATAGGGTTGTAATGGGATGTTGCACGCTCAATATTTTTTTTCAAAATCTAACATCTGTCTGTCTGTCCGTCTGTCTGTCTGTCTGTTTTTATGTTACCACCTCTCCCTCTAATATGCTTCAAGCTACACCTTTCATCTTTGGTACATGGATAAATGGTTCTAAGCTTTTTTCTCTGTTTTATGTTACCACCCCTCACTCCAACATGGTTCAAGCTACACTTTTTATATCTGGCACATGGATAGAGGGTTGTAATGGGATGTTGCACGTTCAATATTTTTTTCTCAAAAATTCAAGATGGTGCCATGGCGGCCATTTTTGTTGTGTTTTTTAAGCTTTTTTCTCTATTTTATGTTACCACCACTCACTCCAACATGGTTCAAGCTACACTTTTTATATCTGGCACATGGATAGAGGGTTGTAATGGGATGTTGCACGCTCAATATTTTTTTTCAAAATCTAGCATCTGTCTGTCTGTCCATCTGTCTGTCTGTCTGTTTTTATGTTACCACCTCTCCTTCTAATATGCTTCAAGCTACACCTTTCATCTTTGGTACATGGATAAATGGTTCTGAGGGGATGATGCACAGTCAATATTTATTTTTCAAAATCCAAGATGGCAGAATGGCGGCCATTTTTGTTGTGTTTTTTAAGCTTTTTTCTCTATTTTATGTTACCACCCCTCCCTCCAACATGGTTCAAGCTACGCCTTTCATATATGGTACATGGATAAAGGGTTGTGAGGGGATTATGCACGCTCAATATTTTTTTTTCAAAATCCAAGATGCTTATATACTCTAGTGTCTTCTGTGACAAAAACACCTTATGTCACAAAAGCGCCGTTGGGGACTAATACCACCTCGGTGGTCAAACACTTGTTTCATATTGGTGCTGTGCATTTTTTTTCTTGATCGTAAAGTTTTCTACCACATTGTGCTGTTTCGAACAGCCATTTCATTTTTAGCTTAACTTCACAAAGTCAAGATAAGCCATCACGCGTGAGGAAGTCTGTCAGTCTCATCAATCTTTCTTTAGCACAGGCTACACCCAGTAGTTCTTGTCTGATCATCACAAAATTTCATATGCAGGTTCGAGGTCATGTCTAGATGAGAGTGTCCCCTTTTGGTCGCGATCGGTCAACTGTGATGGCTGCGCTAGCCCGAAAACTTTCTACTGGTTGTATTTATGAAGGGATTTCATTGTAACTTGATAGAATGACTCTGTATAATGTCCAGATGAGAATGTCCCCTTTTGGTCGTAATTGGTCAACTGTGATGAGTACACAAGAAGGATAACTTGGTATGATGTCTAGGTGAGACTATCCTATTTTGGTCACGATCAGTCAGTCGTTATCCACCACCTTGTCACGTGACCTAGATTCCTTTAGCACTGTGTACAGGTTGTTTTTATAAGGGGATTTCATTGTAACTTTGTCGGATACTTGGTTATGATATCTAGATGAGACTCAATTTGGAATAATTTCACTGTAACTTGGTAACTTTTGACATACATTAACTGTGAGGACCACATTAACCCTTTACCTAACGAATTGCCCGCAGCCGCCCACGCAATATTAAAATTGAGCAGTTGAAAAAATTTAATTTTTCAAAATATTTCAACAAAACCATATCATGTGACCCCTCATTGGAACGAGCTCATTGAGCTTGTTCCAATGAGGGGGTCACATGATGGTTTTGTTGAAATTTTTTGAAAAATTTTTAAAAATGATATTTAAAATAATAAATTTTGATATCGTCTGCGTTGGGTAAAGGGTTAACACAGGCCTCAGTTCTTTAGTACAGTCTACTCCCCAAATTATTCTTATTGAAAACATAGCATATAAGGAACAGAAATTAACATATTCTCAATTATCACAATTCTTGTCTTATTTCATAATCATTTCATAAACATGGAACATTATCCTTTTCATTCCCATTTTAGAAGCAAGTTTCGAACATTGAATATTTCCCAACATGTAATTTGCATTTGTTTTTTTTTTTTTTTCGATGTTTTCGAACATCTAATAATTTCTTTTTTGTTGTCCCAAAATTTAAATGAAATAACATACAAACTAACTAATTATTTACCTGACAAATGGACGGGATAAATAAAAAAAATTTATATGATGGGAAAATTATTTATCGAGTTAAGAAAACTCGCGTTGACCAATCATAAGCAAGTAGGACAACATTATCCCTTTGAATCCTGGTGGTATATATGATATCAGTTCGATGATAGCAATTGGAAGAGTCCATATTCATTATTGAGGGGTGGACCAATTAATATACTCAATGTGCACGTTAGAAATATTGATTGGTCTGCCCCACTCATTCACTAACCAACTATTCTACTTAATGAAATTATGACGTATCATTTTGCATGGCCAGAAAAGTGGCGTCTCATATTCAAAGGGCTAAAGAAAATTAACTGGTTGAGTGCTAGAAGCCACTATCAGGGCGTTTAAAAACAAGAGGGTACCCGAGCAAAATCCAACATTTTCCTTGCTTATGTTTCATACTCAGTCAAACACAAATAATATTTTGTTCATATCAATTTATTTTATTACAAATTATTGGAGAGTGCCTAGTGGCACTCTCCAATAATTTGTTATAAAATAAATTTTTAATACCAAATTCAGACCACCAAAAATATTCTAGCACTCAACCAGTCAAATTATAATCTTGTGAATGTAGTTGAATGTCCATTTATAAACAACGGCTTAGTTTCATTGATAATTTATATTTTTATACTGTACCAATGACCCAGACATAGCTGGTGCTAACTCTTAAAAATCTAGGGCCAAACACAAATTTTGCCCCCCCAATCCCCAAAATTTGCATCTAAAACCAAAAGAAATCATGTCCTAAAGCACCTCCATACTTTGCCCCTACTGCGCATGCGCAGTGTCAAGGACGTTCCGAAATTGGCGCCAATCATCATTCTTTGTTTGGCCCTTCATCAGTTAACATCTCACTGATCTTTGTGCTTGTAAATCTCAGTTTAAATGATGCCAGACACATAAATATTGGAGAAATGGTGATTCTAAGGAGGATAGAGAAGGAGGAGAGGAAAAAGGAGCGACAGAAAATATTCAGGGCTGTAACTTAAAATTTTGTAATGAAATTATGTTAAGTTGCCTATTTTCGAGGCATGGGCCTGTTGTTGTCATTCTTGCTTTGAAGTTGCACTGCTTATTCAGTGTTTCCTCTCTCCTTATCCTGTAAGTCCCCCCTTGCTATTCTCCCATGCTTTTGGCATATTTTTGAGTAAGATTGCTACTAAAATTTCTTGGGAGAATTAGCTTGGTTACAGAATGAATTCTGTTATTTTCCCCATGTTTACGTTTTCACCCATGGGTGTTTAGACGTTGTGTTCTGCATCTACCATCTGATGTTCTGCAGATTCTTCTCTGGAAGTCTCTGTTTTGCATCAGATAGTGTGTATTATTGATAACTGATTTTGGGCCAGTATTGTCAGTGCCTGGAGTCATGTTTTCTGGTGTTAAAACACTTCTTGTTTACATTGGCAACAGTCTCTTTTGAGGGGGGCTTTTTGCCTTTGGAGTAGTTTACTCATTACTAGATACATTATTATTATCTGTAAGTGTTGCATTAATTATTTAAAATAATTTTAAAATTTTTGACCACACTTACCCTTGGGATCCATTGGGGCTCAACGTTACTTTTCAGAAACTTGGGCTTCGCTGAAAAAATATTTTTCAAAAATTATTTTGAATTTCAATTGCTTTTTTCAATGTTAATGGATCATGTTATTATGTATCTTTGTGTTTAGGGGTTTGTGCGAGTACTAGGACTTGTTGTCTTTTCACAATGAAAGGACATTGTTCAAATTGTAATAGGAAGAAATCTTCCTCTGACTTTCATGATCATTGTATTAATTGTAGTTAGTGTACTCGCACTAACTCCTGTTCAATATGTCAATATTGGGATGACAAACATTGGAAACGTGTGTCACGGTATGTTGTTAGTGGAGAAAGGGCTATGCCGGTCCTTTCTCCGCAGGGTCACTCTAGTCTTATCAGCTTCTATTTCAGAGGAACAAGAACAGGGTGATGTTTCCATGTTATCTTCCAAGAGTGCGCTTCCGTCATCACAATTGAATGCAGAGCTAGCGGCAAAAGTGCTCATGGAGATACGACAGTTGCCTAAGAGGTCCCGAGTAGGATCGACGGCGCTGTCGTCCGCTAGCTCGCCCGGTGTAGCGTCCATTCACCGAATGGTTCGGCAGCCGGGTTCGTCCGTTGCGGTCCAGGAGGAAATGTTGGGTGATGCGAGCACTATAAACATACAAGGTGCACACCCAGTGACGGCGGATGATAGGAGAGATCGGAGGAAGCCTTCTAGTCCGGTTCCTAGCTCGTCCAGGTCCAGCCGGGCCGCGAGCGAGAGAGGCCCCTCTCCCGTTCAACAACATCAGGGACCTGATGTTGTGGTACAAAATGTGTCGCAAGCGGAGCACACGTCCGTCGCTCGGGACGCTCCGTTGTATAGGCAGTCCGCGGAGCCTGCTCAGGCTTCCTCATCCTCTCACCAGCGCACACGACCGCACCTTGGCTACCTGACCGCGGATATTCTACCAGCTTCGCCGATAAGGGATTCTTCGGCGACCAGGTCACGCCATCCGGTAGCCAGGGACACAAGGCCGGTAGACTCCGGATGTTCTCATAGGAAGAGTATGCGGGAGTCAGTTGATGCGGAGCTTCCCGCGGCTAAGCAGCGAAAGACCGCTACTCCGCAGGCCTCGATGACGGACGTGCTTGCTCAGATAGCACAAATTATCGCAGCATCCCAGCAATCGACAGAATCGGTGTCGGATTGGGAATTATCCGATGGCGCTGGGTCGGTACGCTCCGCCGAAGCATCGGGTGCGGACGACCGGGAGCATCATGAGGTCCGACCGGATGGTGAAAGGGATACGGATGACTTGGAGCTATCCCTTTCAGAACAACATAAAGCTGCCGTGGATTTCATCCGGCACTTCCTTCCTCAGGTTGTTCTGTCGGGCCAGACTGCTGCGGTACCGGACAAGAGACTGATAGCGTCATTGGACACTGAATTCTTCGAGCGGTTCAGAGACATCGTCCCTGAGTTTCCGTCTCAGTCCAATAATGTCACAAGAACATTTGAATTATTGAACGACGCTGTATTCAAGCTTGCTTCCAAAACAGGCAAAGCTGGTTTCTTGTCCTCCAATGCTCTTAACCTGCCTTTCATTAATGCAAGGAATAATTTGATACGGCAGGACAGGGTATTCCGAGAGTTCCTCTGCGTCTTGACGACGAGGCGGAAGACTTAGAATTGTCATTCCCGTCGTCTATGTCCGTTCCAACCGCGATGTTGGATACAGCAATCACGTCTAACAGGGCCAGTTTAGACGCTTTATCTTACGCAGACCACCTTACAAAGGCGTTATCACTGCGTCTTCAAGGGAAAGAATTCCAGGATATACAATCCTCTTTAAGACTTCTTTCAAGGGCAGGGGCTTATTCCACGTATAACTCCGCCCTCTCAGTGGCAAACCTGGAGTTGGTTAGACGTGACGCAGCCCTAGCTACATCCACACACGTGGATAGTAAGGTGAAGAACTCTCTCAGAGTCGCTTCGGTCTCCGGAGAACTTTTAATCGACGGCAAGCTTTCTGCAATCTACGAAAAAATTACTAAGAAAGCTTCGGATTCTCTGCTGTTTAAATCCGCTTCCAAGAAGTTGGATATGGCAGATAAGAATAAGACAGGCACTTCTGGGCCTAATGCACCCAAGAAAGGTTCTTATGAGGTTCCGGTGCGTCCTCTTGGTCTTATTCAAGAGACCGTCAAGGCAGCGACTCACGTGCGGGACGTCCTTTGGGCCGGGACAATCGGTCGGACGCCCCGAGGTCGACGGGATGAGGTGCGGGTCGTGGAGGACATGGTTTCTCCTCCCGCAGGCCTCGCAGGTCCAGGAGGTGATGGCTTCAACATCTATCGTGTTCCGGTTGGCGGAAGGTTGTCAAGTTTTTCAGAAGAGTGGGCGTCGATTACGGACGACCCTTGGGTGAGAGGGGTGATTTCGGAAGGTCTAAGAATATCCTTCAAACGAAAGCCTCCTTTAACTCGAAGTCCAAAATGGACTCAACTTCCGTCAAATCCACAGAAAAGAGACGCTCTGTTATCGGAGGTGCAGTCTCTTTTAATGAAGAACGCGGTAGAGGTCGTAGAAGACCAGGAAACACCGGGATTCTACAGCCATCTGTTTCTGGTTCCGAAACCAGACGGCTCGTTCCGTCCAGTCATAGATTTGAGCTGGATAAACAAGCTGATCGTCGCTCCAAAATTCTATATGGAGACGATTCGGTCGGTCAGAGCGAGTATTCGGGTGAACGATTATGCTACAAGCATAGATCTCAAAGATGCGTACTTTCATGTCATGGTACATCCGACATTCAGAAAGTATCTACGCTTCGCAGTCCTAGGAGTGGTGTATCAATTACGGGCGATGTGCTTCGGATTGAACCTAGCACCCTGGGCTTTCTCTCGGGTAATGAACTCGGTAATGATGTATTTCCGAGCTCATTCATCTACGGTAACGTCGGCCTACCTGGACGACATTCTTCAGAGGTACGGCAATGAGTTAACGCTTCAGAACGATGTGCAGAATCTGCTTCTATTGCTCCGACGTCTCGGTTTTGTTATAAATGAGGAGAAGTCGGATCTGGTGCCGTCCAAGTCATTCACTCATCTGGGAATGAGCTTCGAGACGCACAACAATCTCGTTCGTCTGCCGTTAACCAGAGCGAAATTAGTCAGTTGTTACGCTCGCTATTGTCTTCATGCAGACAAAGTCACAGCGAGGGAGTTTATGAGACTGATAGGTCTGTGCGGAGCCGCCGCGGATCTCATTCCGATGGGGCGGTTACACACTCGTCCTCTCCAAATTTTCTTAACTCAGAATTGGAGTGTGAAGATTCATTCGCTCGACATAGACGTTCTCTTGTCAGATCAAGTGAAACAAGAGATTCAGACTTGGGCAAACATTTAGTGGTTAACTCAGGGAGTTCCGCTGCAGTTGCCGGATCCGAGTTTTACCATTATGACGGATGCCAGTCAAACAGGTTGGGGTGCAACATTGATCCCAACGGATTCGAGATGCCAGGGTCTTTGGGATCCACAGTTCCTAAGCAAGCACATAAACATCAAGGAAATGATGTCAATTTGGCTTGCGTTACGTCATTGGATGGACATTATTCACAAAGCTCATGTCCAAATTCTGTCCGACAATACGACAGTAGTAGCGTATATATGGAACCAGGGAGGCACTCATTCCGTTCCGTTATTCAATCTAACGGAGAGAATCCTTCTGTTTGCTCTAGAACATCAAGTTCTACTTTTGGTCCGTCATATACCGGGTCGTCTGAATGTACTAGCAGACTCCCTTTCACGGAAGGGTCGCTTGTTGCCGTCGGAGTGGACTCTCAACAAACAAGTATTCAATCAGATTTGCTACCAGTGGGAACGGCCAATGATAGACTTATTTGCGACACATCTCAACAATCAGTTGCAGACGTATGTGTCACCATGCCCGGATCCAAGAGCATTTGCAGTAGACGCTCTATCGATCTCATGGGACGGAATGATAGGATATGCGTATCCTCCAGCGCCGTTGATTCAGCAAGTATTGCTAAAGATAAAACAATCTCAATGCAAGATTCTGTTGGTAGCATCTCTGTCTCCACAGAGACCGTGGATAAATCTACTCAGGTGTCTGTTGTGGGACCTACCGCGAAAGCTTCCTCCACGGGAGGATCTTCTTTCGCAGGGGAAACCGCGTCGACTTCATCACAACCCGCAAGGTCTCAACCTTCACGTTTTTCCGTTGTGCGGTCCTTCTTGCATGGCAAGCACTTTACAGGACGAGCAGTGGACGCGATTTCTAACTGTAGGAGGACCTCCTCTTCGCTAAATTATGCGGCTAAGTGGAAGGTTTTTCGTCGTTGGTGTAGGGATCATTCTGTTGATATTTTTGATCCCTCCATACCAGACATTGCAAACTTTCTAGTATACTTGTTTGACGAAATCAAACTGCAGCCTGTTACTATTACGGGTTATAGGTCTGTGTTATCTGATACCTATGCACACCACAATAGTTTACAAATTGGATCTAATGTCTCTTTATCTAAGTTAGTTAGAAACTTCTTGATAAATAGACCCAGAACTCTTAGATTAATTCCTAAGTGGAATTTAGCTTGGGTTCTTCTTAAACTAAAGGAAAAGCCATTTGAGCCTCTTGGGACAGTAGATTTCAAATTCTTGTCTTATAAGACAGCTTTTCTCTTAGCTTTCTCTTCTGCTAGAAGAGTCAGTGAGCTTCATGCACTATCGGTGGACGATTCTCACTATCGTAGTGTCGGGAACACTATCACCTTCACTACTAATGTTGGTTTTTTAGCTAAGAATCAGGCTCCTAATAAATATCCGGAACCTATTGTTATGAAGGCTCTTCAGACGGGCGTAGGCCTTTACTCTGTCCTGTTAGAGCTTTACGCATTTATAAACAGAGATCTCAGTTTATCAGAAAGGGACGAAAACGTTTCTTTCTGTCTCTGATGCCTAATAGAAAGGACATTTCGGTCCATTCTATTGCTAGATGGATTCAATTAACTACCCGTACTGCTTATGAAAGTTTATCTTCTTCCCAGCAGTCTGTGCTTAAGATTTCGGCTCATGAAGTAAGAGCTCTTTCTACATCTTGGGCTTATGCAAATAGTGTGGCTATTACAGATTTAATGAAGGCTGCTTATTGGTCTCAGCCATCCACATTCACAAATTTTTATCTCAGAAATATTGAGTCCATTTCTGGAGACCTGCATTGTTTAGGTCCGTTATCTGTTGCTCAGAATGTCGTCCACTAAACAGTTGCAACTATAGTTATGCAGGCTTTCTGTTCCGGCAGTGACTCTGTCCTGCTGCCCTCTTCGCTCTGGGCTATTTGACCCAGGGCAAGGGGAAGGGGGGAGGGGGAGGGTGTTCCCTTAGGTCACCTGCTTTATAGTGAAAAGCAAGGGAATTCCTCCTCCGGAGTCAGGTCTCGTTACAGTTATTCAGGTGAAAATGTCAGCTTTTCAAGAAATGTTCAGCTTCTGATCAATACGGCTGAGGATATTTCGCATTTAAATTACCTCCCCTATTCACAATACTCACAATGTGTATAGTTTCTGGAAACTCTGAATATGGCCCTTTCTAGAGACAACTGTACACAACAAAAATCTTACAATATCACTCAAATACACTCAGCCGAATGACACAGTTGATGGCAAAAAAATGGCTCAAAATGGTCAAAATTTTCTCATTTTGGGGATAAATCTCCAATTTTTGTGCATCGATAGTGATAAAACTGTGTTATAGGAATTCCTCATTCCTCCACTGAGGATTTTACAGCATAACACGATCATTCTGACAAATAAAAAACATATGGGTTTCTTATTCATTTTTTCAGAAGGCTTTCTCAAAGCAAATTTACCCAAAAGTTGTCCCATTTGTAAACTGCAAATTGTCAGGTCCCAAACAGGTCTGGGTTTGTCATTTAACACTTCCATGTGACCTTGACCCCCAATTGAAATGCACTTGACAATACACAGTTTGAATCAAGACCATCAACAGATTATTTTGGCCATATCACCATTAAAGAGAATTATTTACTAAATCCACACCACCATAAACTAAAACTATAGCTCAAAATAGTCATTTGGCTGAGGATATCCAATAACCTCGGAAATGACCTTTTAATAGGAAACGAGACCTCAGTAATTCTGAGTCGTTTCCGGGATGGTTTTAAAGTGTAATATTAATGTTAAAAATTCATTCATGTCATATTTTTAAAGTGTAGCTCGGTGTGAAGCATTTGTATATGTCAAGTGTCAAACGGGCGTTAATATACAATCCTCGGACACTTTTAAAGAATATAAAGAGTCTCAATTCTCTGGACTAACTTTATTTATTGGCTTACTTTAAAAATAATTAGTATAATGGGTTATACTGGATGTTAATAGAGAACATGAATGTTATTGTGCTCAATTATGAAGGGTATTGTATCTTTCTAATTTATCATAAAATAAGACAGATACATGTAAAGCCTAATACTCCTTTTCTCCTTGAGGGGTTCACTCTATATTATATAGTTGAGCTTATTGGATTTTCCTCTATGTCCTAGGTCCTCCAGCCTTTTTACTATTCAGCTATGTCTGGGTCATTGGTACAGTATAAAAATGTTAAAAAATTTATAGTAATTTATATATTTTTAGCTCAACTTTGACGAAGTCAAATTTGAGCTATTGTCATGGCCCGTCGTCCATCTGTCCGTCCGTCCGTCCGTCCGTCCGTCCGTCCGTCCGTCCGTCCGTCTGTCCGTACGTCAACAATTGGCTATGGCTCGGGCTAGAGGTCGTATTTATGAACCGATCTTTACGAAACTTCTTGTGTACCTTTGTTATGACCCTGGGACGGGAACGAGTGTTTTTAGGTGTGGTCCGAAATTCAAGATGGCTACCAGCTGCCATTTTGTACCGATGATGCAAAAATCAGTTTTTTGTACAGAACTTCCATATGAAAGCTCTGATTTGAATAAAGTTTTGTATAAATGTTTAGTACCATGGGATACATCACATATAATACAGGTTTTTTTCTCGTGCGTAAATTATGCTAATTAGACTGACTTTGATTTATTTAGTGTTACTTTCAGAGCTGTAAGTGCCAAGCTGCTATGGCTCGGGCTAGAGGCTGTATTTATGAACCGATCTTTACGAAACTTCTTGGGTACCTTTGTTATGACCGTGGGACGAGAACGAGTGTTTTTGGGTGCGGTCCGAAATTCAAGATGGCTGCCAGTTGCTATTTTGTACCGACGATGCAGAAATCTGTTTTTTGTACAGAACTTCCATATGAAAGCTCTGATTTGAATAATTTTTTGTATGAATGTTTAGTACCATGGGATACATCACATATAATACGGGTTTTTTTCTCGTGCGTAAATTGTGCAAATTAGACTAATTTTGATGTTTTTTGGGGTTACTTTCAGCACTGTAAGTGCAAATGCCAATACGGCTCGGTCTAGAGGCCGTATTTATGAACTGATCTTTACGAAACTTCTTGGGTACCTTTGGTATCACCGTGGGACGAGAACGAGTGTTTTGGGGTTCGGTCCGAAATTCAAGATGGCCGATGGCAGCCATTTTGTACAAAATTAGGTGCAATCAGATTTTTGCACAGAACTTCCATATGAAAGCGCTGATTTGAATAATTTTTTGTGTGAATGTTTAGTACCAAGGGATACATCACATATAATACAGGTTTTTTTCTCGTGCAGAAATTATGCAAATTAGATGAACTTTGATTTTTTCAGTGCGACTTACACACAGTAAGTACACATGTCAATACGGCTCAGACTAGAGTCTGTATTTATGAACTGATCTTCACGAAATGTCTTGGGTACCTTTGTTATCACCTTGGGACGAGAACGAGTGTTTCTGGGTGCGGTCTAAAATTCAAGATGGCTGCCAGTGGCCATTTTGTACCGAAATTAGGTCTAATCAGTTTTTTGTACACAACTTCTATACAGCTCAGACTAGAGGCCATATTTATGAACCAATCTTTACGAAACTTCTTGGGTACCTTTGTTATCACCGTGGGATGAGAGTGAGTGTTTTTGGGTGTGGTCCGAAATTCAAGATGGCCACCAGCAGCCATTTTGTACCAGAATTAATGCAATCAGTCTTTTGTACAGAACTTCTGTATGAAAGTTCTGATTTGAATAAATTTTTGTATGAATGTTTGGTAACATGGAATACATCACATATTCTAAGGGGGTTTTTTTTCGTGCAGAAATTATGCAAATTAGATGAACTTTGATTTATTCAGTGCTACTTACACAATGTAAGCACACATGTCAATACGGCTCAGGGTAGAGGCTGTATTTATGAACCGATCTTCACAAAACTTCTTGGGTACCTTTGTTATCACCTTGGGGTGAGAATGATGGTTTCTGGGTACGGTCCAAAATTCAAGATGGCTGCCAGTGGCCATTTTGTACCGAAATTAGGTCCAATCAGTTTTTTGTCACAAGTTCTAAACAGCTCGTATTTATGAACTGATCTTCACAAAACTTCTTGGGCACTTTTGTCTTCACCTTGGGACAGGAACGAGTGTGTTTTGGGGTGCCTTTGTTATCACTGTGCAATGAGAACAAATATTTTGGGGTTCAGTCAGACCCACTCTGGGACTCAAAGATTTTTTTCTAATTTAGCATCTGACTGTCACCCACCTTTACAATACTTTACCTATACATTTGTTACAGGCAACGGTCAGTATTTAGACCATTACAATACTTTATATGTACCTTTGTTATCAGGTCATTACCTAGATGTTTGTCATTGCTCTGTCACATACTATACATGTACATGTCTTTGTCTTGACAAGTTGAGCTACAGTGTCATTGACACTTTCATTTATACTTACCAATGACCCAGACGGGGATGGCCCTCCCAGGAGTTGGGAACTCATACCTCCCCGCTGAGTACATAGCGCTGACCAGGCACTGCCAGTAAGAATGATGATTGGAACGTCCTTGACACTGCGCATACGCAGTAGGGGCAAAGTATGGAGGTCCTTTAGGACATGATTTCTTTTGGTTTTAGATGCAAATTTTGGGGATTGGGGGGCAAAATTTGTGTTTGGCCCTAGATTTTTAAGAGTTTGCACCAGCTGTGTCTGGGTCATTGGTAAGTATAAAAAATATATAAATTACTATAAATTTTTTAACTTTCAGGGGCAAACGTGGGTTTGCATCAAAGCGTTTGATAGTGTTATCGGATTTGGGAGGAGAGTTTGGAGATGACCAACTGGACACGATTGTTGCTGCTTTGAAAAATTCAGAGACAGAACTTAATGTGATGTAAGTAGAAAGAAGTATCTTTCATTTCAGTCATTTCATACAGATCTTAGTTTTCTAGTTTTATTTCACTCTGTTTCTTATAGATCTCGGTTTCAAGTAAGATCTTGGGCATCTGCATCTGTAGTCAGCACAGTCTTGTCACCTCCAGGTCAGGTATATCATATTGTATCATAACCTAAATATGATCATTAGCAATTATTACAAATCTGAAAATCAATGGCATAAAATACCTTTGGATGTTACTACTTTTGTTCTGGATCAAATAAGTGTTATCAAGATACTGTTATTTGTTATGCCTCTGACCTCCGAAGCAGACCTTTAGATTAGTCTAAGTTGGGCACAATGGCAAAGATGGATGTGGCCTGCATGTTTGGAGGAAAAGTGCTGGTATTGTCTTCTTCTTGGCATCTCTTTTGGGTTTTAGGTCCCCTGTCTTAAAATGACAGCCCCTTGTTATAGGTCTTCACCACTATCACTGGTTCCCACCACCCTTTGATGTAAGTTTACTCGGCTAACTCGAGAAGAAGTCCCAATGTCGAGCCAAAGTCCTACTTGAATGTAAATTACTCATGGAGTTTACCAAGAAATGCCACCAACATGAATATGATATATCTCAAGCTTCAAGTGCATGATCATACATGTATAGAATTCGCCACAAAAAAGCAATCGCCGTCAACGACACTGTCGACGCCGATTGCTTTTCTATGGCGAACTCTGTGGGTTTTTGAAACATTTATCTGTTGCATTGTTTGGTTCGAAGCTAAGCTCTAAGCTATATTACAATCATCAGGGAAACCTGGCCAAACTTTTTATTGCCGAAAGACTGCAAAACTTTGGAAAAAGCTTCAAACTCTGCATAATTTGGGCACAATTATCTAATTTGGGCACAGTTATCTTATTTGGACACAGCGTTTAATGTCGTTAGTTGGGAAGAATGTAAAGACCTGTTCCGAAGGAGAATTCGTGGGTATCTAGTGAAGCCCTCTGTTCATCTGACTGTTTGTCTGTCCATCCGTCCGTACAAATGTTTTGCATTGTAATTTCAAAGCCATTGGCTGGATTTGGATCTCCTTTGATATGCTGATAGACCCGCATTGGGGAACGGATATGCAGAAGGCGTGGGTTCTGTCCAATAATCTTTCCCAGATTTATGGACCCTTTTCACTTTTTGGCCTTTGAAAAATTTTCTGTTTTCTCTCTTTTGACTTTGAAAATTTTTCTGTCCCACAATACCTTTTAGGCGAATCAGTAGATCTTATTATAATACAAAACTTGTGTGCTAGAAATCAACGGCCAGAATTAACACTTTCCACCTAACTTCCCACATATCCCAAATATCTTCAGCATTAACCCTTCACCAAATGAATAGGCCACATCACCCCATGTTATGCAAATTGTGCAGTTGGGAAACATAAATTTCTACATCACCATTTCATGTGACCCCCTCATTGGAACAAGCTTGCTACACAATATGGTTTTGTTGAATATTTTTGAAAAATTTGTAAAAAAAAAGATTTAAAATAAAAAATTTTTAAATAGTGTTCATTGGGTAAAAGGTTAAACACTCATTAAAAAACTTGTTGAGTATCTAAAATATTTTATAGGTTAGGCTTAATAAAATTAAAAATCTGTTTCTCAGGCCCTCCCGCATGGTCCTTTTGGCTGTTGCATGCTCTCTTTTTCTAACCAATGCAAACTTGAAAAAATAAAAATTAAATGGTTTATGTCTGATATTTTACACAAGTTAATAAAATTGATAAATTTGTCCCTTGAGTGCAACAAGGCTTTGCAATGCTTTAGCATTGCAAAGCCTTGTTGCACCCAAGGGACGAAATACACCTTGACCCTTGCTATTCTGTAGATTATGAGGCCTAAAACATAAAATAAACCAAGAATATGAACTTCTGATGGCAAAGAAATAATTACAAAAATAAAATATAAAATAAAAAACTGCCCGCCCACATGCAATTTTACAAAACTTGGCCTGAGAAACAGAATATCTACTTTGTGTGGCCTTATGACCCTTTCATCATCGAGACCATTCCAGTGAGGGGTCATAAGCTATGTAATTGAGACTCAAAATGAAAATTGTTATTCAAGTAATTTGTCTGCTGTTCACATTGAGTAAAAGGTTCATGACTTTTTTTATTGTAGAGGTCCAGATTTGGATGATGATGATGATGAAGATGGAAGTGGCGATGCTCCATCAGCCATGAATGGACTCAAAGAGAAGACACCACAACAAAGAGCTGGAGAACAACTGATGAAACATATTATTGATGAAGTAAATGGCGCTTGTTATTCATTCCAGTAAGTTGTTTGAACGTGGATGACACTTTGTATTCAGCCAGTTTGGGGAGAGCTTTTGTTTGTTCTTGAAGGCCTTTAAATTTCCATCAGATTAACACTGGTAACTGTTACCCCCACATTAGAGGACATAATACATAGTCTTTTATGGATTTTTTTTAATGGATTTTTTTTAGCAGATTTTATAAAAATGATTTAAGCGGTAAAGATTGAAGATTTGTTTACATTTTTACTACACAGTGACAGTCTACATCCTGTAGCTCAATAGGTAGAAGTGCAAGCCGAGAGGTCCTCGGTTCGAATCCCACCTGCAGCAACCGTGTTGTGTCCTTGGGCAAGACACTTAACCCCCATTGCCCACATGGGGGCATGATGACGTGTACTAAGGTGTACTGCACGTCGATATTGTGCTCATCTTCAACCTATGCTACCCCTGCTCGTATGGAGTTAATATGTTGGGGAGCCTGATAGTTGCTTGTCATTGTTTGGTGGTTCTCCGGGTACTCCAGCTTCTTCAACCCGTCAAACTGTCCGACACAGGGACCAGCCTAGGGGGGAATTTTAGGGAGACTTCAAGTCTCCCTCCAGAAAAAATAATGAGACTGCAGAGTCATGTAGGGAGACTTCATAGGCAAGTGGGGAAAATTAAGAATATTCATGTACCACCCCCGCCGCCCCTTCATATTTTCAATTTATGGTCCTCCATTAACGTACAAATAATCCAGGTCCAGTTGTCTATGATGCATCTGTGCCAGGTTAAAAAATCACAATGTAATTATTGACTGAAAATCCCCCACTGCTACCTTCTCCTTCATGACCCCTCACCTCTTCTTCGTGCCAATCCCCCATCACCCTCCTGTGGTTGCCTTTCAACAAAGTCTACTAAGCTAATAATTTCCTAAATCTGAAAGTGTGAACAGGACCAGATGTAAGAAGGTTGCTTGGGAGGTACTTTGTTAGTTAATAAACAAAATACATTCTGGGGTCGAGTATTTTGTAAAAGAAATGTCATTCCGCATCATTTTTATGGCATTCCGGTGTCATTCCGCGTCATTTCATGTCATTCCGATGTTTAGGAGGACCCTTTTTCAAGATCGTCCACATGCACACTTGGTGTCCTGTACAAAGCTTTTCTTGACATCACTAAAGCTTTTTTTCATGTGTTTCAATTCCATTCGTGTTTTTCTGGGAATAGACAGCCCAACAGTTAACAGTCGTCAGCAAATCGAAATGAAAATAATGTGTTATAAAATACGTCCGTTGTGTATACATTTTCGGCATCCTAAGCGACGTAACCTACTTTCAAACTGGGTTGTTTTGTTGAGTCGCGTAAGTCACTTATTTTCGTTTCGACACTTGAAGCTCTGACTGGAACGCAACAAAATAGAAATAAAAAAAATCTGCCGAAAGCGACAATGGACAATTGCTTGTCGTGTGATTTAAAATAAATGGACGTTTATTTGACGAATTAAAATGCCCATTTATCACACTCGAGCACATTCGATTTTTGAAAATACTCGTTTTCATGTAAACCTCGCATCACTCAGTTCAGCCTTTTCTCATTTTGGCCAATTTTTAGAGGGCGACTTGTAATCGCCCCGACTATTTTTCTAGGCGACTTTGGGCTTAGAAGGGCGACTTAATCGCCCTAGTCGCCCTCACGGCTGGTCCCTGGTCCGACATGAGGAGGTGACCCTGGCTGTCAAAAGTGTCGTAACCTCGGTCCCTCCAAAATTTATAAGTAACCTTGGTCCCTCCAAAATTTATAAATACGCAAACCTTGGATGACGAACGGCCTGCTGGAGTCCTCACTCAACAAAGCCAAACTCTATGCAAAAAAATTAAAACTTCCCTCTACTCATAATACAGAGCGCTATAAAGTCTTTTGCGCCATATTTAATAGAGTCAAGCGTGCTTGCAAAAAAGAGTTTTTCTCCCGCATTTTGGCTGAAAACAAGTATGATATTAAAAAATCGTGGGAAATTCTGAAAAAAGTAATAAATAAATAGGAACTCAAAAGTGTCCCTCCCACCTAGTTTTATAGAAGGCAACCATGAACTGACTGATCCCAAACAAATTGCAGATGGTTTTAATACTTTTTTTGCCAGTATTGGACGGAACTTAAGTGAACATGTCCCCGACTCTTCAAATCACTTCAAAGACTATTTAAATGATAATATCGCCGATTCTATGTTTATATCACCAACGACTCCACAAGAAGTATACCTGTGCGTGAAAAACCTAAACACTAAATTAAGTAGAGACTGTGACGATGTTTCCACCAAACTCATAAAAGAAATAATAATTAATGAAATCGCCGACCCCGTAACCCATGTAATTAACTTGTCGTTTTTAACTGGGATCATTCCTCAAAAAATGAAAACTGCTAGAGTTATTCCCATCTTCAAATCTGGCAACCCCCAACTATTCACCAATTATCGACCCATAAGCCTGTTACCAGCTTTCTCCAAAATCTTAGAAAAAATTATGCATACCAGAATGCTAAAATTTTTAAATGATCATAACAGTATATATCAGTATCAATTCGGATTTAGAAAAGGTCACTCCACAGTACATCCTATATTCCACCTTTTAAATAACGTTGCAATAATGAACGACAAACCAACAAAAGACTGCACGCTCGCAATGTTCCTGGACTTCTCCAAAGCTTTTGACACTATAGACCACCAAATCCTACTAAAAAAGTTAGAACATTATGGAATTAGAGGTCATGCAAATTCCTGGTTTGCAAGTTACCTCAATGGGCGAAATCAATATGTGTTGATCAAAAACACGGCATCTGACCTGTCAGAGATAGTAACTGGCATACCACAAGGATCAATTCTGGGCCCCATTCTCTTTATATTATATATAAATGATATAAACCAGTCAACTTCACTGAGCATATTGTCATTTGCAGATGGCACTACAACTCGTACTTCCGATAATAACATCGACAGTCTGATTGAAAAAACAAGCAACGAGCTTTGTAACATTAGCGACTGGTGCTCTGCTAACAAGCTAGTGCTCAATGCTAAGAAAACAAAAGGCCTTCTTCTTCATCCCCCAAACTATTCATACCATATAGAGAACCGGCTTATCACCTTAAGCGACACAAATATCATATGCGCTGGTAATTCTAGAGATGAAACGTTTGTTAGATTCTTAGGTGTTAATATGGACGAAAATTTGAACTTCAAACATCATATTTCTAGTGTTTGTTCAAAAATGTCACGGGCTATCTATTGCATCAATAAAGCAAAACATATACTTCCAAGGGAGGCACTTAAAACGTTATATTTCTCTTTAGTGCACTGTTATATTCTATATGGCATTCAAGTTTGGGGCCACTCACCTTCAGCACACAGATTATTCAATTTGCAGAAAAAAGCCCTACGTATTATAGATAACAAAAAATACAACTCTCATACCGATCCTCTGTTCAGGAATATAAACTGTTGAAATTCACTGACCTATACAAACTTGATGTCCTTCTTTTTATGTATGATTGGTTCCATAATACGCTGCCTATGAGCTTCGAAGATACCTTCAAACTTTACACAAACACCTCTGGAATGGAGACAAGACAAACAGGCAAGATATACACATTCAAACCTCGCACTCAGATTACAGCTAATCTTCCGATATATTCTTTTCCGAGAATGTGGAACGAAATCGAACCAATTATTCAAAAATTCTACCAGAACTGAATTTAAACGTATTCTAACAGATAAAATGCTCAGTTCCTATTCTTTCAGTGTTATTTGTAGTAACCCTCGATGTCCGGACTGCAGTCCTAATAACTGGTGACTAGTATTTAGATGTTCTGTTGTCTCGCCCAGCATTGGTCTGATTGGCCCTAGGACCTCAAATTGCACGGTAAAGTTCGGTTTGCCATGGTACGCTAAGCCACTGTGCTTATAAATATGATACTCTCACCTTTTCCCTTTGTCGAAAACTGACCAGCACTCTTCACAAAAATCACCATACAAATTTTATTAAGTTCAGATTTTTTGTCTCGGAAGCACAGCGCTTGACCCTTCGTTGGAATGAGGTCGTTGAGCTCGCTCTGACGAAGTGTCATGTGCTGCGTATTTCAGACGAGGAATGGATCATTCTCTAGAACTAATTTTGGAAATGCTGTTGCGTACCCACGTTGAGCAAGGGGTTCAACACCAATAAATCTAATGGCACTACGGGCAGTTCCAGGGTGGGCCGTCAATTTTTTCTGCAGAGAGCTTATTTTTGGCTTTTAGAAACTTCCCCACTGATTCTCATGAGATGTTGACCAAAATAAGTGTTTGAGTATACGTAATAGAAATTGTATCTGCTATGAAGAGTACTTCTACTCCCAAAACGGGGACAGCGGGAAGACAGTCCCTGTGACTATGCTGTCTCCCCACAGTATAATATGTGTTATTCATTTTTTTAAAAGAAAATGTACACTGTTATAATATTATGCTGTGAAATAAACTATTCATTCATTCATTCGTTAAACCTCAATAAATAAATAAATAATATATATTCCGCGGCACCAATACCATCCGATAAGCCGAAAGCAGCATTTCAGATGGTCAATATTACCAAATAAAAAATGTTTTTTAACCCTTTACCCAAAGCAGACGATATCAAAATTTATTATTTTAAATATCATTTTTTCAAATTTTTCAAAAAATTTCAACAAAACCATAGCATGTGACCCCTCGTTGGAACAAGCTTGTACACATGATATGGTTTTGTTGAAATTTTTTGAAAAATAATTGTTGAGGTCATGATTAGCCATTGTGCAAAAATATGTGACCTAAAACACAAATAAATAATAAATAAATACTTGACATGTCTGCAATGTCACAAATTAGTTCAGTCTGGAGTTTGGTTCTTGTGTGGTTTATGTGTCTTATTGACCTGTTGGAATCACATGAAGATGAGCATTTATTGTTTACTGTGACAAACAAGTTCTGATTTACTGGTAAAATAGGACCAGGTAACATGCTCTAAAGTGGACAGCATAGCTATAAACTGGAGCTTTTTCGAGAATTGTATATTTTTATACTGTACCAATGACCCAGACATATCTGGTGCTAACTCTTAAAATATAGGGCCAAACACAAATTTTGCCCCCCAATCCCCCAAATTTGCATCTAAAACCAAAGAAAACTTGTCCTGAATGGCCCTCCACACTTCACCTCTACTGCGCATGCGCAGTGTCAAGGACGTTCCGAAATTGGCGCCATTAATCATTCTTAGTTTGGCCCTTCATCAGTTAACATCTGACTGATCTTTGTGCTTGTAAATCTCAGTTTAAATGATGCCAGACACATAAATATTAGTGAAATGGTGATTCTAAGGAGGATATAGAAGGAGGAGAGGAAAAATGTGTGACAGAATATTATCAGGGCTGTAACTTAAAATTTTTTAATGAAATTATGTTAAGTTACCTATTTTCGAGGCAGCAGCCATTTTGTTGTCATTCTTGTTATTTAGTTACACTGATTTTTCAGTGTTTTCCTCTCTCCCTTTCCTTTAAGTCCCCTCTTGCTATTCTCTCATGCTTTTGGCATAGTTTCTGTAATTATTATTACTAAAATTTCTTGGGAGTTTTAGCTGAATAACAGAATGAATTCTGTTCTTTTCCCCATGTTTACGTCTTCACCTTTGGGTGGTTAGGCGTTGTGTTCTGCATCTACCATCTGATGTTCTGCAGTTTCTTCCCTGGAAGTCTCTGTTTTGCATCAGATAGTGTATTTTTGGTAACTGATTTCGGGCCTGGGTGCCTGGAGTCTTATTTTAGTGTTTTTACACTTATTGTTTACATTTACAACAGCCCTCTGTGTGAGGGGGGATTTCTTGAAAATAATATCTTGATGTTAATTTAATCATAACTAGATACATTATTATTGTTCGTAAGTGTTGCATAAATTGTTTAAAATATTTTTAAATTTTTTGTCCACACTTAGGCTTGGGATCCATTGGGGCTCAACGTTACTTTTCAGAAACTTGGGCTGTTCTGAAAAAATATTTTTTCAAAATATTTTGATTTCAATTATTTTTTCTATGTTAATGGATCATATTATTATTATGTATTTTGATTGTCAGGGGTTGGTGCGAGTACCAGGACTTTGTTTTCTTTTCACATTGAAAGGATTTTCATCAATTGTAATAAGAGGAAGTCTTCCTCTGACTTTTATAATCATTCTATATGTAGTCAGTGTACTCGCACTAACTCCTGTTCTGTATATGATGATTTCGATGACAACATGGGAAGCGTATGTCACGGTATGTTAGTGGGGAATTGGACATTCCGGTCCTTTCCCCGCAGGGTCACTCTACTTTATCAATTTCTATTTCAGACGATCAAGATTAGGGTGATGTATCCGTGATGTCTTCCAACAGTGTGCCTCCGTCGTCACAATTAATGAAGGGCTAGCGGAAAAGTGCTCATGTAAATACGCCAATTGCCTAAGAGGACCCTAGTAGGTTCGACGGCCTTTGACGTCCGCTAGATCGCCCGGTGTAGCGTCCATTCATCGAATGGTTCGGCAGCCGGGTTCGTCCGTTGCGGTCTAGAAGGAGTTTTGGGGTGATGCGAGCACTATAAATCAACCAAATGCACACCCAGTGACGGCGGATTAGAGGGAGAACGGAGGAAGCCTTTTAGTCCGGTTCCTAGCTCGTTCAGGTCCATCCGGACGGCGAGCGAGAGAGGCCCCTCTCTCGTACAACAACATCTGGCCCCAGATGTTGTGGTACAAAATGTTTCGCATTCGGAGCATACGTCCGCCGCTCGGGACGATCCGACATATAGTCAGTCCGGAGAGACTGTCAATAAGGCTTCCTCATTCTCATGGTAGCGCACACGACCGCTCTTGGCTACGTGACCTCGGATATCCAGTCAGCTTCGCCAGTCAGAGAATCATCGGCGACCAGGTCACACCATCCGGTAGCCAGGGACACGAGACCTGCAGACTCCGGACGTTCGCATAGGAAAGTGTGCGGGAGTCAACGTACACGGAGCTTCCGGTGGCAATGCATCGTAAGACCGCTACTGCACAGGCCTCGGGGACGGACATGCTATCCTAAATAGCACAGCTTATCGCAGCATCCCAGCAACAACTGAATCTGTCGCATAATGTTTTATCCGACGATGCTGGGTCGGGACGCTCCGCGGAAGCGGGTACGGACGTCCGAAAATTTCATCCGGTCCGACGGGATACCGAAAGGGATTCGGAGGATTTCGAGCTTTCCCTTTCGGAACAACATATGCTGTTGTGTATGTCATCTGACTTGATCTTCTACAGGTTCTTTCGTGAGGACAGATCGGAGGAAGCCTGTTAGTCCGGTTCCTGGCTTGTCCAGGTCCGTCCGGGCTGTGAGCGAGAGAGGTCCCTCTCTCGTCCAACAACATAGGGGACCGCATGTTGTGGTTCAGATATTGGTTCAGATATTTTACATTTGGAGCATATGTCCGTCGCTCGGGACGCTCCGTTAAATTGACAGTCCGAGAGACTGTCGATAATGCTTCCTCATCCTCACAGCAGTGCACACGACCGCACATTGGCTACGTGACCTCGAGTATCCGATCAGTTTCGTCATTCAGTGATTCCACGGCGAACAGGTCACGCCATCCGGTAGCCAAGGGACACGAGGCCTATACACTCTGTTCGCTCGCATAATAGTAGTATACACGGGGTAATGATCACGGAGCTTCCAGCGGCAATGCATCATAGGACCGCTTCTCCACAGGCCTCAGTGACGGACGTGCTATCCGAGTTAGCACAGTTTTTTCGCAGCATCCCAGCAATCGACAGTTTTTCGGTCGAATCAGGAATTATACGACGGCGCTGGGTCGGTGCGGTCCGCGGTTGCATCAGGTTCGGACGACCGAATGCTTTATAGGGTCCGACAGGATGGCGAAAGGGATTCGAAAGATTTCGAGTTTTCCCTTTCGTAACATCGGAAGCTGCCATACATATCTTCCGGCATTATCTTCCAGTTGTTGTTATTTCGGACTACATTGCTGTGATGTTGGATAAGAGACTTATAGCGTCATTGGACACGGAATTTTGGATCGGTTCAGGGACATTGTCCCTGACTTACCGACACAGTCCAATAATGTCATTAGAACATGTGTATTATTTATCGATGCTGTATATATATAAGCCTGCTACCAAGCATGATAGTTTAGTTTCTTGTCCGCAATGCTCATTTCTGCCTTTTATCATTTATAGGAATAATTTATTTTGGCAGAACAGGGCATACCGAGAGTTCATATGCGTCTAGACGGCGTGGTTAAAGACTGGAAATAATCTTTTTCGCCGTCTATGTCTTTTCCAACCACAATGTTGGAAACGACAATGATGTCTAATAGACTTAACTTAGACGCTTTATCATATGTAATCCACCTTACTGAGGCGTTATCATTACGTCTTCAAGAGAAAGAATTCCGGGATATGATCCTCAATGTGATTTCTTTTGAGGGCAGTAGTTTGTTCACGTATAACTCCGCCCTTCAGTGGCTGCTTGGAGTTGGTTAGACGTGACGCAGCCCTAGCTACATCCACGCGCGTGGATAGTAAGGTGAAGAACTCTCTCAGAGTCGCTTCGTTCTCGGAGAAGCTTCTCTTCGACTGCAACTTTTCAGCAATCCATGAATTGCTCGATTTACACGTTCTCTTGTCTATCTAGTGTAGCAAGAGATTCAGACTGGGGCAAACATTCGGTGGTTGACTCAGAGAGTGCCACTGCAGTTGCCGGATCCGAGTTTTATAATTATGACGGTTGCCAGTCAAACAGGTTGGGATATAATATTGATCCCATCGGATTCGAAGTGCCAGGGTCTTTGGGTTCCGCAGTCTCTAAGCAAGCACTTATCTTCCACGGAATAATGTTTTTTTTTTTAGGCTTGCTTTATGTCATTGGATGAACATTATTCAGAAACGCATGTCCAAATCCTGTCCGTTAATTCGACAGTAGTGGTGTATCTCCGGAACCAGGGAGGCACTCATTCGTTTCCGTTATTCAATTTAACGGAAAGAATCCTTCTGTTTGTTATAGTACACCAAGTTCTGCTTCGGTCCATCATATTCCGGGTCGTCTGATTGTATTACCAGACTCCCTTTCACTTATGGGTCGCTTGTTGCCGTCAGAATGGACTCTCAACAAACAAGTATTCAATCAGATTTGCTAACAATGGGAGCGCCCAATGATAATTTATTTACGACACAACTTGCTAATCAATTGCAGACGTATGTGTTTTCATGTCCGGATCTTTGAGCTTATGTTGTTAACGCTCTATTGATCTAATAGGACGGAATGATAGGATATGCATATCCTCCTGCGCTGTTGTTTCAGCAAGTATTGCTATGATAAACAACCACAATACATTTCTGTTGATAGCATCTCTGTCTTTACAGAGACCATGGGTAAATTTACTCTGATGTCTACTGTGGGACTTAACGCGAAATCTTCCTCCATGAGAGGATCTTTTTTCGCTGGGTAAAATCGTGTCATCTTTATCACAACCCGCAAGGTCTCAACCTTCTCGTATTCCGTTGTGTGGTCCTTATTGCATTGTAAGCATTGTACTGGACGAGCTTTGGACGCAATTTCTTACTATAGGAGAACCTCTTCTTCGCTATACTATGCGGCTAAAGTGGAGGCTGTTCCGTCGTTGGTGTAGGGATCACTATGTTGATATTGTTGATCCCTCCATACTAGTCATTGCAACTTTTTAGTATTCTTGTTTGACAAGATCTACTGCAGCCTGTTATTATTAAGGTTATAGGTTTATGTTACCTCATACCTATGCACTCTATGATAGTTTACAATTGGGTCTTATGTCTCTTTATCTAAGTCAGTTAGTAACTTTTCGATAAATAGACTTAGAATCATTAGATTAAATTTCTATACGGAATTTAACTTCGGTTCTTATTTAGCTAAGTAATCATTTGAGCCTCTGGAAACAGTAGTTTTCAAATTCTGACCTTTTAGACAGTAATTCTGTTGGCTTCTCTTTTACTGAAGAGTCAGTGAGTTTCATCCACTATCGATGGATGATTTTCACTTTCGTAGTTTCGGAATCACTACTTCCTTTACTATTTAGGTTGGATTTTTGCATAAGAGTCAGGCTCCTAATTAATATCCGGAACCTATTGTTATTAAGGTCCTTCCGTCTTCGTACGGGCATAGGCCTTTACTCTGTCCGGTTAGAGTTTATGTATTTATAAACAGATATCTGTTTATTACTACGGGCATAAGCTTCTTCTGTCTTTGATGCCTAATAGAAGGACGTTACGCTCCATTCTATTGCTAATGGATTCAATTAACTATCGATACTGCTTATGGTATATCATTGACTCAGCAGTTGTGTTTGAGATTTCGGCTCATGAAGTAAGAGTTCTTCTACATCTTGGGCTTACATTTATAGTGTCACTATTATAGATTTTTGAAGGCTGCTCATTGCGCTCAGCCATCCACATTCATGAATTTTTATCTCAGAAATATCGAGTCCATTTCTGGAGGCCTCTATTGTTAGGTCTATTATCTACTGCTCAGAATGTCATTCACTTAACAGTTGCTACTATAGCTAGGTAGGCTGTCTGTTTCGGCAGTAACTCCGTTCTGCTGCCCTCTTCGCTCTGGGCTATTTGCCCCAGGGCAAGAAAAAGGGGGGGGGGGGGAGGGTGTTCCCTTGGGTCACCTGTTTTACTATGAAAACAAGGGGATACCTCCTCCAGAGTTAGTAATTCTGAGCTGTTATTGGGATGGTTGTTTAGTGAGAAGTTTATGTTTTAAAAATTCATTCAGGTCTTAGTTTTTAAAGTATAGCTTTTGAATATAGCACGTGTCAACGGACATTATTATACAATCCTCAGACACTTTTAAGGAGTATAAAGAGTCTCTATTCTCTAGACTTACTTTATTTATTGGCTTACTTTAAAAATTATTAGTATAAGGATTATACTAGATATTAATAGAGTACATGGATGTATAATGCTCAATTTTGGAAGGTGTTGTATCTTTCTAATTTATCATAAATAAGAAAGATACATGTAAGGCCTAATACTTCTTTTTCCCTAGAGGGGATGACTCTATTTTATATAATTGAGCGTATTCCAACTTGCTCTATGTCCTTGGCCCTCCAGCCTTTTTACTATTCAGCTATGTCTGGGTCATTGGTACAGTATAAAAATGTTAAAAAATTTATAGTAATTTATATATTTTTTATACTTACCAATGACCCAGACGGGGATGGCCCTCCCAGGAGTTGGGAACTCATACCTCCCCGCTGAGTACATAGTGCTTACCAGGCACTGGTTATAAGAATGATTAATGGCGCCAATTTCAGAATGTCCTTGACACTGCGCATGTGCAGTAGAGGTGAAGTGTGGAGGGCCATTCAGGACATATTTTCTTTGGTTTTAGATGCAAATTTTGGGGATTGGGGGGCAAAATTTGTGTTTGGCCCTATATTTTAAGAGTTAGCACCAGCTATGTCTGGGTCGTTGGTAAGTATAAAAAATATATAAATTACTATAAATTTTTTAACTTTCTATCTATTAATATTACTTAATAAAATGAATCAATTGCTACATATTTGAAAATACTAATGGTTCATTTCAACCCATTTGAAGTCGTAACTAGAAAAAACAGTTCAAGAAAATACAATTGTAAAAGTTTTATAGTATTGGTTCCAGGACTTCATGTTTGTGTTGTGGTTGTGATATATTTATTTATTTATTTATTTATTGGTCACATATTTCTGTACAGTGGCTAATCATGACCACGACAGTTTTACGGGTGGAGGAAGCCGGAGTACCCGGAGAGAACCACCGAGCAACAGCGAGCAACTGTCAACTCCTCAACATACTAACCCCACACAAGCAGGTTAGCATTGGTTGAAGACATGTGCACCATCGACGTGCAGTACGCCTTAGATCACAACGTCACCGTGCCCCCACCTGGGCAATGGGGGTGAAGTGTCTTGCCCAAGGATACAACGTGATTGCCACAGGTGGGATTCGAACCGAGGACCTCTCGGCTTGCAGCCTGCACCTCTGCCTATTGAGCCACCGCACCCCTGGTTGTGATATAACCACAGATGCTTAATGTGACCTTACACACCAATCAATAAATTACTCTCTCTGTGTTGAAAACCTGATTGTAGTTGAAATATAGCCAGGGTACCTCTGGGATCCTGCTTACAACAATGGTGTAGGCAACTACAACAGTGGCTTTAGGTGGTTAGAGCATTGAACGTCAAACCAAAATGTTGATAGTTCAATCCTGTCCAGCGGTAACTGTCATGTAGCAAGACACTTAGTCCTGATAGGGGCATGGTGGTACTGTGTATTAAGATGTACTGCACATTGATGGTGCACTTGCCTGCTGCTCATTAGAGATGGGCAATATACCGAAAAACTGAACCGATACAGATATCATGGGGATACCAAAAAACCAAACCGAACCAATTATTAACCCTTTGATACTTTTGTATGTCTTATGATGTATGAAATCAAACAGCGCGGTGATATTCTGTAGTCATTTGTTGTGTTATTATTTTTTGATGTTTTAAGGTTTTAAACCTCAATTCCTATTTTCTCCCTAATAATGCTCTGTCAGTGACAACCGTTGAGCCAAGTGTTATTGCAGCTTAAAATACTAATATAATCCTGCTGTTAAGACTCCTTAACTGGTTGAGTGCTAGAAGCCACTATCAGGGCTTCAGAAAATGAGGATACCAGGGCAAAAGCCAACCTTTCCTGGCTTATATTTCATATTCAGTCAAACACAAATAATATTTTGTTTATATAAATTTGTTTTATTACAAATTATTGGAGAGTGCCTCTGGGCACTCTCCAATAATTTGTAATAAAACAAGTTTTGGATAACAAATTCAGACCACCAAAAATAATCTAGCCCATAACCAGATAATCACTAATGTGAAAAATACCTTGTTATTTGTACTTTCCGACGTTTGACTTCGCATTTTGACAAACGTTGAATATACTGAATTCTCAGTGATGTTTGAATGTCTGGATAATTTTAGTCTCAAATTTTCAAATTTTCCTACATTTGCTATTTATAAGTTCCTGTTGGGTCTTGATAACAGTTGAAAGGTTCATGAAAGAAGTGACTGATTTTCATTTCAGTTTTGTAAATCCTCAGTGGACTGGGCAACTGAGATGGGCAATATACCACAAAAATCAACCTAATACCGATATCATGGGGATTCTGAAATAATGAATCAAACCAATCTTTGAATGCAGATACCGCCTGAATTTTCAAATTTCATTCATAAGTCCCTGTTGAGGCTTGATAACAGTTGAAAGGTTCATTTCATGAAAGAAGGGACTGATTTTCTTTTCAGTTTTGTTAACCCTCAATGGACTGGGCAGCTGTTCTGAACTCCCACTAGACTATAACCTTTACTGTCCAATTGCACAGCTGTGATTTCTAGTCAGGCAGCCAAGACATGACTAGAAATCACCGCCCAGTTGTTTTGTCTATTGTCAGCAAGACGTCCTAAAGATGTGGTCAGGGCACATGCTCTGAGGTCGTAAAAGTCTGAAATAGGTCTTCAAACATTAAGGTGCATTCAAAACAAGTCACAAAATTCCTGTAGCTATGATTTGTGGTCGTAAAAGAATGCCACTGTTGAGCTCATCGTCAATGTCATTCATAGCATCGTTGTAGAATGATACATGTACTACAACAACTTGTTCTGTTTTTCCTGATGTGAATTCCTCTTTTGTACGATCAGCAAATCTCAGTTTAGTCAGATACCAAATACCGGACCAATATCAAGGATTACTCCCCTAACAATACCAAAACGGATACCGAACTCAAAATTCCAATACTGTCCATCTCTACAGTGCTCTGTGGTTCTCTTTGTGTACTCCAGCTTCTTTCACTAGTAAACTGGCTGAAATGATGTGACCCTGGGTGTTCAAAGTTTCATTAACCCTTTACCCAACGCATACGTTATCAAAATTTATTCCCCCGTGGGAACCCCGGGAAGTGAAGCAGTGCTTGTTTACTGTGGTAAAAAAGCTATGTTTCTCTGGTAAAATAGGACCCAGTCACTAATGCTTGGGGTGCGAGTCCTCTAAAATAGGCAACATGGAGTATAAACGATTGACTGACCTTGACTTTATCTCCATGTTGTCATGATTAGCCATTGTGCAGAAGTATGTGACCTTAAACAACAATAAATAATAATAAATAAGCAAACTTTTTTATTTTAAATATAATATTTTTATACTGTACCAATGACCCAGACATAGCTGCTGGTGCTAACTCTTAAAATATAGGGCCAAACACAAATTTTGCCCCCCAATCCCCAAAATTTGCATCTAAAACTAAAGAAAACATGTCCTGAAAGGCCCTCCACACTTCGCCCCTACTGCGCATGCGCAGTGTCAAGGACGTTCCGAAATTGGCGCCATTAATCTTTCTAAGTTTGGCCCTTCATCAGTTAACATCTGACTGATCTTTGTGCTTTTAAATCTCAGTTTAAATGATGCCAGACACATAAATATTAGTGAAATGGTGATTCTAAGGAGGATAGAAAAGGAGGAGAGGAAAAGAATGTGTGACAGAATATTATCAGGGCTGTAACTTAAAATTTTTTAATGAAATTATGTTAAGTTACCTATTTTCAAGGCAGCAGCCATTTTGTTGTCATTCTGATTATTTAGTTACACTGTTTTTTCAAGTGTTTTTCCTCTCTCCCTGTCCTTTAAGTTCCCCCTTGCTATTCTCCCATGCTTTTGGCATAGTTTCTGTAATTATTATTACTAAAATTTCTTGGGAGTTTTAGCTGAATAACAGAATGAATTCTGTTCTTTCCCCATGTTTACGTCTTCACCTACGGGTGGTTAGGCGTTGTGTTCTGCATCTACCATCTGATGTTCTGCAGTTTCTTCCCTGGAAGTCTCTGTTTTGCATCAGATGGTGTATTTTTGGTAACTGATTTCGGGCCTGGGTGCCTGGAGTCTTATTTTAGTGTTTTTACACTCATTGTTTACATTTACAACAGCCCTCTGTGTGAGGGGGGGATTTCTAAATAATAATATCTTTATGTTATTTTAATCATAAATAGATACATTATTATTGTTCGTAAGTGTTGAATAAATTGTTTAAAATATTTTTAAAATTTTTGTCCACACTTAGGCTTGGAATCCATTGGGGCTCAACGTTACTTTTCAGAAACTTGGGCTGTTCTGAAAAAATATTTTTTCAAAATATTTTGATTTCAATTATTTTTTCTATATTAATGGATCATATTATTATTATGTATTTTGATTGCCAGGGGTTAGTGCGAGTACCAGGACTTGTTTTCTTTTCACATTGAAAGGATATTGATCAATTGTTTTAAGAGGAAGTCTTCCTCTGACCTTATTATCATTCTATATGTGGTCAGTGTACTCGCATTAACTCCTGTTCTGTATCGTATGATTTCGATGACAATATGGGAAGCGTATGTCACGGTATGTTGTTGGGGATTTGGACACTCCGGTCCTTTCCCCGCAGGGTCACTCTACTTTATCAATTTCTATTTCAGACGATCAAGATTAGGGTGATGTATCTGTGATGTCTTCCAACAGTGTGCCTCCGTCGTCACAATTAATGAAGGGCTAGCGGAAAAGTGCTCATGTAATACGCCAATTGCCTAAGAGGACCCTAGTAGGTTCGACGGCCTTTGACGTCCGCTAGCTCGCCCGGTGTAGCGTCCATTCACCGAATGGTTCGGCAGCCGGGTTCGTCCGTTGCGGTCTAGAAGGAATTTTGGGGTGATGCGAGCACTATAAAATTAACTTAATGCACACCCAGTGACGGCGGATCGGAGGGAGAACGGAGGAAGCCTTTTAGTCCGGTTCATAGCTCGTTCCGGTCCATCCGGACGGCAAGCGAGAGAGGCCCCTCTCTCGTTCAACAACATCTGGCCCCAGATGTTGTGGTACAAATGTGTCGTTAGCGGAGCATACGTCCGTCGCTCGGGACGCTCCGTTGTATAGGCAGTCCGCTGAGACTGCTAAGGCTTCCTCTTCTCGTCAGCGCACACGACCGCACCTTGGCTGCGTGACCGCCGATATATTACCAGCTTCGCCGATCAAGGATTCTTCGGCGACCAGGTCACACCATCCGACAGCCAGGGATTCGAGACCGATGGACTCCGGACGTTCGCATAGGAAGTATGCGGGAGCCATCTGATGCGGAGCTACCCTCGGCGAAGCAGCGATAGTCTGCGCCTCCGCAGGTCTCGACGCCGGACATTCTTGTGCACATAGCACAGCTTATCGCAGCATCCCAGCAGCCGACAGAAACGGTGTCGGATCGAGAATTATCCGACAGCGCTGGGTCGGTAGCCGGGGACTCGAGGCCTGCAGACTCCGGACGTTCGCATAGGAAGTGTGCGGGAGTCAACGTACACGGAGCTTCCAGCGGCAATGCATCGTAAGTCCGCTACTGCACAGGCCTCGGGAACGGACGTGCTTTCCTTAATAGCACAGTTTATCGCAGCATCCCAGCATCAACTGAATCTGTCGCATATATTTTATCCGACGATGCTGGGTCGGGACGCTCCGCGGAAGCGGGTACGGACGTCCGAAAATTTTCATCCGGTCCGACGGGATACCGAAAGGGATTCGGTGGATTTCAAGCTTTCCCTTTCGGAACAACATATGCTGCGATGCCGGATAAGAAACTGATAGCGTCGGTGGACTTAGAAATTTTTGGTTCGGTTCAGGGACATCGTCCCTCAGTTCCGACATAGTCCAATAATGTCACGCAAACTATCGAATTATTGAACGACGCTATATATATTATTATTTTATGCTTGCTATCCAAGCATTTCTGGTTTCTTGTTCGAAGAGTTATGGAGATGTCTTTCAAAAGTGTGCCTCTGTCGTCATAGTTAATGAAGAGTTAGCGGCAATATGTGCTCATGGAATATGTCTATCGCTTACGGAGTGACATTCGCTAGCTCACCCGGTGTAGCGTACATTCATCGAATGGTTCGGCTGCCGGGTTCGTCCGTTGCGGTCTAGGAAGGAGATTTGGGTGATGCGAGCACTTTAATTACTTTAGTACTCACCCAGTGACGGCAGATTGAGGACAGATCGGAGGAAGCCAACAACATAGGGGACCGCATGTTGTGGTTCAGATATTTTACATTTGGAGCATATGTCCGTTGCTCGGGACGCTCCGTTATATTGACAGTCCGAGAGACTGTCTTTAATGCTTCCTCATCCTCACAGCAGGGCACACGACCGCACATTGGCTACGTGACCTCGAGTATCCGATCAGTTTCGGCATTCAGTGATTCCACAGCGAATAGGTCGCGCCATCCGGTAGCCAAGGGACACGAGGCCTATACACTCCGTTCGCTCGCATATTGGAAGTATGCACGGGGTAACGATCTCGGAGCTTCCTGCGGCAATGCATCGTAAGACCGCTGCTCCTCAGGCCTCAGTGACGGACGTGCTATCCGAGTTAGCACAGTTGTTTCGCAGCATCCCAGCAATTGACGGTTTCTCGGTCGAATCAGGAATTATCCGACGGCGCTGGGTCGGTGCGGTCCGCGGTTGCATCAAGCTACGGACGACCGAACGCTTTATAGGGTCCGACAGGATGGCGAAAGGGATTCGAAAGATTTCGAGTTTTCCCTTTAGTAGTATCGGAAGATGCCTTTCTTATCTTCTGGCATTTCTTCCAGTGATTATTTTTCGGACTTCATTGCTGCGATCTTGGATAAGAGACTTATAGCGTCATTGGACTCGGATTTTTCGATCGGTACAGGGGCTTTGTCCCTGACTTACCGACGCAGTTCAATATTGTCATTACAACATGTGTTTTATTTTTCGACGCTATATATTTATATATATATACAAGCCTGCTACTAAGCATGATAGTTTAGTTTCTTGTCCGCGTGGCTCATTTCTGCCATTTTATCTTTTTTACTTATAGTTTATTTTGGCAGAGCAGGGCATACCGAGAGTTCATATGCGTCTAGACGGTGATTAAAGACTGCATATATTCTTTTTCGCCGTTTATGTCTTTTCCAATTTCAATGTTGGGAACGACATTATGTATAGTAGACTTAACTTAGACGCTTTATTATACGTAATCCGCCTTACTGAGGCATTATCATTACGTCTTCAAGAAAAGATTTACGGGATATTATTCTCAATGTAATTTCTTTTGAGGGCAGTAGTTTGTTCATGTATAACTCCGCCCTTCAGTGGCTGATTGGAGTTGGTTAGACGTGATGCAGCCCTAGCTACATCCACGCGTGGATAGTAGGTTAAGAACTCTCTCAGAGTCGCTTCGTTCTCGGAGGAGCTTCTCTTCGACAGCAACTTTCCGGCAATCCATGAATTGCTAGAATTATACATTCTCTTGTCTATCTAGTGTTACAAGAGTTTCAGACTGGGGCAAACATTCGGTGGTTGACTCAGAGAGTGCCGCCACAGTTGCCGGACCCGAGTGTGGCTGTTATGACGGTTGCCAGTCAAACAGATTGGGATATATACTGATCCCTACGGATTCGAAGTGCCAGGGTCTTTGGGTTCCGCAGTCTTTTAGTTATCAGTTTAACTTCCGCGGAATAATGTTTTTTAGGCTTGCTTTATGTCATTGCATGAACATTATTCAGAAACGCATGCCCAAATTCCTGTCCTTTAATTCGACAGTAGTGGCGTATCTCCGGAACCAGGGAGGCACTCTTTCGTTTCCGTTATTCAATTTAATGGAAAGAATCCGTCTGTTGGTTATAGTACACCAAGTTCAGTTTTGGTCCGTCATATTCTGGGTCGTCTGATTGTTTTATCGCACTCCCGTTCTCTTACGGGTCGCTTGTTGCTGTCAGAATGGACTCTCAACAAACAAGTATTTAATCAGATTTGCTATCTATGGGAGCGCCCAATGATGTTTTATTTATGACACAGCTTGCTAATCAATTGCAGACGTATGTGTTGGCTTGTCCAGATCTCTGAGCTAATACTGTTAACGCTCTATTGATCTATAGGACGGAATGATAGGATACGCGTATCCTCCGGCGCTGTTGTTTTAGCAGGTATTGCTAAGATAAACAACCACTATACATTTCTGTTGATAGCATCTCTATCTTCACAGAGATCATGAGTAATTTACTCTC
This sequence comes from Pictodentalium vernedei, assembly GCA_031216915.1. NCBI lineage: Eukaryota > Metazoa > Mollusca > Scaphopoda > Dentaliida > Dentaliidae > Pictodentalium > Pictodentalium vernedei. The sequence goes on along the minus strand of CM062291.1, from coordinate 58,969,596 downwards.
TTGTCTACTGTGGATCTTAACGTGAAATCTTCCTCTATGTGAGGATCTTTTTTCACTGGGTAAATCGTGTCATCTTTATCACAACCAGCAAGGTCGCAACCTTCATGTATTCCGTTGTGTGGTCCGTATTGCATTGTATGCACTGTACTGGACGAGCTTTGGACGCGATTTCTTACTATAGGAGATCCTCTTCTTCGCTATTCTATGCGACTAAAGTGGAGGCTCTTCCGTCGTGGTGTAGGGATCATTATGTTCATATGGTTGATCCCTCCATACTACTCATTGCTATTTTTTAGTATACTTGTTTCACAAGATCTACTGCAGCCTGTGTTATTTAGGTTATAGGTTTATGTTACCTCATACCTATGCACTCTACTATAGTTTACAATTGAGTCTTTTGTCTCTTTATCTAAGTCAGTTAGTAACTTTTTGATAAATAGACTTAGAATCTTTAGATTAAATTCCTATACGGATTTTAACTTCGGTTCTTATTTAGCTAAGTAATCATTTGAGCCTCTGGAAACAGTAGTTTTCAAATTCTGACCTTTTTGACAGTAATTCTGTTGGTTTCTCTTTTACTGTAGAGTCAGTGAGTTTCATGCACTATCGATGGATGATTTTCACTTTCATAGTTTCGGAATCAATACTTCCGTTACTATTTAGGTTGGATTGTTGCATAAGAGTTAGGCTCCTATTATCCGGAACCTATTATTTTAAGGTCCTTCCGTCTTCGTATGGGCATAGGCCTTTACTCTTTCCGGGTACAGTTTATGTATTTATAAACAGATATCTGTTTATTACAAGGGCGTAAGCTTCTTCTGTCTTTGATGTCTAGTAGAAGGACGTTACGCTCCATTTTATTGTTAATGGTTTCTATTAACTAGCGTACTGCTTATGGTATATCATTAGCTTAGCAGTTGTGCTTAAGATTTCGGCTCATGAAGTAAGAGTTCTTCTACTTCTTGGGCTTACATTAATAGTGTTGCTATTATAGATTTTTGAAGGCTGCTCATTGCGCTCAGCCATCCATTCATGAATTTTATCTCAGAAATATCGAGTCCATTTCTGGAGGCCTCTATTGTTAGGTCTATTATCTACTGCTCAGAATGTCATTCTCTTAACAGTTGCTACTATAGCTAGGTAGGCTGTCTGTTTCGGCAGTGTCTCCGTTCGGCTGCCCTCTTCGCTCTGGGCTATTTGACCCAGGGCAAGAAAAAGGGGGGGGGGAGGGTGTTCCCTTGGGTCACCTGTTTTTACTATGAAAACAAGGGGATACCTCCTCCGGAGTTAGTAATTCTGAGCTGTTATTGGGATGGTTGTTTAGTGAGAAGTTTAAGTTTATAAAATTCATTCAAGTCTTAGTTTTTAAAGTATAGCCTTTGAATATTGCATATGTCAACGGACATGATTATGCAATTCTCACACACTTTTAGAAGTATAAGAGTCTCTATTCTCTAGACTTACTTTATTATTGGCTTACTTTAAAAATTATTAGTATAAGGATTATTGGATATTAATAGAGTACATGGATGTATGAAGCTCAATTTTTGGAAGGTGTTGTATCTTTCTAATTTATCATAAATAAGAAAGATACATGTAAGGCCTATTACTTCTTTTCCCTACAGGGGATGACTCTATTTTATTTTATTGAGCGTATTCCGTTTTGCTCTATGTCCTTGGCCCTCCAGCCTTTTTACTATTCAGCTATGTCTGGGTCATTGGTACAGTATAAAAATGTTAAAAAATTTATAGTAATTTATATATTTTTTATACTTACCAATGACCCAGACGGGGATGGCCCTCCCAGGAGTTGGGAACTCTTGCCTCCCCGCTGAGTACATAGCGCTTACCAGGCACTGGTTATTAGAATGATTAATGGCGCCAATTTCGGAACGTCCTTGACACTGCGCATGCGCAGTAGGGGCGAAGTGTGGAGGGCCTTTCAGGACATGTTTTCTTTAGTTTTAGATGCAAATTTTGGGGATTGGGGGGCAAAATTTGTGTTTGGCCCTATATTTTAAGAGTTAGCACCAGCAGCTATGTCTGGGTCATTGGTATGTATAAAAAATATATAAATTACTATAAATTTTTTAACTTTTTTAAAATTTTTCAAAAAAATTCAACAAAACCATATCATGTGACCCCCACATCGGAATGAGCTCGTTGAGCTCATTCAAATGAGGGGTCACATGATATGGTTTTGTTGAAATATTATAAAAAAAAGGTATTTTTTTCAACTGCCCAATTTGCAAATTACGCGGGCGGATGCAGGTGATTCGTTAGGTAAAGGGTTAAGATATCAACAGAAAATAGAATGAATAAAATAATGTCATTCTTTTTTGCAGAGAAGCTCTACCAGCATTGAGTTATTTTCAATCTAGACAAGTTCGTCCTACTGCATGGAAGTGTCAGATGGAAATTGGTGAAAATTTCAGCATTCCTGTATGTGGATATGTGAAGGTGAGAGACACAAGTAATACAGTTGTATAAATCTTCAAATGCTCAAAACTCCTTTGAACCTCAATCTGAATCAAGGTCTCAAGCCCAAACAGAAAGAGAGAGGAACCCAGAAGATATATTGGGGGGTTTCTAGCCCACTATATGTGATAGTATTAGCAAATTCACCCCCTGGGGACCTCTATCTGTAAATGACAGACTGCTTATTTCCAGGCTTCAACATGACTCTATAACAGCCTAACTAGTGTGCAAAATTAGCATATATGTAATAAGCCTGCAACTATTTTGGCATGTTCATAAAATTGAAAACTGCCCAAATTGCATATGGTTTCAGCCATTTGGCTTGATCCATACTCCATAGACAATCTGGTAGTGCTCAGTTCTGTAAATTCTGTTGATAGCATTTGTCAGTTTACAACAAAAATGTCTGTTTGTCATATCGTACACCTATTGACATGCTCCAGTTTTTAACTCTTAACCTGCTGAGTATATTTTTATACTGTACCAATGACCCAGACTTAGCTGGTGCTAACTCTAACAAAACCAGGGCCAAACACAAATTTTGCCCCCCAATCCCCAAAATTTGCATCCAAAACCAAAAGAAATCATGTCCTATAGGACCTCCATACTACGCCCCCACTGCGCATGCGCAGTGTCAAGGACGTCCCGAAATTGGCGCCAATTATCATTCTCGGTTTGGCCCTTCATCAGTCAACATCTCACTGATCTTTGTGCTTGTAAATCTCAGTTTAAAGGATGCCAGACACGTAATTTTTGGAGAAAATGTGATTCTAAGGAGGATAGAAGGAGGAGAGGAAAAAGAAGTGACAAAAAATAATCAGGGCTGTACTTAAAATTTTTTATGAAATTATGTTAAGTTGCCTATTTTCGAGGCATGGGCCTCTTGTTGTCATTCTTGCTAAAATGTTGCACTGCTTATTCAGTGTTTCCTCTCCCCTAGCCTTCTAAGTCCCCCCTTGCAATTCTCCCATGCTTTTGGCATATTTTTGAGACAATTCATTTCTAAAATTTTCTTGGGAGAGTTGCTTGGATACAGAATGTTTTCTGTTATTTTCCCCATAGTTACGTTTTCACCCATGGGTGTATAAACGTTGTGTTCTGCAACTTCCATCTGATGTTCTGCAGATTCTCCCCTGGGAGTCTCTGTCTTGCATCAGATAGAGTGTAATTTTGATGATTGATTTCGGGCCAGTTTTTTCAGTGCCTGGAGTCATGTTTTCTGGTGTTTTACACTGTTTGTTTACATTGGCAACAGCCTTTTTTGAGGGGGGCTGTTTGCCTTTGGTGTAGTTTATCTCACTATAAGATACATTTATATTATCCATAAGTGTCTCATTAATTATTAAATATAAATTTAAAATTTTTGACCACACTTTGCCATCGGATCCATCGGGGCTCAATGTTACTTTTCAGAAACTTGGGCTTCGCTGAAAAAATATTTTTTCAAAATTATTTTGATTTGCAATTGTTTTTTCATTTATTAATGGATCATGTTATTATGTATCTTTGTGTCAGGGGTTTGTGCGAGTAACTAGGACTTGTTGACTTTTCACAATGAAAGGATATTGTTCAAATTGTAATGGGAAGAAATCTTCCTCTGACTTTCATGATCATTGTATTAATTGTAGTCAGTGTTCTCGCACTAATCCCTGTTCTATATGTCAATATTGGGATGACAAACATTGGAAACGTGTGTCACGGTATGTTGTTACTGGAGAAAGGGCTATGCCGGCTCTTTCTCCGCAAGGTCAATCTACTCTCTCAGTTTCTATTTCAGAGGAACAAGAACAGGGTGATGTTTCCATGTTATCTTCTGCAAGTGCGCTTCCGTCGTCACAAATGAATTCAGAGCTAGCGGCAAAAGTGCTCATGGAGATTAGACAAATGTCGTCCGCTAGCTTGCCCGGTGTAGCGTCCATTCACCGAATGGTTCGGCAGCCGGGTTCGTCCGATGCGGTCCAGGAGGAAATGTTGGGTGATGCGAGCACTATAAACATTCAATGTGCACACCCAGTGACGGCGGATAGTAAACGAGATCGGAGGAAGCCTTAGAGTCCGGTTCCTAGCTCGTCCAGGTCCAGCCGGGCCGCGAGCGAGAGAGGCCCCTCTCTCGTACAACAACATCTGGGACCAGATGTTGTGGTACAAAATGTGTCGCAAGCGGAGCATACGTCCGTCTCTCGGGACGCTCCGTTGTATAGGCAGTCCGCGGAGACTGCTAAGGCTTCTTCTTCTCGTCAGCGCACACGACCGCACCTTGGCTGCGTGACCGCCGATATCTTACCAGCTTCGCCGATCAAGGATTCTTCGGCGACCAGGTCACACCATCCGGCAGCCAGGGACACGAGGCCGATAGACTCCAGACGTTCGCATAGAAAAAGTATGCAGGAGCCATCTGATGCGGAGCTGCCCTCGGCGAAGCAGCGAAAGACTGCGCCTCCGCAGGTCTCGACGCCGGACATTCTTGTGCAGACAGCACAGCTTATCGCAGCATCCCAGCAGCCGACAGAAACGGTGTTGGATCGAGAATTATCCGACGGCGCTGGGTCGGTACGCTCCGCCGAAGCATCGGGGGCGGACGACCGGGAGCATCATGAGGCCCGACTGGATGGTGAAAGGGATACGGATGATTTGGAGCTATCCCTTTCGGAACAACATAAAGCTGCCGTGGACTTCATCCGGCACTTTCTCCCTCAAGTTGTTCCGTCGGGCCAGACTGCTGCGGTTCCGGACAAGAGGATTATAGCGTCATTGGACTCTGAATTTTTTGAGCGGTTCAGGGACATCGCTCCCGAGTTTCCGTCGCAGTCCAATAATGTTGCAAGAACATTTGAATTATTGAACGACGCTATATTTAAACTTGCTTCCAAGACGGGGAAAGCAGGTTTCTTGTCCGCCAATACTCTCAACCTGCCTTTCATTAATGCAAGGAATAAATTCGACACGGCAGGACAGGGTATCCCGAGAGTTCCTCTGCGTATGGACGACGAGGCGGAAGACTTAGAGCTATCATTACCGTCGTTGGCTTCTATTCCAACCGCGGTGTTGGAAACAGCTATTTCGTCTAACAGAGCCAATTTAGATGCCTTATCTTACGCAGATCACCTTACTAAGGCGTTATCACTGCGCCTTCAAGGGAAAGAATTTCAGGATATACAATCCTCTTTAAGACTTCTTTCAAGGGCAGTAGCTTATTCCACGTGTAACTCCGCCCTTTCTGTGGCAAACCTGGAGTTGGTTGGACGTGACGCAGCCCTAGCTACATCCACACTCGTGGATACTAAGGTGAAGAACTCTCTTAGAGTCGCTTCGGTCTCCGGAGAACTTCTCTTTGACGGCAAGCTTTCTGCTATTTATGATAAAATTACAAAGAAAGCTTCGGATTCTCTGTTGTTCAAATCTGCTTCTAAGAAGTCGGATACAGCAGACAAGAATAAGACAGGCACTTCTGGGTCTAATGCGCCCAAGAGAGGTTCCTATAGAGGTTCCGGTGCGTCCTCTTGGTCTTATTCGAGAGACCATCAGGGTAGCGACTCACGTTCGGGACGTCCTTCGGGCCGGGACAACCGGTCGGACGCCCCGAGGTCGACGGGACGAGGTGCGGGTCGTTGAGGACGTGGTTTCTCCTACCGCAGGCCTCACAGGTCCAGGAGGTGATGGCTTAAACCTCTATCGCATACCGGTTGGCGGAAGGTTGTCGAGCTTTTCACAAGAATGGGCGTCGATTACGGACGACCCTTGGGTGAGAGGAGTGACTTCGGAAGGCCTAAAGATATCCTTCAAACGAAAGCTTCCATTAACTCGAAGTCCAAAGTGGACTCATCTTCCGTCAAATCCACAGAAAAGAGACGCTCTGTTATCAGAGGTGCAGTCTCTTTTAATGAAGAACGCGGTAGAGGTCGTAGATAACCAGGAGACTCCGGGATTCTACAGCCATCTGTTTCTGGTTCCGAAACCAGACGGCTCGTTCCGTCCAGTCATAGATTTGAGCTGGATAAACAAGCTGATCGTCGCTCCGAAATTTTATATGGAGACGATTCGGTTGGTCAGAGCGAGTATTCGGGTGAACGATTATGCAACAAGCATAGATCTCAAAGATGCGTACTTTCACGTCATGGTACATCCGACATTCAGAAAGTATCTATGCTTCGCAGTCCTAGGAGTGGTGTATCAATTCCGGGCGATGTGCTTCGGACTGAATCTAGCACCCTGGGCTTTCACTCGGGTAATGAACTCGGTAATGATCTATTTCCGAGCTCATTCGTCTGCAGTAACGTCGGCCTACCTGGACGACATTCTTCAGAGGTACGGCAACGAGTTAACGCTTCAGAACGATGTTCAGAATCTACTTCTATTGCTCCGACGTCTCGGTTTTATAGTAAACGAGGAGAAGTCGGATCTGGTGCCGTCCAAGTCATTCACTCATCTGGGAATGAGCTTCGAGACGCACAACAATCTCGTTCGTCTGCCGTTAACCAGAGCGAAATTAGTCAGTTGTTACGCTCGCTATTGTCTGCACGCAGACAAAGTCACAGCGAGAGAATTTATGAGACTGATAGGTCTGTGCGGAGCCGCTGCAGATCTCATTCCGATGGGGCGGTTATGCACGCGTCCTCTCCAAATTTTCTTGACTCAGAATTGGAGTGTGAAAATTCATTCGCTCGACGTAGACGTTCTCTTGTCAGATCAAGTGAAACAAGAGATTCAGACTTGGGCAAACATTCAGTGGTTAACTCAGGGAGTTCCGCTGCAGTTGCCGGATCCGAGTTTTACCATTATGACGGATGCCAGTCAAACAGGTTGGGGTGCATCATTGATCCCAACGGATTCGAGATGCCAGGGTCTTTGGGATCCGCAATTCCTGTGCAAGCACATAAACATCAAGGAAATGATGTCAATTTGGCTTGCGTTACGTCATTGGATGGACATTATTCACAATGCTCATGTCCAAATCCTATCCGACAATACGACAGTAGTGGCGTATATACGGAATCAGGGAGGCACTCATTCAGTTCCGTTGTTCAATCTAACGGAAAGAATCCTTCTGTTTGCGCTAGAACATCAGGTTCTTCTTTCGGTCCATCACATACCGGGTCGTCTGAATGTGCTAGCAGACTCCCTTTCACGAAAGGGTCGCTTGTTGCCGTCGGAGTGGACTCTCAACAAACAAGTATTCAATCAGATTTGCTACCAATGGGAACGGCCAATGATAGACTTATTTGCGACACATCTCAACAATCAGTTGCAGACGTATGTGTCTCCGTGTCCGGATCCAAGAGCATTTGCAGTAGACGCTCTGTCGATCCCTTGGGACGGAATGATAGGATATGCGTATCCTCCAGCGCCATTAATTCAACAAGTATTGCTAAAGATAAAACAATCTCAATGCAAGATTCTGTTGGTAGCATCTCTGTCGCCACAGAGACCGTGGATAAATCTACTCAGGTGTCTGTTGTGGGACCTACCGCGAAAGCTTCCTCCACGGGAGGATCTTCTTTCGCAGGGGAAATCGCGTCAACTCCATCACAACCCGCAAGGTCTCAACCTTCACGTTTTTCCGTTGTGCGGTCCTTCTTGCATGGCAAGCACTTTACAGGACGAGCAGTGGACGCGATTTCTAACTGTAGGAGGACCTCCTCTTCGCTAAACTATGCGGCTAAGTGGAAGGTTTTTCGTCGTTGGTGTAGGGATCATTCTGTAGATATTTTTGATCCCTCTATACCAGACATTGCAAACTTTCTAGTATACTTGTTTGACGAAATCAAACTGCAGCCTGTTACTATTAAGGGTTATAGGTCTATGTTATCTGATACCTATGCACATCATGATAGTTTACAAATTGGATCTAATGTCTCTTTATCTAAGTTGGTTAGAAACTTCTCGATAAATAGACCCAGAACTCTTAGATTAATTCCTAAATGGAATTTAGCTTGGGTTCTTCTTAAATTGAAGGAAAAGCCATTTGAACCTCTTGGGACAGTAGATTTCAAATTCTTATCTTATAAGACAGCTTTTCTCTTAGCTTTCTCTTCTGCTAGAAGAGTCAGTGAGCTTCATGCACTATCGGTGGATGATTCTCACTATCGTAGTGTCGGGAACACTATCACCTTCACTACTAATGTGGGTTTTTTAGCTAAGAATCAGGCTCCTAATAAATATCCGGAACCTATTGTTATTAAGGCTCTTCCGTCTTCAGATGGGCGTAGGCCTTTACTCAGTCCTGTTAGAGCGTTACGTATCTATAAACAGAGATCTCAGTTTATCAGAAAGGGACGGAAATGTTTCTTTCTGTCTTTGATGCCTAATAGAAGGGACATTTCGGTCCATTCTATTGCTAGATGGATTCAATTAACTATCCGTACTGCTTATGAGAGTTTATCTTCTTCTCAGCAGTCTGTGCTTAAGATTTCCGCTCATGAAGTAAGAGCTCTTGCTACTTCTTGGGCTTATGCTAATATTGTTGCTATTACAGATTTAATGAAGGCTGCTTATTGGTCTCAGCCATCCACATTCACGAATTTTTATCTCAGAAATATTGAGTCCATTTCTGGAGACATGCATTGTTTAGGTCCATTATCTGTTGCTCAGAATGTCGTCCACTAAACAGTTGCAACTATAGTTATGCAGGCTTTCTGTTCCGGCAGTGACTCCGTCCGGCTGCCCTCTTCGCTCTGGGCTATTTGACCCAGGGCAAGGGGAAGGGGGGGGGGGGGGGGGTGTTCCCCTAGGTCACCTGCTTTATAGTGAAAAGCAAGGGAATGCCTCCTCCAAAGTCAGTATTTCTGAGTCGCTTCCGGGATGGTTTTAAAGTGTAATATTAATGTTAAAATTCCTTCATGTCTTATTTTTAAAGTGTAGCTCGGTGTGAAGCATTTGTATATGTCAAGTGTCAAACGGGCTTTAATATACAATACTCGGACACTTTTAAAAGATTATAAAGAGTCTCAATTCTCTGGACTACTTTATTTATTGGCTTACTTTAAAAATAATTAGTATAAGGGTTATACTGGATGTAATATAGAACATGAATATTATTGTGCTCAATTATTAAGGGTATTGTATCTTTCTAATTTAATATTAAATAAGAAAGATACATGTAAAGCCTAATACTCCTTTTCTCCTTAAGGGGTTACCTCTTTATTATATAGTTGAGCTTATTGGATTTTCCTCTATGTCCTAGGCCCTCCAGCCTTTTTACTATTCAGCTAAGTCTGGGTCATTGGTACAGTATAAAAATGTTAAAAAATTTATAGTAATTTATATATTTTTTATACTTACCAATGACCCAGACGGGGATGGCCCTCCCTGGAGTTGGGAACTCTTGCCTCCCCACTGAGTACATAGCGCTGACCAGGCACTGCCAGTAAGAATGATTATTGGCGCCAATTTCGGGATGCGCATGCGCAGTGGGGGCGTAGTATGGAGGTCCTATAGGACATGATTTCTTTTGGTTTTGGATGCAAATTTTGGGGATTGGGGGGCAAAATTTGTGTTTGGCCCTGGTTTTGTTAGAGTTAGCACCAGCTTAGTCTGGGTCATTGGTAAGTATAAAAAATATATAAATTACTATAAATTTTTTAACTTTCTAGATATATTTTTATACTGTACCAATGACCCAGTCTGTATTATAAGGTTTTGGTTTGGTATGTCCTTTCAAAGTATGTACCAAACCAAAAATTTATTTTACGGACTTTTGGGACAAGTTTGGACGAGAAACCCACCAACTGCATCAGATCACAAGACGCTATCTGTTCCGAGTAGCGATCACATCACTTCTGCATATCAATGATTCAATGCGCTGTTTACTTTCATGCATCAGTTCATGGTTGAAACAAGTGAAATTATCAGATTCTTATAAAAAGCAGATAATAAAAGAAAATCTAGTGTTTTTGAGTGGATAGTGAAAATTATCTCACTTGTGACCGAGGTGAATTTGTGAGATAATTTTTGGTATCCACTCAAAAACACTAGATATCCTCTATTTATTCCGGTTCTTTATATTACAGGTAAAAGACTTTAAACTGAAACAGTCATGGAAGAGAATTTATGCAAAAGATTCTGACATGGACGTTGGAACACTTAGAACATACCACTTGAATGACGAAGAAGAGACAGAAATAGACAAAGAAGATATAGCAGAAGGTATGACTAATAAGTTATCTCCGCCAACATGTATGGTATATGGAGATTTAATACCTGGATGTCCGTTTTTAAACACCGAATATGAATATGAATTCTATTGGTGAAGTGCAATCGAGGTTACAAGTGGATGGTCAAAAAGGTGGTGTATTCAGGTTCTCTTGTAATTAATATTAATGATTGATGAACTAATATGATGAGAGAAATTTTATTTTGTATTTGTAGGTCATCGCTATGGTAACACACTTGTACCCATGACAGACGAAGATAAACAAAACATGAAATTCAAGGCAGAGAAATGTCTTAAAATATTAGGATTTACCAAGAATGAAAATGTGAGTGGGCTTTATTCCTTGTTAACCCTTCACCCAACACACATGATATCAAAACTTATTATTATAATTTATAATATTGGTTTTTTTTCTTCAGATTTTTCAAAAACACCTTTAACAAAACTAGATCATGTGATCCCCTCATTGGAATGAGCTCATTCCAATGAGGGAGTCACATGATATAGTTTTGATAAAGGTGTTAAAAATTTGATTGAGAGGTCACAATATGGTTTTGTTGGAATTTTTTTAATTTTTTTTTCTGCTGCTAAATATGTAAATTATACGGATGAATGCGGCCGAATCGTACGGCAAAGCATTAAATGTATGGACATGGTGCATTTAAATTCTTGAAACATTATGATAGAAAAGTGAAAATATATCATTACTTGACAATATTTTCTGACATTGGTGCCAAACTCTGTATCAATTAAGAATTAGATCTGTTTGCACTTTCCATCCTTACTTCTTTGCAAAGTAACAATTGAAAATGTTGATATTCATTGTTACTAGTGACAGGGAGGAATTTTTTACCCCATGGGTTAATTCTGTTATGAGGTCAGCCCTTTCATAGTTTCTAACTTTTGGTGTTGAACATATGATCTGACTCTTGAAATGGTTAGGAAAGTGTCAAATGGATAACTGTGGATATGATAGACATCCTTGACCTTTGCAGTCCATATTTGGAAATTTCCTGGGACATCACATAAGGAAATATTCCGTATTCAGACTTGCCACTTTCTCTTATCACTCTGCAAAATGAATGAAATTATATTGATAACAGATTGAGCATGGGGGCCCTTAACTGTTTGAGTGCTAGATTATTCTTGCTGTTCTGAGTATTTTTATACAAAAATTGTTTTATTATGCCCTTGACTTGAAAAGTCGAATGGGGTATCTAGTGGAGACCTTCGTCCATCCATTTGTCTGTCTCTTTGTCCATCCATCTGTCCATACCAACATTTTTGCTTGTATCTCAGCTGCTGCTACTCCAAATGAATGATGTATGGTGTTGTGATAGAACATCATGGGGGAATGATACCTGTATAGCGTGAGTCTCTTCAACACATTTTTTCCAAAGTTATGGTAATTTTTTGATCTTTTGACATAGAAAAATTTTTGTGGGTCGGGAGCATTGACCCATGTTTTCTGTTGCCCTTTCTTGTTACAAATTAGTGGACATTGCCCGCTGGCACTCTCCAAAAAATTGTAAAAAAAAACAAATTTATATGAATAAAATATTATTTGCATTTGACTGAATATTGAGATATTGGCTTTTTCTCTGGTACTCTTACTATTTTTAACCCTTTACCCAACGTAACGGCCAAAACCGGCCAGCGCTATTCTCAAAAATTGCCAATTAATTTTCATTATTTTTTTCATTTTTTGTCTCAAAAACATAGGTTATGACCCCTCATTGGAACAAGCTCGTTGAGCTCGTTCCAATGAGGGGTCATAACCTATGTTTGAGACAAAAAATGAAAAAAATGAGTTATTCGAGAATTTTTTTTGCATGTGTCGTCTGCTTTTCATGTTAGGTAAAGGGTTAAGCTGATAGACTAATGGGTGTAACATGATTTCCCATCAGTTGTTTGCTAGCCTTTCCTGTGCTTTTTTCCATAAATGTTACATAGTGGAACCCTATTAACCCTTTACCCAACGCAGACGATATCAAAATTTATTTTTTTAAATATCATTTGTTTCAAATTTTTCAAAAAATTTCAACAAAACCATATTAGGTGACCCTCGTTGGAATGAGCTCGTTCCAACGAGGGGTCACATGATATGGTTTTGTTGAAATTTTTTTTAAAATAATATTTTTTCAACTACTGAATTTGAATATTACGCGGGCGGATGTGGCCGATTCGTTGGGTAAAGGGTTAATTGAATAGTCACTTTGCCAGTGAAAATTATCCAATTAACAAGAGTATTCAGTTAACAGGGAGAAACACAGACAGCCCTTTAGTTGATAGACTATTGGTTGTAACATGATTTCCGATCAATTGTTGGCTGGTCCTTCCTGTGGTTTTTTCACAAATGTTATATCTTATTGTATAGTTGTCCATTCCCTATGTACCTAAAAAGAATATTCCATAATAGAAAATGCATTGGATTATAAATAACTGCAAAGGTATTATTTTTATACTGTACCAATGACCCAGACATAGCTGGTGCTAACTCTTAAAATATAGGGCCAAACACAAATTTTGCCCCCCAATCCCCAAAATTTGCATCTAAAACTAAAGAAAACATGTCCAGAGAGGCCCTCCACACCTCGCCCCCACTGCGCATGCGCAGTGTCAAGGACGTTCCGAAATTGGCGCCATTTATCATTCTAAGTTTGGCCCTTCATCAGTTAACATCTGACTGATCTTTGTGCTTTTAAATCTCAGTTTAAATGATGCCAGACAAATAAATATTAGTGAAATGGTGATTCTAAGGAGGATAGAAAAGGAGGAGAGGAAAAGAATGTGTGACAGAATATTATCAGGGCTGTAACTTAAAATTTTTTAATGAAATTATGTTAAGTTACCTATTTTCAAGGCAGCAGCCATTTTGTTGTCATTCTGATTATTTAGTTACACTGTTTTTACAAGTGTTTTTCCTCTCTCCCTGTCCTTTAAGTTCCCCCTTGCTATTCTCCCATGCTTTTGGCATAATTTCTGTAATTATTATTACTAAAATTTCTTGGGAGTTTAGCTGAATAACAGAATGAATTCTGTTCTTTCCCCATGTTTACGTCTTCACCTACGGGTGGTTAGGCGTTGTGTTCTGCATCTACCATCTGATGTTCTGCAGTTTCTTCCCTGGAAGTCTCTGTTTTGCATCAGATGGTGTATTTTTGGTAACTGATTTCGGGCCTGGGTGCCTGGAGTCTTATTTTAGTGTTTTTACACTCATTGTTTACATTTACAACAGCCCTCTGTGTGAGGGGGGGATTTCTAAATAATAATATCTTTATGTTATTTCAATCATAACTAGATACATTATTATTGTTCGTAAGTGTTGAATAAATTGTTTAAAATATTTTTAAAATTTTTGTCCACACTTAGGCTTGGGATCCATTGGGGCTCAACGTTACTTTTCAGAAACTTGGGCTGTTCTGAAAAAATATTTTTTCAAAATATTTTGATTTCAATTATTTTTTCTATATTAATGGATCATATTATTATTATGTATTTTGATTGCCAGGGGTTAGTGCGAGTACCAGGACTTGTTTTTCTTTTCACATTGAAAGGATATTGATCTATTGTTTTAAGAGGAAGTCTTCCTCTGACCTTATTATCATTCTATATGTGGTCAGTGTACTCGCATTAACTCCGGTTCTGTATCGTATGATTTCGATGACAATATGGGAAGCGTATGTCACGGTATGTTGTTGGGGATTTGGACACTCCGGTCCTTTCCCCGCAGGGTCACTCTACTTTATCAATTTCTATTTCAGACGATCAAGATTAGGGTGATGTATCTGTGATGTCTTCCAACAGTGTGCCTCCGTCGTCACAATTAATGAAGGGCTAGCGGAAAAGTGCTCATGTAATACGCCAATTGCCTAAGAGGACCCTAGTAGGTTCGACGGCCTTTGACGTCCGCTAGCTCGCCCGGTGTAGCGTCCATTCACCGAATGGTTCGGCAGCCGGGTTCGTCCGTTGCGGTCTAGAAGAAATTTTGGGGTGATGCGAGCACTATAAAATTAACTTAATGCACACCCAGTGACGGCGGATCGGAGGGAGAACGGAGGAAGCCTTTTAGTCCGGTTCATAGCTCGTTCCGGTCCATCCGGACGGCAAGCGAGAGAGGCCCCTCTCTCGTTCAACAACATCTGGCCCCAGATGTTGTGGTACAATGTGTCGTTAGCGGAGCATACGTCCGTCGCTCGGGACGCTCCGTTGTATAGGCAGTCCGCTGAGACTGCTAAGGCTTCCTCTTCTCGTCAGCGCACACGACCGCACCTTGGCTGCGTGACCGCCGATATATTACCAGCTTCGCCGATCAAGGATTCTTCGGCGACCAGGTCACACCATCCGGCAGCCAGGGATTCGAGACCGATGGACTCCGGACGTTCGCATAGGAAAAGTATGCGGGAGCCATCTGATGCGGAGCTGCCCTCGGCGAAGCAGCGATAGACTGCGCCTCCGCAGGTCTCGACGCCGGACATTCTTGTGCACATAGCACAGCTTATCGCAGCATCCCAGCAGCCGACAGAAACGGTGTCGGATCGAGAATTATCCGACAGCGCTGGGTCGGTAGCCGGGGACTCGAGGTCTGCAGACTCCGGACGTTCGCATAGGAAGTATGCGGGAGTCAACGTACACGGAGCTTCCAGCGGCAATGCATCGTAAGTCCGCTACTGCACAGGCCTCGGGAACGAACGTGCTTTCCTTAATAGCACAGTTTATCGCAGCATCCCAGCATCAACTGAATCTGTCGCATATATTTTATCCGACGATGCTGGGTCGGGACGCTCCGCGGAAGCGGGTACGGACGTCCGAAAGTTTCATCCGGTCCGACGGGATACCGAAAGGGATTCGGTGGATTTCAAGCTTTCCCTTTCGGAACAACATATGCTGCGATGCCGGATAAGAAACTGATAGCGTCGGTGGACTTAGAAATTTTTGGTTCGGTTCAGGGACATCGTCCCTCAGTTCCGACATAGTCCAATAATGTCACACAAACTTTCGAATTATTGAACGACGCTATATATATTATTATTTTATGCTTGCTATCCAAGCATTTCTGGTTTCTTGTTCGAAGAGTTATGGAGATGTCTTTCAAAAGTGTGCCTCTGTCGTCATAGTTAATGAAGAGTTAGCGGCAATAAGTGCTCATGGAATATGTCTATCGCTTACGGAGTGACATTCGCTAGCTCACCCGGTGTAGCGTACATTCATCGAATGGTTCGGCTGCCGGGTTCGTCCGTTGCGGTCTAGGAAGGAGATTTGGGTGATGCGAGCACTTTAATTACTTTAGTACTCACCCAGTGACGGCAGATTGAGGACAGATCGGAGGAAGCCAACAACATAGGGGACCGCATGTTGTGGTTCAGATATTTTACATT
The DNA here is from genome assembly GCA_031216915.1 of Pictodentalium vernedei. NCBI lineage: Eukaryota > Metazoa > Mollusca > Scaphopoda > Dentaliida > Dentaliidae > Pictodentalium > Pictodentalium vernedei. Next base: position 58,953,591 of record CM062291.1, on the reverse strand, counting down.
CGGAGCATATGTCCGTTGCTCGGGACGCTCCGTTATATTGACAGTCCGAGAGACTGTCTTTAATGCTTCCTCATCCTCACAGCAGGGCACACGACCGCACATTGGCTACGTGACCTCGAGTATCCGATCAGTTTCGGCATTCAGTGATTCCACAGCGAATAGGTCGCGCCATCCGGTAGCCAAGGGACACGAGGCCTATACACTCCGTTCGCTCGCATATTGGAAGTATGCACGGGGTAACGATCTCGGAGCTTCCTGCGGCAATGCATCGTAAGACCGCTGCTCCTCAGGCCTCAGTGACGGACGTGCTATCCGAGTTAGCACAGTTGTTTCGCAGCATCCCAGCAATTGACGGTTTCTCGGTCGAATCAGGAATTATCCGACGGCGCTGGGTCGGTGCGGTCCGCGGTTGCATCAAGCTACGGACGACCGAACGCTTTATAGGGTCCGACAGGATGGCGAAAGGGATTCGAAAGATTTCGAGTTTTCCCTTTAGTAGTATCGGAAGATGCCTTTCATATCTTCTGGCATTTCTTCCAGTGATTATTTTTCGGACTTCATTGCTGCGATCTTGGATAAGAGACTTATAGCGTCATTGGACTCGGATTTTTCGATCGGTACAGGGACTTTGTCCCTGACTTACCGACGCAGTCCAATATTGTCATTACAACATGTGTTTTATTTTTCGACGCTATATATTTATATATATACAAGACGGCTACTAAGCATGATAGTTTAGTTTCTTGTCCGCGTGGCTCATTTCTGCCATTTTATCTTTTTTACATATAGTTTATTTTGGCAGAGCAGGGCATACCGAGAGTTCATATGCGTCTAGACGGTGTGATTAAAGACTGCATATATTCTTTTTCACCGTTTATGTCTTTTCCAATTTCAATGTTGGGAACGACATTATGTATATTAGACTTAACTTAGACGCTTTATTATACGTAATCCGCCTTACTGAGGCGTTATCATTACGTCTTCAAGAAAAGATTTACGGGATATTATTCTCAATGTAATTTCTTTTGAGGGCAGTAGTTTGTTCACGTATAACTCCGCCCTTCAGTGGCTGATTGGAGTTGGTTAGACGTGAGGCAGCCCTAGCTACATCCACGCGTGGATAGTAGGTTAAGAACTCTCTCAGAGTCGCTTCGTTCTCGGAGGAGCTTCTCTTCGACGGCAACTTTCCGGCAATCCATGAATTGCTTGATTTATACATTCTCTTGTCTATCTAGTGTTACAAGAGATTCAGACTGGGGCAAACATTCGGTGGTTGACTCAGAGAGTGCCGCCGCAGTTGCCGGACCCGAGTGTGGCTGTTATGACGGTTGCCAGTCAAACAGATTGGGATATATACTGATCCCTACGGATTCGAAGTGCCAGGGTCTTTGGGTTCCGCAGTCTTTTAGCTATCAGTTAACTTCCGCGGAATAATGTTTTTTAGGCTTGCTTTATGTCATTGCATGAACATTATTCAGAAACGCATGCCCAAATTCCTGTCCTTTAATTCGACAGTAGTGGCGTATCTCCGGAACCAGGGAGGCACTCTTTCGTTTCCGTTATTCAATTTAATGGAAAGAATCCGTCTGTTGGTTATAGTACACCAAGTTCAGTTTTGGTCCGTCATATTCTGGGTCGTCTGATTGTTTTATCGCACTCCCGTTCTCTTACGGGTCGCTTGTTGCTGTCAGAATGGACTCTCAACAAACAAGTATTCAATCAGATTTGCTATCTATGGGAGCGCCCAATGATGTTTTATTTATGACACAGTTGGCTAATCAATTGCAGACGTATGTGTTGGCTTGTCCAGATCTCTGAGCTAATACTGTTAACGCTCTATTGATCTATAGGACAGAATGATAGGATACGCGTATCCTCCGGCGCTGTTGTTTTTAGCAGGTATTGCTAAGATAAACAACCACAATATATTTCTGTTGATAGCATCTCTATCTTCACAGAGATCATGAGTAATTTACTCTCTTGTCTACTGTGGATCTTAACGTGAAATCTTCCTCTATGTGAGGATCTTTTTTCACTGGGTAAATCGTGTCATTTTTATCACAACCAGCAAGGTCGCAACCTTCATGTTTTCCGTTGTGTGGTCCATATTGCATTGTAAGCACTGTACTGGACGAGCTTTGGACGCGATTTCTTACTATAGGAGATCCTCTTCTTCGCTATTCTATGCGACTAAAGTGGAGGCTCTTCCGTCGTGGTGTAGGGATCATTATGTTCATATGGTTGATCCCTCCATACTACTCATTGCTATTTTTTAGTATACTTGTTTCACAAGATCTACTGCAGCCTGTTGTTATTTAGGTTATAGGTTTATGTTACCTCATACCTATGCACTCTACGATAGTTTACAATTGAGTCTTTTGTCTCTTTATCTAAGTCAGTTAGTAACTTTTTGATAAATAGACTTAGAATCTTTAGATTAAATTCCTATACGGATTTTAACTTCAGGTTCTTATTTAGCTAAGTAATCATTTGAGCCTCTGGAAACAGTAGTTTTCAAATTCTGACCTTTTAGACAGTAATTCTGTTGTTTTCTCTTTTACTGTAGAGTCAGTGAGTTTCATGCACTATCGATGGATGATTTTCACTTTCATAGTTTCGGAATCAATACTTCCGTTACTATTTAGGTTGGATTGTTGCATAAGAGTTAGGCTCCTATTATCCGGAACCTATTATTTTAAGGTCCTTCCGTCTTCGTATGGGCATAGGCCTTTACTCTTTCCGGGTACAGTTTATGTATTTATAAACAGATATCTGTTTATTACAAGGGCGTAAGCTTCTTCTGTCTTTGATGTCTAGTAGAAGGACGTTACGCTCCATTTTATTGTTAATGGATTCTATTAACTAGCGTACTGCTTATGGTATATCATTGGCTTAGCAGTTGTGCTTAAGATTTCGGCTCATGAAGTAAGAGTTCTTCTACTTCTTGGGCTTACATTAATAGTGTTCTATTATAGATTTTTGAAGGCTGCTCATTGCGCTCAGCCATCCATTCATGAATTTTATCTCAGAAATATCGAGTCCATTTCTGGAGGCCTCTATTGTTAGGTCTATTATCTACTGCTCAGAATGTCATTCACTTAACAGTTGCTACTATAGCTAGGTAGGCTGTCTGTTTCGGCAGTGTCTCCGTTCGGCTGCCCTCTTCGCTCTGGGCTATTTGACCCAGGGCAAGAAAAAGGGGGGGGGGGAGGGTGTTCCCTTGGGTCACCTGTTTTTACTATGAAAACAAGGGGATACCTCCTCCGGAGTTAGTAATTCTGAGCTGTTTTTAGGATGGTTGTTTAGTGAGAAGTTTAAGTTTATAAAATTCATTCAAGTCTTAGTTTTTAAAGTATAGCTTTTGAATATTGCATATGTCAACGGACATGATTATGCAATTCTCACACACTTTTAGGTGTATAAGAGTCTCTATTCTCTAGACTTACTTTATTATTGGCTTACTTTAAAAATTATTAGTATAAGGATTATTGGATATTAATAGAGTACATGGATGTATGAAGCTCAATTTTTGGAAGGTGTTGTATCTTTCTAATTTATCATAAATAAGAAAGATACATGTAAGGCCTATTACTTCTTTTCCCTACAGGGGATGACTCTATTTTATTTTATTGAGCGTATTCCATTTTGCTCTATGTCCTTGGCCCTCCAGCCTTTTTACTATTCAGCTATGTCTGGGTCATTGGTACAGTATAAAAATGTTAAAAAATTTATAGTAATTTATATATTTTTTATACTTACCAATGACCCAGACGGGGATGGCCCTCCCAGGAGTTGGGAACTCTTGCCTCCCCGCTGAGTACATAGCGCTTACCAGGCACTGGTTATTAGAATGATAAATGGCGCCAATTTCGGAACGTCCTTGACACTGCGCATGCGCAGTGGGGGCGAGGTGTGGAGGGCCTCTCTGGACATGTTTTCTTTAGTTTTAGATGCAAATTTTGGGGATTGGGGGGCAAAATTTGTGTTTGGCCCTATATTTTAAGAGTTAGCACCAGCTATGTCTGGGTCATTGGTAAGTATAAAAAATATATAAATTACTATAAATTTTTTAACTTTTCATATATAAATTGTTTTCTTCAGGTGAAACGACACCATTACCTTGGCGATGGTGTGCTGAGTGTTGTCGCTGATAAAACTGATGATGTGAGTACAATATTGAGATAGTTTTAATGTAACAAAATTTCATATGCTTACCATTTATCATTGTGACTCGATTGAGTTGTTTATGTAATTAGGTAGAGATGCACACTTTTAACTACGTGATGCAGACTTAACCCCTAGCACTCGGATAGTGCATCAGATTTTTTTCCAATCACTGTATTTTCTCTTCTGTGACAACAAATTTAACCAATTATATCTTGTTTGACAGAGCTCACTGAGCTCTGTCAAACAAGGTATATTTGGTTAAATATCTAACTGCATTATGGGAAATATTTGCTGCTGAAAACTTTAATCTGTTCATAATTTTACAAAGTTTTATTGATCAAACTCTTTTGTTACTAATGCAAACCCCCAAAATTGTATTGCTTCAGTTCCCAAGGACCTGTCTTTTTCTGCTGTTCTATAACTACGGGGACAAATGGAACAGCTTCAGAAAACAAAAGTATTTTCTCAAATTTGGCACAACAGTATTTGGAAGTAGCAATAGTTAAATTTATTGCACTTCTATTGAAGAAGAGGATGTGTGTGGGTGTGTGCACTAGCAAATGCTAACAATCAGGGATTTTTTCAGTCTAAAAACCTTCTAAATATGTACATTACCATTTCCTAGGTGCCCGTTTCTTTCTGGCTTAAAATGGCCAAAGAGCTGAAATCTCCCCCAAGTGAAAGAGGCCTAGGTTAGAATTGTGTGTTGAACTGGAGTGAAATTCCTGACAATGGAGACACATTTGGGACTGTTTACATACAAATAGGGACATTCCAGTTAGATGTTAGATGTTTGTCCCGATATGGAGACAGACGAACAAGGGTGTGTGTGAGGGGGAAGATCTATATTCCAGATTTTATGAGAACCTAGACAACAATGTTTGGGTTCCCACAAAGACTTCCATTGATTTCTCCCAAGTCCTCACAAAGGAAACAAAGGGGGAGGGTTTGTCATCCCTATTTTGTGGGAACTTGTTTGTCATCGTTGGTCCCCAAGAACAAGATAAAAAAAACAAGTCCTGCAAAAACTGATGTGGCTACAATGATCAAACATCACACAATTATAAAAGACAGTGGGAGGTGTGTCACACCCCATAGCTGTGTACGTATCTTCAATGTCAAGGTCACATTTCAAGGTCACACCTCTAAAATTGATCAATATTTGTGTCTCTCATAACTCTTCATACAAATGTTGAGCGCAGTCAGAAAGTGTTTCACACCAGGCCTGAAAATATGCAGTCTGACATTTGCAGAATGAGGTCCCTAGAGGCTGAATTTGAGATACTATCCCATTCAGTGGACCAATTTATCTTGGGGTACCTCTTTCTGTTTAGTTTGGAGACCCTGATTCAGATTGAGGTTCACAGAGCAGGGTAACATCACTAAATTCACCCTCTGGGGACCTCATTTTGCAGATGACAGTCTGCTTATTTTCTGGCTTGGTCACACATAATAGTTGCTTGCACATCTTCAATGTCATGCTTGATTTTCATATGTTCAAGATCACAAATCATGTCTCCGGCACAACTCAGAAACTATTGGAGCTGCAGTCATCAAACTTGGCAAAACTATAAAGAACAATGGGAGAATGTGTCACCAGGCCTGAAAATAAACAGCCTGACATTTGCAAAATGAGGTCCTCAGAGGGTGAATTTGATGATACTATCCCATACAGTGAGCAGTTTATCCTCTGGGTACCTCTTTCTGTTTAGTTTTGAGACCCTGATTCAGATTGAGGTTCACATTGAGTAAATTTAGTGATGCTACCCTGCACAGCACAGCATCACTAAATTCACCCTCTGGGGACCTCATTTTGCAGATGACAGTCTGCTTATTTTCTGGCTTGTGTGTCACACACCACAGCTGGGTCTGTAACTCCAAGATCCATGTCACATTTCATGGTCACACTTAATCATTTCTCAGCCATAACTCAGAAATGAATCGAACCACAATTATCAAACTTCATACAAATTTTAAGGACAGTCAGAAGATGTGTAGCATATAATACTTGCACATGTTCAAGGTCATTCTTCAGTACTTATGTTGCAAGTCATATGAAATGTCTCAGCCATAACTCAGAAACTGTTCTGGCTACAATCATCAAACTTAATATAATCATTAATTAACCCTTAAGGGCCTAATTATGACTTCGATAACTTTCTAATGCAACAAACAGGTGCCCCAACATGAATTGTTTTGGTAAACTCAAAACTTGTTTTCTAAGTACCTTGTCCGTTGTTTTTAGGCTAGTCTTGGCTGCCTCTGTAGGCAGCCAAAACTTGACTAGAAACAACTGGAAAGCCACTGGAGGTAGACTTTCAAAATATAGTGACAATGTATAAAAATCTCCAGGCCCTCAAGAGTTAAGGTCAGTTAAGGCCCTCAAGAGTTAGGGTTGTTTTCTTTAATTACAGGCCGCAGCTGTAGCATTGTCAGCCCTTGTCAATGCCATGTATGAAACTAACACAGCAGCTATCGCTCGCAGAGTATACAGTGGTGCTTCATCTCCAAAAATTGGTGCTTTGATACCACATATAAAGGCTGATTATGAGGTATGTTAATTCTCTTGTTTCGTTGAGATATTTTTCTTTTATTTGATTTCTTTCGTCTTTTTACATGTAAAAGTAGAACAGAAAATTATGAATATACTGATTTTACAGAGATGTACAAATGTTTGAGCTGAGGCCACACAAAATAAATTAATTGATTCTCAGGCATTTCTTTTTTCAAATCAGTGAAGGAGGGAGGGGTTTTATTTTTAATTTTTATTTTTATTTTGCAAAAAGTGAGCAAACAAGGACAGGATTTCGGCTGTCTTTTTACCCACAAAAATATAGAAAGTACAGATACAAATAAATTCATTTTTAATTTGAAAAATAAAACATTACTCCACACAAACTGCAATTCATATTACCTTTGAAGTAAAAGTATTTAATCTATTGGGATTTCCCACACAAGGCAAACATATTGGAGACACAACTAAATAAATATGCATCAATCAAAAAATGTGGGGGCGCGGTGGCTCAGTTGGTAGAGGTGCAGGCTGCAAGCCGAGAGGTCCTCGGTTCGAATCCCACCTGCGGCAACCGCGTTGTGTCCTTGGGCAAGACACTTCACCCCGATTGCCTACATGGGGGCACGATGACGCTGTGTACTGAGGCGTACTGCACGTCGATGGTGCGCTTGTCTTCAACCAATCTAACCCTGCCTGTGCTGCAGTGCAGAGTTCAGAGTTACGATGTTGGAGAGCTGACAGCTGCTCGTCGTTGCTCGGTGGTTCTCTCCGGGTACTCCGGCTTCCTCCACCCGTAAAACTGTCACGGTCACGATTAGCCATTGTGCATAAGTATGTGACCTTAAACACCAATAAATAAATAAATAAATAATCAAAAAATGTAAAAAAGTTTTGGGTCTCCTTGAGTTTGTACTAATATTGGAATACACTGAAAGACAATAAACATGTCCAATGAGGGGGGGTTCAAATTCAATGAGGGATTGCCTGAAAATCAAAAAACTTCATATTTTTATACTGTACCAATGACCCAGACTTAGCTGGTGCTAACTCTAACAAAACCAGGGCCAAACTTAAATTTTGCCCCCCAATCCCCAAAATTTGCATCCAAAACAAAAAGAAATCATGTCCTAAAGGACCTCCATACTACGCCTCTACTGCGCATGCGCAGTGACGCAGACGTCCCGAAATTGGCACCAATTATCATTCTCTGTTTGGCCCTTCATCAGTCAACATCTCACTGATCTTTGTGCTTGTAAATCTCAGTTTAAAGGATGCCAGACACGTAATTTTTGGAGAAAATGTGATTCTAAGGAGGATAGAAGGAGGAGAGGAAAAAGAAGTGACAAAAAATAATCAGGGCTGTACTTAAAATTTTTTGATGAAATTATGTTAAGTTGCCTATTTTCGAGGCATGGGCCTCTTGTTGTCATTCTTGCTAATTGTTGCACTGCTTATTCAGTGTTTCCTCTCCCCTAGCCTTTTAAAGTCCCCCCTTGCAATTCTCCCATGCTTTTGGCATATTTTTGAGAAATTTCATTTCTAAAATTTCCTGGGAGAGTTGCTTGGTTACAGAATGTTTTCTGTTATTTTCCCCATAGTTACGTTTTCACCCATGGGTGTATAACGTTTGTGTTCTGCATCTTCCATCTGATGTTCTACAGATTCTCCCATGGGAGTCTCTGTTTTGCATCAGATAGAGTGTAATTGATGACTGATTCCGGGCCAGTTTTTTCAGTGCCTGGAGTCATGTTTTCTGGTGTTTTTACACTGTTTGTTTTCATTGGCAACAGCCTTTTTTGAGGGGGGCTGTTTGCCTTTGCTGTAGTTTATCTCACTATAAGATACATTTATATTATCCGAAAGTGTCTCATTAATTATTTAATATAAATTTAAAATTTTTGACCACACTTTGCCATCGGATCCATCGGGGCTCAACGTTACTTTTCAGCAACTTGGGCTTCGCTGAAAAAATATTTTTTCAAAATTATTTTGTTTTGCAATTGTTTTTTCATTTATTAATGGATCATGTTATTATGTATCTTTGTGTCAGGGGTTTTTGCGAGTAACTAGGACTTATTGTTGTTCTTTCACAATGAAGGGACGTTGTTCAAATTGTAATAGGAAGAAATCTTCCTCTGACTTTCATGATCATTGTATTAATTGTAGTCAGTGTTCTCGCATTAATCCCTGTCCTATATGTGAATATTGGGATGAGAAACATTGGAAACGTGTGTCACGATATGTTGTTTCTGGAGAAAGGGCGATTCCGGCTCTTTCTCCGCAAGGTCACTCTACTCTCTCAGTTTCTATTTCAGAGGAACCAGAACAAGGTGATGTTTCCATGTTATCTTCTTCAAGTGTGCGTCCGTCGTCACAAATGAATTCAGAGCTAGCGGCAAAAGTGCTCATGGAGATTAGACAAATGTCGTCCGCTAGCTCGCCCGGTGTAGCGTCCATTCACCGAATGGTTTGGCAGCCGGGTTCGTCCGATGCGGTCCAAGAGGAAATTTTGGGTGATGCGAGCACTATAAACATAATAGATGCACACCCAGTGACGGCAGATAGTAAGCGAGAACGGAGGAAGCCTTTGAGTCCGGTTCCTAGCTCGTCCAGGTCCAGCCGGGCCGCGAGCGAGAGAGGCCCCTCTCTCGTACAACAACATCTGGGACCAGATGTTGTGGTACAAAATGTGTCTTTAGCGGAGCATACGTCCGTCGCTCGGGACGCTCTGTTGTATAAGCAGTCCGTAGAGACTGTTAAGGCTTCCTCTTCTCGTCAGCGCACACGACCGCACCTTGGCTGCGTGACCGCCGATATATTACCAGCTTCGCCGATGAAGGATTCTTCGGCGACCAGGTCACACCATCCGGCCGCCAGGGATTCGAGACCGATGGACTCTGGACGTTCGCATAGGAAAAGTATGCGGGAGCCATCTGATGCGGAGCTGCCCTCGGCGAAGCAGCGAAAGACTGCGCCTCCGCAGGTCTCGACACCGGACATTCTTGTGCAGATAGCACAGCTTATCGCAGCATCCCAGCAGCCGACAGAAACGGTGTCGGATCGAGAATTATCCGACGGCGCTGGGTCGGTACGCTCCGCCGAAGCATCGGGGGCGGACGATCGGGAACATCATGAGGTCCGACCGGATGGTGAAAGGGATACGGATGACTTGGAGCTATCCCTTTCGGAACAACATAAAGCTGCCGTGGACTTCATCCGGCACTTTCTCCCTCAAGTTGTTCCGTCGGGCCAGACTGCTGCGCTTCCAGACAAGAGAATTATAGCGTCATTGGACTCTGAATTTTTTGAGCGGTTCAGGGACATCGCTCCCGAGTTTCCGTCGCAGTCCAATAATGTTGCAAGAACATTTGAATTATTGAACGACGCTATATTTAAACTTGCTTCCAGGACGGGGAAAGCAGGTTTCTTGTCCGCTAATACTCTCAACCTGCCTTTCATTAATGCAAGGAAAAAATTCGATACGGCAGGACAGGGTATACCGAGAGTTCCTCTGCGTATGGACAACGAGGCGGAAGACTTAGAGCTATCATTACCGTCGTCAGCTTCTATTCCAACCACGGTGTTGGAAACAGCTATTGCGTCTAACAGAGCCAATTTAGATGCCTTATCTTACGCAGATCACCTTACTAAGGCGTTATCACTGCGCCTTCAGGGGAAAGAGTTTCAGGATATACAATCCTCTTTAAGACTTCTTTCAAGGGCAGTAGCTTATTCCACGTGTAACTTTGCCCTTTCAGTGGCAAATCTGGAGTTGGTTAGACGTGACGCAGCCCTAGCTACATCCACACTAGTGGATTCTAAGGTGAAGAACTCTCTTAGAGTCGCTTCGGTCTCAGGAGAACTTCTCTTTGACGGCAAGCTTTCCGCGATTTATGATAAAATTAAATAGAAAGCTAATGATTCTCTGTTGTTCAAATCTGCTCCTAAGAAGTCGGATACAGCAGACACGAATAAGACAGGCACTTCTGGGTCTAATGCGCCCAAGAGAGGTTCCTATAGAGGTTCCGGTGCGTCCTCTTGGTCTTATTCGAGAGACCGTCAGGATAGCGACTCTCGTTCGGGACGTCCTTCAGGCCGTGAAATTGGTCGGACGCCCCGAGGTTGACGAGGCGAGGTGCGGGTCGTGGAAGACGTGGTTTCTCCTACCGCAGGCCTCGCAGGTCCAGGAGGTGATGGCTTAAACCTCTATCGCGTTCCGGTTGGCGGAAGGTTGTCGAGCTTTTCACAAGAGTGGGCGTCGATTACGGACGACCCTTGGGTGAGAGGAATGACTTCGGAAGGTCTAAAGATATCCTTCAAACGAAAGCCTCCAAAGTGGACTCATCTTCCATCAAATCCACAGAAAAGAGACGCTCTGTTATCAGAGGTGCAGTCTCTTTTAATGAAGAACGCGGTAGAGGTCGTAGAAAACCAGGAATCTCCGGGATTCTACAGCCATCTGTTTCTGGTTCCGAAACCAGACGGCTCGTTCCGTCCAGTCATAGATTTGAGCTGGATAAACAAGCTGATCGTCGCTCCGAAGTTTTATATGGAGACGATTCGATCGGTCAGAGCGAGTATTCGGGTGAACGATTATGCAACGAGCATAGATCTCAAAGATGCGTACTTTCACGTCATGGTACATCCGACATTCCGAAAGTATCTACGCTTCGCAGTCCTAGGAGTGGTGTATCAATTCCGGGTGATGTGCTTCGGATTGAATCTAGCACCCTGGGCTTTCACTCGGGTAATGAACTCGATAATGATCTACTTCCGAGCTCACTCGTGTGCGGTAACGTCGGCCTACCTGGACGACATTCTTCAGAGGTACGGCAACGAGTTAACGCTTCAGAACGATGTTCAGAATCTTCTTCTATTGCTCCGACGTCTCGGTTTTATAGTAAACGAGGAGAAGTCGGATCTGGTGCCGGGAATGAGCTTCGAGACGCACAACAATCTCGTTCGTCTGCCGTTAACCAGAGCGAAATTAGTCAGTTGTTACGCTCGCTATTGTCTGCACGCAGACAAAGTCACAGCGAGAGAATTTATGAGACTGATAGGTCTGTGCGGAGCCGCCGCGGATCTCATTCCGATGGGGCGGTTACGCACACGTCCTCTTCAAATTTTCCTGACTCAGAATTGGAGTGTGAAAATTCATTCGCTCGATGTAGACGTTCTCTTGTCAGATCAAGTGAAACAAGAGATTCAGACTTGGGCAAACATTCAGTGGTTAACTCAAGGAGTTCCGCTTCAGTTGCCGGATCCGAGTTTTACCGTTATGACGGATGCCAGTCAAACAGGTTGGGGTGCATCATTAATCCCAACGGATTCGAGATGCCAGGGTCTTTGGGATCCGCAATTCCTGTGCAAGCACATAAACATCAAGGAAATGATGTCAATTTGGCTTGCGTTACGTCACTGGATGGACATTATTCACGATGCTCATGTCCAAATCCTATCCGACAATACGACAGTAGTGGCATATATATGGAATCAGGGAGGCACTCATTCAGTTCCGTTGTTCAATCTAACGGAAAGAATCCTTCTGTTTGCGTTAGAACATCACGTTCTTCTTTCGGTCCGTCACATACCGGGTCGTCTGAATGTGCTAGCAGACTCCCTTTCACGAAAGGGTCGCTTGTTGCCGTCAGAGTGGACTCTCAACAAACAAGTATTCAATCAGATTTGCTACCAATGGGAACGGCCAATGATAGACTTATTTGCGACACATCTCAACAATCAGTTGCAGACGTATGTGTCTCCGTGTCCGGATCCAAGAGCATTTGCAGTAGACGCTCTGTCGATCCCTTGGGACGGAATGATAGGATATGCGTATCCTCCAGCGCCGTTAATTCAACAAGTATTGCTAAAGATAAAACAATCTCAATGCAAGATTCTGTTGGTAGCATCTCTGTCGCCACAGAGACCGTGGATAAATCTACTCAGGTGTCTGTTGTGGGACCTACCGCGGAAGCTTCCTCCACGAGAGGATCTTCTTTCACAGGGGAAATCGCGCCAACTCCATCACAACCCGCAAGGTCTCAACCTTCACGTTTTTCCGTTGTGCGGTCCTTCTTGCATGGCAAGCACTTTACAGGACGAGCAGTGGTCGCGATTTCTAACTGTAGGAGGACCTCCTCTTCGCTAAACTATGCGGCTAAGTGGTTGATGCCTAATAGAAAGGACATTTCAGTCCATTCTATTGCTAGATGGATTCAGTTAACTATCCGTACTGCTTATGAAGATTTATCTTCTTCTCAGCAGTCTGTGCTTAAGATTTCTGCTCATGAAGTAAGAGCTCTTTCTACTTCCTGGGCTTATGCTAATAGTGTTGCTATTACAGATTTAATGAAGGCTGCTTATTGGTCTCAGCCATCCACATTTACGAATTTTTATCTCAGAAATATTGAGTCCATTTCTGGAGACCTGCATTGTTTAGGTCTGTTATCTGTTGCTCAGAATGTCGTCCACTAAACAGTTGCAACTATAGTTATGCAGGCTTTCTGTTCCGGCAGTGACTCCGTCCGGCTGCCCTCTTCGCTCTGGGCTATTTGACCCAGGGCAAGGGGAAGGGGGGGGGGGGGGGTGTTCCCTTAGGTCACCTGCTTTATAGTGAAAAGCAAGGGAATGCCTCCTCCAAGTCAGTATTTCTGAGTCGCTTCCGGGATGGTTTTAAAGTGTAATATTAATGTTTAAATTCATTCATGTCTTATTTTTAAAGTGTAGCTCGGTGTGAAGCATTTGTATATGTCAAGTGTCAAACGGGCTTTAATATACAATACTCGGACACTTTTAAATGACTATAAAGAGTCTCAATTCTCTGGACTACTTTATTTATTGGCTTGCTTTAAAAATAATTAGTATAAGGGTTATACTGGATGTTAATAGAGAACATGAATGTTATTGTGCTCAATTATTAAGGGTAGTGTATCTTTCTAATTTAATATTAAATAAGAAAGATACATGTAAAGCCTAATACTCCTTTTCTCCTTAAGGGGTTACCTCTTTACTATATAGTTGAGCTTATTGGATTTTCCTCTATGTCCTAGGCCCTCCAGCCTGTTTACTATTCAGCTAAGTCTGGGTCATTGGTACAGTATAAAAATGTTAAAAAATTTATAGTAATTTATATATTTTTTATACTTACCAATGACCCAGACGGGGATGGCCCTCCCTGGAGTTGGGAACTCTTGCCTCCCCGCTGAGTACATAGCACTGACCAGGCACTGCCAGTAAGAATGATAATTGGCGCCAATTTCGGGACGTCTGCGTCACTGCGCATGTGCAGTAGAGGCGTAGTATGGAGGTCCTTTAGGACATGATTTCTTTTTGTTTTGGATGCAAATTTTGGGGATTGGGGGGCAAAATTTGTGTTTGGCCCTGGTTTTGTTAGAGTTAGCACCAGCTAAGTCTGGGTCATTGGTAAGTATAAAAAATATATAAATTACTATAAATTTTTTAACTTTTTAGCCTAAGATCTAAACTTTTTTTTACTTAGTGTTTTACTTACTAGCTTTACAGTCATATTTTTAATACTAGTGCCTTACAGAGAAATTTAATATTGTAATTTTGTTGGATAACCTTAACTGTGAGCAGAGGATTTAGCACTTTCAATACAAAAGTCTCTGTAAGTGAAATTTAATTTGGGGGGGGGGGGGGGGGGGGGGGGGGGTGCATGACAATACATTTCCTGAAGCTTAATTGCACATCACAAGTTAACGCATCAGGTGTGCACACAAAAATTCTAAATTCCTCCAAAAACAAGATTGTCTCTTTTGAAACACACTCACAGGCCCATGCCATTCTTCATCTGAGACCAACCACAGCACTTTTATCGTACTTTAGCCAATGCATTTCACACATTAATGCAGCTGTGAAAGGAAGGTGAACCGGGGTAATAATGAGAACTTCATCTAAAAAATTAGTATTTTTATACTGTACCAATGACCCAGACTTAGCTGGTGCTAACTCTAACAAAACCAGGGCCAAACACAAATTTTGCCCCCCAATCCCCAAAATTTGCATCCAAAACAAAAAGAAATCATGTCCTAAAGGACCTCCATACTACGCCTCTACTGCGCATGCGCAGTGACGCAGACGTCCCAAAATTGGTGCCAATTATCATTCTCTGTTTGGCCCTTCATCAGTCAACATCTCACTGATCTTTGTGCTTGTAAATCTCAGTTTAAAGGATGCCAGACACGTAATTTTTGGAGAAAATGTGATTCTAAGGAGGATAGAAGGAGGAGAGGAAAAAGAAGTGACAAAAAATAATCAGGGCTGTACTTAAAATTTTTTGATGAAATTATGTTAAGTTGCCTATTTTCGAGGCATGGGCCTCTTGTTGTCATTCTTGCTAATTGTTGCACTGCTTATTCAGTGTTTCCTCTCCCCTAGCCTTCTAAAGTCCCCCCTTGCAATTCTCCCATGCTTTTGGCATATTTTTGAGAAATTTCATTTCTAAAATTTCCTGGGAGAGTTGCTTGGTTACAGAATGTTTTCTGTTATTTTCCCCATAGTTACGTTTTCACCCATGCATCTTCCATCTGATGTTCTACAGATTCTCCCCTGGGAGTCTCTGTTTTGCATCAGATAGAGTGTAATTGATGACTGATTCCGGGCCAGTTTTTTCAGTGCCTGGAGTCATGTTTTCTGGTGTTTTTACACTGTTTGTTTTCATTGGCAACAGCCTTTTTTGAGGGGGGCTGTTTGCCTTTGCTATAGTTTATCTCACTATAAGATACATTTATATTATCCGAAAGTGTCTCATTAATTATTTAATATAAATTTAAAATTTTTGACCACACTTTGCCATCGGATCCATCGGGGCTCAACGTTACTTTTCAGCAACTTGGGCTTTGCTGAAAAAATATTTTTTCAAAATTATTTTGTTTTGCAATTGTTTTTTCATTTATTAATGGATCATGTTATTATGTATCTTTGTGTCAGGGGTTTTTGCGAGTAACTAGGACTTATTGTTGTTCTTTCACAATGAAGGGACGTTGTTCAAATTGTAATAGGAAGAAATCTTCCTCTGACTTTCATGATCATTGTATTAATTGTAGTCAGTGTTCTCGCATTAATCCCTGTCCTATATGTGAACATTGGGATGAGAAACATTGGAAACGTGTGTCACGATATGTTGTTTCTGGAGAAAGAGCGATGCCGGCTCTTTCTCCGCAAGGTCACTCTACTCTCTCAGTTTCTATTTCAGAGGAACCAGAACAGGGTGATGTTTCCATGTTATCTTCTTCAAGTGTGCGTCCGTCGTCACAAATGAATTCAGAGCTAGCGGCAAAAGTGCTCATGGAGATTAGACAAATGTCGTCCGCTAGCTCGCCCGGTGTAGCGTCCATTCACCGAATGGTTCGGCAGCCGGGTTCGTCCGATGCGGTCCAAGAGGAAATTTTGGGTGATGCGAGCACTATAAACATAATAGATGCACACCCAGTGACGGCGGATAGTAAGCGAGAACGGAGGAAGCCTTTGAGTCCGGTTCCTAGCTCGTCCAGGTCCAGCCGGGCCGCGAGCGAGAGAGGCCCCTCTCTCGTACAACAACATCTGGGACCAGATGTTGTGGTACAAAATGTGTCTTTAGCGGAGCATACGTCCGTCGCTCGGGACGCTCCGTTGTATAAGCAGTCCGCAGAGACTGTTAAGGCTTCCTCTTCTCGTCAGCGCACACGACCGCACCTTGGCTGCGTGACCGCCGATATATTACCAGCTTCGCACTTTCTCCCTCAAGTTGTTCCGTCGGGCCAGACTGCTGCGCTTCCGGACAAGAGAATTATAGCGTCATTGGACTCTGAATTTTTTGAGCGGTTCAGGGACATCGCTCCCGAGTTTCCGTCGCAGTCCAATAATGTTGCAAGAACATTTGAATTATTGAACGACGCTATATTTAAACTTGCTTCCAGGACGGGGAAAGCAGGTTTCTTGTCCGCTAATACTCTCAACCTGCCTTTCATTAATGCAAGGAATAAATTCGATACGGCAGGACAGGGTATACCGAGAGTTCCTCTGCGTATGGACGACGAGGCGGAAGACTTAGAGCTATCATTACCGTTGTCAGCTTCTATTCCAACCGCGGTGTTGGAAACAGCTTTTGCGTCTAACAGAGCCAATTTAGATGCCTTATCTTACGCAGATCACCTTACTAAGGCGTTATCACTGCGCCTTCAGGGGAAAGAGTTTCAGGATATACAATCCTCTTTAAGACTTCTTTCAAGGGCAGTAGCTTATTCCACGTGTAACTCCGCCCTTTCAGTGGCAAATCTGGAGTTGGTTAGACGTGACGCAGCCCTAGCTACATCCACACTAGTGGATTCTAAGGTGAATAACTCTCTTAGAGTCGCTTCGGTCTCAAGAGAACTTCTCTTTGACGGCAAGCTTTCCGCTATTTATGATAAAATTACAAAGAAAGCTAAGGATTCTCTGTTGTTCAAATCTGCTCCTAAGAAGTCGGATACAGCAGACACGAATAAGACAGGCACTTCTGGGTCTAATGCGCCCAAGAGAGGTTCCTATAGAGGTTCCGGTGCGTCCTCTTGGTCTTATTCGAGAGACCGTCAGGATAGCGACTCTCGTTCGGGACGTCCTTCAGGCCGGGACAATCGGTCGGACGCCCCGAGGTCGACGGGGCGAGGTGCGGGTCGTGGAAGACGTGGTTTCTCCTACCGCAGGCCTCGCAGGTCCAGGAGGTGATGGCTTAAACCTCTATCGCGTTCCGGTTGGCGGAAGGTTGTCGAGCTTTTCAAAAGAATGGGCGTCGATTACGGACGACCCTTGGGTGAGAGGAGTGACTTCGGAAGGTCTAAAGATATCCTTCAAACGAAAGCCTCCATTAACTCGAAGTCCAAAGTGGACTCATCTTCCGTCAAATCCGCAGAAAAGAGACGCTCTGTTATCAGAGGTGCAGTCTCTTTTAATGAAGAACGCGGTAGAGGTCGTAGAAAACCAGGAATCTCCGGGATTCTACAGCCATCTGTTTCTGGTTCCGAAACCAGACGGCTCGTTCCGTCCAGTCATAGATTTGAGCTGGTTAAACAAGCTGATCGTCGCTCCGAAGTTTTATATGGAGACGATTCGATCGGTCAGAGCGAGTATTCGGGTGAACGATTATGCAACGAGCATAGATCTCAAAGAAGCGTACTTTCATGTCATGGTACATCCGACATTCCGAAAGTATCTACGCTTCGCAGTCCTTGGAGTGGTGTATCAATTCTGGGCGATGTGCTTCGGATTGAATCTAGCACCCTGGTCTTTCACTCGGGTAATGAACTCGGTAATGATCTACTTCCGAACTCATTCGTCTGCGGTAACGTCGGCCTACCTGGACGACATTCTTCAGAGGTACGGCAACGAGTTAACGCTTCAGAACGATGTTCAGAATCTTCTTCTATTGCTCCGACGTCTCGGTTTTATAGTAAACGAGGAGAAGTCGGATCTGGTGCCGTCCAAGTCATTCACTCATCTGGGAATAAGCTTCGAGACGCACAACAATCTCGTTCGTCTGCCGTTAACCAGAGCGAAATTAGTCAGTTGTTACGCTCGCTATTGTCTGCACGCAGACAAAGTCACGGCGAGAGAATTTATGAGACTGATAGGTCTGTGCGGAGCCGCCGCGGATCTCATTCCGATGGGGCGGTTACGCACACGTCCTCTTCAAATTTTCCTGACTCAGAATTGGAGTGTGAAAATTCATTCGCTCGATGTAGACGTTCTCTTGTCAGATCAAGTGAAACAAGAGATTCAGACTTGGGCAAACATTCAGTGGTTAACTCAAGGAGTTCCGCTGCAGTTGCCGGATCCGAGTTTTACCGTTATGACGGATGCCAGTCAAACAGGTTGGGGTGCATCATTAATCCCAACGGATTCGAGATGCCAGGGTCTTTGGGATCCGCAATTCCTGTGCAAGCACATAAACATCAAGGAAATGATGTCAATTTGGCTTGCGTTACGTCACTGGATGGACATTATTCACGATGCTCATGTCCAAATCCTATCCGACAATACGACAGTAGTGGCGTATATACGGAATCAGGGAGGCACTCATTCAGTTCCGTTGTTCAATCTAACGGAAAGAATCCTTCTGTTTGCGCTAGAACATCACGTTCTTCTTTTGGTCCGTCACATACCGGGTCGTCTGAATGTGCTAGCAGACTCCCTTTCACGAAAGGGTCGCTTGTTGCCGTCGGAGTGGACTCTCAGCAAACAAGTATTCAATCAGATTTGCTACCAATGGGAACGGCCAATGATAGACTTATTTGCGACACATCTCAACAATCAGTTGCAGACGTATGTGTCTCCGTGTCCGGATCCAAGAGCATTTGCAGTAGACGCTCTGTCGATCCCTTGGGACGGAATGATAGGATATGCGTATCCTCCAGCGCCGTTAATTCAACAAGTATTGCTAAAGATAAAACAATCTCAATGCAAGATTCTGTTGGTAGCATCTCTGTCGCCACAGAGACCGTGGATAAATCTACTCAGGTGTCTGTTGTGGGACCTACCGCGGAAGCTTCCTCCACGGGAGGATCTTCTTTCGCAGGGGAAATCGCGGCAACTCCAACACAACCCGCAAGGTCTCAACCTTCACGTTTTTCCGTTGTGCGGTCCTTCTTGCATGGCAAGCACTTTACAGGACGAGCAGTGGACGCGATTTCTAACTATAGGAGGACCTCCTCTTCGCTAAACTATGCGGCTAAGTGGAAGGTTTTTCGTCGTTGGTGTAGGGATCATTCTGTAAATATATTCGATCCCTCTATACCAGACATTGCAAACTTTCTAGTATACTTGTTTGACGAAATCAAACTGCAGCCTGTTACTATAAAGGGTTATAGATCTATGTTATCTCATACCTATGCACATCATGATAGTTTACAAATTGGATCTAATGTCTCTTTATCGAAGTTGGTTAGAAACTTTTCGATAAATAGACCCAGAACTCTTAGATTAATTCCTAAGTGGAATTTAGCTTGGGTTCTTCTTAAATTGAAGGAAAAGCCATTTGAACCTCTTGGGACAGTAGATTTCAAATTCTTATCTTATAAGACAGCTTTTCTCTTAGCTTTCTCTTCTGCTAGAAGAGTCAGTGAGCTTCATGCACTATCGGTGGATGATTCTCATTATCGTAGTGTTGGGAACACTATCACCTTCACTACTAATGTGGGTTTTTTAGCTAAGAATCAGGCTCCTAATAAATATCCGGAACCTATTGTTATTAAGGCCCTTCCGTCTTCAGACGGGCGTAGGCCTTTACTCTGTCCTGTTAGAGCATTACGTATCTATAAACAGAGATCTCAGTTTATCAGAAAGGGACGGAAACGTTTCTTTCTGTCTTTGATGCCTAATAGAAAGGATATTTCAGTCCATTCTATTGCTAGATGGATTCAGTTAACTATCCGTACTGCTTATGAAGATTTATCTTCTTCTCAGCAGTCTGTGCTTAAGATTTCTGCTCATGAAGTAAGAGCTCTTTCTACTTCCTGGGCTTATGCTAATAGTGTTGCTATTACAGATTTAATGAAGGCTGCTTATTGGTCTCAGCCATCCACATTTACGAATTTTTATCTCAGAAATATTGAGTCCATTTCTGGAGACCTGCATTGTTTAGGTCCGTTATCTGTTGCTCAGAATGTCGTCCACTAAACAGTTGCAACTATAGTTATGCAGGCTTTCTGTTCCGGCAGTGACTCCGTCCGGCTGCCCTCTTCGCTCTGGGCTATTTGACCCAGGGCAAGGGGAAGGGGGGGGCGGGTGTTCCCTTAGGTCACCTGCTTTATAGTGAAAAGCAAGGGAATGCCTCCTCCAAGTCAGTATTTCTGAGTCGCTTCCGGGATGGTTTTAAAGTGTAATATTAATGTTTAAATTCATTCATGTCTTATTTTTAAAGTGTAGCTCGGTGTGAAGCATTTGTATATGTCAAGTGTCAAACGGGCTTTAATATACTATACTCGGACACTTTTAAATGACTATAAAGAGTCTCAATTCTCTGGACTACTTTATTTATTGGCTTGCTTTAAAAATAATTAGTATAAGGGTTATACTGGATGTTAATAGAGAACATGAATGTTATTGTGCTCAATTATTAAGGGTAGTGTATCTTTCTAATTTAATATTAAATAAGAAAGATACATGTAAAGCCTAATACTCCTTTTCTCCTTAAGGGGTTACCTCTTTACTATATAGTTGAGCTTATTGGATTTTCCTCTATGTCCTAGGCCCTCCAGCCTGTTTACTATTCAGCTAAGTCTGGGTCATTGGTACAGTATAAAAATGTTAAAAAATTTATAGTAATTTATATATTTTTTATACTTACCAATGACCCAGACGGGGATGGCCCTCCCTGGAGTTGGGAACTCTTGCCTCCCCACTGAGTACATAGCGCTGACCAGGCACTGCCAGTAAGAATGATAACTGGCGCCAATTTCGGGACGTCTGCGTCACTGCGCATGCGCAGTAGAGGCGTAGTATGGAGGTCCTTTAGGACATGATTTCTTTTTGTTTTGGATGCAAATTTTGGGGATTGGGGGGCATAATTTGTGTTTGGCCCTGGTTTTGTTAGAGTTAGCACCAGCTAAGTCTGGGTCATTGGTAAGTATAAAAAATATATAAATTACTATAAATTTTTTAACTTTTTATACTAAAACCAATGGCCCAGACTTAGCTGCTGGTGCAACCTCAATATTATCAAGGGCCAAACACAAATTTTGAACCCCCCCCCCCCTCCCCTCCCCTCCCAAATCACCAAAATATGCATACAATACCAAAAATTAAAAGTCCTATCTGACCTCCATACTTTTAGTACTTGCGCATGCGCAGTACCCAGGAAGAGACCGGGATTGGTGCAAACATCATTCTTTTGTTTGTTTGACCCAAAGTCAGTAAACATTTGAACTGACATCTGTGCAATAAATTCTCATTTTTGAAGATGTCAGACACAAATCAATGATGGTTTTCATGCAATCAGCAGTGTAGCAGGATGCTGGAAGTGAATAATTGTGGTTTTGGATGTTCAGGGCTGTAACTTTATAATATTTTTATACTGAAACCAATGGCCCAGCCTTAGCTGGTGCAAACTCATTAATTTCCAGGGCCAAAAACAAATTTTGAACCCACTGATCCCCAAAATTTGCATACAAAACCAAAAAAGAAAAGTCCTAACTGGTTCTCCATACTTTTGCTTACTGCACATTCGCAGTAACCAGGAAGTGACTGAAACTGGCACAAACGTCATTCTTCTTTTTGGCCCAAAGTCAGCAGCAACTGAACTGACATCTGTGCTTCAAATACTCTTTTCTGAAGATGTCAGACACAAATCAATCATGATTATGACGGATTCAAGGAACTGAAAGGATGCTGGAAGTGAACTACTGAGGTTTTGGACGTTCAGGGCTGTAACTTTTAAATAATTATGTAAAATTATTCATGTTCCCATTTTTGGGACATGAACCTGAACGTCATCATTTTTACTAATGAAAAATCTACTGTTTGTTAAATGTTCATTCGCTCTCTTCCCATGAACCCTCCTGTTAAACTCCCAAGCTTTAGTATAAGCCCATTTAAAAAACGGTTGTATTATGTTATCAGTCTGTCAGTCTGTCCGACCGTCTGTCTGTCCGTAAACAATTTGGTTTCCATTCATTTAAAGTCGAATGCCTTAACGGATTGACATCAAACTTTCAGAAGTTGTTTTTAGCTTTAAAATACAGGTCAAGTTCGATATTGGTGTTTCTCAGTCCATCTGCTGCAGAGATATGCCCGTCTGAAAACACAATATTTTTATACTGTACCAATGACCCAGACTTAGCTGGTGCTAACTCCACAAAAACCAGGGCCAAACACAAATTTTGCCCCCCAATCCCCAAAATTTGCATCCAAAACAAAAAGAAATCATGTCCTAAAGGACCTCCATAGTACGACTCTACTGCGCATGCGCAGTGACGCAGTCGTCCCGAAATTGGCGCCAAATATCATTCTCTGTTTGGCCCTTCATCAGTCAACATCTCACTGATCTTTGTGCTTGTAAATCTCAGTTTAAAGGATGCCAGACACGTAATTCTTGGAGAAAATGTGATTCTAAGGAGGATAGAAGGAGGAGAGGAAAAAAGAAGTGGCAAAAAATAATCAGGGCTGTACTTAAAATTTTTTGTTGAAATTATGTTAAGTTGCCTATTTTCGAGGCAAACGCCTCTTGTTGTCATTCTTGCTAATTGTTGCACTGCTTATTCAGTGTTTCCTCTCCCCTAACCTTCTAAAGTCCCCCCTTGCAATTCTCCCATGCTTTTGGCATATTTTTGAGAAGTTTCATTTCTAAAAATTCCCTGGGAGAGTTGCTTGGTTACAGAATGTTTTCTGTTATTTTCCCCATAGTTACGTTTTCACCCATGGGTGTATAACGTTTGTGTTCTGCATCTTCCATCTGATGTTCTGCAGATTCTCCCCTGGGAGTCTCTGTTTTGCATCAGATAGAGTGTAATTGATGACTGATTCCGGGCCAGTTTTTTCAGTGCCTGGAGTCATGTTTTCTTCTGTGTTTACACTGTTTGTTTTCATTGGCAACAGCCTTTTTTGAGGGGGGCTGTTTGCCTTTGAGGTAGTTTATCTCATTATAAGATACATTTATATTATCCGAAAGTGTCTCATTAATTATTTTATATAATTTTAAAATTTTTGACCACACTTTGCCATCGGATCCATCGGGGCTCAACGTTACTTTTCAGCAACTTGGGCTTCTCTGAAAAAATATTTTTTCAAAATTATTTTGTTTTGCAATTGTTTTTTCATTTATTAATGGATCATGTTATTATGTATCTTTGTGTCAGGGGTTTTTGCGAGTAACTAGGACTTATTGTTGTTCTTTCACAATGAAGGGAACTTGTTCAAATTGTAATAGGAAGAAATCTTCCTCTGACTTTCATGATTATTGCATTAATTGTAGTCAGTGTTCTCGCATTAATCCCTGTCCTGTATGTGAACATTGGGATGAGAAACATTGGAAACGTGTGTCACGATATGTTGTTTCTGGAGAAAGAGCGATGCCGGCTCTTTCTCCACAAGGTCACTCTACTCTCTCAGTTTCTATTTCAGAGGAACCAGAACAGGGTGATGTTTCCATGTTATCTTCTTCAAGTGTGCGTCCGTCGTCACAATTAAATACAGAGCTAGCGGCAAAAGTGCTCATGGAGATTAGACAAATGTCGTCCGCTAGCTCGCCCGGTGTAGCGTCCATTCACCGAATGGTTCGGCAGCCGGGTTCGTCCGATGCGGTCCAAGAGGAAATTTTGGGTGATGCGAGCACTATAAAAATAATAGATGCACACCCAGTGACGGCGGATAGTGAACGAGAACGGAGGAAGCCTTTTAGTCCGGTTCCTAGCTCGTCCAGGTCCAGCCGGGCCGCGAGCGAGAGAGGCCCCTCTCTCGTACAACAACATCTGGGACCAGATGTTGTGGTACAAAATGTGTCTTTAGCGGAGCATACGTCCGTCGCTCGGGACGCTCCGTTGTATAAGCAGTCCGCAGAGACTGTTAAGGCTTCCTCTTCTCGCCGGCGCACACGACCGCACCTTGGCTGCGTGACCTCCGATATTTTGCCAGCTTCGCCGATGAAGGATTCTTCGGCGACCAGGTCACACCATCCGGCAGCCAGGGATTCGAGACCGATGGACTCCGGACGTTCGCATAGGAAAAGTATGCGGGAGCCATCTGATGCGGAGCTGCCCTCGGCAAAGCAGCGAAAGACCGCTCCTCCGCAGGTCTCGACGTCGGACATTCTAGTGCAGATAGCACAGCTTATCGCAGCATCCCAGCAGCCGACAGAGACGGTGTCGGATCGAGAATTATCCGACGGCGCTGGGTCGGTACGCTCCGCCGAAGCATCGGGGGCGGACGACCGGGAACATCGGGAGGTCCGACCGGATGGTGAAAGGGATACGGATGAATTGGAGCTATCCCTTTCGGAACAACACAAAGCTGCCGTGGACTTCATCCGGCACTTTCTTCCTCAAGTTGTTCCGTCGGGCCAGACTGCTGCGCTTCCGGACAGGAGAATTATAGCGTCATTGGACTCTGATTTTTTCGAGCGGTTCAGGGACATCGCTCCCGAGTTTCCGTCGCAGTCCAATAATGTTGCAAGAACATTTGAATTATTGAACGACGCTATTTTTAAACTTGCTTCCAGGACGGGGAAAGCAGGCTTCTTGTCCGCAAATACTCTCAACCTGCCTTTCATTAATGCAAGGAATAAATTCGACACGGCAGGTCAGGGTATACCGAGAGTTCCTCTGCGTATGGACGACGAGGCGGAAGACTTAGAGCTATCATTACCGTCGTCAGCTTCTATTCCAACCGCAGTGTTGGAAACAGCTATTGCGTCTAACAGAGCCAATTTAGATGCCTTATCTTACGCAGATCACCTTACGAAGGCGTTATCACTGCGTCTTCAAGGGGAAGAGTTTCAGGATATACAATCCTCCTTAAGACTTCTTTCAAGGGCAGTAGCTTATTCCACGTGTAACTCCGTCCTTTCAGTGGCAAATCTGGAGTTGGTTAGACGTGACGCAGCCCTGTCTACATCCACACTAGTGGATTCTAAGGTGAAGAACTCTCTTAGAGTCGCTTCGGTCTCAGGAGATCTTCTCTTTGACGGCAAGCTTTCCGCTATTTATGATAATATTAAAAAGAAAGCTAGTGATTCTCTGTTGTTTAGATCCGCTCCTAAAAGGTCGGATACAGCAGACACGAATAAGGCGGGCACTTCTGGGTCTTATCCGCCCAAGAGAGGTTCCTATAGAGGTTCCGGTGCGTCCTCTAGCTCTTATTCGAGAGACCGTCAGGATAGCGACTCTCGTTCGGGACGTCCTTCAGGCCGGGACAATCGGTCGGACGCCCCGAGGTCGACGAGGCGAGGTGCGGGTCGTGGAAGACGTGGTTTCTCCTACCGCAGGCCTCGCAGATCCAGGAGGTGATGGCTCAAACCTCTATCGCGTTCCGGTTGGCGGAAGGTTGTCGAGTTTTTCTCAAGAGTGGGCGTCGATTACGGACGACCCGTGGGTGAGAGGAGTGACTTCGGAAGGTCTAAAGATATCCTTCAAACGAAAGCCTCCATTAACTCGAAGTCCAAAGTGGACTCATCTTCCGTCAAACCCTCAGAAAAGAGACGCTCTGCTATCAGAGGTGCAGTCTCTTTTAATGAAGAACGCGGTAGAGGTCGTAGAAAACCAGGAATCGCTGGGATTCTACAGCCATCCGTTTCTGGTTCCGAAACCAGACGGCTCGTTCCGTCCAGTCATAGATTTGAGCTGGATAAACAAGCTGATCGTCGCTCCGAAGTTTTATATGGAGACGATTCGATCGGTCAGAGCGAGTATTCGGGTGAACGATTATGCAACGAGCATAGATCTCAAAGATGCGTACTTTCACGTCATGGTACATCCGACATTCCGAAAGTATCTACGCTTCGCAGTCCTAGGAGTGGTGTATCAGTTCCGGGCCATGTGCTTCGGATTGAATCTAGCACCCTGGGCTTTCACTCGGGTAATGAACTCGGTAATGATCTACTTCCGAGCTCATTCGTCTGCGGTAACGTCGGCCTACCTGGACGACATTCTTCAGAGGTACGGCAACGAGTTAACGCTTCAGAACGATGTTCAGAATCTTCTTCTATTGCTCCGACGTCTCGGTTTCATAGTAAACGAGGAGAAGTCGGATCTGGTGCCGTCCAAGTCATTCACTCATCTGGGAATGAGCTTCGAGACGCACAACAATCTCGTTCGTCTGCCGTTAACCAGTGCGAAATTAGTCAGTTGTTACGCTCGCTATTGTCTAAATACAGACAAAGTCACAGCGAGAGAATTTATGAGACTGATAGGTCTGTGCGGAGCCGCCGCGGATCTCATTCCGATGGGACGGCTACGCACACGGCCTCTTCAAATTTTCCTGACTCAGAATTGGAGTGTGAAAATTCATTCGCTCGATGTAGACGTTCTCTTGTCAGATCAAGTGAAACAAGAGATTCAGACTTGGGCAAACATTCAGTGGTTAACTCAAGGAGTTCCGCTGCAGTTGCCGGATCCGAGTTTTACCATTATGACGGATGCCAGTCAAACAGGTTGGGGTGCATCATTAATCCCAACGGATTCGAGATGCCAGGGTCTTTGGGATCCGCAATTCCTGTGCAAACACATAAACATCAAGGAAATGATGTCAATTTGGCTTGCGTTACGTCACTGGATGGACATTATTCACGATGCTCATGTCCAAATCCTATCCGACAATACGACAGTAGTGGCGTATATACGGAATCAGGGAGGCACTCATTCAGTTCCGTTGTTCAATCTAACGGAAAGAATCCTTCTGTTTGCGTTGGAACATCACGTTCTTCTTTCGGTCCGTCACATACCGGGTCGTCTGAATGTGCTAGCAGACTCCCTTTCACGAAAGGGTCGCTTGTTGCCGTCGGAGTGGACTCTCAACAAACAAGTATTCAATCAGATTTGCTACCAATGGGAACGGCCAATGATAGACTTATTTGCGACACATCTCAACAATCAGTTGCAGACGTATGTGTCCCCGTGTCCGGATCCAAGAGCATTTGCAGTAGACGCTCTATCGATCCCTTGGGACGGAATGATAGGATATGCGTATCCTCCAGCGCCGTTAATTCAACAAGTATTGCTAAAGATAAAACAATCTCAATGCAAGATTCTGTTGGTAGCATCTCTGTCGCCACAGAGACCGTGGATAAATCTACTCAGGTGTCTGTTGTGGGACCTACCGCGGAAGCTCCCTCCACGAGAGGATCTTCTTTGGCAGGGGAAATCGCGCCAACTACATCACAACCCGCAAGGTCTCAACCTTCACGTTTTTCCGTTGTGCGGTCCTTCTTGCATGGCAAGCACTTTACAGGACGAGCAGTGGACGCGATTTCTAACTGTAGGAGGACCTCCTCTTCGCTAAACTATGCGGCTAAGTGGAAGGTTTTCCGTCGTTGGTGTAGGGATCATTCTGTTGATATATTTGATCCCTCTATACCAGACATTGCTAACTTTCTAATATACTTGTTTGACGAAATCAAACTGCAACCTGTTACTATAAAGGGTTATAGATCTATGTTATCTGATACCTATGCACATCATGATAGTTTACAAATTGGATCTAATGTCTCTTTATCGAAATTGGTTAGAAACTTTTCGATAAATAGACCCAGAACTCTTAGATTAATTCCTAAGTGGAATTTAGCTTGGGTTCTCCTTAAATTGAAGGAAAAGCCATTTGAACCTCTTGGGACAGTAGATTTCAAATTCTTATCTTATAAGACAGCTTTTCTCTTAGCTTTCTCTTCTGCCAGAAGAGTCAGTGAGCTTCATGCACTATCGGTGGATGATTCTCATTATCGTAGTGTTGGGAACACTATCACCTTCACTACTAATGTCGGTTTTTTAGCTAAGAATCAGGCTCGTAATAAATATCCGGAACCTATTGTTATTAAGGCTCTTCCGTCTTCAGACGGGCGTAGGCCTTTACTCTGTCCTGTTAGAGCACTACGTATCTATAAACAGAGATCTCAGTTCATCAGAAAGGGACGGAAACGTTTCTTTCTGTCTTTGATGCCTAATAGAAAGGACATTTCAGTCCATTCTATTGCTAGATGGATTCAGTTAACTATCCGTACTGCGTATGAAGATTTATCTTCTTCTCAGCAGTCTGTGCTTAAGATTTCTGCTCATGAAGTAAGAGCTCTTTCTACTTCCTGGGCTTATGCTAATAGTGTTGCTATTACAGATTTAATGAAGGCTGCTTATTGGTCTCAGCCATCCACATTTACTAATTTTTATCTCAGAAATATTGAGTCCATTTCTGGAGACCTGCATTGTTTAGGTCCGTTATCTGTTGCTCAGAATGTCGTCCACTAAACAGTTGCAACTATAGTTATGCAGGCTTTCTGTTCCGGCAGTGACTCCGTCCGGCTGCCCTCTTCGCTCTGGGCTATTTGACCCAGGGCAAGGGGAAGGGGGGGGGCGGGTGTTCCCTTAGGTCACCTGCTTTATAGTGAAAAGCAAGGGAATGCCTCCTCCAAGACAGTATTTCTGAGTCGCTTCCGGGATGGTTTTAAAGTGTAATATTAATGTTTAATTTCATTCATGTCTTATTTTTAAAGTGTAGCTCGGTGTGAAGCATTTGTATATGTCAAGTGTCAAACGGGCTTTAATATACAATACTCGGACACTTTTAAATGATTATAAAGAGTCTCAATTCTCTGGACTACTTTATTTATTGGCTTGCTTTATAAATAATTAGTATAAAGGTTATACTGGATGTTAATAGAGAACATGAATGTTATTGTGCTCAATTATTAAGGGTAGTGTATCTTTCTAATTTAAATATTAAATAAGAAAGATACATGTAAAGCCTAATACTCCTTTTCTCCTTAAGGGGTTACCTCTTTATTTTATAATTGAGCTTATTGGATTTTCCTCTATGTCCTAGGCCCTCCAGCCTGTTTACTATTCAGCTAAGTCTGGGTCATTGGTACAGTATAAAAATGTTAAAAAATTTATAGTAATTTATATATTTTTTATACTTACCAATGACCCAGACGGGGATGGCCCTCCCTGAGTTGGGAACTCTTGCCTCCCCGCTGAGTACATAGCGCTGACCAGGCACTGCCAGTAAGAATGATATTTGGCGCCAATTTCGGGACGACTGCGTCACTGCGCATGCGCAGTAGAGTCGTACTATGGAGGTCCTTTAGGACATGATTTCTTTTTGTTTTGGATGCAAATTTTGGGGATTGGGGGGCAAAATTTGTGTTTGGCCCTGGTTTTTGTGGAGTTAGCACCAGCTAAGTCTGGGTCATTGGTAAGTATAAAAAATATATAAATTACTATAAATTTTTTAACTTTTCTAAAAAAAAATTGGTTTCCGTTCATTTAAAGCTGAATGCCATGACAGATTGACACCAAATTTTTCAGATGTTGTTTTTAGCAATGAAATACAGGTCAAGTTCGATATTGGTGTTTCTCAGTCCATCCACTGCAAAGTTATGGCTCTTTGAAAAGACAATCTTTGGAAAAAAATTGTTTTCCCTTCATTTAAAGTCGAACGCCTTGACGGATTGACATCAGACTTTCAGATGTTGTTTGTAGCAATAAAATTCAGGTCAAGTTTGATATTGGTGTTTCTCAGTCCATCTGCTGCAGAGTTATGGCCTTTTGAAAAAACAATATTTTTATACTGTACCAATGACCCAGACATAGCTGGTGCTAACTCTTAAAATATAGGGCCAAACACAAATTTTGCCCCCCAATCCCCAAAATTTGCATCTAAAACTAAAGAAAACATGTCCTGAAAGGCCCTCCACACTTCGCCCCTACTGCGCATGCGCAGTGTCAAGGACGTTCCGAAATTGGCGCCATTAATCATTCTGAGTTTGGCCCTTCATCAGTTAACATCTGACTGATCTTTGTGCTTATAAATCTCAGTTTAAATGATGCCAGACACATAAATATTAGTGAAATGGTGATTCTAAGGAGGATAGAAAAGGAGGAGAGGAAAAGAATGTGTGACAGAATATTATCAGGGCTGTAACTTAAAATTTTTTAATGAAATTAGGTTAAGTTACGTATTTTCAAGGCAGCAGCCATTTTGTTGTCATTCTGATTATTTAGTTACACTGTTTTTTTAAGTGTTTTCCTCTCTCCCTGTCCTTTAAGTTCCCTCTTGCTATTCTCCCATGCTTTTGGCATAGTTTTTGTAATTATTATTACTAAATTTTCTTGGGAGTTTTAGCTGAATAACAGAATGAATTCTGTTCTTTCCCCATGTTTACGTCTTCACCTAGGGGTGGTTAGGCGTTGTGTTCTGCATCTACCATCTGATGTTCTGCAGTTTCTTCCCTGGAAGTCTCTGTTTTGCATCAGATAGTGTATTTTGGTAACTGATTTCGGGCCTGGGTGCCTGGAGTCTTATTTTAGTGTTTTTACACACATTGTTTACATTTTCAACAGCCCTCTGTGTGAGGGGGGGATTTCTAAAAAATAATATCTTGATGTTATTTTAATCATAACTAGATACATTATTATTGTTCGTAAGTGTTGAATAAATTGTTTAAAATATTTTTAAAATTTTTGTCCACACTTAGGCTTGGGATCCATTGGGGCTCAACGTTACTTTTCAGAAACTTGGGCTGTTCTGAAAAAATATTTTTTCAAAATATTTTGATTTCAATTATTTTTTCTATATCAATGGATCATATTATTATTATGTATTTTGATTGCCAGGGGTTAGTGCGAGTACCAGGACTTGTTTTCTTTTCACATTGAAAGGATATTGATCAATTGTTTTAAGAGGAAGTCTTCCTCTGACTTTATTATCATTCTATATGTGGTCAGTGTACTCGCATTAACTCCTGTTCTGTATCGTATGATTTCGATGACAATATGGGAAGCGTATGTCACGGTATGTTGTTGGGGATTTGGACACTCCGGTCCTTTCCCCGCAGGGTCACTCTACTTTATCAATTTCTATTTCAGACGATCAAGATTAGGGTGATGTATCTGTGATGTCTTCCAACAGTGTGCCTCCGTCGTCACAATTAATGAAGGGCTAGCGGAAAAGTGCTCATGTAAATACGCCAATTGCCTAAGAGGACCCTTTTAGGTTCGACGGCCTTTGACGTCCGCTAGCTCGCCCGGTGTAGCGTCCATTCACCGAATGGTTCGGCAGCCGGGTTCGTCCGTTGCGGTCTAGAAGGAATTTTGGGGTGATGCGAGCACTATAAACTAACCTAATGCACACCCAGTGACGCCGGATCGGAGGGAGAACGCAGGAAGCCTTTTAGTCCGGTTCATAGCTCGTTCCAGTCCATCCGGACGGCAAGCGAGAGAGGCCCCTCTCTCGTTCAACAACATCTGGCCCCAGATGTTGTGGTACAAAATGTGTCGTAAGCGGAGCATACGTCCGTCGCTCGGGACGCTCCGTTGTATAGGCAGTCCGCTGAGACTGCTAAGGCTTCCTCTTCTCGTCAGCGCACACGACCGCACCTTGGCTGCGTGACCGCCGATATATTACCAGCTTTGCCGATCAAGGATTCTTCGGCGACCAGGTCACACCATCCGGTAGCCAGGGACACGAGGCCTGCAGACTCCGGACGTTCGCATAGGAAGTGTGCGGGAGTCAACGTACACGGAGCTTCCGGCGGCAATGCATCGTAAGACCGCTACTGCACAGGCCTCGGGAACGGACGTGCTTTCCTTAATAGCACAGTTTATCGCAGCATCCCAGCATCAACTGAATCTGTCGCATATATTTTATCCGACGATGCTGGGTCGGGACGCTCCGCGGAAGCGGGTACGGATGTCCGAAAGTTTCATCCGGTCCGACGGGATACCGAAAGGGATTCGGAGGATTTCGAGCTTTCCCTTTCGGAACAACATATGCTGTTGTGTATGTCATCTGACTTGGTCTTCTCCAGCTTCTTTCGTCGGACCAGAATGCTGCGATGCCGGATAAGAAACTGATAGCGTCGGTGGACTTAGAAATTTTTGGTTCGGTTCAGGGACATCGTCCCTCAGTTCCGACATAGTCCAATAATGTCACACAAACTTTTGAATTATTGAACGACGCTATATATATTATTATTTTATGCTTGCTAACCAAGCATTTCTGGTTTCTTGTTCGAAGAGTTATGGAGATGTCTTTCAAAAGTGTGCCTCTGTCGTCATAGTTAATGAAGAGTTAGCGGCAATAAGTGCTCATGGAATATGTCTATCGCCTACGGAGTGACATTCGCTAGCTCACCCGGTGTAGCGTACATTCATCGAATGGTTCGGCTGCCGGGTTCGTCCGTTGCGGTCTAGGAAGGAGATTTGGGTGATGCGAGCACTTTAATTACTTTAGTACTCACCCAGTGACGGCAGATTGAGGACAGATCGGAGGAAGCCTGTTAGTCCGGTTCCTGGCTGGTCCAGGTCCGGCCGGGCTGTGAGCGAGAGAGGTCCCTCTCTCGCCCAACAACATAGGGGACCGCATGTTGTGGTTCAGATATTTTACATTCGGAGCATATGTCCGTTGGTCGGGACGCTCCATTATATTGACAGTCCGAGAGACTGTCTTTAATGCTTCCTCATCCTCACACCAGGGCACACGACCGCACATTAGCTACGTGACCTCGAGTATCCGATCAGTTTCGGCATTCAGTGATTCCACGGCGAATAGGTCGCGCCATCCGGTAGCCAAGGGACACGAGGCCTATACACTCCGTTCGCTCGCATATTGGTAGTATGCACGGGGTAGCGATCACGGAGCTTCCAGCGGCAATGCATCGTAAGACCGCTTCTCCTCAGGCCTCAGTGACGGACGTGCTATCCGAGTTAGCACAGTTGTTTCGCAGCATCCCAGCAATTGACAGTTTCTCGGTCGAATCAGGAATTATCCGACGGCGCTGGGTCGGTGCGGTCCGCGGTTGCATCAGGTACGGACGACCGAACGCTTTATAGGGTCCGACAGGATGGCGAAAGGGATTCGAAAGATTTCGAGTTTTCCCTTTAGTAGTATCGGAAGATGCCTTTCATATCTTTTGGCATTATCTTCCAGTGATTATTATTTCGGACTTCATTGCTGCGATCTTGGATAAGAGACTTATAGCGTCATTGGACTCGGATTTTTCGATCGGTTCGGGGACATTGTCCCTGACTTACCGACGTAGTCCAATATTGTCATTACAACATGTGTTTTATTTTTCGACGCTATATATATATATATATACAAGCCTGCTACTAAGCATGATAGTTTAGTTTCTTGTCCGCGTTGCTCATTTCTGCCATTTTATCATTTATACAAATAGTTTATTTTGGCAGAGCAGGGCATACCGAGAGTTCATATGCGTCTAGACGGTGTGATTAAAAACTGCATATATTCTTTTTCGCCGTTTATGTCTTTTCCAATTTCAATGTTGGGAACGACATTATGTATAGTAGACTTAACTTAGACGCTTTATTATACGTAATCCGCCTTACTGAGGCGTTATCATTACGTCTTCAAGAAAAGATTTACGGGATATTATTCTCAATGTAATTTCTTTGAGGGCAGTAGTTTGTTCACGTATAACTCCGCCCTTCAGTGGCTGATTGGAGTTAGTTAGACGTGACGCAGCCCTAGCTACATCCACTCGCGTGGATAGTAAGGTTAAGAACTCTCTCAGAGTCGCTTCGTTCTCGGAGGAGCTTCTCTTCGACGGCAACTTTTCGGCAATCCATGAATTGCTCGATTTACACGTTCTCTTGTCTATCTAGTGTTACAAGAGATTCAGACTGGGGCAAACATTCGGTGGTTGACTCAGAGAGTGCCGCCGCAGTTGCCGGACCCGAGTGTGGCTGTTATGACGGTTGCCAGTCATACAGATTGGGATATAATACTGATCCCTACGGATTCGAAGTGCCAGGGTCTTTGGGTTCCGCAGTCTTTTAGCAATCAGTTTTCTTCCGCGGAATAATGTTTTTTAGGCTTGCTTTATGTCATTGCATGAACATTATTTAGAAACGCATGCCCAAATTCCTGTCCTTTAATTCGACAGTAGTGGCGTATCTCCGGAACCAGGGAGGCACTCTTTCATTTCCGTTATTCAATTTAATGGAAAGAATCCGTCTGTTGGTTATAGTACACCAAGTTCAGTTTTGGTCCGTCATATTCCGGGTCGTCTGATTGTTTTATCGGACTCCCGTTCTCTTACGGGTCGCTTGTTGCTGTCAGAATGGACTCTCAACAAACAAGTATTCAATCAGATTTGCTATCTATGGGAGCGCCCAATGATGATTTATTTATGACACAGCTTGCTAATCAATTGCAGACGTATGTGTTGGCTTGTCCAGATCTCTGAGCTAATATTCTTAACGCTCTATTGATCTATAGGACGGAATGATAGGATACGCGTATCCTCCGGCGCTGTTGTTTCAGCAGGTATTGCTAAGATAAACAACCGCAATACATTTCTGTTGATAGCATCTCTATCTTCACAGAGATCATGAGTAATTTTCTCTCTTGTCTACTGTGGGTTTTAACATGAAATCTTCCTCTATGTGAGGATCTTTTTCACTGGGTAAATCGTGTCATCTTTATCACAACCTGCAAGGTCGCAACCTTCATGTATTCCATTGTGTGGTCCGTATTGCATTGTAAGCACTGTACTGGACGAGCTTTGGACGCGATTTCTTACTATAGGAGATCCTCTTCTTCGCTATTCTATGCGGCTAAAGTGGAGGCTCTTCCGTCGTGGTGTAGGGATCATTATGTTCATATTGTTGATCCCTCCATACTACTCATTGCTATTTTTTAGTATACTTGTTTCACAAGATCTACTGCAGCCTGTTATTATTTAGGTTATAGGTTTATGTTACCTCATACCTATGCACTCTACGATAGTTTACAATTGAGTCTTTTGTCTCTTTATCTAAGTCAGTTAGTAACTTTTTGATAAATAGACTTAGAATCTTTAGATTAAATTCCTACACGGATTTTAACTTCGGTTCTTATTTAGCTAAGTAATCATTTGAGCCTCTGGAAACAGTAGTTTTCAAATTCTGACCTTTTAGACAGTAATTCTGTTGGTTTCTCTTTTACTGTAGAGTCAGTGAGTTTCATGCACTATCGATGGATGATTTTCACTTTCATAGTTTCGGAATCAATACTTCCGTTACTATTTAGGTTGGATTGTTGCATAAGAGTTAGGCTCCTATTATCCGGAACCTATTATTTTAAGGTCCTTCCGTCTTCGTATGGGCATAGGCCTTTACTCTTTCCGGGTACAGTTTATGTATTTATAAACAGATTTCTGTTTATTACTATGGGCGTAAGCTTCTTCTGTCTTTGATGTCTAGTAGAAGGACGTTACGCTCCATTTTATTGTTAATGGATTCTATTAACTATCGGTACTGCTTATAGTATATCATTGACTTAGCAGTTGTGCTTAAGATTTCGGCTCATGAAGTAAGAGTTCTTCTACTTCTTGGGCTTACATTAATAGTGTCGCTATTATAGATTTTTGAAGGCCGCTCATTGCGCTCAGCCATCCACATTCATGAATTTTATCTCAGAAATATCGAGTCCATTTCTGGAGGCCTCTATTGTTAGGTCTATTATCTACTGCTCAGAATGTCATTCACTTAACAGTTGCTACTATAGCTAGGTAGGCTGTCTGTTTCGGCAGTGTCTCCGTTTGGCTGCCCTCTTCGCTCTGGGCTATTTGACCCAGGGCAAGAAAAAGGGGGGGGGGGGGGAGGGTGTTCCCTTGGGTCACCTGTTTTACTATGAAAACAAGGGGATACCTCCTCCGGAGTTAGTAATTCTGAGCTGTTATTGGGATGGTTGTTTAGTGAGAAGTTTAGGTTTTTTAAATTCATTCAAGTCTTAGTTTTTAAAGTATAGCTTTTGAATATTGCATATGTCAACGGACATGATTATGCAATCCTCAGACACTTTTAGGAGTATAAGAGTCTCTATTCTCTAGACTTACTTTATTTATTGGCTTACTTTAAAAATTATTAGTATAAGGATTATATTGGATATTAATAGAGTACATGGATGTATGAAGCTCAATTTTGGAAGGTGTTGTATCTTTCTAATTTAACATAAAAAAAGAAAGATACATGTAAGGCCTATTACTTTTCCCTACAGGGGATGACTCTATTTTATTTTATTGAGCGTATTCCATTTTGCTCTATGTCCTTGGCCCTCCAGCCTTTTTACTATTCAGCTATGTCTGGGTCATTGGTACAGTATAAAAATGTTAAAAAATTTATAGTAATTTATATATTTTTTATACTTACCAATGACCCAGACGGGGATGGCCCTCCCAGGAGTTGGGAACTCTTGCCTCCCCGCTGAGTACATAGCGCTTACCAAGCACTGGTTATTAGAATGATTAATGGCGCCAATTTCGGAACGTCCTTGACACTGCGCATGCGCAGTAGGGGCGAAGTGTGGAGGGCCTTTCAGGACATGTTTTCTTTAGTTTTAGATGCAAATTTTGGGGATTGGGGGGCAAAATTTGTGTTTGGCCCTATATTTTAAGAGTTAGCACCAGCTATGTCTGGGTCATTGGTAAGTATAAAAAATATATAAATTACTATAAATTTTTTAACTTTTTAAAAAAAATTTGTTTCCGTTCATTTAAAGCCGAACGCCTTGACGGATTAACACCAAATTTTTCAGATGTCGATTTTATACACCCGTTTGAAAAACGGGACGTATTATGTGAATGGTCTCTCCACCCTTTTGTCTGTCTGTCCGTCCATGGACACATTTCGTTTCTGGACGATAACTTTAGTTGTAATGGTTTGAGCATGTGGATTTAGTATGACAAAATACAGGATGGGTTTGATTTCCGTTTCTAGCCGCCCATTTGCAGTAGAGTTATGGACCTTTATTTATGGGAATTTAGCCCAACTTTTCGTTTCCGGACGATAACTTTAGTTTGCCTTGACCGATTTATTTCAATTTTTCAGTTTTTTTGTTTTTGACCACAAAATACAGCTCAAGTTCACTTTTGACCACAATCACATATACCTTTCAAGAGTTATTCCCCTTGAATGATTACAAATTTGTGGATTTTGTGGTTTCCGGATGATAACTTTAGTTTGCCTTGACCGATTTTTTTCAAATTCTCAGATTTTGTTTTTGACCATAAAGCACAGCTCAAGTTCACCTTTGGCCATAATCACATGTACCGTTCCATAGTTATTCCCCTTGAATGATTGCAAATTTGTGAATTATGTGGTTTCCGGATGATAACTTTAGTTTGCCTTGACTAATTTGTTTCAGATTCTCAGATTTTGTTTATGACCACAAAGCACAGCTCAAGTTCACTTTCAGCCAAAATCGCATGTACCTTTCCAGAGTTATTCCTCTTGAATTTGTGCATTTCGTGTTTTCCGGACTATAACTTTAGTATGGCCTAACTGATTTTTTATATGCCTGTTGAAAAACCATCGAATTATGGAATCAGTATGTCTGTCAGTCTGTCTGTCCATTTGTCCATCCATTTGTTCATCCGTTGGTCTTTCCGTTCGTCAACATTTGGTTTCCAGATGATAATTTTAGTATTTTTTTTTCGATTGACTCCTAAACTTGGTATGTGGTTTAATAAAAACAAAAGACAGGTCAAGTTCGAATATGGGGGTCAGTTCGAATTATGGACCTTCTTGGACATAGAATGCATCAAATATTTGGTTTCCGGATGATAACTTTTATTATTTGTTTTCCAATTGGTTCCAAACTTGGTATGTGGTTTAATAAAAACAAAAGACAGGTCAAGTTCGAATATGGGGTCAGTTCGAACTTCGAAGTTCCCCTGAATTATGGACCTTCTTGGACATAGAATGCATCAAATATTTGGTTTCCGGATGATAACTTTTATTATTTGTTTTCCGATTGGTTCCAAACTTGGTATGTTGTTTAATCACAACAAAATACAGGTCAAGTTCAAATATGGGGTTGGTCCAAACAATTTTCACCCTCACCCCCCCCATCCTTACCCCAACCCTTAAAAAATACAAAACGGGCGTATATTGTCCCACTATGTGGTGCTCTTGTTGGCTTTTTTATTGAAATTTTTTTATTAAATTTGTTGGTAGTTTATCGTGATCTACAGAATGTTTATCCCGTTTATCCCCATGGTTACGTCCTCATCCTGGAGGTGTTAGGACATATGTTGTCTTGCATCTTCTACCAGATGCATTGTTTTTTCTTCTCAGGAAGATCTGGCTTTGCATCAGGTAGTAATAGATCGGTTTCTGACTTTGGGCTTATTATATAGCCTGTTGTTTAGTTTCCGTTTTTTCCTGTTGACGTTTTTCTCTTGGACATCGCTTTAAATTATTGTATTTTTATTTTATAGTGCAGCACAGCTATCATATTTATAGTAGGATATTATGCTGGTAGTGTAGTTTAAAATTTTTTGGTGTTTGTCCTCACTTAGGCTCCATTGGGACGCCTTGGGCTCATGAGGTTCCCATTGGGCATTTTCAAAAAATTTTTGCAATTTTTTTTTTCATTTTTGATACTTTTTTCGAAATGATTTTCCGTATTTTTTCAGTATCCTTAATATGTGTAATTTATGTGATTGTTTCGGAGTGCAGTGGACTTGGTCTTTGGCTTAAATATTATTATGAAATCTTTTTGCACTAAGTGTAAGGCGAGAAAATCTGCCTCGGATTTACACGCATGCTGTCTTGCTTGTGTCCTGCTTGTGTAGTTTGGGTTGCCAAAAGTTGGAGGCGGGTGTCATGTTATGTGAGCCGCGAAGTTCCAATGCCAGAGCTGTCGCCACAGGCTAATTCTAGTTTTTCAGTCTCTTTTTCAGAAGAACAAGAATATGGTGATGGTTCAGGGACACCCATCCAAAATGTGCTGCCGTCTTCGTGATCAGATGCGCAAATGGAGCTAGTTGCAAAGGTGCTCATGAATATAAAATGTGGAATAAGACCTCTTATTCCATTAAAAGCAGCTTGCTCGACCGGTGAAGCGGTAACCCCCACCATTGGGGGCTGTATCACCGGATAAGTCTAGCAGTCAAGGAGAGTGTAGATTTGGGTAGAGTGAGCGCCTCAAAATCAAAAGCTCACCCAGCGACGACGGCAAAAAGAAAAAAGTCTGCAAGTTTCTCAGCGGGACACTAGCGAGATCTGGGGTCAGATCGCAAGCGGGGGAGCCTTCTCTGTCCCGTCAACAGTCAGGGCCGATTGTCGCAGTTGCGAAAAACTTTACTGTGTCCGGGCTAATGTCCTCATTGGTTGATCGAGGTGCTCTGTCCACACTGCAGCTGGTGTCGGCGTCAGTTACAGCTTCTTCCACATCGAGTACAAAGCACATTAGACCTCTCACTAGCTATCCGACTTTGGAAATTCAAGCTGTTCCATGAAGACGCTCCCAGTCTTCCTCTCTGATGCTGGGTATCTAGTACATCAAGGCATGAATATGCAGAGCATTCAACGCGTCTGTTGAAAAGATCTGGGGACAGATCGCGTCCCGCGAACATCATGCGGCAAAGGCACATAAGACCACTGCTCTGCAGGCATCAGTCATGGACTTGCTGTCGCAGATAGCACAGCTTATCGCAGCTTCCCAGCCAACGCAAGCGCAACTGTCAACAGGCTCTGGGAGTAAGTTGTCGGACAGTGCTGGGTTGGTAGGTCATCCGTTCATTCGGAGGAAGCTTACGGAATTTCACAGCCTGAACGAGCGGATGATGATAGGGAGGTGGAGGAAGATTCTCTAACCCATACAGAACAACATATGGAAGCGATGAATTTTATTCATCAGTTTTTTTTCCTGAATTAGTTCCCTCTGGTCAGCGTAGCTGCTTCTGCTTGGCAGAGATCGCTTTCATCCCTAGATAGGAATACCCTGCGGAGGAAAGAGGATGTTCTTTCCTTTCCAGGCTAGTCGGTCCATGTGTCGGAGGCTTTCAGCCATGTTGACGCAATATTTAACCTAGCAAGTTTAAGAAAGAAATATCCTTTCTTATCAACATCTTCCTTTCGTATACCTTTTCCTGGACCTAGCAAAGTAAAAACGGTTGGAGAAAATGTACAGAGAACTCCTCTGCATTTGGATGATTTGGCTACGGATATGGACATATCGTTACCCGCATTATTCAGTGTCCGCTCAGATGTGATTGAATCTACAATTGATTCTAGTCGGGCAGTTTTTTAACGCTATGTCTTACGCAGATCATATCACCAGGGCTTTGGACCATCGTTTGTGGGAAAAGAATTTGACGATATTGATGCATCTCTCAGAGTTCTTTCAAGGGCAGTTATGTATGCCACACATCATTCCATCCTTACACTGGCTAACATTGAATTAATAAGATGTGATGGAGCCTTGGCATCGTCTTCCTTGATTGACGACTGGGTGAAGAGCTCTCTTAGAGTCTCTCTGGTTTCTGGACATACGTTGTTTGATGACAAGTTGTCCTTGGTGTACAATGAAGCTACCAGCACTCTTTTGCTGAGGTCAGCTACCCAGTATCAGCATATGCTGGATGTGGTAGGCGAGGGGGTTCCAGTTCGCAGCCAGTGAAGAAAAGCTTGCAGTGTTCTAATAAGCCCTCGTACAATTATTCTGGGAACCGTCAGTACAGTGACTCTGGGAAGTGGGGGGGGGGGAAATCTTACAGAGACTATAAGTCAGACGTCCCTAGACCCACGGCACGAGGTGGTTATCAGGGAGGATGTGGTTTCTCCTCCCGAACGCCTCGCAGGTCTTGCAGGTGATGGTCTAAACCTTTATTGCTCTCCAGTTGGCGGAAGATTGTCAAACTTCGCGAAAAACTGGACGGATATAACAGAAGATCAGTGGTCAGAAATGTAGTCAGAACGGAACTCCGACTATCATTCAGCCCCCACCTACAAGAAGTCCACGTTGGACAGTTCTTCTGGAAAATTCTTTAAAAAAAGAGTCTCTTCTTGCAGAAGTTCAGTCTCACCTGCTAAAAGAAGCAATAGAGGTCGTAGAAAATCCCAACTCACCAGGATTTTGCAGTCACATGTTCCTTGTTCCGAAACCAGACGGCTCGTTTCGATCATTCATAGACTTGAGCTGATTATCGCTCCAAAGTTCTATATGGAAACCATTTGGTTAGTAAGAGTGAGCATTCCAGTGAACAAATTTCCGCCAAGCATAGATCGAAAAGTCACATACTTTCATGTCATGGTTCATCCGGCTTTCAGAAAGTATCAGCACTTTGCCATCCGAGGGAAGGTTTATCAGTTCAGAGCGATGTGTTTCAGTCTGAACCTGGCTCCTTGGGCGTTCACTTGGATAATGAACTCTGGTAATGTCGTACTTCCCGAGCTCATTCAGTCTTGGTTACGTTGGCTTATCTGGACAACATTCTTCAGAGATACAGCGACAAAGATGCATTTCAGAACGATGTGCAGAGTCTGCTTCATTTATTCCGATGTCTCGGCTTCATAGTAAACAAAAAGAAGTCAGATTAAGCTCCATCTAAGTCATTCATTCACTTGAGAATGAGCTTCAAGACTCAATGCAATCGGGTTCGCCTTCCGATAACCCATGCAAAATTGGTCAGTTGCTATGCTCGCTTTTGTCTAAACTCTTTAACAGTATCAGCGAAAAAGTTCATGCGACTAATGGGTCTGAGCGGAGCAGCGGCGGACTTGATTCTGCTGGTACGCATCCTCTCCAGATATTCTTTACTCAGAACTGGAGTGTCAAGACTCATTCATTAGAATACCAGATTGTTTTAACAGATCTGATAAAACAAAAGGTTCAGATTTGTGTGGATCTCGAGTGGTTAACTCGAGGAGTTCCGCTTCAAGTACTGAATCTGGTCTTTACTATTATGACGGATGCAAGTCTGACAGGTTGGTGTGCGTCCCTGATTCCTGCAGACCTGAAGTGCCAGAGTCTTTGGGACTCTCTGTTCCTGGAAAAGAACATAAACATCAAAGAGATGATGTCTATTTGGCTTGCACTGAAACACTGGATTACTCACATAGCCAACATCCATGTGCAGAATCTGTCGGACAATTCAACAGTAGTGGCATATCTCAAGAACTAGGCCGGCACTCATTCAATTCCTCTGCAAATTGATGGGGAAGATTCTCCTTTTTGCTCTGACACATCACGTTCATCTCTCAGTCCATCATTTTCCGGGTTGTCTGAACGTAGTGGCAGACTCGCTTTCAAGGAACAGTCGCCTGTTGCAATCGGAGTCAACAAATATTCCGGCAGATTTGCTGCCAGTGGGATCATCCCATGATAGATCTCTTTACCACGAACCTAAACAATCATCTACCAATGTTC
Source organism: Pictodentalium vernedei (assembly GCA_031216915.1). Taxonomy (NCBI): domain Eukaryota; kingdom Metazoa; phylum Mollusca; class Scaphopoda; order Dentaliida; family Dentaliidae; genus Pictodentalium; species Pictodentalium vernedei. The sequence goes on along the minus strand of CM062291.1, from coordinate 58,911,080 downwards.
ATTTCACCTTGTCTAGATCATTGAGCGCATGCAGTAGATTCTCTGTTGATCTCATGGAACGGAATAATAGGATATGCATATCCTCCGAATCCTCTGATTCAACAGATTCTGTTAAAAATCAAACAATCTCACTGCAATATCTTGCTGGTAGCACCTCTGTCGTCTCAGGAACCCTGGATCAGGTGTCTATTATGAGACATTCCCCGGGAGCTTCCTCCTCTCAAGGACCTTCTGTATCAGGAGAAGTCCCACACGCGGCATCACAACCCGGAAAGTCTCAACTATCACATATTTCCATTGTGCGGTCGTTCTTGCACAGGAAGCAGTTTACAGGATGAGCAGTGGATGCAATTTATAACTGTAGGAGGACCTCCTTTTCACTGAATTATGCAGCAAAGTGGAGGGTTTTCTTAAGTTGGTGTGCAGACCCGGTGTACAATTCCACAGATTGCCAATTTTCTGGTTTACTTGTTTGACGTACTCAAACTGCAGCCCGTTCCCATTAAGGACTATAAGTCTGTGTTATCAGACACATATTCTCATCATGATAACTTGAGTATTGGATTAGATCCTTCTTTATCCAAGCTAGTTAGAAATTCTAAGTGGAATTTGGCTTGGGTTCTTTTGAATTTACAAGAAGCTCCTTTTGAGCCGTTAGGTGATGGTAGGTGTAAAAAATAGACAAATTACTTTAAATTTATCAACTTTATGCAAAATTGTTCATTTTCCCCAATTTCGAGATAAGCTTCTGAACATCGTCATTATAATATGACTGCACTGTTGTTTTGTTAGTATTATACTTCCCTTCCCTCTCCTGAACCCTCCTGTTATACTCTCAAGCTCTTTCGGCTTTTTTATTGAAGAATTTTTATTAAATTGTTGGGAGTTTAACTTGTAAAACGGAATAGGTATTCTGTTTATCCCCTATGTTTTATGTCTTGTTCATTACTGTTCAGGACGTTTTGTATTCTTGCATCTTCTACCAGATGCATTGTTTTTTCTTCCTATGAAGATCTAGCCTTGCATCAGGTGGTTGTTGATTGGTTACTGACTTTGGGGCTTTGTTGTACCGGTCATTTGTTAGGCCATACAAAGTTGATTGTCTGTTTCTCAGGTCATTTTTTCCAAAAAAGCATGGGTCTTTTTTTTATTTTCATTTTCTCCGCGAGAGGTTGTTTGTGGTAATTCAACCCCCACCCAAATGCCTGGTGGACCACGCAAAATTTCGCAAATATATTGGTTATTCACCGTAGGGGTGTTGGGTCATAAATGAAGTGGGGTTTGAATGTTTGTTTTTTCAGTGAAACGTGAAAATTATGACACAGGACGAAACGCCTCGTGGGTGAAACGTCTTGGGATGAAACGTCTCTGGGACAAATCAAATGTCGAAGTGCCAACTTTCACAGATTTATTTTACCAAAAAAAAAAAATCCTTTCACAACCTGCCTAATAAACTCGTGAATCGCAGTTTTTCCCTATTGTATTCAAAATTATCACAACCCATTTGAACGGGCAGTTCATCCATAAATCATATTTTTCGGAAATCTGAAAATGAAATACAAAACGAATGTTTGCGTGTTTTTATTAACCAATTCGACCGCACATACCTGCATATATGTGATTTATTTTCAACTATGACTGTTACTTTTATATCAAGCAACGGTTACTATTAGTTATCCAATTATCCTGCATCTCAAATGCATTTATTTAAATTAACTGGGAAACTTGTAACGGTTTCAAATAACAGTACACAAATTCCCAATGACGGCCATTTACAATACAAATGTTACTAAAAATAAATGCCGGGAGACTGTGTTCCATTCAACATAGCACCTGACTTTGCAGACGTTCTGAGGGTTGGTGCGAATCAAATGTGGTGCGAATCGACCATTCCCCTTTGTGACTGTTTGTTGTCAGACTGAAAGACACCTTCCTTCTTGCTGTCATTATGACTTACCTTTTATAGAATAAAACACTTTCTGTCGTGAATATTGCTAAAACCCACCCACTTTATTAAAGTATGATGTAGAAAAAGCTTGAAGTGTGTTAATTTAAAATTTGCGATCGCATCGATATCGATTTACCGAAATGAGCACAATATCTCAAATTCTTTTAAAAGATTTTTTGGTGTCATAAAAAGGTTGCATGCGCACCAAATATGACCATGTGCAGGGGCCTGAGAAACAGAGGTTCTTTTTTTTATGGCCTTAGTTTCTGTTTTTTTCCTCTTGACGTCTGTTCAATAACGTTTTGGATTCGTATTAATTCAGTGATAAGTTAAAAAGAATTATTGTTTTTTCCATTAGGAAACATATTATATCTTATCCCGGTCGTTTAGCTTTTATTAGGTAATGCTTGTCCACACTTCAGCTCTATCGGGATGCCCTTGGGCTCATGAAGTTCCCTTGGGGCACTTAGGCTTCATTCAAAACTTTTTTGAAAATTTTTTTTTAATTTATTTTGGAAATGTTTGTGATTGCCTGTGTTATGTATCGTTGTGATGTTTATTCTGTATTATTGGGAGTGCAGCATACTTATGATTTTGGCTTCATTATTATTGTAATTATAATAATTGATAGTTAGTGACACTAAGTCAAGCAAGCCTTGGATTTAATGCTTGTTGTTTGCCGGTAGTTGCCACACTCCTTCAATACTTGTACTATGGGATGCGAATGTTGGAAACGGGTGTCGACCTGTGTGGTGGGCGGTGAAGTTCCGATGTAGGAGCTCTCACCGCTGGCTAGTACTAGTCTTTCAGTGTCTTTTTCAGTGGAACAAGAACATGGTAATGGTACCTTGACACCTGTGCATTATGTGCTACCATCGTCGCACTCCGATGAGTAAACAGAGCTAGCTGCCAAGATGTAGTCAGTTCACTTAATCCTCTGTATGCAGCTAGCACAACCAGTGAAGCGGTCGTCCCTATATGTGAGCTGGGATACCGGGTAGGTCCGTTGCGGCTGAGTAGTATAGCGTGGTTAGAGCATGCACCTCATAATATAAAGCTCACTCAGTGACAATGACAAAAGGAGAAGAAGCCTAAAAAGTTTCTCTCAGGTCACGAGTTGGAGAACCCTCTCCATCTCGTTAGCAGTCAGGGTCGACTGTGTCCATTGTGAGAAACTATAATGAGTCTGAACACGCGTTGGGATGTTCCTTCCACACTGCAGCTGGGGTCGGTTGCAGTTATGGCTTCTTCTTGCATGGAAGCGCATGCAAAGGGGATTAGCCTACAAGTTTCTCAATGGGATACTCATCGAGATCTGGGGTCTGATCGAGTTGGAGTTTGTTCTCCGTCCCATTAGCAGTCGGGTTCAACTGTTTTCCGTTGTGAGAAACTTCATTGAGTTGGAGCACCTGTCCGAAATGTGCGAGTCAGGATGCTCCTTCCACACTTCAGCCAGGGTCAGCTGTTGTTACGGCTTCCTCTTCTTCCATGGAGAAGCATGCTAAGGGGTAGAAGCCTACAAGTTCCCAAACGGAACATTTGGCGAGGTCTGGAGCCAGACCGTGAGCTGGAGAACCCTCTCCGATCTGTCAGCAGTCAGGGCCGACTGTTTCCGCTTCGAGGAACTTCAGTGAGATGGGACGCCCATTCACACTTGCAGTCCGGGAGGCTCCTTCCACACTGCAGCCGGGGCCGGTTGCAACTAGGGCTTCTTCCTCTGCTTCATCGTTCCACAGACACCAAAGTCAGATTAACCTGTAGCTAGTGGTTCAACGCATTTTTATACGGGACATGCGTAGAAAGATCTGGGGTCAGATCTCTGTCCCGTGAGCAGCATATGGTGAAGAAGCAGATAATCGCTGCTCTGCAAGCCTCGTTCATGGACCGGCTGCTGCAGTTTGCGCAGCGTATCACAGCATCCCAGCAGTCGCAGATTTTGCCGTCAACAATCTCCGGTAGTGAGCTGTCAGACAGTGCTGGGTTGGTCCAGTCATCTGAACAATCGGATGGTGTTGACCATGTTTTTCAGATGGAACATTCAGATAGTGAGAGGGCTACGGAGGTTGATTTTCCTTTCCTCACGAAACGGCACATCAAGACTATGAATTTTTATTCATAAGTTCTTTTGAATCTTGTTCCATCTGAACAAAAGTCTGCGCTTGCTAGGCAGAAAACAGCTTAAGGTACCGGGCAAAAGATCATTCCGGATCTTTCTGCTCAGGTGTTGAAGGCCTTTGGTCCGATTAACAATACCTCCCTTGACCTAGCAATAGTATAAGAAAGGCAATGGTCTATTCTTTACGAATACAATATCGATAGCTTATTGTTAGGCTGAGATAGCTGTCTTGTTTGAAATAGAGCCATTTGAAGGAGTCAGTACGTCTTTTTTTTCTCGATGTTGTATTCCTAGGCGTCCGAGGTATTTAGTGCTATTGTTGACACCATAGTAGCCTTATGTACCGTTAGAGCATTTTTTTCTTATACATTAGTAGCTAACGTCATAAGTCTCCATTTAGTGAGCTGTCTGAGGCTGCAGGGTAACACTCAGATATCTGTCTTCACCGATATATGACTTTTAGGCTGTATTAGCTACACTGAGACTGCTATCTTTTTGGAATAAGGCCATTAGAAGAAAAGATTATATTTTCTTTCTCAGTGTGGTATTCCTAGGCGTCACAGGCAATTAGTCCTATTGTTGTCGCCTTAGTCTGGCTGTTTATATATATCATTAGCTGCTGACATCATAGTTTCCTTATATATTTTACAGTGGTCTTTTCTTATACATTGTGGCTAACATCGTAAGTCTCCGTTTAGTGAGCTTTTCAAGGCCGCAGGTGTCGCAAATATCTGTCTTCATGGAGATGAAAACTAATAAGCTGCGTTAGATAAGCTGAGACTGCTGTCTCTTTGGACGGTCCTTTATTCCTTACCTTGAGTGACTAATGTTGCAAGTCTCCGTTTAGTGAGCTTTCAAGATCGCAAGTATCACTGAGATATCTGTATTCACAGGATGAAGACGTTTTAGCTGCACCAGCTAATTTGAGATGGCTGTCTCTTTGAAATTAGGGCTGTTAAAAGGAAAGAGTACATTGTTTCCTTCTTGATGTTGTATTCTTCGGTGTCTGACGCCTTATAAGAATCAAGTGCGGCCCTTTTTCCCTTAACTTGAGCAACTAATGTTGTACTTCTCCATTTAGTGACCTTTCTAAAGTTGCAAAAATTACATCTGTCTTCATGGAGATGAAGTCTTCTAAGCTTCATTAGCTGGGCTGAAAGCACTCTTTTGGGAATAGAACCGCTAAAGGAAAGAGTTCATTTTTTCCTTCTTGGTGTTTTTTCTTGAGTGTCACAGACTTTAGCCTTATTGCTGTCACTATAGTAGCCTAGCTTTTGAGCGGTGTTTTGTAGCATTTAAGTGTACTTTAGTGAGCTTCTAGGGCTGCAGTTAACAGCCATTTAATTGTCTTCTCGAATAGGAAGGCCTTTATCTGCTTCAGCTAGGCTGAGACCACTGTCCTATCGGATAAGGTAGCATTATATGAGAAGAGGCTGTTCTCTCCTTAACGGTATTATTGTTTTTGTGTTAGTTGTCTGAGGCTTTTAGCCCTATTGATGACGTCATATTAACCTAGTGTGATTATTAAGCATTCTGTCTATACTGAACTCCTTTTCAGGAATATATTTCCTGCTATAAGCTGAATGAGGTGCAAGGAGATCATCTAGGTTTTTATGATTGGGTGCCGGAACGTAGTTTTTCATCGTCCGCTTCATTTTTAATCCAATCTATTGTTGTGGATTATATTTCAACTCAGTGGATTGGATATTATATCTGTATGGTGTATTATTTGCTAGAGCTGGGTCGGTGGTGAACTTTACAGTTGGTGTCGGTTTCGGTGTTTTCGGGGGGTAGAACTGCGGTTTCGGTGTTTGGTGTTTGCACTACAAAAGGAAATAAAGGTGAACTATGTCTCGTTCGTGAATTTATTCAAACTGACGAGTGGGTTTTTGCATAAAAAGTATAAAGAAACACAACAGCAGATACTACTTACTCAATATTCCCTTTTTTGGGCCAAACAGGTTGTAATTCCCGCAAGTGAAAAAGCCATTGGTTCCAACAGAGATGGTCTTACTACATAGGAGACATTTAACCCTATCTCTGTCAGACTCTAACCGCTCGAAATGCAAGCCCCACACACTTTTTTTTTTAGTCGTGTCAGCCATTTCGCGCACCGACAAACTTAATGCGATAAAAGTTCACTGGGACACGGGCGCGTCTTTCTCAGTCAAAGTCAGTTTGCAAAACACCGGTTTTTATTTTTTAACACAGTTCGGTGTTCGTTTTTTTTACTTTAGATAAAAACCGGTCGGTGACACCGACACCAGCCCAGCTCTATTATTTGATGCCATGGCATATTGTCTTGTTTTCAAGGGATATATCGTTGTTTCAGCTGGTATATTCCTTGCAATAATGCCATGTTCATCTCATCCCTCTCCGTCCTTAGTGGCATTATGGAGTCGGTCAGACTTGAGGAAGCCCTATGGTTTTTATACTATTCTATATAACTAACACTAAAGCATTACAAGTCACACTGGGTTAGTTTGATTATGCTTGCTTTGACCACCTATAAGCTTTTTAGCTGTTTTACTCTTTATTGAGAATAGCAGCAGTAGTATAGCTTTGGGAAAGTAGCTTGAAATTTCTTTTTCCTATAGCGGAAAAGGAATTTGTCATTGTTCCAAGTTTTAGTATTACTGCACCAGCCTTTCTTATCCTGCGATTCAAGTAATGCAGGTGAGGGATGTTCGATATGATTTATTTGTTGAAACCCCCTCACCAATATGTTAAGAGACGATTACAGGGCAAGTCTTAGTTCTCTTCCTGTAAACCTTGTATGAATTTAATTATATGCATGTCTTTCATTGCTCTTCAATTGGCGGGTGGGTTGTGGTCTAACGGCGACATAGCACATCCACTCTTTAGTGGATTTGCTTCATGTGGTTGGTTGGTCAAAAGTCATATACGAGCATATGATTCCTGAACAGTAACTTTTTTGATTCCGAATTCTTTATGAACACATTCGGTTGATATTGCTAGCCTTCGTGTATCTGTGTGGCAGGCATGTTGGTTATCTGGATGACATTCTCCAAATGAGACAATTAGTCCACTGAGAATTTTCGCTCCGAGTTGTCTGCTTTTGTTACGACATATGAGTCCATTCCTCAGGTTAATCGCATTAACTTTGTTTTATTCTTCAGTTTCCTGGTTAGATTTTGTATCGCTCGGTTACAGCATTGATACAGGCTGTATTCAGATGTGGGTACATGTGGGATTCTGTTGATTGCGTGCATAATATGTATTTATTATTAGGCAGACGTATTATTTAATAGATTCTCTTAACTTCTTGCTTTGTGTTAGTATAGAGCTTATGAGAATTTGGGGCTAGTTGGATCAGTTAGGGAGTTTCCTCCAACAGGCCATCTATGCATACATTCTCTATTTTTTGCTTCATTATTTGGAGTGGTATATTTTTCCGAACTGTCATTAATTTTAATGGACCTTGGAAACAATGAATTATTTGGGGATGGTCCCCGTTTTTTAATTGTATCCCGTTCCATGTTCTGAAATCCAGTCTTCAACCCAGAAGCACAAGGGGAATTCCAATTCTCATAGAATTTAACGGTTACAATTTGTAGGTTCATTATTGGAATTAATTGTACACCTGAATGTGGTTGTCTGTTTGTTGGCTCAGAAGCATGTAAGTTCTATCAGATAACTTTCCATTGGGATTCAATTGGACAAGTTTAAGGTCGTACATATTAATATCACTGGTTTTCGACCTATCTACGTATTCCGGATGCAGCATACGTTTTGAAGCTTGCGATTTTAATAACCGGGATCGCCACAATATAGCCTTAGCTGCTGATGTGGTGTTAAGCACCAATAAATTAATAATAATTAATAACCAGGTGCCTTTTAGTCGAATATATATATTATTTGGTACTGCTTTTTCACTGATTCCAGGCTGCTTCTCTCTTTATTTTGAAGATTATGCCTTCATAAAAAAAGGAGTGGGGGAGGGAGTGATTTCTCTTTACCTCTCCTGGCCTTATATTAAGTGTGTAACTATGAGTGTACCTGTTATCATCTGTAGATTATTCTGATCTTATGTACAGCTTATTACACTATATATGGCCCGTGTTTGTGGTCATTAGTCTCACTCTCGGACAGGCTTGTCCTAATTTTAAGTGTCTTATTCAGAACTAGCCTTAAAATTGGGGGCTTGTTATACCCTATTAACGTAATCATTTATGCTAAGTAATAGGGAATAAAGCATTGCAAAGCCTTCTAGCACTCAAGGGACAAATTCATCAATTTTTTTAACTTGGGTAAAATATCAGACATAAACCATTTAATTCTTATTTTTTTAAAGTTTAAATTGGTTATAAAAAGAGAGCATGCGGCAGCCAGAAGGACCATGTGGGAGGGCCTGAGAAACAAGATATTTTTATACTGTACCAATGACCCAGACTTAGCTGGTGCTAACTCTAACAAAACCAGGGCCAAACACAAATTTTGCCCCCCAATCCCCAAAATTTGCATCCAAAACAAAAAGAAATCATGTCCTAAAGGACCTCCATACTACGCCTCTACTACGCATGCGCAGTGACGCAGACGTCCCGAAATTGGCGCCAATTATCATTCTCTGTTTGGCCCTTCATCAGTCAACATCTCACTGATCTTTGTGCTTGTAAATCTCAGTTTAAAGGATGCCAGACACGTAATTTTTGGAGAAAATGTGATTCTAAGGAGGATAGAAGTAGGAGAGGAAAAAGAAGTGACAAAAAATAATCAGGGCTGTACTTAAAATTTTTTGATGAAATTATGTTAAGTTGCCTATTTTCGAGGCATGGGCCTCTTGTTGTCATTCTTGCTAATTGTTGCACTGCTTATTCAGTGTTTCCTCTCCCCTAGCCTTCTAAAGTCCCCCCTTGCAATTCTCCCATGCTTTTGGCATATTTTTGAGAAATTTCATTTCTAAAATTTCCTGGGAGAGTTGCTTGGTTACAGAATGTTTTCTGTTATTTTCCCCATAGTTACGTTTTCACCCATGGGTGTATAACGTTTGTGTTCTGCATCTTCCATCTGATGTTCTACAGATTCTCCCCTGGGAGTCTCTGTTTTGCATCAGATAGAGTGTAATTGATGACTGATTCCGGGCCAGTTTTTTCAGTGCCTGGAGTCATGTTTTCTGGTGTTTTTACACTGTTTGTTTTCATTGGCAACAGCCTTTTTTGAGGGGGGCTGTTTGCCTTTGCTGTAGTTTATCTCACTATAAGATACATTTATATTATCCGAAAGTGTCTCATTAATTATTTAATATAAATTTAAAATTTTTGACCACACTTTGCCATCGGATCCATTGGGGCTCAACGTTACTTTTCAGCAACTTGGGCTTCGCTGAAAAAATATTTTTTCAAAATTATTTTGATTTGCAATTGTTTTTTCATTTATTAATGGATCATGTTATTATGTATCTTTGTGTCAGGGGTTTTTGCGAGTAACTAGGACTTATTGTTGTTCTTTCACAATGAAGGGACATTGTTCAAATTGTAATAGGAAGAAATCTTCCTCTGACTTTCATGATCATTGTATTAATTGTAGTCAGTGTTCTCGCATTAATCCCTGTCCTATATGTGAATATTGGGATGAGAAACATTGGAAACGTGTGTCACGATATGTTGTTTCTGGAGAAAGGGCGATGCCGGCTCTTTCTCCGCAAGGTCACTCTACTCTCTCAGTTTCTATTTCAGAGGAACCAGAACAGGGTGATGTTTCCATGTTATCTTCTACAAGTGTGCATCCGTCGTCACAAATGAATTCAGAGCTAGCGGCAAAAGTGCTCATGGAGATTAGACAAATGTCGTCCGCTAGCTCGCCCGGTGTAGCGTCCATTCACCGAATGGTTCGGCAGCCGGGTTTGTCCGATGCAGTCCAAGAGGAAGTTTTGGGTGATGCGAGCACTATAAACATAATAGATGCACACCCAGTGACGGCGGATAGTAAGCGAGAACGGAGGAAGCCTTTGAGTCCGGTTCCTAGCTCGTCCAGGTCCAGCCGGGCCGCGAGCGAGAGAGGCCCCTCTCTCGTACAACAACATCTGGGACCAGATGTTGTGGTACAAAATGTGTCTTTAGCGGAACATACGTCCGTCGCTCGGGGCGCTCCGTTGTATAAGCAGTCCGCAGAGACTGTTAAGGCTCCCTCTTCTCGTCAGCGCACACGACCGCATCTTGGCTGCGTGACCGCCGATATATTACCAGCTTCGCCGATCAAGGATTCTTCGGCGACCAGGTCACACCATCCGGCATCCGGCAGCCAGATTCGAGACCGATGGACTCCTGACGTTCGCATAGGAAAAGTATGCGGGAGCCATCTGATGCGGAGCTGCCCTCGGCGAAGCAGCGAAAGTCTGCGCCTCCGCAGGTCTCGACGCCGGACATTCTTGTGCAGATAGCACAGCTTATCGCAGCATCCCAGCAGCTGACAGAAACGGTGTCGGATCGAGAATTATCCGACGGCGCTGGGTCGGTACGCTCCGCCGAAGCATCGGGGGCGGACGACCGGGAACATCATGAGGTCCGACCGGATGGTGAAAGGGATACGGATAACTTGGAGCTATCCCTTTCGGAACAACATAAAGCTGCCGTGGACTTCATCCGGCACTTTCTCCCTCAAGTTGTTCCGTCGGGCCAGACTGCTGCGGTTCCGGACAAGAGAATTATAGCATCATTGGACTCTGAATTTTTTGAGCGCTTCAGGGACATCGCTCCCGAGTTTCCGTCGCAGTCCAATAATGTTGCAAGAACATTTGAATTATTGAACGACGCTATATTTAAACTTTCTTCCAGGACGGGGAAAGCAGGTTTCTTGTCCGCTAATACTCTCAACCTGCCTTTCATTACTGCAAGGAATAAATTCGATACGGCAGGACAGGGTATACCGAGAGTTCCTCTGCGTATGGACGACGAGGCGGAAGACTTAGAGCTATCATTACCGTCGTCAGCTTCTGTTCCAACCGCAGTGTTGGAAACAGCTATTGCGTCTAACAGAGCCAATTTAGATGCCTTATCTTACGGGACAATCGGTCGGACGCCCCGAGGTCGACGGGGCGAGGTGCGGGCCGTGGAAGACGTGGTTTCTCCTACCGCAGGCCTCGCAGGTCCAGGAGGTGATGGCTTAAACCTCTATCGCGTTCCGGTTGGCGGAAGGTTGTCAAGCTTTTCACAAGAATGTGCGTCGATTACGGATGACCCTTGGGTGAGAGGAGTGACTTCGGAAGGTCTAAAGATATCCTTCAAACGAAAGCCTCCATTAACTCGAAGTCCAAAGTGGACTCATCTTCCGTCAAATCCGCAGAAAAGAGACGCTCTGTTATCAGAGGTGCAGTCTCTTTTAATGAAGAACGCGGTAGAGGTCGTAGAAAACCAGGAATCTCCGGGATTCTACAGCCATCTGTTTCTGGTTCCGAAACTAGACGGCTCGTTCCGTCCAGTCATAGATTTGAGCTGGATAAACAAGCTGATCGTCGCTCCGAAGTTTTATATGGAGACGATTCGATCGGTCAGAGCGAGTATTCGGGTGAACGATTATGCAACGAGCATAGATCTCAAAGATGCGTACTTTCACGTCATGGTACATCCGGCATTCCGAAAGTATCTACGCTTCGCAGTCCTAGGAGTGGTGTATCAATTCCGGGCGATGTGCTTCGGATTGAATCTAGCACCCTGGGCTTTCACTCGGGTAATGAACTCGGTAATGATCTACTTCCGAGCTCATTCGTCTGCGGTAACGTCGGCCTACCTGGACGACATTCTTCAGAGGTACGGCAACGAGTTAACGCTTCAGAACGATGTTCAGAATCTTCTTCTATTGGTCCGACGTCTCGGTTTTATAGTAAACGAGGAGAAGTCGGATCTGGTGCCGTCCAAGTCATTCACTCATCTGGGAATGAGCTTCGAGACGCACAACAATCTCGTTCGTCTGCCGTTAACCAGAGCGAAATTAGTCAGTTGTTACGCTCGCTATTGTCTGCACGCAGACAAAGTCATGGCGAGAGAATTTATGAGACTGATAGGTCTGTGCGGAGCCGCCACGGATCTCATTCCGATGGGGCGGTTACGCACACGTCCTCTTCAAATTTTCTTGACTCAGAATTGGAGTGTGAAAATTCATTCGCTTGATGTGGACGTTCTCTTGTCAGATCAAGTGAAACAAGAGATTCAGACTTGGGCAAACATTCAGTGGTTAACTCAGGGAGTTCCGCTGCAGTTGCTGGATCCGAGTTTTACCGTTATGACGGATGCCAGTCAAACAGGTTGGGGTGCATCATTAATCCCAATGGATTTGAGATGCCAGGGTCTTTGGGATCCGCAATTCCTGTGCAAGCACATAAACATCAAGGAAATGATGTCAATTTGGCTTGCGTTACGTCACTGGATGGACATTATTCACGATGCTCATGTCCAAATCCTATCCGACAATACGACAGTAGTGGCGTATATACGGAATCAGGGAGGCACTCATTCAGTTCCGTTGTTCAATCTAACGGAAAGAATCCTTCTGTTTGCGCTAGAACATCACGTTCTTCTTTCGGTCCGTCACATACCGGGTCGTCTGAATGTGCTAGCAGACTCCCTTTCACGAAAGGGTCGCTTGTTGCCGTCGGAGTGGACTCTCAACAAACAAGTATTCAATCAGATTTGCTACCAATGGGAACGGCCAATGATAGACTTATTTGCGACACATCTCAACAATCAGTTGCAGACGTATGTGTCTCCGTGTCCGGATCCAAGAGCATTTGCAGTAGACGCTCTGTCGATCCCTTGGGACGGAATGATAGGATATGCGTATCCTCCAGCGCCGTTAATTCAACAAGTATTGCTAAAGATAAAACAATCTCAATGCAAGATTCTGTTGGTAGCATCTCTGTCGCCACAGAGACCGTGGATAAATCTACTCAGGTGTCTGTTGTGGGACCTACCACGAAAGCTTCCTCCACGGGAGGATCTTCTTTCGCAGGGGAAATCGCGCCAACTCCATCACAACCCGCAAGGTCTCAACCTTCACGTTTTTCCGTTGTGCGGTCCTTCTTGCATGGCAAGCACTTTACAGGACGAGCAGTGGACGCGATTTCTAACTGTAGGAGGACCTCCTCTTCGCTAAACTATGCGGCTAAGTGGAAGGTTTTTCGTCGTTGGTGTAGGGATCATTCTGTAGATATATTCGATCCCTCTATACCAGACATTGCAAACTTTCTAGTATACTTGTTTGACGAAATCAAACTGCAGCCTGTTACTATAAAGGGTTATAGATCTATGTTATCTGATACCTATGCACATCATGATAGTTTACAAATTGGATCTAATGTCTCTTTATCTAAGTTGGTTAGAAACTTTTCGATAAATAGACCCAGAACTCTTAGATTAATTCCTAAGTGGAATTTAGCTTGGGTTCTTCTTGAATTGAAGGAAAAGCCATTTGAACCTCTTGGGACAGTAGATTTCAAATTCTTATCTTATAAGACAGCTTTTCTCTTAGCTTTCTCTTCTGCTAGAAGAGTCAGTGAGCTTCATGCACTATCGGTGGATGATTCTCATTATCGTAGTGTTGGGAACACTCACCTTCACTACTAATGTGGGTTTTTTAGCTAAGAATCAGGCTCCTAATAAATATCCGGAACCTATTGTTATTAAGGCTCTTCCGTCTTCAGACGGGCGTAGGCCTTTACTCTGTCCTGTTAGAGCATTACGTATCTATAAACAGAGATCTCAGTTTATCAGAAAGGGACGGAAATGTTTCTTTCTGTCTTTGATGCCTAATAGAAAGGACATTTCAGTCCATTCTATTGCTAGATGGATTCAATTAACTATCCGTACTGCTTATGAAGATTTATCTTCTTCTCAGCAGTCTGTGCTTAAGATTTCTGCTCATGAAGTAAGAGCTCTTTCTACTTCCTGGGCTTATGCTAATAGTGTTGCTATTACAGATTTAATGAAGGCTGCTTATTGGTCTCAGCCATCCACATTCACGAATTTTTATCTCAGAAATATTGAGTCCATTTCTGGAGACCTGCATTGTTTAGGTCCGTTATCTGTTGCTCAGAATGTCGTCCACTAAACAGTTGCAACTATAGTTATGCAGGCTTTCTGTTCCGGCAGTGACTCCGTCCGGCTGCCCTCTTCGCTCTGGGCTATTTGACCCAGGGCAAGGGGAAGGGGGGGGGCGGGTGTTCCCTTAGGTCACCTGCTTTATAGTGAAAAGCAAGGGAATGCCTCCTCCAAGTCAGTATTTCTGAGTCGCTTCCGGGATGGTTTTAAAGTGTAATATTAATGTTAAAATTCATTCATGTCTTATTTTTAAAGTGTAGCTCGGTGTGAAGCATTTGTATATGTCAAGTGTCAAACGGGCTTTAATATACAATACTCGGACACTTTTAAATGACTATAAAGAGTCTCAATTCTCTGGACTACTTTATTTATTGGCTTGCTTTAAAAATAATTAGTATAAGGGTTATACTGGATGTTAATAGAGAACATGAATGTTATTGTGCTCAATTATTAAGGGTAGTGTATCTTTCTAATTTAATATTAAATAAGAAAGATACATGTAAAGCCTAATACTCCTTTTCTCCTTAAGGGGTTACCTCTTAACTATATAGTTGAGCTTATTGGATTTTCCTCTATGTCCTAGGCCCTCCAGCCTGTTTACTATTCAGCTAAGTCTGGGTCATTGGTACAGTATAAAAATGTTAAAAAATTTATAGTAATTTATATATTTTTTATACTTACCAATGACCCAGACGGGGATGGCCCTCCCTGGAGTTGAGAACTCTTGCCTCCCCGCTGAGTACATAGCGCTGACCAGGCACTGCCAGTAAGAATGATAATTGGCGCCAATTTCGGGACGTCTGCATCACTGCGCATGCGCAGTAGAGGCGTAGTATGGAGGTCCTTTAGGACATGATTTCTTTTTGTTTTGGATGCAAATTTTGGGGATTGGGGGGCAAAATTTGTGTTTGGCCCTGGTTTTGTTAGAGTTAGCACCAGCTAAGTCTGGGTCATTGGTAAGTATAAAAAATATATAAATTACTATAAATTTTTTAACTTTTTATTTTTTTAGGCCTTACTTTAAATTTATCATATTTCAGCCTTCGTTTTTCACAGTGTGCAATGGTTTAGGTGTTTGATTCCTCATTGCCAGGTGGGATTACTTTGAGTTTGATTACTGCGAGGGTATCAGAAACTAACATTACAAATTCTTCCCCAAAAATGCAGGTGTCCTTCAAAAAACACACACATTCATGCATGCATGCTTGTATGCATGCATGCATACATGCTTGTATGCATGCATGCATACCAACTTGTATGCATGCATACATACACGCTTGTTGCATACACACATGTACACAGGCATGTTCATATGCTCTATAAAATGTTTGACAGACTTTCTGGGTACTTTTTATTTTGATATTGCACAAAGAAGATAATAATGATAATTCATTTTTGACTTACTTATGGTGATGTCCGATAATAGATTTTAATAAACAAATACTACAGTAAAACCTGTTTTGAGAGACCACTGTCTTGAGAGACCACCTGTCTTGAGAGACCACATCTGCCAGGCACCGATTGGTTTTACTCTATAATGGACCTGCTATGGGAGACCACCTGTCTTGAGAGACCACCTGTCTAGAGAGACCACTGTGACCTGGTACCAACTTGTATTTTTATGCCATAATGGACCTGTCTTGAGAGACCGCCTCTTTGAAGACTGAAACCATGACAAAAACTTTTTACCAGTTCTGGAATTGGAAAATCCATTGTGGTTATACTAACATAATTAAAAGTATTAAAAGCTCTTAATTGGGTTTCAATTGCTAACTCATTAAAGATTGAGATGTTTTTATAAGACCCTTGGGAAAAGATTAGGATTATTGCTGAATAAACAATTTCAAACAAACCTGAAATGTGACAGGAATAAAAATAAATTTGTGTTGAAAATCGTTTTGTAACAAATTGAAATGGACTATTATAAAAATTATAAAAATAAATTAGTGTTGAAAATCTTCAATGAAGATTTTCAACACTAATTTATTTTTATAATTTTTATAACAGTCCATTTCAATTTGTTAAAAACTTCATAAAGAACAACTACAAAGTAATTACAAAAATCCATTCTTTTCCATTTCTGAATTTTGTGGTTGGCTATTCACCGACTTGAGAAAACCTGAAACCTGTTATGAGAGACCACCTGTCTTGAGAGACCACTTTTGTGTGGCTCAAAGGGCGGTCTCTCAAGACAGGTTCTACTGTATTTGTTTCTTCATAACTGCATTTGTAAAATCAATTCGACATTTATGAAAGCATAGCTCTTATGTATTAATGCTTGATTTTATTTTTTTACAGTGCTTGTATTGGATAGAGTTGCCATTTATGGAAGATGTCCGGTCTTATACGTTTGGTACACTTCCTCTGAAAGATGATGCAACAACAAACACAAAATATACACCCACAGGTACGAAAATATAAATTGTGAAAAATTGCGTCTGTTCTGGCCCTTGAAACTGCCTAAGCCTTTACCTAGCAAATCTGCTGCATCCGCCCCCATAATATGCATATTTGGGAATTGAAAAAAAAATTGTTTTTTTTAAATTCATCAAAACTATATCATGTGCCCCCCCTCATTGAGCTCGTTTCAATGAGGGGGTCACATGATATGGTTTTGTTGAAATGTTTTGAAAAAATAGTATTTAACAATAGTAAAATTTGATATCGTCTGCGTTGGGTAAAGGTTTATTAGTGTTTGAATTTTCTTGATGAATTTCCAGGCCCTTGAACTTGCTCAAAAACCAGAATTTTTAGAAGAAAGTCTATGAATTTTTTTGAGAATTGTTTTGGCCATTACGTTAGGTAAAGGGTTAACTGATATATATCAACCAGAAATACTTTTATTCAACATTAAAATAGAATAACCTAAAATGAGACAGAAGTTGGTTGGGTTCCGCTCTACAGTTTCGCACCATTGCACTGGGGTGAAATTCTAAACATAGGGCATATGTTGAAACTAAGGCCATGTAAAATAGAGATATATTTTTAGTATCAAATATATGATTACATTAGGCTTTTTGTTGGACAAGAGAATTTGAAGTTTTGGTCCCAAAGTTGGAGTCTAATACATAGGCGTAAATTACCAGATAAATTATGGGAAACGGTGGCTTAAAAAAATTGGCTATTTTTTAAAATGTAATTTTTACATGGGTTTGTTACCAGACAGGTAACTAAAAAATGAAATGGAAACATGTAAAAAAAAATTTGCATTTTAGAAACAGGGAATGCTCTGCTCCAGGGGTGGGTTGGTGGGAAAATTCTGCTTTTGAGGCTGCTGGGTTGCTGAAAATGACTGGTTTCGGCATTTTGTCATGCAATTTTTCAGGTTGAAGTCTGTCTGGCCTTTGACAATAAATTATTCCACCCACATTCAGATTGTTTATTTCTACTTAGTCAGATAGTGTTATATGTTTTTAGTGGATTTGGGAAATGTAATACATGTTATGGGTTATAAAACTAAGTTACAGAATATTTGCTTTTGAAGAGAGTGTATGGCATGTCATTTTTGGAAATGCCTGGAAAACTGTGGAGCGGAACCTTGACTGTGCATGCACGTCGATTGAATTAGAACTAGAGAGGTGATTTCCAATAGCTATAACTAGAAAAACGATGTACATATATTTTTGAGTACCAGTCACGTGAAATAGAAATGTGGTTATTTATAAAGTATATAATAATTTGTGTTATTTACCAAGTATCGGCAACTGTGTCACAAGATGGATGTAAGTGAAACACTTTATGATTTGGAGCATTCTATGGTATAAGGGAGGTAACTCAAAATGCACCTATCGAAAAAAACGTGTAGCATGGGGCCATCCACTAGTTGTATAAACGTTTTCCATTTTTCAGTTGCACAGTTATCAGCTATGGATGAGTTGATTAATGAAATGGATTTATCTCAAGTTGAAGAGTAAGTTTTTTAATGGATTTAATTTTATCCCACTGTCACACTTAACCCTTTGAACTCGTAAGTCCGATTTTTTGGTCCAAGGCATACTTTCGTCCCACTTTTGTCTCATTATAAGAGGTCTATAAATGGGGCAATCATGATAAAGTAATATCTGCAGTCTGCAGCCAGTTATTATTTTATCCTCCCTGTATATCAATAGTGGACTGACCCATCTCTCCGTAAGTGTACACAAAGGTGATATCATTCCAGGAAACGAGGGTTCACAGGGTTAATTATCTCATTTGGGAAATATCATTCTCAGCACATCAACACCGATTTTGTAACATTGTGATTGAGTTGGTTTCAGAAGTAGAATTGAATTAATCTTCTCTTGTATTTCATTAACCCTTTACCCAACGAATCGCCCGCATCCGCCCGCGTAATATGCAAATTCAGCAGCTGAAAAAATATTATTTTTCGAAAATATTTCAACAAAACCATATCATGTGACCCCTCTTTGGAACGAGCTCATTGAGCTCGTTCCAAAGAGGGGTCACATGATAAGGTTTTGTTGAAATTTTTTGAAAAAAAATAAAAAATGATATTTGAAATAATAAATTTTGAAATCGTCTGCGTTGGGTAAAGGGTTAACAGTCCATCTAACATGAATAGCAGGCATTTGCTAAAACACTATCCCTAAATAACTGAACCTTTTCTCATTTTTCTGCCTCAAAAAACGGCTTATGGCACCTCATTGGAATGTGCTCAATGAAATCGTTTAAAAAAAAAATTAAAAGAATAAATTTTGATACCTGTGTGTTGAGTAAAGAAGGTTAATAGTTGAATGCATCAAGAAAATTTGATTTATTCTGGGTTTTTAAATTGGGTCTTAATTCTTTAATTGTCCAGTGTTCGCATTGTGTGAGTTTTATTTTTATTTTTAATTTCAGTGATGACGATGGAGAAAAAACAGAAATAATGAAGCCCAAACTAACATTTAATCCTTATTTCCAGCGTGTATATCAGGTACATCACTATAGTCAGTATATACAATTAACTTTCATTGTTCCCTGTGGGAACCCATGGAAGTGGAGCAGTTCTTGTTTACTGTAGTAAACAAAATTCTGTTCACTGCTAGAATTGGACCCTCTAACAAACAGCTGGGAAGGAAGTCCAATATTCAACTGCAGAGGTACTGTTATTGTTAAGTGAATAATGGCAGCATAAAGTGGGGTACCGACTAGTCGACTTCGACTTTTGGGTGTCATCTTATCGACTCCAGAATCCCAGAGTCTTTTAACCCTTTACCCAACATAACGACCAAAACCGGCTATTCACAAAAATTGCCAATTAATTTTCATTATTTTGTTTCATTTTTGTCTCAAAAACATAGGTTATGACCCCTCTTTGGAACGAGCTTGTCAAGCTGGTTCCAAAGAAGGGTCATAACCTGTGTTTTTGAGGCAAAAAATGAAAAAAAATAGTTATTCAAGAATTTTGTTTGCAAGTGTCGTCTTCTTTTCATGTTAGGTAAAGGGTTAACTGAATAGCCAACTTGACACTAAAAATTATTCAATTAACATGAATTGAATTACCATAGATACTGAGAGTGACCTTAATCCTTTGTACACTGATATCGAAACATCAAAATTTGAACTTTGCAAACTTTCCCCATAATACAATTAAGAATTTACCAATTCAGCCTTGTTTGACGGAGCTCATTGAGCTCTATCAAACAAGACTGAATCAGTTAAATTTTTAGTTGCATTATGGGAAAAAGTATCAACTGAAATTGTGGTATTTTGATACAGGGTTCGCAGATGAAGTTGTGTCATTCCTGTTTACTTCAAACAGTTCGAATTTGATGTAGAATCTTTGTGAGTTCTTTGTATGCACCCAGGTGAGCATATCAGGCTTCGTGGGGCCATGATTAATTCTAGTTATATAACTTGCAGCTGTGATAAATCTCAGAAAAATCTTCAACCTTACATCGAATTTATTTTCAGTGTCTGCAACATAGAGCTTTGAATCCTGATGATGCACTTCCAGAATTATCTCCCTTAATAGCAAGATGCTTGAATCCTCCTCAGGAGGTATCCACAAAATGTGAACAAATTACAGATAAAATGAAAAACAAATTCAAATTTGAAGTGGTTGTTAAAAAGAAAGAAGATCAAACGGGAGAAAACATGTTCAAAGAAAAGTGAGTTTGGCTAGCAGGGATTTCTTTGGGTGTTTACAGGGGCTGAATATGGGACCCTTTCCCATTGGCATATATGGGCATGATTTTTCCCAATTCAAACCAAATATTTCCCAATCTCAGCCCCTATTCAAACAAAAAATTAATTATAATTAACTCATAACTTCATTCCTCTGTGGCGTTAACTAGCCACAGATGCTGAAAGTGGTCTTAAATCCTTTAAACAACTTTCTCAGGTGAATTACTAACTCTTATGCAAGAACAATCACATCCTAGAAGAAGTATATGCCAACCCAAACCTGGGAGTCGAAATATCCTACGATCTGAAATGGACAATCCACATCAATCACATTGCCAAAAAAGCCAATTCAACACTAAGCTTTATACGCAGAAACCGAGCTCATAGCCCAAAGAATGTCGCAAAAACGCATATATAACACTGGTTTGCCCACTCCTCGAATATAGTGCATCGGTTTATAAAACCGACATCACAAAACTTGAAAAAATACAAAGGAAGGCAGCCAGATTCATTATCAGAAATTATAAATCCAAAGAAGAGAACCGTGTAACTAACATGCTCAGAAAATTAGACCTAATGCCACTGGAGGTCTGTAGAAAACATCAATCACTCAGCTTACACTACAAAGTGGTAGAGAGGTCGATCCCGGGTATACCATCTGATAAATATCTTATCAAAGCCTGCCTAAAACGGCATATTAAAGTCCAAAAATTCACTGGCTTTGACAATACAAATGTCGTAGAAAAGTCACAAATCAATAATACAAGGCCATTTAACATAACACACCCAAAATCAGAACAATACAGTCTCTCCTTCTTCCCAAGAACTATCATTGACTGGAATCATTTAAAGGAAAGCACTGTAAACCAAGCCGACGTTGAGAGCTTTAAGTCGTGCTTGGTAAAAGAGGACACCCTTTACCCAGCGTAACGGCCCAAACCGGCCAGTGCTATTCACAAAATTCACCATTCAATTTTTATTACTTTTTCATTTTTTGCCACCAAAAAAATAGCTTATGACCTCTCATTGGAACAAGCTCAACGAGCTCATTTGAATGAGGGGTCATAAGCTATGTTTTTGACACAAAAAAAAGTTGTACTTCAAGAATTTTATTTGCATGTGTCGTCTGCTTTTCGTGTTAGGTAAAGGGTTATGCTGTGCACTCCTACTCCCACCCTGTTAAAGGCAAAATTGTCATCTTGTACGTATTATACAGGTACAGATCTTAATCTGCCAAGTATTTTTAAAATATTTTTCATCAATTCTAGTCATGGCTGTTATTAAAGCAGCCATGACTAGATTTAATGGAAAATTCATGAAACTTTGACTCCAAATCACTGTTCAAAAAGTCAATACAATTTTCATGTGAAATTTTCATTAAATGTTCTAATATTTTACTTATTTTAGTGGTAAGAGATTTCCTCTCCTGGGTAGGAATATCCACCAGCAGCATGCAGAGAGTCAGCGCCCCCTTGGAGCCTCTTGTTTTCAATTTCTTTGCAAAAAACAGAACTCAGGTCATGGTCTCATTATACCCCCGCTTCGAAGAAGTGGGGGCTATATAGGAATCGCCCTGTACATCCATACGTACGTCCGTACGTCCATACGTCCCGTCTGTCCGTCCGTACGTCTTTCCATCCGAACAAATTCTTGTGTGCGCAACTCCTCCTACATTAAAGAACCGATTTTGAAGAAACCTTTCAAACATCATCACTACTAAGTGAACATGTGCATATTCCAAAATTTTTGATCTGCGACAATTTTAACCAGGTTATCTCTCTTGAACTTTGATTTAATATGGGTTTCTACATGAAATTCTTGTGTGCGCAACTCCTCCTACATTTATCAATCAATTTCCTTATGGCCTTCGCCTACATGATCAGAAGTGCATTCCTCTGAAAACCCAAAGCGGGGGTATTAATCACCTTCAGTGATAATTCTAGTTGAAACATGTTCATTGAGATCATTTCAGCTGAAGCTGGTGTCTCCATGGTTACGGCATTGAACTTCAAACTGAGAGGTCCTCGATCCTGCCAGGGGTAACTGCGTTGTATCCTTCGGCAAGGCACTTAATCCCAATTGCCCACGTGGAGGCACAGTGGCACTGTATACTAAGGTTTTTATAATGCATTTTTGTGGTAAAAAATGACAATTTTTAATATAATTCAGTATAATTTGAGATTAAATTCCATCCAAAAGGTTAAAAAGAAATTTGCATTCCAAATGAGACAATGTTAAAATATGACCTTAATTATTATGTCTAGTATTGAATGGGAAAGACTTTTGGCATGATGCATTTAGAGAGTTGAAAAATAACACCTTCTACATTTTTCAGCAACGCTGAAGACGGAGAATCGGCAGCTAAACGACCAAGACTAGATGATAACCTAGATGGTGGAATGAAAGATATTACAAAAGCTAAAATAACAGAGGTGAGTCTTAACCCTTTTCCTAACATGAAAAGCAGACGACATTTGCAAAAAAAAGTCTTGAATAAATAAATTTTTTTTCATTTTTTGTCTCGAAAACTTAGATTTTGACCCCTCATTGGAATGAGCTCGATGAGCTCATTCCAAAGAGAGGTCATAACCTTTGTTTTTGAGGCAAATAATGAATATTAATTGACGATTTTTGTGAATAGCGCTGGCTGTTTTGACCATTACATTGGGTAAAGGGTTAAAGTCTTTATTACTGCTTTAAGTAGTTTTTTTGGGGGTTTATAAAACAGTTCATCTCCTGAAATGCAGTATTTTTATACAACAATATACAATGGCCCAGACTAGCTGGTGCTAACTCTAAAATTAATCCAGGGCCAAACACAAATTTTGCCCCCCAATCCCCAAAATTTGCATGCAAAACCGAAAATACAATGTCCTATCTGGTCCACCATACTTTTCAGATCTGCACATGTGCAGTATCCAGGAAGACACCGAAATTGGCGCCAATCATCATTCTTTGTTTGGCCAAGAAGTCCGAAACAATGAACTGACATCTGTGCTTTTAAATCTCATTTTTGAGGATGCCAGACACAAATCAATGGTGAAATTGGTGGATCCAAGGACATAATTGGATGATGGAAGTGAACAACGGTGGTCAGGAAAGTTCAGGGCTGTAACTTTATAATTTTTATCAAAATTATTTCATGTCTCCCAATTTTAAGATGGGCCTGACGTCATTATTCTTGCTAATGACTTTTCCACTGTTTGTTAAGTGCTCCTTCCCTATCCTTCCTCGAAGCCCTCCTGTTAAACTCCCAAGCTTTTTGGCTTATTTTTATTGAAATTTTTTATAAAATTTCTTGGGAGTTTGACGTGTATTACAGAATGTTTATTCTGTATATCCCCAGGGTTACATCCTCACCCTAGGGGTGTTTGGGCATTTGGGTCATGCATCTTCTGTCTGATGTGTCGTTTTTTCTTCATCTGAAGGTCTTGCTTTACATCGGGTAGCTTTAAAATCTGTTACTGACTTCAAGTGTCTTTGGGTCCGATCCAAAATTCAAGTTGGCCGCTGGGAGCCATTTTGTACAAAATTAGGTGCAATCAGATTTTTGCGCAGAACTTTCATATGAAAGCTCTGATTTGAATAATTTTTTGTATGAATGTTTAGTACCATGGGATACATCACATATAATACAGGTTTTTTTCTTGTGCGTAAATTATGCAAATTAGACTAACTTTGATGTATTTAGTGTTACTTTCAGCACTGTAAGTGCAAATGCCAATACGGCTCGGGCTAGAGGCCGTATTTATGAACTGATCTTTACGAAACTTCTTGCGTACCTTTGGTATCACCGTGGGACGAGAACGAGTGTTTTTGGGTCCGGTCCGAAATTCAAGATGGCCGATGGCAGCCATTTTGTACAAAATTAGGTGCAATCAGATTTTTGTGCAGAACTTTCATATGAAAGCTCTGATTTGAATAATTTTTTGTGTGAATGTTTAGTACCATGGGATACATCACATATAATACAGATTTTTTTCTCGTGCAGAAAGTATGCAAATTAGATGAACTTTGATTTTTTCAGTGCTACTTACACACAGTAAGTACACATGTCAATACGGCTCGGGCTAGAGTCTGTATTTATGAACCGATCTTCACGAACATCTTGGGTACCTTTGTTGGGACAAGAACGAGTGTTTCTGGGTGCGGTCCAAAATTCAAGATGACTGCCAGTGGCCATTTTGTACCGAAATTAGGTCTAATCAGTTTTTTGTACACAACTTCTATACAGCTCAGGCTAGAGGCCATATTTATGAACCAGTCTTTACGAAACTTCTTGGGTACCTTTGTTATCACCGTGGGAGGAGAACGAGTGTTTATGGGTGTGGTCCAAAATTCAAGATGGCCACCAGCAGCCATTTTGTACCAAAATTAGTGCAATCAGTTTTTTGTGCAGAACTTCTGTATGAAAGTTCTGATTTGAATAAATTTTTGTATGAATGTTTAGTAACATGGAATACATCACATATAGTACAGGTTTTTTTCTCGTGCAGAAATTATGCAAATTAGATGAACTTTGAATTTTTTCAGTGCTACTTGTACACAGTAAGTGCACATGTCAATATGGCTCAGGTTAGAGGCTGTATTTATGAACCGATCTTCACCAAACTTCTTGGGTACCTTTGATATCACCTTGGGACGAGAACAAGGGTTTCTGGGTGCGGTCCAAAATTCAAGATGGCTGCCAGTGGCCATTTTGTACCGAAATTAGGTCCAATCAGTTTTTTGTCACAACTTCTATACGGCTCGTATTTATGAACTGATCTTCATGAAACTTCTTGGGTACCTTTGTTATCACCTTGGAACAGGAACGAGTGTGTTTTGGGGTGCCTTTCTTATCACTGTGCTGCGAGAACAAATATTTTTGGGTTCAGTCAGACCCACTCTGGGACTCAAAGATTTCTTTTCTAGTTTAGCATGTAACTATCACCCCACCTTTACAATACTTTACCTGTATATTTGTTACAAGCTATGGTCAGCATTTATGTACAGACAATTACAATACTTTACATGTACCTTTGTTATCAGGTCATTACCTAGATGTTTGTCTTTGCTGTGTCACATACTATACATGTACATGTCTTAACAAGTTGAGCTACAGTGTTATTGACACTTTCATTATTCAGTGCCTGGGGTCTTGTTTCCATTTTTAGCTCAACTTTGACGAAGTCAAATTTGAGCTATTGTCATGGCCCGTCGTCCGTCCGTCCGTCCGTCCGTCCGTCCGTCCGTCTGTCCGTACGTCAACAATTGGTTATGGCTTGGGCTAGAGGTCGTATTTATGAACCGATCTTTATGAAACTTCTTGTGTACCTTTGTTATGACCCTGGGACGGGAACGAGTGTTTTTAGGTGTGGTCCGAAATTCAAGATGGCTGCCAGCAGCCATTTTGTACCGATGATGCAAAAATCAGTTTTTTGTACAGAACTTCTGTATGAAAGTTCTGATTTGAATAAAGTTTTGTGTAAATGTTTAGTACCATGGGATACATCACATATAATACGGGTTTTTTTCTCGTGCGTAAATTATGCAAATTAGACTGACTTTGATTTATTTAGTGTTACTTTCAGAGCTGTAAGTGCCAAGCTGCTATGGCTTGGGCTAGAGGCCGTATTTATGAACCGATCTTTACGAAACTTCTTGGGTACCTTTGTTATGACTGTGGGACGAGAACGAATGTTTTTGGATGCGGTCCGAAATTCAAGATGGCTGCCAGCTGCCATTTTGTACAGACGATGCAGAAATCTGTTTTTTGTACAGAACTTCCATATGAAAGCTCTGATTTGAATAATTTTTTGTATGAATGTTTAGTACCATGGGATACATCACATATAATACGGGTTTTTTTCTCGTGCGTAAATTATGCAAATTAGACTAACTTTGATGTTTTTTGGTGTTACTTTCAGCACTGTAAGTGCAAATGCCAATACGGCTCGGGCTAGAGGCCGTATTTATGAACCGATCTTTACGAAACTTCTTGGGTACCTTTGTTATCACCGTGGGACGAGAACGAGTGTTTTGGGGTCCGGTCCGAAATTCAAGATGGCCGATGGCAGCCATTTTGTACGAAATTTGGTGCAATCAGATTTTTGCACAGAACTTCCATATGAAAGCGCTGATTTGAATAATTTTTTGTGTGAATGTTTAGTACCATGGGATACATCACATATAATACGGGGTTTTTTCTCGTGCAGAAATTATGCAAATTAGATGAACTTTGATTTTTTCAGTGCTGCTTACACACAGTAAGTACACATGTCAATACGGCTCGGGCTAGAGTCTGCATTTATGAACCGATCTTCACGAAACGTCTTGGGTACCTTTGTTATCACCTTGGGACGAGAACGAGTGTTTCTGGGTGCGGTCCAAAATTCAAGATGGCTGCCAGTGGCCATTTTGTATCGAAATTAGGTCTAATCAGTTTTTTGTACACAACTTCTATATGGCTCAGGCTAGATGCCGTATTTATGAACCGATCTTTACGAAACTTCATGGGTACCTTTGTTATTACTGTGGGATGAGAACGAGTGTTTTTGGGTGTGGTCCGAATTTCAAGATGGCCACCAGCAGCCATTTTGTACCAAAATTAGTGCAATCAGTCTTTTGTACAGAACTTCTCTATGAAAGTTCTGATTTGAATAAATTTTTGTATGAATGTT
Source organism: Pictodentalium vernedei (assembly GCA_031216915.1). NCBI lineage: Eukaryota > Metazoa > Mollusca > Scaphopoda > Dentaliida > Dentaliidae > Pictodentalium > Pictodentalium vernedei. Next base: position 58,884,194 of record CM062291.1, on the reverse strand, counting down.
TAGTAACATGGAATACATCACATATAGTACGGGTTTTTTTCTCGTGCAGAAATTATGCAAATTAGATGAACTTTGATTTATTCAGTGCTACTTATACTCTGTAAGTGCACATGTCAATACGGCTCAGGCTACCTGGGTACCTTTGTTATCACCTTGGGACGAGAACGAGTGTTTCTGGGCATGGTCCAAAATTCAAGATGGCTGCCAGTGGCCATTTTGTACCGAAATCAGGTTCAATCAGTTTTTTGTCACAACTTCTACACAGCTCATATTTGTGAACTGATCTTCACGAAACTTCTTGGGTACCTTTGTTTTCACCTTGGGACAGGAATGAGTGTGTTTTGGGGTGCCTTTGTTATCACTGTGCTATGAGAACAAATATTTTGGGGTTCAGTCAGACCCACTCTGGGACTCAAAGATTTTTTTCTAGTTTAGCATCTGACTGTCACCCACCTTTACAATACTTTACCTATACATTTGTTACAGGCAACGCTCAGTATTTATGTACAGACCGTTACAATACTTTATATGTACCTTTGTTATCAGGTCATTACCTAGATGTTTGTCATTGCTGTGTCACATACTATACATGTACATGTCTTTGTCTTGACAAGTTGAGCTACAGTGTCATTGACACTTTCATTTTCATTGACGTTGTTTACATTGGCAACATCCTATAAAGGATGCGTACTTTCATGTCCTGGTACATCCAGCATTCAGAAAGTACCTGCGGTTCGCCGTACAAGGGAAGGTGTATCAGTTCAGGGCAATGTGCTTTGGTCTGAACCTGGCTCCCTGGGCATTCACTCGAATAATGAACTCGGTAATGTCACACTTCTGAGCTCATTCGTCTGCGGTAACGTCGGCTTACTTGGAAGATATTCTACAGAGATATGGCAACAGAATTATTCTTCAAAACGATGTTCAGAGTCTGCTTCTATTGCTCCAACGTCTCGGTTTCATCTTAAACGAGAAAAAGTTGGATCAAGCTCTGTCCAAGTCGTTCATTCACTTGGGAATGCGCTTCGAGATTCACAACAATCTGGTTCATCTGCCGTTACCCAGAGCGAAATTAGTCAGTTGTTATTCTCGCTTTTGTCTACACTCAGACGCATTAACAGCGAGGGAATTCATGCGACTGTTGGGGTGGAGCAGCGGCAGATCTTATTCCAATGGGTCGCCTGCGCACACGTCCTCTCCAGATATTCTTTACTCAGAAGTGGAGTGTGAAGATGCATCCGCTCGAAACCAGTATTGTTTTAACGGACCTGATAAAACAAAGGGTTCAGATTTGGGCAGATATTCATTGGCTGACTCAGAGAGTTCTGCTGCAACTGCCGTATCTGGCTTTCGCGATTATGACGGATGCGAGTCAGCCGGGTTGAGGCGCGACCCTAAGTCCTGCAGACTTGAAGTGTCAGGGTCTTTAAGACCCACGGTTCCCGGAGAAGTACATAAACATCAAAGAGATGATGTCGATATGGCTAGCACTACAACATTATATTCACATACAGTACACGCCAGGGGGATGATCCCGTGATCACCCATCACCGGTACGAGGAAAAGAGATTAAAATGACCCTCCGGCGCCGATGCGGTGTTGAATGAGAGATTAATGCTCATTAGTACAGTAGCGATTCTGATGTATTAAGTGGTAATATATTTCCCGTGCATTATTGCTCATCATCGCGTTAGCATTTCTGAATTAAATGTATTAATGCGAAGCAATGTCTGAAACACCAGTAACCAACTCAAAATTGAATATGAAGCATGTCGAGTCAATTTTATCAACATTAAATATTTTTTCTCACCACTGTCAAGACAGCAAACACACCCTACAACATTTTCAATAAAAGTACAATCTTCTTCAGAAACGCCTTGGGACGTTTCGAAATCAAACATGGGGAAAAGTTGTTCTTTTGGGTAATCTTCTCCGAATAAATATGTAAAGGTGATATTTTTAGACAGAAATATGTTAAGAATGATGCTCATCTGACTGAAAACAAACAGTGGTCATTTTCCGTTATTTATTTCTACAAGTAACTCAAGTGCGCTGGAAAAAAACATCATTGTAATGTCAACAGCCAGGTGCTTCAAACTGCGCAAATTATTTTCAAACTTGGTGATTTTGTTCCATCAACTCGACCCGTCAGAAATTATTTTCTGCTCATATACCACAGCGTGCTCTTGCCCATCGACTGAATTATGAATAAATCTGTGTTTAGCACATGGAAATAATAAAAAAAAAAAATAAATACTAAATATTCATTGTTGACGTTTTGAGGGCCTTGTCGGATCCTAACATGTATCAGCAAACTGGAGAATTCCAATCTTCTTAATGTTCGCGACTTTAATGAATTACCTGCGGCGTTCACATAGAATGTGTGAGTACTTTGTTAGCTGCATAATCTGGCATAATAAAAGAATAATCATTTGGGTTTACCCTGAACTGTATTCACACATTTGCAATTTTAGCTTCAAAATGTTGTTTGAGCCTACATGCCTGTTGCCTTCTCAGTGATCTCCAAATAAGATCACCTGCATCACATTCTCAAATTGGAAAAATGTTATTCTTAATTTTGAACTTCGAAAAAACACATAAAAACAGCAGGATTTGAATTCGAGAGCACATACTTCCTAAAGACAGAAAATGGTCAATCTCATTCACTAAATGGAACATGGAGTACAAAAAACATATTTTGCCCCCCAATCCCCAAAATTTGCACCTAAAACCAAAGAAATCATGTCCTGAATGGCCCTCCATACTTCACCTCTACTGCGCATGCGCAGTGTCAAGGACGTCCCGAAATTGGCGCCATTAATCATTCTTTGTTTGGCCCTTCATCAGTTAACATCTGACTGATCTTTGTGCTTGTAAATCTCAGTTTAAATGATGCCAGACACATAAATATTAGAGAATTGGTGGTTCTAAGGAGGATATAGAAGGAGGAGAGGAAAAATGAGTGACAGAAAATAATCAGGGCTGTAACTTAAAATTTTTTAATGAAATTGTGTTAAGTTACCTGTTTTCGAGGCAACGGCCTGTTGTGGTCATTCTTGCTATAAAGTTACACTGCTTGTTCAGTGTTTTCCTCTCTCCCTTTCCTTTAAGTCCCCCCTTGCTATTCTCCCATGCTTTTGGCATATTTTCTGTAATATTATTACTAAAATTTCTTGGGAGTTTTAGCTGGATAACAGAATGAATTCTGTTCTTTTCCCCATGTTTACGTCTTCACCCTTGGGTGTTTAGGCGTAGTGTTCTGCATCTGATGTTCTGTAGTTTCTTCCCTGGAAGTCTCTGTTTTGCATCAGATAGTGTATTATTGGTAACTGATTTCGGGCCAGGGTTATCAGTGCCTGGAGTCATGTTTCTGGTGTTTTTACACTTCTTGTTTTCATTGACAACAGCCTCTGTGTGAGGGGGATTTCTTGAAAATAATATCTTGATGTTAGTTTAATCATATCTACATACATTATTATTATTCGTAAGTGTTGCATTAAATTTTTAAAAATATTTTTAAAATTTTTGTCCACACTTAGGCTTGGGATCCATTGGGGCTCAACGTTACTTTTCAGAAACTTGGGCTTTTCTGAAAAAATATTTTTTCAAAAAATTATTTTGATTTCAATTATTTTTTCTATGTTAATGGATCTTGTTATTATGTATTTTGATTTGCATGGGTTGGTGCGAGTACTAGGACTTTGTTTTCTTTTCACAATGAAAGGATATTGTTCAATTGGATTAAGAGGAAATCTTCCTCTGACTTTCATAATCATTGCATAAATGTAGTCAGTGTACTCGCACTAACTTCTGTTAAGTATGTGTTATTTTCGATGACAACATGGGAAGCGTGGGTCACGGTATGTTAGTGGGGAAATGGCCATGCCGGTCCTTTCCCCGCAGGGTCACTCTAGTTTATCAATCTCTATTTCAGACGATCAAGAACGGGGTGATGTATCCGTGATGTCTTCCAAAAGTGTGCCTCCGTCATCACAATTAATGAAGAGCTAGCGGAAAAGTGCTCATGGAAATACGTCAATTGTCTAAGAGGTCCCTAGTAGGATCGACGGCCTTTGACGTCCGCTAGCTCGCCCGGTGTAGCGTCCATTCATTGAATGGTTCGGCAGCCAGGTTCGTCCGTTGCTGTCTAGAAAGGAGTTTTGGGTGATGCAAGCACTATAAAACAACCAAGTGCACACCCAGTGACGGCGGATTAGAGGAGAGAACGGAGGAAGCCTATTAGTCCGGTTCATAGCTCGTCCAGGCCCATCCGGGTTGCGAGTGAGAGAGGCCCCTCTCTCGTACAACAACATCTGGCCCCAGATGTTGTGGTACAAAATGTTTCGCATTCGCAGCATACGTCCGCTGCTCGGGACGCTCCGTTATATAGACAGTCCGGAGAGACTGTCAATAAGGCTTCCTCATTCTCATGGCAGCGCACACGACCGCACCTTGGCTACGTGACCTCCGATATCCAGTCAACTTCGCCAATCAGAGAATACGCGGCGACCAGGTCACGCCATCCGGTAGCCAGGGACACGAGGCCTGTAGACTCTGGACGTTTGCATAAGAAAAGTATGCAGGAGTCAACGTACACGGAGCTTCCAGCGGCAAAGCGTTGTAAGACCGCTACTGCACAGGCCTCAGTGACGGACGTGCTATCCCGAATATCACAACTTATTGCAGCATCCCAGCAACGACAGTATCTCTGTCGCATCATGTAATATCCGACGACGCTGGGTCGGGACGCTCCGCTGAAGCATCAGGTACGGACGTCCGAAAACTTCATATGGTCCGACAGGATGGCGAAGGGGATTCGGAGGATTTCGAGCTTTCCCTTTTGGAACAACATAAGCTGCTGTATATGTCATCCGGCTTTATCTTCTAGAGGTTGTTTCGTCGGACCACAATGCTGCGATGCCGGATAAGAGACTGATAGCGTCGGTGGACACAAAATTTTTGGATCGGTTCAGGGACATCGTCCCTCAGTTCCGACACAGTCCAATAATGTCACAGGAACTTTCGAATTATTGAACGACGCTATTTATATATATATGCTTGCTATTAACAAGCAAATCTGGTTTCTTGTTCGCAAAGTTACTGAGATGTCTTTCAAAAGTGTGCCTCTGTCGTCATAGTTGAATGATGAGCTAGCGGCAATAAGTGCTCATGGAATACGTCAATCGCCTAAGAGGTTTCTAGTAGGATCGACGGCGTTGACATTCGCTAGCTCACCCGGTGTAGCGTCCATTCATCGAATGGTTCGGCAGCCGGGTTCGTCCGTTGCGGTCCAGGAAGGAGATTTGGGTGATGCGAGCACTATAATAGACAATAGTACACACCCAGTGACGACGGATTAGAGGAGAGATCGCAGGAAGCCTGTTAGTCCGGTTCCTAGCTCGTCCAGGTCTGTCCGGGCTGCGAGCGAGAGAGGTCCCTCTCTCGTACAACAACATCTGGGACCGGATGTTGTGGTACAAACGTTTCGCATTCGGAGCATATGTCCGCCGCTCGAGATGCTCCGTTATATAGACAGTCCGAGAGACTGTCGATAATGCTTCCTCATCCTCACGGCAGCGCACACGACCGCACCTTGGCTACGTGACCTCGAGTATCCTGCCAGCTTCGTCATTCAGTGATTCCACGGCGAACAGGTCACGCCATCCGGTAGCCAAGGGACACGAGGCCTGTACACTCCGGTCGCTCGCATAATAGAACTATACACGGGGTAACGAACACGGAGCTTCCAGCGGCAAAGCATCGTAAGACCGTTTCTCCACAGGCCTCAGTGACGGACGTGCTATCCAAAATAGCACAGCTTATCACAGCATCCCAGCAAACGACAGAATCTCTGTCGGATGAGGAATAATCCGACGACGCTGGGTCGGTTCGCTCCGCTGATGCATCAGGTACGGACGACCGAACACTTTATAGGGTCTGACAGGATGGCGAAAGGGATTCGGACGATTTCGAGCTTTCCCTTTCGGAACAACAGAAGATGCCATACATTTCTTCCGGCATTATCTTCCACAGGTTGTTCCATCGGACTAGAATGCTGCGATGCTGGATAAGAGACTAATAGCGTCATTGGACACAGAGTTTTTGATCGGTTCAGGGACATCGTCCCTGAGTTGCCGACACAGTCCAATAATGTCACTAGAACTTTCGAATTATTGAACGACGCTATATATATATAAGCTTGCTACCAAAACACACTAGTCTAGTTTCTTGTCCGCAAATGCTCTAATCTGCCTTTCATCAATTCTAGGAATAATTTGAAATGGCAGGACAGGGCATACTGAGAGTTCCTCTGTGTCTAGACGATGAGGCTGAAGACTGGGTATTGTCTTTTTTGCCGTCTATGTCAATTCCAACCACGACGTTGGAAACGACAATGATGTCTAATAGACTTAACTTAGACGCTTTATCATATGTACACCACCTTACTGAGGCGTTATCATTACGTCTTCAAGAGAAAGAATTCCAGGATATGATTCTTAATGAGATTTCTTTCAAGGGCAGTAGTTTTCCATGTATAACTCCGCCCTTCAGTGGCAACCTGGAGTTGGTTAGACGTGACGCAGCCCTAGCTACATCCACACACGTGGATAGTAAGGTGAAGAACTCTCTCAGAGTCGCTTCGGTCTCGGAGAAGCTTCTCTTCGACGGCAACCTTTCAGCAATCTATGAATTGCTTGATATAGACGTTCTCTTGTCAATCAAGTGTAACAAGAGATTCAGACTTGGGCAAACATTTGGTGGTTGACTCAGAGAGTTCCACTGTAGTTGCCGGATCCGAGTTTTTCGATTATGACGGATGCCAGTCAAACAGGTTGGGGCACAATATTGATCCCAATGGATTCGAAGTGCCAGGGTCTTTGGGTTCCGCAGTTTCTAGGCATGCACTTAACTTCCAAGAAATGATATTATTTTGGCTTGCACTACGTCATTGGATGAACATTATTCAGAAACGCATGTCCAAATCCTGTCCGATAATATGACAGTAGTTGCGTATATCCGGAACCAGGGAGGCACTCATTCGGTTCCGTTATTGAATTTAGCGGAAAGAATCCTTCTGTTTGTTATAGAACACCAAGTTCTGTTTCGGTCCGTCATATTCTGGCTCGTCGGATTGTATTAGCAGACTCCCTTTCACGTAAGGGTCGATTGTTGCCGTCAGAATGGACTCTCAACAAACAGGTATTCAATCAGATTTGCTACCAATGGGAGCGCCCAGTGATAAATTTATTTGCGACACAACTCACCAATCAATTGCAGACGTATGTGTCACCGTGTCCGGATCCCCGAGCATATGTAGTTAACGCTCTATCGATCTAGTAGGACGGGATAATAGGATATGCGTATCCTCCAGCGCTGTTGATTCAGCAAGTATTGCTAGGATTATACATTCACAATACAATTCTGTTGGTAGCATCTCTGTCTCCACAGAGACCGTGGATAAATTTACTTAGGTGTCTGCTGTGGGACTTACTGCGAAAACTTCCTCCACGAGAGGATCTTTTTTCTCAACCTTCACGTATTCCGTTGTGCGGTCCTTCTTGCATGGCAAGCATTGTACAGGACGAGCAGTGGACGCGATTTCTAACTGTAGGAGGACCTCCTCTTCGCTATACTATGCGGCTATAGTGGAGGGTCTTCCGTCGTTGGTGTAGGGATCTTTATGTTGATATTTTTGATCCCTCCATACCAGACATTGCAAACTTTCTAGTATACTTGTTTGACGAGATCAACTGCAGCCAGTTACTATTAAAGGTTATAGGTCTATGTTATCTGATACCTATGCACACCATGATAGTTTACAATTGAGCCTAATGTCTCTTTATCTAAGTTAGTTTGAAACTTTTCGATAAATAGACCTAGCATCCTTAGATTAATTCCTATACGGAATTTAGCTTGGGTTTTTATTAAACTAAAGCAACCATTTGAACCTCTTGAGACAGTAGTTTCAAATTCTGACCTTTTAAGACAGCAATTCTCTTAGTCTTCTCTTCTGCTGAAGAGTCAGTGAGCTTCATGCACTATCGGTGGACGATTCTCACTTTCGTAGTATCGGAAACTCTATTACCTTTACTACTAATGTTGGATTTTTGGTTAAGAATCAGGCTCCTAATAAATTTCCCGAACCTATTGTTTTTAAGGTCCTTCCGTCTTCGAACGGGCATAGGCCTTTACTCTGTCCGGCTAGACCTTTATGTATTTATTAACAGATCTCAGTTTATCAGTAAGGACGTAAAGCTTCTTCTGGCTCTGATGCCTAATAGAAAGGTCATTACGGTCCATTCTATTGCTAAATGCATTCAATTAACTATCGGTACTGCTTAGGATAATCTATCCTTAACTCAGCAGTCTGTGCTTAAGATTTCGGCTCCTGAAGTAAGAGCTCTTCTACATCTTGGGCTTACGTAAATAGTGTTGCTATTATAGATTTAAAGAGGGCTGCATATTGGTCTCAGCCATCCACATTCACAAATTTTTATCTCAGAAATATCGAGTCCATTTCTGGAGGCCTGTATTGTTTAGGTCCATTATCGGCTGCTCAGAATGTCGATCACTTAACAATTGCAACTATAGCTATGTAGGCTTTATGTTCCGGCAGTGACACCGTCCTGCTGCCCTCTTCGCTCTGGGCTATTTGACCCAGGGCAAGGGAAAGGGGGGGGGGGGGGAAGGGTGTTCCCTTGGGTCACCTGTTTTATTGTGAAAACAAGGGGATACCTCCTCCGGAGTCAGTAATTCGGAGCTGTTACTGGGATGGTTTTAAAGTGAAAAGTTATGTTTTAAAAATTCATTCATGTCATAGTTTTAAAGTATAGCATTTGAATATGTCACGTGTCAAACGGGCGTTATATACTATTCTCGGACACTTTTAAAAGAGTATAAAGAGTCTCAATTCTCTGGACTAACTTTATTTATTGGCTTACTTTAAAAATAATTAGTATAAGAATTATACTGGATATTAATAGAGAATATGGATGTTATGATACTCTATTATAGAAGGTATTGTGTCTTTCTAATTTATCATAAATAAGAAAGATACATGTAAAGCCTAATACTCCTTTTCTCCTCGAGGGGATGACTCTATTTTATATAGTTGAGCTTATTGGATTTTCCTCTATGTCCTGGGCCCTCCAGCCTTTTTACTATTCAGCTATGTCTGGGTCATTGGTACAGTATAAAAATGTTAAAAAATTTATAGTAATTTATATATTTTTTATACTTACCAATGACCCAGACGGGGATGGCCCTCCCAGGAGTTGGGAACTCATACCTCCCCGCTGAGGACATAGCGCTTACCAGGCACTGATTGTAAGAATGATTAATGGCGCCAATTTCGGGACGTCCTTGACACTGCGCATGCACAGTAGAGGTGAAGTATGGAGGGCCATTCAGGACATGATTTCTTTGGTTTTAGATGCAAATTTTGGGGATTGGGGGGCAAAATTTGTGTTTGGCCCTAGATTTTTAAGAGTTAGCACCAGCTATGTCTGGGTCATTGGTAAGTATAAAAAATATATAAATTACTATAAATTTTTTAACTTTCAAGACTGCGTATTTCTGCCTCACTGCATGGTTCCAACTTCTTGCAAATTGAAAACGCAATGCATAATGAAATATAATATTTCTCGTCGCAAGATTTCCTTTCGTTTTGTGTACTAGAATCAAGTGTTCTGTGAATCTTTCGTTTATTCATGCGTGGGTCATTGGGCGGATTTTTTCTTGTGGAAAATGCCCCACCCCTGCCCCCCACACACACACATACACCTCCCCTCCCGAGTGATGCATTGCCCTTGCCCTGCTACATCGATTCTCTGGCAACGGAGGGCTGTTGTCGTCCCGACGTCATATGCCTATGGTTCTTGAAAAAACAAGCTATATGTATTCCGTGGTTCTGATTAAACATGTTTTTACGGTTCTTGTATAAGTTCACCTTTCTCTTTTCATCTCAAATGTCTTTGGCTGCCAGAGTCTTATTGTTCAGCGGTTCTGTTTTGAAGTAAAATTCGAGCTAAACCGTCCATATCAATAGGCTACTAAGAATAACATAAGGTTTATACAATAATCGGTAGCTGTTTAAACTTCTGATCACTAATCCTATTGCGGTGACTGTCTAATTAAAAAGATTATTGCCAATGATTTTAATTGCTGAACTAACTACTAGAATTAATAATTATAGTTATATGTGCTAACTCTATAAGGATGTTGAGGTGTGACTTCTCTATCCAAAGTCGATTAATTGGGAATAAGTGTCAAAATTATCAGCTGTCCAAATTCAGTGAACTATTTCTTGAGTTGAAGAAAAAAGCCTGATTCTAAATTTCATCTGTCTGTGTTTTCAAAGCAAGGCTGTTATCCCGAAGCGAACCTAGGATTTCTTATTGTGTCTGGTTGTGTGTGTGTGTGTGTGTGTGTGTGTGGGGGGGGGGGGATTGTTTCTTTTGGTGGGGGGGGGGGAGGGGGTAGCCAGGTCGATATATGCCACATGCATATCCGATGGTCATAGGCGGGGTGTGGCCTTCCCGCTCGTGGAGCTTTGATGGAATTGTAGATCAGTCCTACTTCACTATTTTTGAAAGTGCAAAGTCTCTGACAGAACTTTTATTTATTTAACTGCAGGGGATGTAAATATACCAGGTGCACAGTCATGTGATGGGGGCGGGAGTCAATGCATAGAGTCAATGTTTTTTGGTGGGTGAACAATAACACTGAATTTTACTGGTTAGCCCCCTCCCCTCTGCCGGTCTTCTAGGCTACGTGCCTGAAAAAAAACGTCGGGAATTGGACCAGGACCGTGACAAACCACCAACATTAACATTGTTGATGCAGTGTCGACTGTGCATGTTCATGATTCATAATTGCCATAATTTGCCTACAGTACACACTGAGTGGCTGGGATTAGAAGAGGGGTAAGTATTGGTTGATTACAACAAAAACACTCATGTAGTGGAGTTTCCACTCACAGTGTGCTCAGGTTCTGTGAAAAAAACTTTCAGCACACTGGAGACATACTTCAACTTGAACGACTCCAGAATTTGTTTCCAAGCCTCAAGACCAAAATACTAAGTTATGTTACTTTAATTTAACCCAGCGGGGTGAACTGTGCGGAGCGAAAAGCATTCAAACGGTAAAATGTCTGACTCCTGATACACGTGTTGTTTGAAAGTTGTAAAAAAATAATGCCCTTGTATTTAAAAAACACACTTTCTGGCGTGTTCTTTCATATGATATTGATGAAAAAATAGTCAAAATGTACGATCACTGTTTTTCTTTCATTCAAATGCTCTTTTCTTTAACCATTTAACTCAGAAATGCATGTCCGATCAGAATATCGATTCACCCCAAAACAGCCGACTTTGTGGTGAGAGAACGTCCAACCGTAAAATTGGCTTTTGACTGATTTCTGATGTTGGGTAAATAACTTATGTTGAAGTAATTTGGATATCGCCGATGGACATGGCCGCCTTTTTATTTATTTATTTTTTATAATAATTGTACCAATTCACAGTAATATTTCTATCAACACCCAAACAATGGCACAGGAGGGGGGGGGGGGGGGGAATCCAGATTCAAATTCTTTTGCCCAACCCCCACTTTTGAAAATGGAAGTAGTTTCAATCATTTAATTATTTGTTAACCCTTGGCTGCATTCAATGGTAGGTTAAACAGATAGTTCTGTAAAAAGCTCAGCCAAGTCTAACTGAAAAAAATCTATTTTTTTGCATCATCTTAATTATAGCTCAGGTCGTAAGCTCTTGGACCGAATGCGTTCCAGTTAGGAGTCTACAGACATCTTTTTTCAGGAACTCATTTTTAAAAAATAATTGAATCTGTCTAGATTTTAACTGAAACTCGGGGGCAAAGTAGGCCTGTATGGCTACACCAAACTTTCTTGGAGGACGTTTTGTTGGGGGGGGGGGGGGGGGACTTATCCTGCTGAATCCTTCATGACATGCATTGAAGGACCTTGAAATACTCTGCTTCTCTTAGCTACCAGGGATTTCGCAAGGTACCATATAGGCTACATTTCCATAAAATATAAGACGGGTGGAGTTAAGACTGTAGGCTTAATACTTTTCGTTCTCAATTTGATGCGCTGAGGATTTACCCGCACAGACCAGGTCTATTCTTGTGATAGTGTTGACCTGTTCACATCCATTTATGTCTCTGCACACTTTTCTTTCAAAACTTTTACTTTTGTCGATTTGAAAAGGGGTGGGGGGGGGGGGGAGGATTTCGGTTTCTCTAAGTACATGTAACCTACTCTGTGTTTTCTTTGGAGTTACGGTTATGGATTTAACACTTGCTCTTGTGTTTCCATTTCGCATGTAAAGTTAACTTTAATGACGCCAAACTTTCGATTAATTGGAACTTTTCGGATCCACGCAGCATCAAATGTCAACATTGTGTCAGTCACTGTATTTTTTATTTTTATTTCCGATTTTAATTGCATGTGAGATTGCTGCCTATACTGCCTCAGTCTGAGTATTTTCATTCTGATCACACGTTGGAGGTTGAATAATATCGCTTTTTAAAAATCTTTTAAAACTTTTTTAAATGCTGACGAGACTCAACCGGCCCACAAATTCGCTCTAAAGCCGATTTCTGAAACCTACAATATGATCAGAAATATAGTTTATTTGCGTTTCCCACAGCGTTTGTAAATGGGCGTCAACTGCGTTTGGGCCTTGGGGTTCAAAATTCTCTTTCACACAAATGCATATTTTTATTACAGAACACCAACTACATGTGTGTCTTGAAATTTAAACTTTCATTATAAATAGCGGAGCGTTCCGAATTCGCTAACAACATTTTCAATACACTGTCAGTTCGGCATTCTGTGGAGAGCGTTCTTTCTTTCCAACCATGCCTGCTTCTTCCACAGTTGCTCCATTAGAACGGCTGCGATAAATAGTAGGCTAATATTCTCAAAATGCAAACGTGTTTACTTCTGCCTTCTCCTACCACACATACATACCGTCCTTTACAAAATACTTGGTGTTGGTTCCCACTCCTGTGTGGTTGTGGGAAATCCACTCTTGTCTTCAAAACGTATAAATTTTCCACAGGCTACAGCTGTTCGATGCTCTTTCTTGTTATTTCTTGACGAAGAGAAATGGCTAGAAATGTGACAAGCAAAAATTCCACATGTGATACAGACAACTTGTGTCAAATTCATCACAAATAGTCGCGATACGAAACGTGGCGACGCCGGGTTTTATTCGGAAGCCAACAGTACCTGTTGATTAATCGGAATAATCTTTTATGCACCAGGATGCAGGGTCGACTCCAGGATCTTGTTCCCGGGTCACCCCAGGTTTCCATAGGTTTTTCGAGAGGAAAATGAAAAAATTGTTCTTGTGATGGGCGATCACAGGGTCATCCCCCTGGCATATACTGTAATAGCGGACGCACATGTTCAGATTTTGTCGGACAACTCGACAGTGGTAGCGTACATCAGGAACCAGCACTCATTCCATTCTGTTATGCGAACTAACAGAGAAGATTCTTCTATACATCATGAATCATCATGTTCAGCTTTCTGTCTGTCATATACCGGGTCGTCTGAACGTAATTGCAGACTCGCTCTCTCTGAAAGGTCGCCTGTTGCCATCGGAGTGGACGCACAACAAGTGAGTATTCAGGCAGATTTGCTACCAGTTGGATCGCCACATGACAGATCTGTTTGCGACGCACCTGAACAATCAGTTACCGATGTTCGTGTCGCCAAGTCCAGATCATCAAGCATATGCAGTAGACGCTCTGTCGATCTGGGACAGAGTGATAGGATATGCGTATCCTCCAACTCCGTTGATTCAGCAGATTCTGTTAAAGATCAAACAGTCTCGTTGCAAAATTCTACTAGTAGCACCTCTGTCATCACAGAAACCGTGGGTCAATCTTCTCAGGTGTCTGTGTTGGGTGTTCCCCGGAAGCTTCCTCACGAGAGGACCTTCTTTATCAGGGGAAGTCACGCGCACTGCATCACAACCCGGAAGGTCTCAACCTTCACGAATTTCCATTGTGCAGACCTTCTTACACGGAAAACAGTTTACAGGACGAACAGTGGACGCAATTTCTAACTGCAGGAGGTACCCCTCTTCATTGAACTACACAGCGAAGTGGAAGGTTTTCTTCCATTTGTGTAAGGATCAGTTGATAGATGTTTATGATCCGTCCATACCAAATATTGCCAATTTCCTGGTCTACTTGTTTGACGTTCTCAAACTGCAGCCCGTCACTATTAAGGGCTATAGGTCTGTGTTATCGGACACTTACACTCATCATGATAACCTGGCTGTTGGATCTAATGCTTCATTGTCCAAGCTGGTTAGAAATTTCTCTGTTAATAGACATAGAACCCTCAGATTAATTCCCAAGTGGAATTTAGCTTGGGTTCTGTTGAAGCTTTTTTAAAGAAGCTCCGTTTGAGCCGTTGGACGTTGCAGAGTTCAAATTCTTGACCTATAAAACAGCATTTCTCTTAGCCTTTGCATCTGCTAGAAGAGTTAGTGAACTTCATGCTTTATCTGTTGATGATTCTCACTACCATAGTGTGGGTAATACCATTACCCTAACTACGGAAGTGGCATTTCTGGCTAAGAATCAGACTCCAGATAAATGGCCTGAGACCATTACCATTATGGTTCGCACGCGGGTCTGGAATCCTGGAAAAGTTATGGAAATTAGAAAAAAAATTTCCATACCCTGGAAAAGTCTGGAAAAAGGCACCTTTTTTGAGCTGGTTTGGAAAAAGTCTTGGAGAAAACTGAACACAGAAGAGGTGTGTATGGAAAAGTTATGGAATCGATCATTTGTTTCGAAAATCCGAATATTCTTTCAAAAAAAAAATGAAAATCTCGATGCGTCGTCGGAATTCACGAACATCTGCTATTTGGCCGGTCTTTATTTGCATTTATCGGGATATTTTAGAAACACCAACGGATGTAAAGTATCAAGACACTTTAGAAACACCGGCGGATCATCTCATTTTTGCAAATCTGTAAATATATCGCAAAACATGCCTTGCAATTGTATCTTCAGAGAAAAGTGGCTATCGGAATCAAAGTTTTGTGGCTGGATACAAAAAGATGTTAATAAACTGAAACCCAGATGCATTCCATGTGCGAAATCGATTGACATTGCCAATATGGGAGAAGCTGCACTTGTCAGTCATTCGAACGGAAAAAAAACATTTGGAAGCAACTACATCCAAGAAAAACAGTCAACTCTTTTATGAGCTATCAAACGAAAAAAACTGAATGTGCAAGCAATAATAATAGTGACGCATCCAAGATAATATCTTCTGTTGTCAAGTTTCATGTTTTAAAAGCCGAAATTTTATGGACACTGGCGTATGGAAAAGGTATGGAAAGTTTCTCGCCGGTGGTCTTGGAAATGTGTGGAAAGTCCTTGAAAAGTTTTGGAAAAGTTATGGAATTTTTCTCCCTTAGAAGTGTATGAACCCTGATTAAGGCTCTGCGGTCCTCGGACAACCGAAGATCTCTGATGTGTCCAGTCAGGGTTATGCGCATATATAAAAGTCGATCAGATTTTATAAGAAAAGGAAGAAAACGTTTCTTTCTTTCATTGATTCCTAACAGAAAAGATATTTCTGTTCATTCAGTTGCTAGATGGATTCAGCTGGCAATACATATTGCCCATGAAAATCTATCTTCGGATCTACGTTCTGTAAATAAGATATCAGCGCATAAAGTTTGAGCACTGTCCACTTCTTGGGCTTATTCTAACAGTATAGCCATTACTGATCTCATGAAGGCTGCGTACTGGACACAGCCCTCTACATTTACCAAGTTTTGCCTGAGAAATTTAGAGTCCATCTCCAGTGACCTTAGATCTTTAGGTCCTCTTTCTGTTGCTCAGAACGTCGTCCGTTAATGGTTACATCTATAGTTATGTAGGCAACCTAGCTAGTCTGGGCCATTGGTTGTTGTATAAAAATATTATAAATTCTAAGTAATTTGTATATTTTTTATACTTACCAATGGCCCAGACGGGTATGGCCCTCCCATGAGTGGGCACTCATACCTCCCGCTGTTTACAACATTTAACAGGCAATTATAGAAAGAATGATGGTTGGCGCCAATTTTGGTGTCTTCCTGGATACTGCGTATGCACAGATCTGAAAAGTATGGAGGGCCAGATAGGACATTGAATTTTTGGTTTTGCATGCAAATTTGGGGGATTGGAGGGCAAAATTTGTGTTTGGCCCTGGATTAATTTTTGAGTTAGCACCAGCTAGTCTGGGCCATTGGTAAGTATAAAAAATATACAAATTACTTAGAATTTATAATTTTCTTGCTCATATTTTCAGTTTGTTTATCATCTGTTTATCATGCAATGTTTATGTCTCTGAAACTACAAAGCCAATATTCTTCATTAACTTCCATTAAACAATTTCTGGTGTACTGGTAGAATAGAACTTGGTCATCTGTACCAAGAGCAGAAGGTCACTGAAATGGGCAGCACAGGTTTAAACAATTTGCTAAACTTGTCAAGGTGTTCATTTGTGAACTTTTGCCTCTTTTTTCGGAGTCGGTTCTGAAACAAGAGTTAAGTCTCGGTCTCTCCATTATACTTTAAACCCTTGTATTTAACAGAATCTCTACCATGACATAAATGCTTCTGTATTTAACTGGTGATATACAAGCCAGAACTTTTATCCCCACAACATTTAGACTAGTTCCTTTCCCACCAAGTCATTAGTTATTCTTCAAAAACTTTCCAAATTTAGTTGTACAATTATTGATTGTCAAATAAAAAGTTTCTCTCAGCTGTTTTGCAAATCCGTCTAAATTTTAGGGCTGTCACGATTATTTGATTAATTGATTGCTGATTGTTCACGCCGAAATCGATTATTATTTTTCGTTGTCGAAGAATCGGTAAATTTTACCCCATTTTAGACGTTTAATAATTAAAAAAAAAAATGAAAAAAACTATTGTTTCTTAAGGTAAAGGGTCAAGAACGTCGACGTTAAATCTCAAGAAGCCGTTAGAAGCATTTGCCTTTTAGGAACATTCAAAGCTTTGATGTTCTGAACTTTTGAACCGTCAGTGTAATAATCAAGACCGGTCGGCAGTTGCGAAGTTCGCAACTCACGACCGATCTTGATTATTACACTGACGGTTCAAAAGTTCAGAATATCAAACCTTTGGATGTACCTCAAAGAGGATCGTCTTCATTGTTTACTTGCGGAAGGTCAACTGACTTGAACTTCATTTTTAACGACTTAAAGAGAGGGAAATGTGGGGACGGGGTCATCTATGTACGATTAATCGATTATAATCGATTATTTGCGACGATTAATCGATTCCTAAATTAAAAAATCGTGACAGCCCTACTAAATTTGTACTTATATTTTTAATATCAGTAATAGCTACCAAATGGTTAGACATGAATCTACACCAGCCGAAGAGAAACAGCGATACGAATTTCAAAAACACGCCCAATAGAAAATATAACAAATGTAATTTCGATGGGTTCCCTAAAGGTTGTTTTGATTTTTAGCTCAACTTTGACGTAAGTCAAATTTGAGGTTATGCCATGGCTAGTCGTCCGTCTGTCCGTCCACAATTCAATACGGCTCGGGCTAGAGGCCGTATTTATGAACCGATCTTTATGAAACTTCTTGAGTACCTTTGTTATCACCATGGGACGAGAACGAGTGTTTTTGGGTACGGTCCAAAATTCAAGATGGCCACCGGCAGCCATTTTGTCCCAAAATTAAAATTTTTGTATGAATGTTTAGTAACATCGAATACATCACATATAATACAGGTTTTTTTTCCCTGTGCAGGCATTATGCAAATTAGATGGACTTTGATTTATTCAGTGCTACTTATACACAATAAGTACACATGTCAATACGTCTCGGGCTAGAGGCTGTATTTATGAACCGATCTTCACGAAACTTCTTGGGTACCTTTGTTATCACCTAGGGACAAGAACGAGTGTTTCTGGGTGCGGCCCAAAATTCAAGATGGCGGCCATTTTGTACCGAAATTAGATTCAATCAGTTTTTTGTACACAACTTCTAGATGGCTCAGGCTAGAGGGTGTATTTATGAACCGATCTTTTGCCCATATTTATGAACCGATCTTTACGAAACTTCTTGGGTACCTTTGTTATCACCTTGGGACGAGAACGAGTGTTTTCGGGTGCGGTCCGAAATTCAAGATGGCTTCCGGTGGCCATTTTGTACCAAAATTAGGTACAATCAGTTTTTGGTACAGAACTTCTATATGAAGGTTCTGATTTGAATGAATGTTTAGTAACATGGAATACATCACATATAATACAGGGTTTTTTCTTGTGCAGAAATTATGCAAATTAGATGACCTTTGATTTATTCAATGCTGCTTATAAAAAGTAAGTGCACATGTCAATACAGCTCGTGCTAGAGGCTGTATTTATGAACCGATCTTCTCAAAACTTCTTGGGTACCTTTGTTATCACCTTGGGACAGGAACGAGTGTTTTGGGGTGCCTTTGTTATCACAGTGCTATGAGAACAAATATTTTGGGTTCAGTCAGACCCACTCTGGGACTCAAAGATTTCTTTTCTAGTTTAGCATCTAACTGTCGCCCACCTTTACAATACTTTACCTATACATTTGTTACAGGCTACGGTCAGCATTTATGTACAGACCGTTACAATACTTTATATGTTCCTTTGTTATCAGGTCTTTACCAAGATGTGTGTCATTGCTGTGTCACATACTATACATGTACCTGTCTTACATAAGTTGAGCTACAGTGTCATTGACACTTTCATTTGTAAAATTGCATGCGGGCGGGTGTTTTTAGCTCATCTTGACAAAGTCAAGCTGAGCTAATCCCATCGCTCTCCGTCCGTCAGCACCATGTTTTGGTTTTTTCCTCCAAAACCTCTGGGCTAATTCAAGTGAAAGTTTGTGTGAGTGATGGTCCCGAAGGGGCATTGCAATTTTATTCAACTCAACATGCCCAGCCCCATAGGGAGGGAGTGGGAGAAAATGCTCCAAAATATTTCTAAAATCTTCTTCTCATGAACCATTGTGTACAATGACTTGATACTTGTTATGGAGCTTCCTTTTGAGGTGTAGAATCAAGTTTGTTCAAACGAAGTTCGTGAAGCAATATTTGGCTTTGTAATGGGAGGGGTAAGATTTTTGGCCCTGCCCAAAAGTTCTATTTTCTGAACCAATGGTCCGGTTTGAACCAAATTTGGTATGTGGTATTATTGGGTCATAAGTACTTGACTCATGCAAAAAAAAAAATTCCTGCATCCCCATCGTGGGAACCCCGGGATGTGAAGCAGTGTCTGTTCACTGTGTAAACAGGCTCTGTTTTACTGGTAAAATAGGACCCAGTCACCAATGCTTGGGAGGTGCAAACCCTCTCTAAAATGGGCAACATGGTTTATTAACGCTCACCCCTGGTCTTGAGTTGATACTCATGTTGTGGTCATGATTAGCCATTGTGCAAAAATATGTGACCTTAAACACCAATAAATCATAAATAAATCATAAATCCTGCATCCCCATGGGAACCCTGGGAGCTAAAAATAGAAATATTTTCAAACGCCCATATTTCCCAAACCACACGGAACAGAGAGCTGTTATATGGTATGAAGCATCCTTAGGACCTGTAGAATTGAATGGTAAAAAAAAATAATTGCCATTGGTTATGTTAGGGTGTTCTGTAATGGGCATCGAGGGGGCACGGTGGCGTTGAGGTAACCGGATCTCGTCATATCACCAAAGTTAAGCAACGTCGAGCCCGGTTAGTCCTCGGATGGGTGACCGTTTGAGCGATCGATTAGGACTCCCGCGTTGTCACCTTGGGCAAGGCACTTAACCCCGATAGTCCACACGGGGGCACGATGACGCCGTGTACTAAGGCGTACTGCACGTCGATGGTGCGCATGTCTTCAACCAATCTAACCCTGCCTGTGCTGCAGTGTGGAGTTACGATGTTGGGGAGCTGGCAGCTGCTCGTCGTTGCTCGGTGGTTCTCTCCGGGTACTCCGGCTTCCTCCACCCGTAAAACTGTCTCGGTCATGATTAGCCATTGTGCATAAGTATGTGACCTTAAACACAAATAAATAAATAAATAAATAAATAATGGGCATCGAAAAAATGCAGAGTCAGCATATTTGAAAAAAATTTTTTAAATCCTTTCTCCAGAATCAATCATCAGAATCTTTTGCTATTCGGTATACAACATTCATAGGGGGGTCAGATACAAGTTTGTTAAAATAAAGCCCATTGGTTCATATTTGGGCTCAATACAGGAGCCTGAATTTTTAACTTAGGGTAATATGGGGAATATTCTTTAAAAATCTTCTTCTTCAGAACCACCAGTCAGAATCTTTTAATGTTTGGTATACATCATAGTTATGAGGGTCAGATTCAAGATTATTAAAACCAAGTCCCTAAGAAGCCCAGGTTTTAACTTTGTTCAGTATGGGAGATAATTTTTAAAAATCTTCTTATTCAGATCCACCAGTCAGAATGTTTTCATATTTAGTATTCAATATCGCAGGGGGGGGGGGGGGGGGGGGGGGGGGGGGGGGGGTGGATATGGGGGGTCAGCTTCAAGTTTGTTCAAATCGGATCCCTAGGTATATATTTGGGCTCTCTATGGTAGCCCAAATTTTAACTTAGTGTGATATGAGGAAATTTCTTTAAAAATCTTCTTCTTCTGATCCACCAGTCAGAATGCTTTCATATTTGGTATACAACATCTCTAGGGGGGTCAGATTTATGTTTGTTCAATTCGAGTGCCTGGGTTAATATTTGGGCTCCATATGGGAACCTGAAATTTAACTTAGTATAATATGAAGGAATTTCTTCAAAAATCTTCTTCAGATCCACTAGTCAGAATGCTTTCATATTTGGTATACAACATCTCTAGAGGAGGGTCAGATTCAAATTTATTCAAATCGGATCTGTAGGTTAATATTTGGGCTTGCTATGGTAGCCCAAATTTTAACTTAGAACAATATGGACAAATTTCTTTAAAATTTATCTTCTTCAAATCCAACAGTCAGAATGCTTTCATATTTGGTACACAACATCTCAAGGGAAGTCAAATTCAAGTTTGTTCAAATTGAGATTTTGGGTTAATATTTGGGCTCCGCTATGGGAGTTGGAATTGGTCATGTTGCTGAAGAATTAAAAATTTTGTATTCAATACCCTGGGAACGCGGTGGCTCAGTGGTAGACTGTTGGACTTCTATGCTAGACGTCCCGAGTTCGATTCCCGTCCGGGACGACCTGCGTTGTGTCCTTGGGCAAGGCACTTTATCCCGGTTGCCTACATAGGGACACGATGACACCGTGTACTAAGGCGTACTGCACGTCGATGGTCCACATGTCTTCAACTGCTGTAACCCTGCTTGAGCAGAGCTTGAACAGAGTTAGTATGTTGAGGAGCTGACAGTTGTTCATCGATGCTCAGTGGTTCTCACCAGGTGCTCCGGCTTCCTCCACTCGTAAAACTGTCACGGTCACGATTAGCCACTGTGCATAAGTATGTGACCTTAAACACCATTAAATAATAATAATGATATTAATTCAATACCCTCTAGAGGTGTGTAACTAATATTAATCAACATAGGTTGTATCAAGGGACTTCATAGGGGAGCTCTACATTTTGCATTATGATCAACTGAAGAAAAGGCATGATGCTTGGATTATTTTTGCTGCTCCTGACGGACTGAAGGATTGACAGTGTATCCTATGGAGATGGATTGCTTAATGTAGACTCATTACTGGACTCTGTTTATATTGTGTTTTGTTCAAGATGAGCGCTTCAGGCCCTGTGGGGCCTCTTGTTTTATTTTATTTTTGTAATTATTTCTTTGCAATCACAGTTTCATGTTCTCGGTTTGTTTTTAGGCCTGCGGGAGGGCCTGAGAAACAAATTTTTATTTTTTTCAGGCCTAACATATACTTTTTGTTGCATTTAGGTTGGCACTGTAACTCCGATTGAGGACTTTGAATCTCTTATTAACAGAAAAGATGAAGATCTAATGGAGGAAGGTATGAACTTTCAATTCTGTCCTTTACCTAACCAAATCACCTAGTTTTTACCTTGCCTTAATTGACTCACAACTTGTTTCCTTCTTCTTGTAATGCAGCAATGTCAACGACTGGTTACTATATATGAAGTGTGGAAATTCCTGAAAAATTGAGTTAACATTTTTAGCTCAACTTTGGCGAAGCCAAATTTGAGGTATTGTCATGGCTTGTCATCCTTCCGTCCATCTGTCTGCCTGTCTGTCGCCCTGTCAACACGGCTCGGGCTAGAGGCTGTATTTATGAACCGATCTTTACAAAACTTCTTGGGTACCTTTGTTATCACCGTGGGACGAGAACGAGTGTTTTTGGGTGCAGTCTGAAATTCAAGATGGCCGCCAGCAGCCATTTTGTACCAAAATTAGTGCAATCGCTGTATGAAAGTTCTGATTTGAATAAATTTTTGTATGAATGTTTAGTAACCTCGAATACATCACATATAATACGCGGTTTTTTCTTGTGCAGAAATTATGCAAATTAGATGAACTTTGATTAGTTCAGTGCTACTTATACACAGTAAGTGCACATGTCAGTACGGCTCCGGCTAGAGTCTGTATTTATGAACCGATCTTCACGAAACTTCTTGGGTACCTTTATTATCACCTTGTGACAGGAACAAGTGTTTTTGGGTGCCATTGTTATCACTGTGCTATGAGAACAAATATTTTTGGGTTCAGTCAGACCCACTCTGGGACTCAAAGATTTCTTTTCTAGTTTAGCATCTAACTGTCACCCCACCTTTACAATACTTTACCTGTATATTTGTTACAGGCTGTGGTCAGCATTTATGTACAGACCATTACAATACTTTACATGTACCTTTGTTATCAGGTCATTACCTAGATGTTTGTCATTGCTGTGTCACATACTATACATGTACATGTCTTAAACAAGTTGAGTTACAGTGTCATTGACACTTTCATTTCATTTTTCATAGAGTTGAAATAGAGCGAACAAATTCACCACATTGCAAAAAGGAAACAACGAGTCATCGATCGTCACTTATTAGCTCACCAACGAAGTTGTGTGAGCGTATGTCATGACCCGAGGCACGTTGACGTCGGCGTCAACACTTGTGTTAAAGTTATTGTCAGAGTCCTCTTTGTCTTTCCACCCTGTTACTATGCACCTTGTACTGGTTCTGTGGCTTACAGTTACTCACAGACACTTACCCAGTGATTTGTTATTGATTTTTAGTGTTTTTGCAATGTTAGACGTTTTTGTAAGTGTGGACTTGGAAAATTTCTGGCCTGTTTTGCTGTACATGAGTGGAGGCTACCACTGGTATGCTGTGGCTTTCATATTTCATATATGTGTTACATGCATCTATATAAGACAACATTAACCCTTGGCCGGACATTTTTTGGGGAGATTTTGGACTTTTTTAATGCATTGTTAGACTTTTTTGTCCCTGTAGACTTAGAAAATTTCTTACCTGTTTTGCAATGCATGTACATAACCGGACATTTTTTGCAGATTTGTAATAAGCCTAGGTTTATTGCATGCCATGCATTGGTGAGCTAATGGGGTTGACACACCCCTCTTGTATTGATTGAAGTGATAAAGTTTACGAAATTATGTGAAAAAGGCAATTTAGACAAAATAGATGTCGTTAAGGTTGTCAGGATATGATTTATTCAAATTAGTACTGTTTATTTGATCAAAATCGGTACAGTAATCAGGGGGGGGGGGTCTTCCAAAAAATTCCGGACACAAGGCCGGGTGGGTTGGTGGTTGGATGGGGGCCAAAACACCTTTTTTCCTGGAGATGCAATTATTTTCCTGGTGGTTTTTTTTCAAATTATTTTCACATAACAAGGCTATATTGTTGTTTAGTAGTCTAATAGGCACCTGTTTGTCAGGTAGGGTTAGTGAATAAGGCCCCACTAGGCTGATTAGGGGATTTGTTCTCTTTTTTTGTAAATTAAATTGGATTTAAATTAAAGAATTGTGTACTCCAGTTTGACTAAAAATAATCAGTGGAAATTTATGAATTTTAATTTGGGAATGGTTAACATAATTTTCATAGCTGAATCATCATGGCATAATTTGGATTTTACATTGAGTAGCAATGTGTTTAGCAGAACATCTAAAATAATGTCAAAAATGTACGGAAAATAATCTAAATGCCCAGTTTCTCTGAGTAGAGCTCTTGTAACCTGAAACTAATGAAAATTCTCACTGTGCATCTTTCATATAAAACCCCACTTACTTAATTCAAGCTCATAGTGATAGTACTAGGGTTTTCACAGAGGGTTTGTCTGGCTATCTCGTGAAAACATGAAACAAAAGTTACAGTTAATATTTGAATTGAAAACTGACCCTGACTGAGCCAGAGTATATAGATGAGTAGCTGAGCATAATACTATGCAGCAAAAGAAGATTATTTTAATCCTCTATTTGATGTTCACAAAAATAGTCTAATTCTTACATTATATGCTGTTATATGCAGAAATCAATGCTGACATTTTTTCGGAGACGGACCAGGACGGACAGTGAGATTTACAATTGTGTTAGGTGACAGATTTTCAGCTTTCCTACGCTATCTACTATCTTTTGAGTAATGACAATTGGCTGAAACCTCAAGCCTAGACACTTAGCCTGTAGTCAGGTCATTAAAATTAAAACTTCTTCCCTAAATTTAAACTGTTTCTTCAGTCTCGGAACTTAACACATGAATGATAATTATTATAAGAGCATTGAGGCCAGAACTTTCAGTTCAGCATTTGTAATTCATGCACTTCAATAATATGCCAGTATACACTACGCCATAGTGTATATAGGCATATTATTGAAATGCATGAATTACAAATGCTCAACTGAAAGTTCTGTCATCAGGTATTAGAACCACCAGAACATAAAGATGTGAAAAAAAACCAGTTATCAGATTAGGATTAAAATTAAGGCAAGGATTGACAACTGGAAGCTCAGTGCAATAATTTTTCATTACCCACTGTGGTGATACACTGAAAAAATATAGGTGGTGGGGTGGGTGTCCAAGTGGTGAGAGGAAAAAAATATTTTTTTTGCACGTGGGTGGATGGGTGGTGGTCAAAAGGTGAAAAAAAATATTTTAGGCCTTGTGTCCGGAATTTTTTGGAAGACCCCACCCCCCCCCCCACCCCCCACCCCCTGCAGTAATTGCTATTTTGTGGTTTTCTAAAAATATCATTTTGGGAAGTGTCACTCCTTGTGTTTTTTTTATTGTATTGATATTTTATGATGGTACCTGTATTTAAGAATATTGATCAAACTACGAGGGCCTGTGGTTTTAGCCTGTTTTGCGTTCTCAATTGACTCCCCTAATAAATTTTCTTCCTTTTGAATGCCTAACTCTCCTTTATATCTCTCAGCCTATTTGAAAACTGAATACAGTGGAGCCCACTTAACTGGATATCTCTTAACTGAATAACTCTGTTAATTGAATATTGAATTGAATATAATTTCCCAACACAAAACCATTTACCATACCTCCTGTACAAATTTGACCTGTTATTTGAATATAGGTTAAAGAGTAAACTCCTGTTAATTGAATAAAAAATGTAACCTTTCAAGAAATTACCCTGACTCTCCTCTAGTTTTCCTTTGTTTATAGACCTATTTGGCCTCAGAACATCCAATACAGGCCTTTAATCTATTATATCTTGTTTGTCAGAGCTCCTGGAGGTCTATCAATCAAGATATAATAGAATAAATGCTAAGTTTATCTCGAGAATACAGGAAAGTGATACAATCCATATTAATTGAATACTCCTGTTAACTGAATAATTTTCATTGTCAAAGTGGCTATTCAATTAACAGGGTTCCACTGTACTTGCTTTTATTATTATTATTATTATTATTATTATTATTATTATTATTATTATTTTATTACCCACTTGCGACAACCCACGTTGTGTCCTTGGGCAAGACACTTCGCCCCTATTGCCCACACAGGTACATGGTGGCATTGTGTAGTAAGGCGTATGGCACGTCGATGGTGCACCTGTCTTGAATCAATCTTAACCCTGCTTGTGTGGAGTTCGTATGTTGGGGAGCTGACAGTTGCTCACCTTTGCTCGTGCTCGGTTGTTTTCTCAGAGTACTCCGGCTTCTTCCACCCGTAAAACTGTCATGGTCATGATTAGCCATTGTGCAGAAATATGTGACCTTAAACACTAATAAATCAATAAATAATTATTTTATTATTATTATTATTATTATTATAGTGAGTGTCCCATTAAAATACAAATTTGACCTGTTAATTGAATATTGGTTGTGGAGTCAGTTGCATAAAAAATTGTGTAATCTGTTGATAAATTACTTCAGCATCCACTGTATTTCCCACATTTATACCTATTGTTGGCCCGAATACATCCAGTCAAGGCATTTTATCTATTATAGCTTGTTTGACAGAGTTGTGAGCCCTGTCAACAAGATATAATAGTATAAATACGCAGTTTCTAACTAGATGATAAGAAAATGACCAGTCCTAGAAATGAGACGGGTGCAAGTGCAATTGCTCCTGTCAGCACCCGTGATTTCTATTTTATGGGAGCTAAAAAATGCACTCGTTGAAAAATAGTGTGGAGCACTAATATACTGTGAGGACATAGAAATGTGTGTTGTTTTTAGAAAGCAGCACACTGTGGCCTGTGGCAAGTTACTGTCTTAATTCAACAATTCCTTGTGCATTTAACCCTTTGAACACTAGTGGTATCTGTCATGCCATTTCAATGGCAGCAATTAGAAGAGTCCATATTCATTATTTGTGGTAGACCAATCAATATTTTCAACGTGCAGCCTCGGGGTTGCATGTTGAAAATACTGATTGGTCTACCCTCACACATTTACTGAACAGCCATCCCATTTAATGACGTTATGGCGTATCATGCTTCTGGCCGGAAAAGCAGCCACTCAGGTTCAAAGGGTTAAGGTTTCTGGTGTTTGGTGACAGTATTCCCTCGAAAATTCATGTACTAACAGTTTATGGGTGCCAATTACTCTCGTCTCTGATTTCGTGGGAGTTTAAAACTGCACCCGTCAATTTTGTTCATTTCCAGCACTGAATGACCCAGTTCCTGTTAATTGTGTACTCTTGTTAATTGAATATTTTTCTGACAGAGAGGCTATTCAATTAACAGTGTTCAACTGTACAATCAAATTAGAATTCATCATTCAAAAATCCCTCATGGAAATGAAATTTTGAATTTTTTTTCAGCCTCTAAACAAATGCAGAAGAGAATTCAGCAAATAGTAATGGATTCTTTTGGTACACAATTTTATGAGAAGGCGATGGACTGCTTGAAAGTGCTAAGAAAAGAGTGCATTAATGTAGGTATTCACATACCTGGTTATAAATGAGGGATTTTGTGTCACCGTATTTCTTTTCAACCTATAAATGATATTTCTAGTTTGAGTATATGTGCTTAAAAATGATAAATTGTCAGTCATTTCATTGAAATAATTTTTAGCTAATGATATTAAATCATCAGTACATATTGGAATCCAAAAAAGGTTGACGAGCACAGGAAGAATTTTCAAAAAAGTTTGTGCGAGTCAGTATAATATAATGCCCATTGTATTCTATTGTTCAGAAATAAATTTGCTAGAATCATTACATGTATGGATCATTTTGGTAGTCAGTCACTCACATAGTCATTCTGTTAACCAGTTTAAAAAACTATGTGTACTTCATATCCATTACCATAATTTTGATATGATCAGTTAGTTGGCATTTTTATATCCCCATCTGGGGGATATAGAAATCGCCTTGTCCATCTGTCCGTCCATCAGTCTGTTCATCCGTCACAAAGTTCAGTCATCAATAACTTGTAAAGTACTTGGTTGAGTGACTTGATATTAAAATGGTATGCAAGTGTATCCTATTGTTGTATACCCAAAGTGAAATGCAGGTGTCATTTGAGATTTTATTGCCAGTGTCATTGCCCTTTATGGACTTAGTATTTGTATGTACCAAAAAA
Source organism: Pictodentalium vernedei (assembly GCA_031216915.1). Lineage (NCBI taxonomy): Eukaryota > Metazoa > Mollusca > Scaphopoda > Dentaliida > Dentaliidae > Pictodentalium > Pictodentalium vernedei. The sequence continues at coordinate 58,856,131 of CM062291.1, read as the reverse complement.
CTGTATCACCTATAGTCAGGCTTACATTGCTAAATAAGCGGGGATATCTTTTTGTGTCACCGTATTTCTTTTCAACCTACTCACAATTGTTTACAATTGGCTGTAACGTAAGTGCAAGCCCTACTTCCGAACTAATTCAAGCTTTTAGAAATTTTTCCAAACAAGCTGGAAAAGTAATAGAGTGCAAAAGCACGAAAAAAGATCGAAAAAAGGGTCGAGCGCGACCAGCGCTTGAAAGTACAGGTACTCTCTCTGCACACCTCTTGCGTTTACCGAGCGTATGCGCAACAACCATGACGTCAATTCCTTTTATTTCCGCCATTTGTACATGGTCGGATATTTTTGTGACTCATGCTATACTTAGCTGTTTTCTTCGTGAACAACTTATTGTATGTGGTATCTGCATTTGATTGTGTGCAGGTGGATTGTATCCTTTTTCAACCTTTCAAAATTGTTATTAATTAATGTTATTTTTGATCATTGTTGCTTGTTTCTTCACACTTAGTCTTGTTTTTTCCCCACGTGTGAACACGACCTTTGTTCTGTTTTCCGTCAGCGGGAAGCTTGATTCCATTATTCTCATTCATATTATGCCAAAGACTATTCCTTGTACCTCTTGTTTGCAAGTGAAACATGTGGACGACTCTCATTCCACATGTGTCACTTGCAACAGTTGCACTCAGGCCCAATCATGTGGTATTTGTGGGGTTTGGTCCTCAAAATTCTGGGCTTCTGTTAACAAGGTGGTTCTGTCCAGAGCTAGAACCCCTCGTTCTCAGGGTAAGGGTAGCCGTGCCATAGCAGACATTTCTGTCAGTGCACGTGGTGACTCTGTCACACAGGATTCTGATCTGTCTTTTTCTGTTGCGAGTTCCTCTGCAACTGTTGGCGGTGCTAGTTCAGTGATACCTGACGTGGAGACCGTGGTCTCTTTGTCTTCTGATGTCACTCTTGAGGCGTCTGTTTTCGCAGAGAGCTTCTCCGTGGTCAGCTCGGTGACCCTCTCCGATTTGCCTCCTACGCCGTCGACAGTTGCTGAGGAAGTTGTTACTACAGATCCTATTCTGTATGATGGTGGCTCTTCCATCTCCTCTGGGAATGGTATACAGTCTCGGGGACCGAGGCTGTATCTGCTGGTGTGTATGTGAGCTCTCAGCCTCCCCTGGCTTCGCGGCGATGCTGTGCGGGTTTGCTGTCTGCTCCGCCTCATCTGGCTAGGTTTGCTCCTAGTCGGTTGAGCCGTTCGGTCGCTTCGGCAGCGATTCCTCGCCCCTCGAGCGAATCGTTTATTGTTCCTCCTTCCCTTGCTAGTGTGCCGACTAGCAGGATGGGGTTGGGACATTGGCATCCACAGTGACCGTTGGGAGCGGGAGAGCAGGAGAGTGGAAATTCACTCTCCACTTTTAGATTTTACGAGAGTGAAAAATTTTAGGAGAGTGATTTTTAAAATAAAAAATAATGCCTCGAGCCAATTCGCCCCCAGGTGGAATAACGAGGATTGGTGGTGATTGCTGTTGAGAAATCAGTAGGCCTAATAACGCGCGATTTCCAAAATAATTGGTTTTATGACGTTTCGGTCTTGAGACGTTTCGGCCCTAAGAGGCCAAAACGTCTTAGAAATTGGGCCGAAACGTCTTCACATTCGGTAATTCTTTTTTAGATGTGATTGTGTGGAGGGGTTTGTGGAGTTTTAAATTGGCAAGTCCCAAGGGTGGTCGCTCATGACAGGTTCTTCTGTACTTTGCACTTCTCTGACCAGGGGTCAGCCTGGCAGCTGATTTTAGGGAGAAGTGACTTCTCCCTTCAGAGACTTTAGGGAGAAGTCAGGACCCAGGAGGGAGAAGTCAGTGGACATGAAGGAGAAATCAGAAAAAAACATAAAACGTATATGTCATCGTGACAAAATAAATGAACACAGAGGACACAATTGTGGAGAAAAAAATAAATAAAAGTTATCCAAACATACAAACACACACAAAACTAAGTCAGATGGTTACATAACAGAATGTAGGTTAAAATCCCCACCCCCACCCCCACCCCACCCCACAAAAAACTGTGTCGTTCATGGTTTCTGAATACCCCCTAACTCTTTGCCGAACAGTGATGACAAAGGTTACCGTGCAGTTGGTTTTGTATTTGCGTCAACGATGTGGATTTGAAATTTAGTATGACCCATGGTGAGAGTGTTCTTCTCTGTAACAGAAGGTATATTCTTTTTAAAAAAATATTTAAAGTGTTTAAAATAAATTTCAAGTTCATATAAGAAGCTGGGTCATTCATGGTTTCTGAATACCCTAACTGAGTTGAAAAGCGTAGTTAAAAACGTTTTCGATATCCTTCGTAAATTAAGCGTTATTAACAATTTGAGTTAATTAATTTCTTTGGTAAATGACAAAACATTTCAGTTGTCTCCCTTCCCGGCTGCGCTGTGTAATAATACACTGTTCAGAAAACTGACAATTTCTGCCAACCATCTTTCACTGACACGTGCGATTGGTGCTTTGAAGGTCTGCCATTCTTATCCATCCAAATACCTGTGATTTCTGTTGTAGCCTTATTACATTTAACCCCCTTCCAACAAACTAAACAAGTTTTCAAAGAAAAACATTCAATGTATTGCGGGGCGAATTTCAATGCAGCCAATTTTTCAGTGGAACAGAGCATAACCGCAAGCAATTTCAATATGGACGAACTGTCTCCAATACATTTTTTTTGTTTTGAAACGGTGGTTAACTTTAATAAATTCAAATTAACTCGATGCGTGTCTTGTGTGATTCGTTGTTTTGTCTGGTACTTTGTTTTTAAAAAGCCATTTTGTGCTGGTTGCTATCAGTTGGGGCTAATTGTTCGAACGACTACGCCATTGCAATTCTTTTCAGAAATATAAAATTGGGCTAGTTTAGGCTATTTTCATAGCCGTGTGACGGACTTTAACAGCAACCGTGTTTACTGTTTTTTGCGGAAGCGCGTGTTTTTAAAAAATAAAACATAAGAAAATACATTAAATTGCCATGTCTCCCAAGGAAGTTTGGGAGGGCGACTTGAATTTCGGTCGTGTTCAAAGCCTTCGTCGGAGACTTCGACGAAGGCTTTGAACACGACCGGAAGATAAACGTGCGCGACTAATTACTCGCGGTATACGAAAAAGCGGTGCGCGATGGTGCGCTGGCGCGATCGCTCGCCGTTCCGCTGTTCGGCAGAGGTCAGTGACAGCCCTGGTTAGCTGTCACTCTCGGAACCTTCCTCCGGTGATTCCTCACTGTGTTCCGAGTCTGGATGTCGATCAATGCTTGCCGTCAGTCTCAGAGGATGGGCAGTTGGGGCTGTCTGCCACGCAGAGGCCAATGACAGGTTCCTGTCATTCTTGGGACCATCCTCCAGTGTCTTCTCACCGTGTCCCAGGTCTAGCTACCGATCGACGTGCGCTGTCGGTCTCTTTAGAGGATTTGCAGGCAGGACCTTCTGTTCCGCAGAGGTCAGTGATGGCCCCTGGGCATCACAATCGGGACTATCCTCCAGTGTCTTCTCACCGTCTCCCTATTCTGTCTCTGCCGATCGACATTCGACGTCGGTCTCTTCTGAGGATTTGGGTTCTTCTACCAGAAGGATCCATTGGGAGGACACTCCGTCGGGTGATGCTGCTGCGATGGATTCTCAGGGTGACCTGCATCAGGCCGTTTTGGCACTCACCCGGTTGCTTTCTGGCAACCCTCAAGTTGGCCTCCCTGTGCCTCCTGAGGCACAACCTCCTTTGGACGGTCGCCAAGATGTCTCGCCTGGCCCCTTGGATACTGCACAGTATTCACAGGAGGTTTCTGCTGGTCAGCCCGAGTTGGGCTACGTCTCCTCTGCAACAGAGGATGACGATTTTCTGGGAGGTGATGGGGCCCCCTTGTCAGTCTTGGGGCAGGCTTTGGATTTCGTCTTTGGCTTATTGCCGGACATTCAACCTTCAGACCAGCCATCTGTGACCGTCCAGCCGCGTCCTCTGTGGAGCGCCGTAACCCTGTTGAGCCTTCTAGCTCTGGGGCTTTGCATCCTCTGCAATCGGCTCAGGTTGTTGAGTCCTTCCAGGGCTTAGACGCCAAAATGCATTCTAAGGCCTTCAAGTATTCTTCCTTTTCTAGAGCTGATGCCTTTCTGCCTCCATCGCGGTTTCGTGTTTACGATTCCGTCTGTCCACCAGTCTTCCAAGGGATGACTACTGGGGATGAGGATTCTTCTTCCCTCAGGTTAACTAAGCCTAAGTTGGCAGTTCTCCCGGTGTCGGTAGTTGAATCTATGGGGGACCTGTTCCGAGAGATGCTGGGTATGTTATCTCTCGCGGACCATGTCGTCACTGCCCTGGCTGAATATTTTCTAGCAGGGGAGTTTGATGATGTTCAGGTGCCTTTTCGCGTTTTGTCACAGGCTCTCATGAACTTGACACACGCTCACGCTTGTAACACGGCTAATTTGGAGCTGGCACGCCGGGATGCGGTGTTGGATTCTTCTCCATCCCTTCCTTCTGAGCAGCGTGCTGTTCTGAGGTCTGCCTCTGTGGTTGGACCTCAGTTGTTCCATGGTTCCATGGAAGCTGTCCATGGCGAAGTTATTCGTCATTCGAAGGACCAGCTTTTGCTGCGACAGCTGGACCAACCTGCTGCTGCAGGTGGTGGTCGTTCCAGGCCCGCCAAACGTACTGCTGCGTCTGCCTCATGGGTGACGTCGGCTACGCCTTGGGCTCCGTCTGCTCCTTCTGCTCAGAAGAAGCGCCGACGCAGCCAGGCTCGCAAGCAGCCTCAGGGAGGAAAGTCTCAGGACTCTGTCACTTCCCGAGGTGGTGGTTTCTACTCTCGGGGGCCTCGTCGAGGCTGCAAGTGAAGGTTCTCACCTCGATTCGCCTCCAGTCGGGGGAAGGCTGTCGCTGTTTTACAACCGTTGGACAGAGATAACGTCGGACACTTGAGTCCTCGACGTCATACAATCCGGGCTGCGACTGTCCTTCCATCGGCACCCCAGTTTATCTCGGGTGCCCCTCCCGACTCAGGTCCCTTCCGATTCTCTACGTCGGGACCTTCTGGTGCAGGAGATCGACAATCTCCTCTCCAAAGGGGTGATCAAGGTGGTCAGGAACACCCTTTCACCGGGGGTTTTACTCGAGACTTTTCTTGGTGCCGAAGAAAAACGGCCAATTTCATCCTGTCATCGATCTGAGTATCCTGAACGAGTACATAATAGCTCCTCGTTTCAGTATGGAGACTTTCCAGTCGGTTCGACGTTCAGTTCATCAGGGTGACTTTGCTGCCAGTATCGAACTGAAGGATGCCTACATCCATGTACCCATTCATCTGGCGTCACGGAAATACCTTTCGTTTCGGGATCAAGTCTATCAAGCTATCGAGCTCTCCCGTTCGGTTTGAACCTGGCTTCTTGGGCCTTCACCCAACTGATGTCACATGCGCTTGCTTTCCACCGTACTCAGTCGGCTGTGACTTCGTCAGCCTACCTGGACGACATCCTCCAACGGCACCACGATGCTGCTGTTCTGGAGTTAGATGTCCGGCAGTATCTTTGCCTGCTAGCGTCGCTGGGTTTCAGAGTCAATCGCGAGAAGTCGGATCTCCTTCCTTCTCAGCGATTCCGTCATTTGGGGATGGATTTCGACACTCTTAACAATGTAGTGTCGGTCCCCCATGCTCGGGCAACGATTCTTTCCGCCTTGACTCGGAACCTGCTTCAATCTTCCTCCATCTCGGCCAGGACTTTCCTTCGGATGCTGGGCCTTTGCAGTTTAGTGACAGATCTCATTCCGCTTGTTTGTCCGACCTCTCCAACACTTTCTGTTGGATCATTGGCGTCCGAATGTAGATCCGCTGGACCTGGAACTTTCTATTCCTCGGTCCCTGCTTTGTCACCCCCACCTCCACCCTTGGGCTGACACAGGGTGTTCCGTTGGATCTTCCTCTGGCCGATCACACCCTTACTGCGGATGCCAGCGATCGGGGCTGGGGTGTGACGTTGGATCCTCTCGGTCTGTCCACTCACGGCGAGTGGGACAGCGAGCAGGTGGGCCTTCATATCAACCAGATGGAGCTCCTTGCTCTTCTGTTGAGTTTTCGGCTTTGGATCCCTCACCTGTTGGACCATATTGTCCTACTTCTTTCGGACAATTCGACAGTAGTGGCCTACATACGGAATCAAGGAGGCACACATTCGATTCCCATGTATCGGCTATCTCGTGATCTTCTTCTGTTGGCGCGGGATGTAAACGCTCGGGTGTCCATTCGATGCATTCCCGGGCGTCTCAACGTCCTAGCAGACTCCCTGTCCCGACACGACAGTGTCCTTCCAACCGAATGGATGCTACATCGGTCGGTGTTTCAGGCAATTTGCGAGCAGTGGGGCCGTCCTCAGGTCGATCTTTCGCTATTCACTGGAATCATCAGGTAGAGACCTTTCTCTCCCCTTGTCCAGATCCTCTGGCATTTGCGGTAGACGCTCTGTCCCTGGACTGGACAGGTTGGATTGGCTATGCCTTCCCTCCTGCACCGATTCTTCCTCAAGTATTAGCGAAGATTCGTGCTTGCAGTTGCAGGATCAGTCTGATCGCACCTCTGTCTCCACAGAGGGTGTGGATCAATCTGCTGCGGCCTCTGTTGGCAGATCGGCCGATTCGTCTACCTCTACGTCGCGAGCTTCTTTCCCAGGGTCATCCCAGGAAGTATCACAACAACCTGGCGAGCCTGTCCCTTTACGCCTGTCTTTTATTAGGTCCAGTCTCCGACGTAGAGGTTTTTCGAGACGAACAGTGGAGTGCATTTCTGCATCGCGGCAATATTCCACTGGCATGACTTATGCTGCGAAGTGGAAGGTTTTCTGCCACTGGTGTGTAGATCACAATGTGGATTACCGTGATCCGTCAATCGCTCAAATTGCAGATTTTCTGGTATATCTTTTTGACTCCAAGGGCCTCCAGCCTATTACGATTAAGGGCTATCGGTCTGTGCTGTCTGTTACTTTCTCTTATGTGGGAAAGCGGTGCATCGGTCGTAATCTTTTTCTCTCCAAACTCATTCGGCACTTTTCTTTGAAGAGGCCTCGAGTTTTGTGTCTTACACCCAAGTGGAACTTGGCATGGGTGTTGCACTGTTTGGAAGAGGCACCATTCGAGCCTTTATCTGAGACCGATATGCGTTTTCTCACCTATAAGACAGCTTTCCTTCTAGCGTTTGCTTCTGCTCGACGAGTCAGTGAGCTTCATGCGAATCTGTTGATTCTGCTTTCTTCAGAAATGAGGCTAACAGTGTCACCTTTACTACTGATTGCTCTTTTCTGGCTAAGAATCAACTTCCTGATTTGGTACCTCCTCCCATCTGCATTCGGGCTCTCCCCGCTGTCGATGGTCGGAGACCTCTTCTTTGTCCTGTTCGTTCGATCAAGACTTACATTACTTGCACTCAGTTCATTAGGAGGGGTCGGAAGAGATTCTTTCTGTCTCTCATTCCTAAGAGGCAGTCTGTCTCTTCCCATTCTATTTCCAGGTGGATCTGTCTTGCAATCAAGCTGGCTTATTCCCGCTTGTCTACTTCGGATCTTGTTTCGAACCGGTTTAATGCTCATGAGGTTCGTGCTGTTTCTACATCCTGGGCGTTCTCCAATTCTGTTTCGCTCCGGGATGTTATGAATGTGGCTTACTGGAGGAATGCTTCTACCTTCTCCTCCTTTTACTCCACCACCTACAGCAGCAATCTGAGGACCTTTATTCTTTAGGCCCTCTCGTTGCTGCTCAGGCTGTTGTGCACCCTCGTTAAAATTGTTTTTATCGAGGTTGTGCTTCGCTCAGCCTTGTTCTTTTCAGGTGCCTTCTCTCTATCTTCATTACAGGTTTCGCTATTGTTCTCTGCCCTCCTTGCTTTTCTTTCTGCTGCTCTTGTTGGTATTGGTTATGTGATTCACCTCCTCCTATTGTTTATTCAGCCAATTGTAAACAATTGTGAGTAGGTTGAAAAGAAATTAAAATTTTTTAGTAAATTTTGTTTCTTAACATACCTACCACAATTGTTTACCGGAGGCCTACCCTCCTTGGGGATATCTTTGATATCGATGGCTCCCCGCTAAATCACAAACTTCTCGTTGGCAGAAATACGGAATTGACATCACGGTTGTTGCGTATGCGCTCGGTAAACGCAAGAGGTGTGCAGAGAGAGTACCTGTAATTTTGAGCGCTGGTCTCGCTCGACCCTTTTTTCGATCTTTTTCGTGCTTTTGCACTCTATTACTTTTCCAGCTTGTTTGGAAAAGTTTCTAAAAGCTTGAGTTACTTCCGAAGTCGGGCTTGCACTTACGTTACAGCCAATTGTAAACAATTGTGGTAGGTATGTTAAGAAACAAAATTTACTAAAAAATGTTAATTTTCCTTTCCTTTTCTGAGTATCAAAATGAAGCACCTATACAAGGTGTTAACATTTTTAAAAAAATCGACTTTATAGCAATCTTTATTTGGGGTTGACCTGCACAGTGCGGTGGTGTTTCGTTAGCTGTGCTTATGAACAGGTCTAGTTATAAATAGAACCAAATTGATACCTGCATGGTTTTAGGTTTCCCAATGACTTCCTGGCAAATGCTGGCAGCCAAAATAGGCTGATAAGGCTTGACCATGAAGGACCACTATTGTTTAATCAAAGCCTTTATAGAAGCCAAATATCTGTCCTATTATTCCCATTGCAAACAAGGCAGTAAAATTCCCTTTTGTACTTACCATGTTTGCTCTAAGCCACCAACTACCAGTTCCATTGCCCACGTGGGGGCATGATGACGCCGTGTACTAAGGCGTACTGCACATCGATGGTACGCATGTCTTCAACCAATCTAACCCTGCCTGTGCTGCAGTGCGGAGTTACGATGTTGGGGAGCTGGCAGTTGCTCGGTGGTTCTCTCCGGGTACTCTGGCTTCCCTCCACCCATAAAACTGTCACGGTCATGATTAGCCATTGTGCATAAATATGTGACCTTAAACATCAATAAATAAATAAATAAATAACCAACTACCAGTAATTCAATCCATTCTCATTAACTCCTTGCATACTGCTGACGGATATTCCTGCACAGAACAGGAAATATCTTTCCAATGAAATAAGTGAAATGCAAGGATATTTAATCAAATTTTCCCCTGTAAATTGTATCGACGTTTTGGCCAATGATTTCTCAAGTCAAAATTTTCATGAATTTTTCAACAAATATTTAGTCATGGCTGCTGTGAAACAGCCATGATTAGATTTGATGAAACATATTTTAAATTTACTTAACGGGTTAACCCTTAACCCAACGCAGGCGATATCAAAATTTATTATTTTAAATATAATTTTTAAAAAAAATTCAAACAATTTCAACAAAACCATATCATGTGACCCGTCATTGGAACTATCTCACTGAGCTCGTTCCAATGAGTGGTCACATGATATGGTTTTGTTGAAATATTTAAAAAAATTTAATTTTTTCAACTGCTCAATTTGCATATTACACGGGCTGATGCGGTCGATTTGTTAGGTAAAGGATTAAGAGTTAAAATGCAAGTACTGATACATGTAGGTAATAACATTCCATAGAATATGTTTTCACAATGTTTTTTTTTTTCTTGGTTGGGTTCTCAGATCTTTTTAATTACATCATTTCCAGAGACTTCAATAGATCGTGATGCCTGACAAATTGTGGGTGCTGGAATTATGACGTAGTTTACGCAAACTTGACAGGTTATGGTCACTCCAGTGGATCCTCAGTCTTAGAAAAGGACCTTTTCCAATTTTCATCGATTAAAACCAGCTATTGTAAACTTGAGACCATCTTTTGAGACTGATTTTTGTTTGTTTGTTTGTCATTGCTGTGTCACATACATGTCTTAAGTTGAGCTACAGAGTCATTGACACTTTTATTTATACTTACCAGTGGCCCAGACAAGGATGGCCCTCTCATGAGTGGGCACTCATACCTCCTGGGTACTGTGCATGCACAAGTACAAAAGTATGGAGGGCCAGATAGGACTTTTGATTTTCGTTGTTGTATGCAAATTTTTGGGATGGGGGGGGGGGGGGGGGGTTAAAAATTTGTGTTTGGTCCTTAATAATTTTGAGGTTGCACCAGCTAAGTCTGGGCCATTGGTAAGTATAAAAATTATACAAATTACGTTAAATTAATAATTTTTGGCTTCAATATTCAGACTAGTATTAGTTATTGGTGTTAATGGACCTTGGGAACAATGAGTTATTTGGGGACGGTCTTTCACGGGTTTTTATTCATATCCCATTCTGTGTCCTGAATCCAGTCTTCTACCGGAAGTGGTTCACTAAGGGGAATCCTATTCTCTCATTCTGGTAGATTGAACGGTTACAATTTGGAAGTTCGTAATTGGAATTTACTTGTACCCCTGAACATTGTCGCCTGTTGGTTGGGACAGAAGCGTATAAGTTCTATTAGATAACTTTCCATTGGGATTCATTTGGACAAGTGTAAGGTTGTACATATTAATATCACCATTTATCAACCTATCTGCATTTTCCAGATGCGGCATATATTTAGAAGCTTGCTATTTTAATAACCGGGACCACCACGATATACCCTTAGCTGCCGTTAAGCACCGATAAATAAATAATAATTAATAACCGGGAGCCTTTTAGGCGATTATAAATTATTCGGTACCGCTTGTTCACTGATTCCAGGGGCTTCCTTCTTTGTTTTGAATTAATTCCTTCAAAAAAGAGGGGTGGGGGGGGGGGGGGGGGGTCTGATTTCACTTTACCTCTTCTGGCCATATATTAAGTGTGTAACTATGAGTGAAGCTGTTATTGTCTATGGATTAATCTGATTTTATGCACAGCTTGTTATGCCCCCAAAGATTTTTTTCAAGGGGTATATAGTGGAAGTCTCCATCCGTCCGTCTGTACGAACATTTTGTATTATAACTCGAACATCAGTTGTCGGATTTTAATGTTCTTTGGTATGGTGATAGGGCAGCTTGGGGGAACGGATGCCCTTGTACCTAGGGTTTCGTCCGACAAATCTTACAGGAGTCATGTCCCTTATTTACTTTTTCCATCCATCCGTCCATCCGTCAGTACGAACATTTTGTATTATAACTCGAACATCAGTTGTTGGATTTTAATGTTCTTTGGTATGGTGATAGGGCAGCTTGGAACGGATGCCCTTGTACCTAGGGTTTTGTCCGACAAATCTTACCCGAGTTATGTCCCTTATTTACTTTGAAAATTGATGATTTTTTTGATTCCTACCAATTAAAATTGTTTGGCTGAACCGATGAGTTTCAAATTTTATATGCTGATTACTCATGTCAAAGTACAGGTCGGTTTCAATTTGAGGTTTGACTCGGCAATTTTTGATGCAGTTATGCCCCCTTTTTCACTTGGAAAAGATGCAAGACCAGTTCTACTTTTTCACTGGTTTGAGAATTTTTAACAAAGGTATGTACTATTCCTATTTTTGCCTCTTTCAGTTATTATTCAATATGGCACCATTCAAGTTATCTGCAATTATTTTTAGAACTTTTTCTCTATTACTGACGCCTTAGTGCTGTTCTGCAATGTAGCAGCAGTGAAGCTGTTGTCTGTTACAAAACATATTAACAAAATATAAGTAGTAATAATTTTATTGGCACTTTGCCAATCCTTACTGTTGTTCTGCAATGTAGTGTTGTTCTGCAATGTAGCAGCAGTGAAGCTGTTGTCTGATTATCCACATGTGAGTACGACTTGGCTACCTTTGGGGGCATAAGCACATGTGTTAGCGTTGCTTTTGTTACATTATATATGGCTTGTGTTTGTGGGCGTTAGTCTCCCACTCTCGGACACGCTTTTCCTAATTTTAGGTGTTTTATGCCAGAATAGCCTTAAAATTGGGGGCTTGTTACACCCAATTGGCTTAATCATTGATGCTAAGTAATAGGGAATTACTTGGATATTGCTCCTTATTTCGGTGGTATGTCCTCTATTGTTGTATAGAGAGACATATAGCTAATTCCTAAAAAATTTTAATCTCCTTTTCACCTTGGGAGTTCTAATGCAGACTAAGGAGCTGAATTTTAGTCTGCTATTCCTTTAAGTCCTAGGCCCTCCTACCTTTTTACAATTCAGCTAAGTCTGGGCCATTGGTTTTAGTAAAAAATATGATAAATTTAATGTAATTTGTATATTTTTTATACTAACCAATGGCCTAGACGGGGATGGCCCTCCTATGAGTGGGCACTCATACCTCCCCGCTGAGTTATAGAATTAGTAGGCACAACTAGGAAGAATGATGCTTGGCACCAATTCCGGTCTCTTCCTGGGTACTGCGCATGCACAAGTACTAAAGTATGGAGGGCCAGATAGGACTTCTAAATTTCGGCATTGTATGCAAACTTTGGTGATTGTGGGGTTCAAAATTTGTTTTTGCCCCTTGATGATATTGAGGTTGCACCAGCTAAGTCTGGGCCATTGATAAGTATAAAAAATATACAAATTACTTTAAATTTTTAATCATTTTCTTGAAAGTCTTTGTTTCGTGGTTAAAAGTCTCGCTTGAGTTAATTTCTTCTAATTTTTAAAAAAAAATTCTTTTGTCTGTTTAGAAAGCAGAACCAAAACTGTACAACACATTTATAACACAATTCCGAGAGACTTTGATAGGAAAAGGAAGAAAAGATTTCTGGGATCAAATTGTAACAGGTTAGTGTTTCAGAGTTATCTGCTTTTTGAGTATATAGAAAATCCATGAAATTATTTTTCCATGTCTGAAATATTCTTGATTTCAGGATTAGGCACCCTGTGTTAACTCTTGAAGCCTAAGAGCCCACAAAGTAGATCTTCTGTTTCTAAGATATTTTTTTGTAAAATTGCATGTGTGCTAGCTGATTTTTATTTTATTATTTATTTTTGTAATTATTTCATGTTCGTGGTTTGTTTTATGTTTTAGGCCCCATAAATCTACAGAATAGCATGGTTGGTGGTGTATTTCGTCCCATGAGTGCAACAAGGCTTTGCAATGCTGAAGCATTGTAAAGCCTTGTTGCACTCCAGAGAAAATTTATCCATTTTATTAACTTCGGTAAAATATCGGACATGAACCATTTAATTTTTACTTTTATAAGTTTGCACGGTTATAGAAAGAGAGCATGCATGAGCCCAAAGGACCATGTGGGAGGGGAACAGAGTTTTAACTTTTTTAGGCCTAGCTGATCAATTTTTCACCAAACAAAACAGGAACTTCAACAGGCAGTCATTGAGTAAACTTGCAGATTACTTTCTAAGTACGATATGGTTGTTTCTAAGCAAGTCTCCATTGCCAATGTAAGCAAACAAGACTTGCCTAGAAACAATTATAGCACCGCAGGAGTTTGAGAATACTTTCAAAGACTCCTGCCTCCATGTTGAATCTGTCAACTGCTCTATCACCTTCATTAAATGAATTTATCTATTGGGGTTTAACCACACTTTTCAGGGTAACCTCTTGTGTCAGAGAGTTTTATTGGTGAAGAAAGGTTGAATACCCTTAGAGAACCACCAAGCAGTGGCAAGTAACTTAGACTCACCAACATACTAACTCTGCACATGCACTGTGAGCATTGGTTGATGGCAAGTGCTCCATTCACGTGCTGTATGCTTTAGTAGTACACAGTACCACCGTGACTCCACACAGGCAGTTGGAATTAAGTGCCTTGCTTGATGACACAGTGCAGTTACCACTGATCAGGAGATGGAATGGTGGACCTTTCAGTTTGAAGTACATTTCTCGAACCCCTGAGCTACCATTTCCCCAGTCAAAAGTATGTCAAGTATTTAGCTGCAGATCATATTATTTTCAGTGCGGATGGTGCATGTTGGTTTTGGTTCAGTCATTGAAGCCTAAAATTATATTTTTAGGTCAATCTGTAACTATGAGAGACAAAGAATAGTTTGTCAAATTCAGCTTATCACTTTCACAACCGAGATTCTTCTCCCCAAGGGAACAACTTTCAAGTTTCTAATCTCGGCACCTGTTGTTTTTTTTTTGTCAATAATAATTGAAATATGTTAGGCCTCTCAAAGTAGATCTTCTGCTTCTCAGGCCATTTTTTTTTTGTAAAATTGCACGATGCAGAAATCTGTTTTTTGCATAGAACCATATGAAAGCGGTGATTTGAATAATTTTTTGTATGAATGTTTAGTACCATGGGATACATCACATATAATACAGGTTTTTTTCTCGTACGTAAATTATGCAAATTAGCCTAACTTTAATGTATTTAGTGTTACTTTCAGCACTGTCAGTGCAAATGCCAATACGGCTCGGGCTAGAGGCTGCATTTATGAACCAATCTTTACGAAACTTCTTGGGTACCTTTGGTATCACTGTGGGACGAGAACGAGTGTTTTTGGGTGCTGTCCGAAATTCAAGATGGCCGCTGGCAGCCAGTTTGTTCACTTAGATGTGAGTCTTCCATGGAAGACGTGTGTCGCCTGGCGTTTCAGACAGAATTCTAAGTGGAAAAGGGGCATAACTCTGGAAAAAATACAGCGGATCAAAAAGTAAAATAGGAGGTGCACAATGCCATGATGTGATAAAGAATCACTGAAAGTTTCATCAAAATCCATTCATAGGTTAAAGAGGAGTGGCAGATAAGAGAAGCCTGGCGTTTCAGACAGAATTCTAAGTGGAAAAGGGGCATAACTCTGGAAAAAATACAGCGGATCAAAAAATAAAATAGGAGGTGCACAATGCCATGATGTGATAAAGAATCACTGAAAGTTCCATCAAAATCCATTTATAGGTTAAAGAGGAGTGGCGGATAAGAGAAGCCTGGCGTTTCAGACAGAATTCTAAGTGGAAAAGGGGCATAACTCTGGAAAAAATACAGCAGATCAAAAAATAAAATAGGAGGTGCACAATGCCATGATGTGATAAAGAATCACTGAAAGTTTCATCAAAATCCATTCATAGGTTAAAGAGGAGTGGCGGATAAGAGAAAGTGTGACGCGGACGACGCAAGACGACAGAAGTAATCCCTATATGTCGCTCCCCACTTCATGGGGCGGCGACACAAAAATTAGGGGCAATCAGATTTTTGCGCAGAACTTCCACATGAAAGCTCTGATTTGAATAATTTTTTGTGTGAATGTTTAGTACCATGGGATACATCGCATATAATACAGGTTTTTTTCTCGTGCAGAAATTATGCAAATTAGATGAACTTTGATTTTTTCAGTGCTATTTACACACAGTAAGTGCACATGTCAATACGGCTCGGGCTAGAGGCTGTATTTATCAACCGATCTTCACAAAACTTCTTGGGTACCTCTGCTATCACCTTGGGACGAGAACGGGTGTTTCTGAGTGCAGTCCGAAATTCAAGATGGCTGCCAGTGGCCATTTTGTACCAAAATTAGGTCTAGTCAGTTTTTTGTACACAACTTCTATACGTCTCAGGCTAGAGGCCGTATTTATGAACCAATCTTTACGAAACGTCTTGGGTACCTTTGTTATCGCCATGGGATGAGAACGGGTGTTTTTTGGTGTGGTCCGAAATTCAAGATGGCCACCAGCAGCCATTTTGTACCAAAATTAGTGCAATCAGTTTTTTGTACAGAACTTCTGTATGAAAGGTCTGATTTGAATAAATTTTTGTAGGAATGTTTAGTAAAATGGAATACATCACATACAGTACGGGTTTTTTTTCTCGTGCAAAAATTATGCAAATTAGATGAATTTTGATTTATTTAGTGCT
Source organism: Pictodentalium vernedei (assembly GCA_031216915.1). NCBI lineage: Eukaryota > Metazoa > Mollusca > Scaphopoda > Dentaliida > Dentaliidae > Pictodentalium > Pictodentalium vernedei. Next base: position 58,840,401 of record CM062291.1, on the reverse strand, counting down.
ACTTATACACTGTAAGTGCACATGTCAATACGGCTCGGGCTAGAGGCTGTATTTATGAACCGATCTTCTCGAAACTTCTTTACCTTTGTTATCAGGTCATTACCTAGATGTTTTGTCATTGCTGTGTCACATACTATACATGTACATGTCTTGGCAAGTTGAGCAACAGTGTCATTGACACTTTCATTTATTTTGTTTTTGTGTCGCCTGCCCCACGAAGTGGGGAGCGACATATAGGGATTACTTTTGTCGTCTTGCGTCGTCCGCGTCACACTTTCTCTTATCCGCCACTCCTCTTTAACCTATGAATGGATTTTGATGAAACTTTCAGTGATTCTTTATCACATAATGGCATTGTGCACCTCCTATTTTATTTTTTGATCCGCTGTATTTTTTTCAGAGTTATGCCCCTTTTCAACTTGGAATTCTGTCTGAAACGTCTTGGAGTGTATATATCTCAGTCATTGTCAGGCGGATTTTAATGATATTTGGTATGCACATGAACCAGGATGGGGGAAAGGATATCCACATACAACCGTTATCATCCACATATTTTTTTCAGAGTTATGTCCCTTTTTCGACTTGGAATTCCATATAACTTACATAGAAGAACTTGATTAACAAGGTTTGAGGTAAATATTTAAAGACACGCTATTAAAATATAGTGCAGGCGACACACGTCTTCCATGGAAGACTCACATCTAAGTTTTATTTTTGTAATTATTTCTTTGCCATCAAAAGTTCATTTTCTTGGTTTGTTCTATGTTTTAGGCCTCATAATCTACAGAATAGCATGAGTGGTGGTGTATATCGTCCCTTGAGAGCAAGAAGGCTTTGCAATGCTAAAGCATTGCAAAGCTTTCTTGCACTCAAGGGACAAATTTATCAGTTTTATTAACAAGGGTAAATTATTTTTAATTTTTAGTTGAGTTTTGACGAAGTCAAACTCGACTTATAGTTTGATGAAATGCGGCGGGCGTAAACAATTGCTTTCCGGGCAATAATTTTAGTTCTATATGATGCACCTTCACTAAAATTGTACCAGAGGTTACCCTATAGGAAAGGAAGACACCTATTGATTAGAGTCTCGCGCCCCAAGGACAAGGTCACTATTACTATAAATAGAATATTTTGTGACAGATTGGTTTCCGGGCAATAACTTTAGTTCTATTTGACGCACCTTTACCAAACTTATACCAGAGGTTACCCTATAGGAAGGGAAGACACCTATTGATTTCGGAGTCTGGGTCTCCACGGTCAAGGTCACTGTTACTTTAAATAGAATATTTTGTGACAAATTGGTTTCCGGGCAATAACTTTAGTTCTGTTTGACGCATCTTTACCAAACTTATACCAGAGGTTACCTTATAGGAAGGGAAGACACCTATTGATTTTGGAATCTGGGACTCCAAGGTCAAGGTCACTGTTACTATAAATAGAATATTTTGTGACAAATTGGTTTCTGGGCAATTACTTTATTTCTATTCCGTGTATCTTCACCAAACTTATACCACAGGTTACCCTATAGGAAGGGAAGACACCTATTGATTTCATAGTCTGTGACTCTAAGGTCAAGGTCACTGTTACTATAAATAGAATATTTTGTGACAAATTGGTTTCCGGGCAATAACTTTAGTTCTATTTGACGCACCTTTACCAAACTTATACCACAGGTTACCCTATAGGAAGGGAAGATACCTATTGCTTTCGGAGTCTGGGGTCCCAAGGTCAAGGTCACTATTACTATTAATAGAATATTTTGTGACAAATTGGTTTCCGGGCAATAACTTTAGTTCTATTTGACGCAGCTTTACCAAACTTACACCAGAGGTTACCCTATAGGAATGGAAGACACCTATCGATTTCAGAGTCTCGCACCCCAAGCTCAAGGTCACTGTTGCTACAAATAGCTTATTTCTTCAGAATTTAATGTCAAAACTCGACTTCTGGATCTGTGATCCTCTTGCTGGATTTTTTCAAGTTTGCATTGGTTATAAAAATAGAGCATGTGGCAGCCAAAAGGACCATGCAGAAGGGCCTGAGAAACAGATTTTTAACTTTTTAGGCCTTATAAATATTCAAGTTGCATTGCCATGAAAAATATGTACATCATCAATGCATTCATTTACTGCATGCATCAAAGTATACTCTTTAAAGAGATTGTGAGGTGTCGTTTTTCTAAAAACTTTCAGGCCTAAAAAATTATAAATCTGTTTTTCAGACCCTCCTGCATGGTCCTTTTGGCTGCCGCATGCTTTCTTTTTATAACCAATGTAAACTTAAAAAAAATTAAAATGAAATGGTTTATATCTGATATTTTACTAGGGCTTCACGTTATTCAAATTTGAATACCAGTGACAATATCAAAAAAAATATTGCGATATACTGGTATATCGTCAAAAAAAATTTCCAAATTGAGAAGGTAGTCAGATATCACAGCTGTTATGATACTATAGAAAATTATCTTTTTCTGTATTATTATAATAGAGAATTACTGCTATATTATTATAGTAGAGGGTTACAGGCTTATTATTATTTGTTGAAAAAGTTCTGTATATTTCTGGTAGCTATTGTTATGAGACAGCCCATTCAAAACATTTCATGCAATTTTATCTCACAATTGGGGTGTTTTTGCACTGTTACGCAATTAAAGTTTAATGTATCTGGGCCATTGTTCCGAATCCATATCAAAGGCCCCTGATACAAGCGCGTGATTTTGCTGTTGTCAAAACAACGGCATTAATATAATTTTTCTATCGCTTCGCCAAGCCAAACCTAATATTGTTTTCTCCGAGCCGTATATGACACTGTATCTGTCAACTAAATGCCCTGTAGCGTATTTATTATGCACGGCATGCTAACATGTCACTGGAGTGGAGAAGTTAACTCAATGAATAGTTAAATTATGCGCACTTTTCGGCATCTTGGACTGGTTTGCAGCCTATTATTGGGATTTTCCTGAACGCTCGAGTCGAGGCTTCTCTCTTGAAGTTAAAGGATTAGCTTTCGCTATGAAATGTGGAAAACTCCACCTCAATGAACGATGAACGGCATATTTTAAAATATAATAATCCTTTACACCAAGAGGGATATTTAATTCACCAGTACTTATTGCAAAAGTTACAACCAAATTCACATTGACGAAACACACAGTTGCTCCACTTCGTAAGACAATATTCAGTAAAGTGAATCCCAGTGACGTAATTTTCTCTGAAGTGTAATGTCATCACTGACCTCAATATGGAGATCTATGAACGCTATCCTATTTTTAAATTTGCATCTTTCCATCAATAAAGCAAATGAAAAAGTTCCTCTTGAAATAGTTTTATAACACATTTTGTGGTCAATATTGTGAGATAAATTTATCATCGCCACAATGTGTGTCTCCGGAAATTCTGATCAAGTCTCGTTGTAGGCACAGAATCGCATTTGTCCTCGCCCTAATGGGCTTGTCGAAATACTATTCTGTTCCTACAACTCGACTTGATCTGAATTCCTGGAGACACACACTGTGGTGATAATCTGTATGGAAATGGCTTACAGTTGTTTTGATTCAAGTACTCCTAAGAGGGACAACTGTGCTGCTTGTATTACTGAAACGACAATTGCCATGGAATATCCACATGCCGGCTAATTTATTTTAATTAGCTGATACATTTACATGCAAGGGCATGACTGTTGACAGCTACAATGCAGTAAATGTTCCAGTTAGCTTGAATAAATTTATACTGTTACGTGTGTGAGTAAAAATGTCCTTGGAATATGGCAGGGGGTTTGGGGGTAGGCAGTTTGATATGATTTACTGATAAAATTGGGCGATATATACTCTTCAGTGCATATATGTTTGTACAGTGGGACTCTAAAATTTCTTCAGTGGGCCCGACACTGTTATGACAAGATTATATCAGACAAAAGTATTATTGTCTTGTATCCTTGTTTATCATTAACGCTTTTCTGGTCCAGGAACACGATATGTCATAATTTCATTATGGAAGATGGCTGCTAAATGAACGTGTGTGGTAGAACATTTAATATTTTCAACGTGCAGCCTGAAGGCTGCATGTTGAGAATATTAATTGCTATACCCCCAAATAATGGATATGGACTCTTCCAATTTCTGCCATTTAACTGGCATGGATGATACCACCAGTGTTCAAAGGGTTAAGCCACACACAAGCAATTTACAAGGAGTAGTTATTACAGCAATAGCATGGCTTAGTGAGTACTAACCGACAGTGTTTTTACAGCACTTTAATGGACAATGGGGATTTGCTGTGTTTCAAACTTTCTGTACAGTGAAAGCCGGTAAAGCAAGCACTTGGGAAGAATGTTGGCTAATAATATATGTTGAGAATATTTCATGTACCAGGTATGAAGTTTACTGATAAAAACAAACAATGTTCCCCACCAGTCTTAAAAAAACATGTCCGCTTGTCGATACATGGCATAGTTCAAAGGTCAGAAGCCAGAGTCAGGTAATATCTCGCTGTTCATCATTTGTCCGAGAAGTGAAAAAAAAATCTTGCTGTTTCTCCTATCAGCTGTTAGAGAATCGAAGACTGCTATGTTATGTTTTATATCGCATGCTGAAAGTGAATATTGTTAGAGACGATCTATCATTATTCCTATAGAATGGACGATACTCAGCTGGTGAAGATTCCAATACTGGTATTACGGGTGTGCCACGATATCTTCCCCCCAGATATCTCCCCCCCCCCCAGAGGAAGATATCCTAGGTTATCTTCCCCCTCCCCCACCCTGGATATCTTCGCCCACCTCAAAAATAAAATATGAAAAGAACTGAACAAAAAGATAAAGATAAGGGTATGTTTCAGTGAGCTATTCTGGTTTACTTGGTTTATTGTGAGCATGCGTAGACACACGGAATAATAACTAGGTCGTTTCATTGAGCAGTTTATATTCTGGTTTACCATTCTGGATTAAACTAACTAAACCTCCTTGAGAGCAGGGTTATCTGGTTTATCATTCTATTCTTGACATGCGCAGTGGAACGCACATAAAAGTTCTATGCCTCGCACAACGACAATAAAAAAACATTCAATTTCGAGTGTCAAAAAAGAAATAAACAGTGCAAGGTTCATGAAAAATGCTATAACTCTAGAGAGAGAAACTATAAAAAAATTTAATAACATTTATTTAGTCCATAAAAGCGGCATTTCAAAAATATTCGATTCTTAACTGAAAGTGTTTTTTCTCTCAGAAAAAAATTGTTACAACTTTCAGAAGATCCGTTTTGGCCATTTTATTTCCATGATAGCAGCCACGCAGTTTTTGACACCATCACTGGAAAGTTTCTGATGAGGGCCTTTTTAAAGACGGGTTTCTAAGATTGTTTAAAAATGAAAGCAGGGATATGTTTCCCACGCTTTGTATGTCCCCCTCCTAACAATACTTTCCTGCGTCACGTTTCCTAGCAACATCAAACAGGTTTATGTGGAATAGTATTCTCATTAAACATATTGTTCTGTTGTGATATCTAAACCTAGTTTAGGTTTACATGGAATAGTAAACTAAGTAAACCGGAATAGTTCACTGAAACATACCCAAGAACATTTATTTATGGAATTTTCATTGAAATTGACACAAAAAAGTGGTTCAACTCTTTAATATATACATGACCAGTGAATAGAAAATAGGCAATCTCAGAAGCAACTATTTCACAAATATCAATAGGTTTTTTTACACTGTGGGGCCAACCATAACAAAGTCCAAACAATGGCTGCAAAAGGTTCTATGAATGTCTGTTGGGAGTTTGACATGGGTGGGGGCAAAGATATCCAGGCCTGGTTATCTTCCCATCCATGTCAAAAAATATACAACAAATTAAAAACAGTTTCCACTTGGCTTATACCATTGAATAATGACCAGTGAATTGAAAATAGGCAATCTCAGAACCTTTCCAGCAATTTGGGAGACTTTTCCGAACACATGGATGGGGTTGGGATGGGGGAGATGTCCAACCTGCACATGGGTGGGTGGTGGTGTGGGGGGGGGGGGGGGGAGGGGGATAACCAGGCCTGGATATCTCCCCCCCCCCCCCCAACCCATGTCAAACTCCCAATAGACATTCATAGAACCTTCTGCAGCCATTGTTTGGACTTTGTTATGGTTGGCCCCACGGTGTAAAAAAACCTATTGATATTTGTGAAATAGTTGCTTCTGAGATTGCCTATTTTCTATTCACTGGCCATATATATATTAAAGAGTTCAACCACTTTTTTTGTGTTAATTTCAATAAAAATTCCATAAATAAAATGTTCTTATCTTTATCTTTTTGTTATGTTCTTTTCATATTTTATTTTTGTGGTGGGGGGAAGATATCCTGCTACACCGGTATATCGAAATATTGTGCAACCCTATATTTTACCCATGTTAAAAAACAATTGATAAATTTGTCCCTTGCGTGCAAGAAGGCTTTGCAGTGCTTTAGCATTGCAAAGTCTTATTGCTTTCAAGGATGAAATACACCGCCACCCATGATATTCTGTAGATTATGAGGCCTAAAACATAAACAAAGAGCATGAACTTTTGATGGTAAAGATATAATTACAGAACTAAAAAATAAAATAAAAAGCTGCTCGCCCTCATGAAGTTTTACAAACAATGGCCTGAGAAACAGAAGATCTACTTTGTTTGGCCTTAGCATTATTCATTTATTGTAACTTCTGACCCCCCCCCTCTTGGGTGGTGATGTATTTCATCTCTTGAGTGCTGAAAGAATATTGCCACGTTTTATTTTTGTCAGTAATAATTGAAATATGTTAGGCCTCTCAAATTAGATCTTCTGTTTCTCAGGACATTTTTTTTGTAAAATTGCATGCAGGCGGGTTGCTTTTTTATTTTTTTTTATTTTTTTTATTTTTGTAATTATTTCTTTGCCATCAAAAGTTCATTTTCTTGGTTCTATGTTTTAGGCCTCACAATCACAGAATAGCATAAGTGGTGGTGTATTTCGTCCCTTGAGAGCAAGAAGACTTTGCAATGCTAAAGCATTGCAAAGACTTTTTTGCACTCAAAGGACAAAGTTATCAATTTTATTAACTTGGGTAAAATATCAGACATGAACCATTTAATTTTTACTTTTATAAGTTTGTATCGGTTATAAAAAGAGAGCATGCCTGTCTGTCAGTAGTTGGTTAGGTGTTCAGGGCTTATATTTCGTCTCAATTTGTGAGAATCCATTTGGATTCTCATGAAAATGGTTGCAAGAGTCCATACCTACTATGAGTGTCCCAGGATCCCATGGCGCCACCATGGTTGAACCACTGTTGTATACTGATAACACATGTTAACCTTTTACCCAATACACTTCTTTAATTTTTAAAACTAAATTTGATAATTTTTAAACAATAAATAATAAATAAATGATAAAATAATTAAATGAACACTATTTACCAATAAAATCTTGCAAATATGGCTGTTGTTGGAAACGGCTCAATGAGCCAGTTCGAATGACAGCCATATTTGTGCAATTTTTATTGACAAAGTGTCAGGATATTTCAGGTCATGTTAGCTTTCTATTGGTTAATTTGTTGTCGCTGTGTTAGATAAAGGGTTACATTGACTCATTTCTTTTCACGCGAATCCTAGTAGAGGTGCAGTGAGAATCTACATGGATTCTCGCTGGTTTATTGCGTGAATCTTTGTGTGAATCGATTCTCGTCGAAATATAAGCCCCGGTGTTCAATCACCATTTGAAGTTGATCAGATAGTGGTTTGCTGTTTTGGAAGGCGTGTATTAAGAACAATCCAATGAGAGGATCACTGAACCAATTTCAGAATGAATAATGAATTTTTAAATGCTTTTATAGAAAAGTATGTTGGACAAAGGGTAATTTTTTTTCTTTCTGTTGTTAGCTGAGCAAGGATTAATATCAAAAGTTGAAAGTGAATACAGCAATATTTCGACTGAGGAAGCTCAAAAATTTATTGCTGAGGAGGAGCAAGTGAAGGATGAAGAACAAGAGAATGACGAGTCTGCTGAAGACCTGGTATGAAATTGCTTAATAGTTTTGCCTACGTTTCAACCTTTTTCTTGTTAACGAATGAAAGACAGATAATCAGATTTTAAATGAGATTAATTTATGACAGACAGAACCAATTTTTGTTCTTAAAGGGGCTATATAAGTAATGAAAAAGAATTTTGTTTATTTTGAAATTCTCACCTCTGGTATTCCTTAAATTCAGATTAAATGTTCACAAATTATACATCAAAATGAAGGTTGGGATGTATAGAACACGAAACACATATGTAATCAACTCAAGAGAGTTGACAGCAGGCACCACTGGTTCCTGGAAGTCTGCTATCAGATTCATACCAGAACTGATAATAAAATAATACTTCGCAAGAACAACTCTACCTTTTAATCAATGGGTCCCAGATCAAACCCTTTGAAAATAATTGACATCACTACTGATCTTTTATGGTTATGATATATGTGAAAGAAATTGCTTCTTAGTGGCATTTTATTGCTTGCTCATGTTTCGATTGCCTTTTGTTGTGTAGGACATTGCAGGCTGAGCTGTGCGTCATGCTTCAGTCAAAAAATTTGTTTGCACAAATACTAAATTTTTATACTGTACCAATGACCCAGACATAGCTGGTGCTAACTCTTAAAATATAGGGCCAAACACAAATTTTGCCCCCCAATCCCCAAAATTTGCATCTAAAACTAAAGAAAACATGTCCTGAAAGGCCCTCCACACTTCGCCCCTACTGCGCATGCGCAGTGTCAAGGACGTTCCGAAATTGGCGCCATTTATCATTCTAAGTTTGGCCCTTCATCAGTTAACATCTGACTGATCTTGTGCTTTTAAATCTCAGTTTAAATGATGCCAGACACATAAATATTAGTGAAATGGTGATTCTAAGGAGGATAGAAAAGGAGGAGAGGAAAAGAATGTGTGACAGAATATTATCAGGGCTGTAACTTAAAATTTTTTAATGAAATTATGTTAAGTTACCTATTTTCAAGGCAGCAGCCATTTTGTTGTCATTCTGATTATTTAGTTACACTGTTTTTTCAAGTGTTTTTCCTCTCTCCCTGTCCTTTAAGTTCCCCCTTGCTATTCTCCCATGCTTTTGGCATAGTTTCTGTAATTATTATTACTAAAATTTCTTGGGAGTTTTAGCTGAATAACAGAATGAATTCTGTTCTTTCCCCATGTTTACGTCTTCACCTACGGGTGGTTAGGCGTTGTGTTCTGCATCTACCATCTGATGTTCTGCAGTTTCTTCCCTGGAAGTCTCTGTTTTGCATCAGATGGTGTATTTTTGGTAACTGATTTCGGGCCTGGGTGCCTGGAGTCTTATTTTAGTGTTTTTACACTCATTGTTTACATTTACAACAGCCCTCTGTGTGAGGGGGGGATTTCTAAATAATAATATCTTTATGTTATTTTAATCATAACTAGATACATTATTATTGTTCGTAAGTGTTGAATAAATTGTTTAAAATATTTTTAAAATTTTTGTCCACACTTAGGCTTGGGATCCATTGGGGCTCAACGTTACTTTTCAGAAACTTGGGCTGTTCTGAAAAAATATTTTTTCAAAATATTTTGATTTCAATTATTTTTTCTATATTAATGGATCATATTATTATTATGTATTTTGATTGCCAGGGGTTAGTGCGAGTACCAGGACTTGTTTTCTTTTCACATTGAAAGGATATTGATCAATTGTTTTAAGAGGAAGTCTTCCTCTGACCTTATTATCATTCTATATGTGGTCAGTGTACTCGCATTAACTCCTGTTCTGTATCGTATGATTTCGATGACAATATGGGAAGCGTATGTCACGGTATGTTGTTGGGGATTTGGACACTCCGGTCCTTTCCCCGCAGGGTCACTCTACTTTATCAATTTCTATTTCAGACGATCAAGATTAGGGTGATGTATCTGTGATGTCTTCCAACAGTGTGCCTCCGTCGTCACAATTAATGAAGGGCTAGCGGAAAAGTGCTCATGTAATACGCCAATTGCCTAAGAGGACCCTAGTAGGTTCGACGGCCTTTGACGTCTGCTAGCTCGCCCGGTGTAGCGTCCATTCACCGAATGGTTCGGCAGCCGGGTTCGTCCGTTGCGGTCTAGAAGGAATATTGGGGTGATGCGAGCACTATAAAATTAACTTAATGCACACCCAGTGACGGCGGATCGGAGGGAGAACGGAGGAAGCCTTTTAGTCCGGTTCATAGCTCGTTCCGGTCCATCCGGACGGCAAGCGAGAGAGGCCCCTCTCTCGTTCAACAACATCTGGCCCCAGATGTTGTGGTACAAATGTGTCGCTAGCGGAGCATACGTCCGTCGCTCGGGACGCTCCGTTGTATAGGCAGTCCGCTGAGACTGCTAAGGCTTCCTCTTCTCGTCAGCGCACACGACCGCACCTTGGCTGCGTGACCGCCGATATATTACCAGCTTCGCCGATCAAGGATTCTTCGGCGACCAGGTCACACCATCCGGCAGCCAGGGATTCGAGACCGATGGACTCCGGACGTTCGCATAGGAAAAGTATGCGGGAGCCATCTGATGCGGAGCTGCCCTCGGCGAAGCAGCGATAGACTGCGCCTCCGCAGGTCTCGACGCCGGACATTCTTGTGCTCATAGCACAGCTTATCGCAGCATCCCAGCAGCCGACAGAAACGGTGTCGGATCGAGAATTATCCGACAGCGCTGGGTCGGTAGCCGGGGACTCGAGGCCTGCAGACTCCGGACGTTCGCATAGGAAGTGTGCGGGAATCAACGTACACGGAGCTTCCAGCGGCAATGCATCGTAAGTCCGCTACTGCACAGGCCTCGGGAACGGACGTGCTTTCCTTAATAGCACAGTTTATCGCAGCATCCCAGCATCAACTGAATCTGTCGCATATATTTTATCCGACGATGCTGGGTCGGGACGCTCCGCGGAAGCGGGTACGGACGTCCGAAAGTTTCATCCGGTCCGACGGGATACCGAAAGGGATTCGGAGGATTTCAAGCTTTCCCTTTCGGAACAACATATGCTGCGATGCCGGATAAGAAACTGATAGCGTCGGTGGACTTAGAAATTTTTGGTTCGGTTCAGGGACATCGTCCCTCAGTTCCGACATAGTCCAATAATGTCACACAACTTTCGATTTATTGAACGACGCTATATATATTATTATTTTATGCTTGCTATCCAAGCATTTCTGGTTTCTTGTTCGAAGAGTTATGGAGATGTCTTTCAAGTGTGCCTCTGTCGTCATAGTTAATGAAGAGTTAGCGGCAATAAGTGCTCATGGAATATGTCTATCGCTTACGGAGTGACATTCGCTAGCTCACCCGGTGTAGCGTACATTCATCGAATGGTTCGGCTGCCGGGTTCGTCCGTTGCGGTCTAGGAAGGAGATTTGGGTGATGCGAGCACTTTAATTACTTTAGTACTCACCCAGTGACGGCAGATTGAGGACAGATCGGAGGAAGCCAACAACATAGGGGACCGCATGTTGTGGTTCAGATATTTTACATTCGGAGCATATGTCCGTTGCTCGGGACGCTCCGTTATATTGTCAGTCCGAGAGACTGTCTTTAATGCTTCCTCATCCTCACAGCAGGGCACACGACCGCACATTGGCTACGTGACCTCGAGTATCCGATCAGTTCGGCATTCAGTGATTCCACAGCGAATAGGTCGCGCCATCCGGTAGCGAAGGGACACGAGGCCTATACACTCCGTTCGCTCGCATATTGGAAGTATGCACGGGGTAACGATCTCGGAGCTTCCTGCGGCAATGCATAGTAAGACCGCTGCTCCTCAGGCCTCAGTGACGGACGTGCTATCCGAGTTAGCACAGTTGTTTCACAGCATCCCAGCAATTGACAGTTTCTCGGTCGAATCAGGAATTATCCGACGGCGCTGGGTCGGTGCGGTCCGCGGTTGCATCAAGCTACGGACGACCGAACACTTTATAGGGTCCGACAGGATGGCGAAAGGGATTCGAAAGATTTCGAGTTTTCCCTTTAGTAGTATCGGAAGATGCCTTCATATCTTCTGGCATTTCTTCCAGTGATTATTTTTCGGACTTCATTGCTGCGATCTTGGATAAGAGACTTATAGCGTCATTGGACTCGGATTTTTCGATCGGTACAGGGACTTTGTCCCTGACTTACCGACGCAGTCCAATATTGTCATTACAACATGTGTTTTATTTTTCGACGCTATATATTTATGTATATATACAAGCCTGCTACTAAGCATGATAGTTTAGTTTCTTGTCCGCGTGGCTCATTTCTGCCATTTTATCTTTTTTACATATAGTTTATTTTGGCAGAGCAGGGCATACCGAGAGTTCATATGCGTCTAGACGGTGTGATTAAAGACTGCATATATTCTTTTTCGCCGTTTATGTCTTTTCCAATTTCAATGTTGGGAACGACATTATGTATAGTAGACTTAACTTAGATGCTTTATTATACGTAATCCGCCTTACTGAGGCGTTATCATTACGTCTTCAAGAAAAGATTTACGGGATATTATTCTCAATGTAATTTCTTTTGAGGGCAGTAGTTTGTTCACATATAACTCCGCCCTTCAGTGGCTGATTGGAGTTGGTTAGACGTGATGCAGCCCTAGCTACATCCACGCGTGGATAGTAGGTTAAGAACTCTCTCAGAGTCGCTTCGTTCTCGGAGGAGCTTCTCTTCGACGGCAACTTTCCGGCAATCCATGAATTGCTTGATTTATACATTCTCTTGTCTATCTAGTGTTACAAGAGATTCAGACTGGGGCAAACATTCGGTGGTTGACTCAGAGAGTGCCGCCGCAGTTGCCGGACCCGAGTGTGGCTGTTATGACGGTTGCCAGTCAAACAGATTGGGATATATACTGATCCCTACGGATTCGAAGTGCCAGGGTCTTTGGGTTCCGCAGTCTTTTAGCTATCAGTTTAACTTCCGCGGAATAATGTTTTTTAGGCTTGCTTTATGTCATTGCATGAACATTATTCAGAAACGCATGCCCAAATTCCTGTCCTTTAATTCGACAGTAGTGGCGTATCTCCGGAACCAGGGAGGCACTCTTTCGTTTCCGTTATTCAATTTAATGGAAAGAATCCGTCTGTTGGTTATAGTACACCAAGTTCAGTTTTGGTCCGTCATATTCTGGGTCGTCTGATTGTTTTATCGCACTCCCGTTCTCTTACGGGTCGCTTGTTGCTGTCAGAATGGACTCTCAACAAACAAGTATTCAATCAGATTTGCTATCTATGGGAGCGTCCAATTTTGTTTTATTTATGACACAGCTTGCTAATCAATTGCAGACGTATGTGTTGGCTTGTCCAGATCTCTGAGCTAATACTGTTAACGCTCTATTGATCTATAGGACGGAATGATAGGATACGCGTATCCTCCGGCGCTGTTGTTTTAGCAGGTATTGCTAAGATAAACAACCACAATACATTTCTGTTGATAGCATCTCTATCTTCACAGAGATCATGAGTAATTTACTCTCTTGTCTACTGTGGATCTTAACGTGAAATCTTCCTCTATGTGAGGATCTTTTTTCACTGGGTAAATCGTGTCATCTTTATCACAACCAGCAAGGTCGCAACCTTCATGTATTCCGTTGTGTGGTCCGTATTGCATTGTAAGCACTGTACTGGACGAGCTTTGGACGCGATTTCTTACTATAGGAGATCCTCTTCTTTGCTATTCTATGCGACTAAAGTGGAGGCTTTTCCGTCGTGGAGTAGGGATCATTATGTTCATATGGTTGATCCCTCCATACTACTCATTGCTATTTTTTAGTATACTTGTTTCACAAGATCTACTGCAGCCTGTTGTTATTTAGGTTATAGGTTTATGTTACCTCATACCTATGCACTCTACGATAGTTTACAATTGAGTCTTTTGTCTCTTTATCTAAGTCAGTTAGTAACTTTTTGATAAATAGACTTAGAATCTTTAGATTAAATTCCTATACGGATTTTAACTTCGGTTCTTATTTAGCTAAGTAATCATTTGAGCCTCTGGAAACAGTAGTTTTCAAATTCTGACCTTTTAGACAGTAATTCTGTTGGTTTCTCTTTTACTGTAGAGTCAGTGAGTTTCATGCACTATCGATGGATGATTTTCACTTTCATAGTTTCGGAATCAATACTTCCGTTACTATTTAGGTTGGATTGTTGCATAAGAGTTAGGCTCCTATTATCCGGAACCTATTATTTTAAGGTCCTTCCGTCTTCGTATGGGCATAGGCCTTTACTCTTTCCGGGTACAGTTTATGTATTTATAAACAGATATCTGTTTATTACAAGGGCGTAAGCTTCTTCTGTCTTTGATGTCTAGTAGAAGGACGTTACGCTCCATTTTATTGTTAATGGATTCTATTAACTAGCGTACTGCTTATGGTATATCATTGGCTTAGCAGTTGTGCTTAAGATTTCGGCTCATGAAGTAAGAGTTCTTCTACTTCTTGGGCTTACATTAATAGTGTTGCTATTATAGATTTTTGAAGGCTGCTCATTGCGCTCAGCCATCCATTCATGAATTTTATCTCAGAAATATCAAGTCCATTTCTGGAGGCCTCTATTGTTAGGTCTATTATCTACTGCTCAGAATGTCATTCACTTAACAGTTGCTACTATAGCTAGGTAGGCTGTCTGTTTCGGCAGTGTCTCCGTTCGGCTGCCCTCTTCGCTCTGGGCTATTTGACCCAGGGCAAGAAAAAGGGGGGGGGAGGGTGTTCCCTTGGGTCACCTGTTTTTACTATGAAAACAAGGGGATACCTCCTCCGGAGTTAGTAATTCTGAGCTGTTATTGGGATGGTTGTTTAGTGAGAAGTTTAAGTTTATAAAATTCATTCAAGTCTTAGTTTTTAAAGTATAGCTTTTGAATATTGCATATGTCAACGGACATGATTATGCAATTCTCACACACTTTTAGGAGTATAAGAGTCTCTATTCTCTAGACTTACTTTATTATTGGCTTACTTTAAAAATTATTAGTATAAGGATTATTGGATATTAATAGAGTACATGGATGTATGAAGCTCAATTTTTGGAAGGTGTTGTATCTTTCTAATTTATCATAAATAAGAAAGATACATGTAAGGCCTATTACTTCTTTTCCCTACAGGGGATGACTCTATTTTATTTTATTGAGCGTATTCCATTTTGCTCTATGTCCTTGGCCCTCCAGCCTTTTTACTATTCAGCTATGTCTGGGTCATTGGTACAGTATAAAAATGTTAAAAAATTTATAGTAATTTATATATTTTTTATACTTACCAATGACCCAGACGGGGATGGCCCTCCCAGGAGTTGGGAACTCTTGCCTCCCCGCTGAGTACATAGCGCTTACCAGGCACTGGTTATTAGAATGATAAATGGCGCCAATTTCGGAACGTCCTTGACACTGCGCATGCGCAGTAGGGGCGAAGTGTGGAGGGCCTTTCAGGACATGTTTTCTTTAGTTTTAGATGCAAATTTGGGGGATTGGGGGGCAAAATTTGTGTTTGGCCCTATATTTTAAGAGTTAGCACCAGCTATGTCTGGGTCATTGGTAAGTATAAAAAATATATAAATTACTATAAATTTTTTAACTTTTGGTGCATTTTGCTAACTTAGGCCTATCATTTAACTTTGGGGAATTTAAAGGCTTAGACTCCAGTTTGCATTGATGGGGATAATGAGTAATAGTTTCAGATTCAAGTTTGTTAAAATCAAGTCCTTGGGTTAATAGTTTGGGTCCTTATTATTCCTTATTGGAATTTTAACTTTGTCCAATAATGAGAAATAATCTTTAAAAATCTGATTCTTGAGATACACTGGTTAGAATCTTTTGACATTTGAAATACAGCAGCCTTAGAGTGGTCAGATAAAATTTGTTCATATAAAGTCACTGGGTTGATATTTGTGTTCCCTATATAGGAGGAGGGGGGGGGGGGAGGGGGTCAAATCCTGGAAATAAGCAGACTGTCATCTGCAGAATGAGGTTCTAGTGGATGAATGGGTAGGGGTAGCATTACTGAATTTACCCTCTGTGAACCTCAATCTGAATCAAGGTCTCCGGCCTCAAAAGAAAATGGTACCCAAAGGATAAATTGGCCCACTGTATGGAATAGCATCAGCAAATTCACCCTCTGGGGTCCTCATTCTGCAAATGAAAGACTGCTTATTTCCAGGCCTGGTGGGGAGGGAGGAGGTTTAGGTTTTAACTCTTCTCCAGACCCACCAGTCAGAATCTTTTGATATTTGGCATAGAACATCCTCAGGTGAGGGGGAGGCAATTTTTGAGTTTGTTCAAATAAAGTGGGATGTACTGGATTGTGCTTATCTGTCTGTCCATCCATCTGACCATACGCCGTCCATCCACCATCTGATTCTGTTCCAGTTATAATTTGAACATTACTACTCAGATTTTGTTGAAATTTTATACAGATGTTCACTATCATGAGATCTTTCAGGAGCATCAACTGTTTTGCTGTTGGATTATTTTTTCTGTGAGTTATGGCACTTTGAAAAAACAAAATAGCCAATTCTTTGTTTGTTCGTCTTGTATCTCAGTTTTGGGTTATTGGATCTCAATGAAATTTGGAATGAAGATTGTTTTGGGGAAAGGTTTTCAAATGAGTGTCTTATAATATTCCTTACATTTCACTTTCTAGACTTATCTCCCTTTTTAACTTTCAAAATTTGGTGTTTGCCTCTTAAAATAGCGAATTGTCTGTCTGTTCGCCTCGCATCTCAGTTTTGGGTTATTGGATTTCAATGAAGTTTGGGCTGAAGATTTTTTATGGGAAAGGCTTTCAATTGAGGCTTGTCCCTGCTGTAAAACAAAGAAAATACATGCAAACCACATTCCCACATATGGCTTTATGTCTTTGTTCTTTTTCTCTTATGTGGATGGGTCGATTATCACTATACTATGTAACAGGTGTTTCTGGCCTTCACAGTTACCCCTGGGGGGGGGGGGGGGGGGGAAGTTAATTTTTTGCTGTAAAACAAAGGCAATAAAGTCACATCTCCAATGATGATTGTCTGATTGACACAAACTATTGGTAAGAGGTTACGTGGATGTCACAATTTCTTGTTTTTTAATTGTTTTTAATCTATTACTGTGATGATTTTATCTAGTGATGAACTGATTATCAAAACTTGCTATCAGCCGATTACCGGTTACTTTCTGCCGATCATGCCGATTCCAATGGTTGAAGTAGGACACTGAAGAAAATCTGCTGGTGTTTATACAGTTTTGAATGAATAATAATTTTAATGTTAATGTATATTGTGAAGTCGTATGACGCATGGTTTACACGTTTGTCAGAATGTATTATTCAGTGGGTTCTTTTCAACGTGTTACCTCCCTTTATGTGTTTCTCATAATGTTTGCAATGGTTGAAGTAGGACACTGAAGAAAATCTGCTGGTGCCTGTTATACTACAGAATTAAATCATCAGTCACGAAAGCTTAATATCACATAAGTTCTCAGAGTATGCATATTTAGTGCAGGGCAATATTAGCCAAAATAATATTTGCATTTTGGTTGGGGTGTGGGGAAAAGATCGTTATTAACGATACAATCACGATTTTGTTCTCATGAAGATTGTGTTTTATTCTGGTAAATAGTGTTAATACAGTTTTGAATGAATAATAATTTTAATGTTAATGTATATTGTGAAGTCGTATGACGCATGGTTTACACGTTTGTCAGAATGTATTATTCAGTGGGTTCTTTTCAACGTGTTACCTCCCTTTATGTGTTTCTCTTAATGTTTGCATGAACTCTACAATCTTCAGGAAATGGCGGCGATATCATGTCGATTGCAGTTGGTAAATTCCATAATATCTCTGCTCTGCAAATCCCAAAATTTTCTGCAATGCGCCACACACATTTTTAATGGGGAAACTTTATTGAAAGGGCCAAGTATCAAAGGGATTTTTAATAGTCAGTGTTAAATATAGAATAATCGAAGACTGTCATTTTTTAACTGCCGTTTGTTATTATTGGCCAATGTCCCATAGCCAGCCGGTTTCCGATTGCAGATGCCGATTATCGGTTCATCACTAATCTTATCATCAGGGTACAGGTGGGGTGGACGTTGAAGATTTCTGGAGAATCAACCACTACGTATATCTACTTCTAGTTTTATATTGTTTTAATTTTTACTTTCAGCTTGATATGCTGTGATTGGAGAGGGAAACATAATTTGAGCGCTGCCTACTGGAAAAATTAGAATGGAGTGCTACTATTATTACAGATAATCACACCTCAGAATTTCATATTACAAACTATGTATTCATATACATAAACATTTTATGAAACCAAAAGTGTTCTCTTACATCATGAAAGAATGAATTTTGGATTTCTGTAGTGTTAGCTTTTCAGATAAAATTAATCGTTCTGGTCTCTAGAAGTACCGTATTTACTCTATGTATTGGGACACTCTGTGATTTGGGACACACATTTTTTCCAGAAAACTATATTTTTTTTATGCTCTAAAGTTTGGGACATTCAGGAGATTTGTTTCCAGTTGACCCGTCGCTAGTAGCAGACAACACTCATAAAAAAAATTCTTGAGTAACTAAAAATTTTCATTTTTTGCTTCCAAAACATAGCTTATGATCCCTCACTGGAACGAGCGCAATGCGCCCGTTCCAATGAGGGATCATAAGCTATGTTTGGGAAGCAAAAAATGAAAATATAAAAAAAATTGGACGGCGATTTTTGTATATAGTGATGGAAAATGAATCACACACAACATTATTCAGCATCAAATCAAGACCAG
The DNA here is from genome assembly GCA_031216915.1 of Pictodentalium vernedei. Classification (NCBI taxonomy): domain Eukaryota; kingdom Metazoa; phylum Mollusca; class Scaphopoda; order Dentaliida; family Dentaliidae; genus Pictodentalium; species Pictodentalium vernedei. The sequence continues at coordinate 58,821,635 of CM062291.1, read as the reverse complement.
GCTGTGTTCTTTTTCCATTTTCTAAGAATTGGGACACCTGTGAAAATAATTATTTTTAGCTGTCCCAATACATAGAGTAAATACGGTAGTGTAAATGCTCATTCAAGTTACCAAAATGTATTGCAAAATTTTGGTGTGTCCTTTTTATCTATTCACACATATGTTGTAGCATAACAGAAAAATATAACATAAGGAATTCTTTTGGCCTTCTACAGGTGCTGAATATGGGACCCTTTCCCGATGGCATCTGGGAATGATTTTCCTAATTCAAACCAAACACTTCTCAGTCTCACTTCCAATTGGAACGAAAAATTAATTATACCTCACTCTTATAACTTTTTTCCTACGTGGTGTTAACTAGATACAGATGCTAAATGTGCCTTTGCCGGCGATTTGTGATCCCATTTTTGGACACCACCGAGAATCTGATGGAAATCACAGGACATGCACATTATCATAATTCATTATCTAACAGTAACAATTATTAATATAGTTTTGGGACATAATGTTATTGGTAAAAGTTTAAAAATAAACACAATATTTTATTGAACTATATTGTTGTTCACGCTAACAAACAATGAGTAATGCGGTCACCGCAATTTTCAAAGTTGTGTTGTCAAATTATTCACTCTCAGTGTCACATCCGATGATGATCCGCTTGACTTTTTGAGTGTGTGACATGGGCACATCCTCAGGAACCGGGTTGGTGTAAAATTGAATTGTGGAATTCCTATTTATTGTGTTTGTGTTGATGGGGGTTGGGAGGGGGGGGAGGGTCATTGGCTATTGATAGTTCTGTCGCTAAATGTGAGGAAGTTTGTTTTGTAAGCGATCAGCTGTGTCTATCACTGAAGCACACAAAGAATGTATTCATGTGCCTGTTATGATAGCCCATCATGTTACTGAAAACAAGTTGTCTATATGATACAGAATCAGAATGAGTGGTCTATGATACGGAATCAGAATACATGATGTGATATCTACTGTTTCTTTTTTTTTAGGCCAAAATTTATGTGATTGTTAGATAAAAAAAAATTCACATACACCAATGGGCCATGCAAACAGGGTGAAATCATAGATAGAACAAATATTCACAGCTTCTTCAAAGCTAAAGATATTTACTGGGGGGTGGGCGGGATAGGGGTGCCAAAATCCCATGAACCGCACATAACTAAGCCTTATTTTATGGACACTCTAGGTTCAAGGAAACCACCCCATTTGCACAAAATGGCTTGTTTACCCCAACAGCGTATTGGGCCATGGTGGGCCACAAACCCTCGGTCCTGTGTCACACGTAACATTTCAGATTTTTTGTTTTCTTGTGATCAGGAGCCATCTTGTGATATTTCTACCAGACCACTGAAATTTCCAGTGTCACAAAGGCATTGTCATTCAGGAAAGACCAGCTTACATATGCAGATTTATTTTTTGGTGTCTGATATAATTTGAATAGTAACTTTGGGTGAAGGGCTTGGAATCTATTTTTAGCTCAACTTTTGCGAAGCCAAATTTGAGCTTTTGTCATGGCCCGTCGTCTGTCTGTCCATCTGTCTGTCTGTCCATACGTCAGCAATTGGATGCGGCTCGGGCTAGAGGCCATACTTATGAACCAATCTTTACGAAACTTCTTGGGTACCTTTGTTATGACCGTGGGACGAGAACGAGTATTTTTGGGTGCGGTCCAAAATTCAAGATGGCTGCCAGTCACTATTTTGTACCGACGATGTAGAAATCTGTTTTTTGTACAGAACTTCCATATGAAAGCTCTGATTTGAATAATTTTTTGTATGAATGTTTAGTACCATGGGATACATCACATATAATAGAGGTTTTTTTCTCATGCGTAAATTGTGCAAATTAGACTAATTTTGATGTTTTTTGGTGTTACTTTCAGCACTGTAAGTGCAAATGCCAATACAGCTCGGGCTAGAGGCCGTATTTATGAACCGATCTTTACAAAACTTCTTGGGTACCTTTGGTATCACCGTGGGACGGGAACGAGTGTTTTTGGGTCCGGTCTGAAATTCAAGATGGCCGATGGCAGCCATTTTGTACAAAATTAGGTACAATCAGATTTTTGCACAGAACTTCCATACGAAAGTGCTGATTTGAATAATTTTTTGTGTGAATGTTTAGTACCATGGGATACATCACATATAATACAGGTTTTTTTCTCGTGCAGAAATTATCCAAATTAGATGAACTTTGATTTTGTCAGTGCGACTTGCACACAGTAAGTACATATGTCAATACGGCTCAGACTAGAGTCTGTATTTATGAACTGATCTTCACGAAATGTCTTGGGTACCTTTGTTATCACCTTGGGACAGGAACGAGTGTTTCTGGGTGCGGCCTAAAATTCAAGATGGCTGCCAGTGGCCATTTTGTACCGAAATTAGATCTAATCAGTTTTTTGTACACAACTTCTACACAGCTCATACTAGAGGCCATATTTATGAACCAATCTTTACAAAACTTCTTGGGTACCTTTGTTATCACCGTGGGATGAGAGCGAGTGTTTTTGGGTGTGGTCCGAAATTCAAGATGGCCACCAGCAGCCATTTTGTACCAAAATTAGTGCAATCAGTCTTTTGTACAGGACTTCTGTATGAAAGATCTGATTTGAATAAATTTTTGTATGAATGTTTAGTAACATGGAATACATCACATATAATACAGGGTTTTTTTTCGTGCAGAAATTATGCAAATTAGATGAACTTTGATTTATTCAGTGCTACTTACACAATATAAGCACACATGTCAATACGGCTCAGGGTAGAGGCTGTATTAATGAACAGATCTTCACAAAACTTCTTGGGTGCCTTTGTTATCACCTTGGGACGAGAATGAGTGTTTCTGGGTACGGTCCAAAATTCAAGATGGCTGCCAGTGGCCATTTTGTACCGAAATTAGGTCCAATCAGTTTTTTGTCACAAGTTCTAAACAGCTCGTATTTATGAACTGATCTTCACAAAACTTCTTGGGTACCTTTGTTTTCACCTTGGGACAGGAACGAGTGTGTTTTGGGGTGCCTTTATTATCACTGTGCTATGAGAACAAATATTTTGGGGTTCAGTCAGACCCACTCTGGGACTCAAAGATTTTTTTCTAGTTTAGCATCTGACTGTCACCCACCTTTACAATACTTTACCTATACATTTGTTACAGGCAACGGTCAGTATTTATGTACAGACCGTTACAATACTTTATATATACCTTTGTTATCAGGTCATTACCTAGATGTTTGTCATTGCTGTGTCACATACTATACATGTACATGTCTTTGTCTTGACAAGTTGAGCTACAGTGTCATTGACACTTTCATTAGTACCTGTCACAGGGATTGGGACCTAATAATGTGGTGTACCATTACTATGTCAGACAAATGTTATATATTTCTGTCTATCAAGTGGCATTACTCTGTTGGGCAAGTGCACTCTATTAGAAGTAGATAATCATTCCTTCATTGCCACTGTATAGTCCTAGATGCTGATGTGGCATTAAGCACCAACAAATAAATCATTCATTGAAGCCTCAAACTGTTTTTCATCTATCTATCTCTGTTGGGGACAACAAATAGTTTGTGTTTGTCAAATTCAGCTTTTCACTTTCTCTTCTTAAATTCCAAGAGTGAATTCTTCAGGTTTTTAAGTGTAAAATATAATATATATTATGTTAAAATTAAGTTTGATATACAATCATGTCTTATCATTTATCTGCAAGAGAGCTTTCCAATAAATGATGTCAAGAATTTGGTACAGTAGAATCCCCTTAATTGAATATCCATGTTGCCAGTGAAAATTATTCAATTAACAGGGCTTTGGTCAGTTTCCTGTGTTTTGGAGGTAAACTGAACATTTATTCTATTATATCTTGTTTGACAGAGCTCATAGAGCTCTGTCAAACAAGATATAATAGAATAAATGCCTGTATTGGATGTAGTGAGGCCAAAAAGGTTGATAAATGAGGGGTATTTGGTGCATGTCACAGTAATGTTTTCGACATATTACAAAAATTTATATACAATTAACAGGAGTTTACTCTACAACCCATATGCAATTAACAGATCAAATTTGCACTGAAGGTATGGTAAATGGTTTTGTGTTTGAAAATTATATTCAATTAACAGAGATATACAACTAAGAGATATCCAATTAAGTGGGCTCCACTGTATTGGTAAAACCTTCTAAAATTGGACAAGTGGTGGCAAGTACAGCATTCACTTTACATGTGACTGAGTTGCTATCAATTTCTCCTGGGCATCCCTTCACCTCAATTCCTTCAAGTGTTTATTTTATCTCTTTTCGCCAACAACATATCGGAAGTTGAAATTGTTCGAATCTACTGCAGGGTGAAACTATAAATTATAATCATCAAATGTACATAAATCTCTCGTCATGACTATCATAGATTGCAAATTGTGACCCGGACACAGCTTAGAAAAGCAAAAATGCTTCCTGCCGAATCCCATCTTGTGTCTAGTCTATATGACGTTATTGTTCATGTTACTTATTGCACCATTTTTTTTTTTATTCATACTTCTTTTCTCAAATAAATATTGTTTAACCCTTTACCCAACGCAGACGATTTCAAAATTTATTATTTTAAATATCATTTTTAAAAATTTTTCAAAAAATTTCAACAAAACCATATCATGTGACCCCCTCTTTGGAACGAGCTCGTTCCAAAGAGGGGTCACATGATATGGTTTTGTTGAAATTTTTCGAAAAATAATATATTTTCAGCTGCTGAATTTGCATATTACGCGGGCAGATTCATTGGGTAAAGGGCGAAGCTATTATATCCTGTCAAACAAGATATAATAGAATGAATGCTAAGTTTATCTCCAGAATACAAGAAAGTGACACAATCCCTGTTAATTGAATATTCCTGTTAATTGAATAATTTATCTTGGCAAAGTGGCTATTCAATTAACAGGGTTCAACTGTTTTCAATTCGAAGAAATTGTACTGGTCATTACGCCAGGGACAAGTCAGTTAATGCCTGTCAAACATCAAAGGCATGTGCTTGAAAAAATTTCACATTAGCCCTGGAAAGTCCTTCTCATTCTCTTTGTCATGAAAAGACACTGTATCTTAGTTTCCTGAATTTTCAGTCTGATTTTATGTATACACACTGTAGGAATGAGCTTTCGCCAGTTTACACAAATTTACAACATTTTTGTCATTCTAGAACAGTTCATAGCAAAGAAACATTCAAACAGCATTATTTATTTTTGTGTCATTGGGTGAAATATGGGGTATATTTTATGGTTCATATTTTCCATAATCCCATCAATAATAAAAACTCACCATTTACCAACATAAAAATGTGTTCATGAAATTTGCTATCAAATCACTTAAAAAAATATTCATGACTGAGTTGTAACAGAATTGGAAAAATTTTGTTTACCTTTCACTTAAAAAATTGTCTATGTCCATGTCCATACAGAAACATCACTATTTAATTTTTTTTTTTGTTTTTATTACTATTTGCTTCTGAAACACAACTTATTTTCCATCTGTGGAATAATCTCAATGAGCTCCAGTGAAGTGGTCATAAACAATGTTTTGGAGGAATATTCAGGCCAAACTTTTTTCTAATCCTGTGAGGCAAAGGGTTAAAATATTCCTCTCCCAATGTTTTCATGGAAATCATTATCAATGGATACTTTTATTATATGCTAGCCTGTGAACTATCACAAATTATCTAAAAGATATTGAGAAATATCTATCAACTCGATAGATATTGAGAAATATCCCTCAGTAGCCTAAATGACGTCATGCTATGCTGCATTACATTGCCTTGAAGGAACGATCAGCTGATCTTTGTTACTGTTTTGAAAGGTATGCATTTGGGGTCAAATTGGGCTGAATATTATGCAATAAAATGACTTGTAGCATATAATAAAAAAGAAAATCTATTTTATTTTAGTCAGTATCTGGAATTATCTCATTAGTGTAGACCTGAAAGTTTTATTTTTCACGAGCACTTGCTCATGAAAAAAGAAACTTTCAGATCTACACAATGAATTTTTTCAGGATGTTAGCTTCCTAAATGACATAACACTTTGACGCATGATGTCGCCTTGAACGTCACCTTGAAGAAACAATCAGCAGCTTTTTATACCCCCACTTTCGAAGGGGTGTGTACTGGATTACATGCGTTCGTCCGTCCATCCGTGCATCCATGTGTGAGTCCGTCCGAGAATATTCATAACTTTCATAACTTAAGTAAATTATTATTTTTTTATTACTTGTTAATTCATTTATGCTTCATCAGTCCAGCAGGTGACTTCCTGGCGTCTGCGCATGTGCGGAGGGTAAATGTATGGAGGGCCAGATAGGACTTCTAATTTTCGATTTTGCATGCAAATTTGGGGGATTGGGGGCAAAATTTATGTTTGGCCCTAGATATTTTTGGGCTAGCACAAGCTAAGTCTGGGTCATTGGTAAATATAAAAAAAATATAAATTACTTTAATTTTTTTCATTCTCCTTTCCTTTTCTGAGTATCAAATGAATCACCTATACAATGTGCTAACATATTTTTAAAAATCGATTTGGGAGCAATCTTTATTTTTGATTGGCCTGCACATTGTGGGGGTATTTCATTAGCTGTGCTTATGAACAGGTCTAGTTTATATTTACTCATTACCTATCACCTCCTCATTGTTGCTTTTAGATCATAAAAACTGTTTTGTTACGATTGTTAGTTACAGAGTGTAAATGATTGACGAAATATGATTTTATACTTATGTTGTGGAAAGGATAGAGCCATAGATACTGAAAGTGACCTTAAACATCAATAAAGATATAAATAAATAAATCATTGTGTTGTATCTGTCGTTAAACTCCAATAAATAAATAAACTGACCTTGTCTCTATTTCCAATCAAGCGTCAGAAATAGACCTGGAAATTTATTAAACAAGTCATGGAAAATCTTGGAATTTGGGTTTTAACAGAGTGTATGAACCCTGTAGCAGACGACAGTTGTCAAAAAAAAATGTCTTGATTAACAAAACAATTTCATATTTTTTCATTAAAAATCATAGCATATGACTGCTCATTGGAACAAGCTTAATGAGCTTGTTCCAATTAGGTGTATCATAAGGTGTGTTTTGGAGGTAAAAATTGAAAAAAAGATATGAAACATGAAAGACGATTTTGTAATAGCTCTGGCCAAACATGGTTGTTACATAAGGTAAAGTTGAAGTGTTTAACTCTTTGATTGCTGATGGCATATATTCCTGTCAGGACAGGATTTCTCTTGCCACTGACATCGATATGATATGGGCATATTTAATCAAATTATTAAATTATCTCCCTATAAATTAAATGGATTTTTTGACCAATGATTCATTGTGTTTGTGTTAAATTTGGATGAATTTTTCCTTAAATCTAGTCATGACTGCTTCACAGCAGACAAGACTAGATTTGATGAAAAATATCTAAAAAAATACTCAGTGGGCCTTTGGACACTATAACAAAATTTATTATTTTAATTTTTTTTTGATGTCCGATTTTTCAAAAACTTTCAACAAAACCATATCATATGACCAGGGACAGATCCAGGAATTTTGGGGGGAACCTGTTTTTCAATTGAGGATGTCACCAAATAAATTGAGATGTCTTAATACAGATGATTAGACCACTGCATATGTCTTGAAGTGCTTTTTATACGCTCGTTTGAAAAACGGGACGTATTATGAAAATGGTCTTGCCGTCCGTCTGTGCATCCATCTGTCTGTCCATCCGTGGACACATTTCGTTTCCGGACGATAACTTTAGTTGTAATGGTTTGAGCTGAGTTAAATTTGGCTTATGTATTTTTTAGTACAACAAAATACAGGTTGGGTTCGATTTCCATCTTTAGTGGCCCATTTTTAGTAGAGTTATGGCCCTTTATTTATGAGAATTTTGCCCAAGTTCTTGTTTCCGGACGATAACTTTAGTTGTAATCGTTTGAGATGTGTTAAATTTGACGTGTGGATTTAGTACAACAAAATACAGCTTGGGTTCGATTTCCGTCTTTAGCGGCCCATTTCTAGTAGAGTTATGGCCCTTTATTTTTTTATTTTGTGAAGACCTCAGATCGATTAATATGAAAATGTGAAAACAGGTGAATTAGCCTTTATCCCAGACAGGGCAGGGGAATGGGCAATGATTGAAGGGGAGTGACAGACATAGTCGAATCAACAAAAATTTCAAACTTTACCCCAGAGAAACTTGCGCATGTTCCAGTTTTGACGGGTGTATGTTGCCGTGCTAGGCGGTGCTCTTGTTATCAACTGTGTGTGTGTGGATTTCTACTAAATATTGGAAATAAGTGCTCTAAACTGGTAGATTTCAAAGTTGAGTAATATTTTCCTACAGGAATTTGGGGACATTTGGGCTCCAGAGTTTGTAACAGGTATCAAATCGGCTCAGAATCTGTCCCTACATGTGACTTTCATTGAAATTTGGAAATTGTTTTTAAAAAAAAAATTCATCTGCACAATTTGGAAATTTACGTGGGTGGATGTGGCCAATTCATTAGGTGAACGAAAGGGTTAACAAAAGTGAAAACATTGATGGTTTTTTAAAAAAAAAAATTTAAAACCCTTAACTCCTTAGATGCTGCTGGCAGATGATATTCCTGTCCAGGACAGAGTTTCCCTTGCCACTGAAATAAGTATAATTTTTGCACATTTAATACAGTTTCTGGGGTGTAGTGACGTTGTGGTAACTGGTTCTTGTCCTTTCACCGAAGTTAAGCAACGTTGACAGGGTGTGCACATCCTTGAAAAATCCTTGAATTTCAATCTTATTCCTTGAATTTTGAAAATTCAGAAAATGTACTTGAAAAGTACTTGAAAATCCATCAGACTCCTTGAAAGTCCTTGAATTTTGCCCTAAATCATTTTTACCTGTGTAATAGTGGACAATTGAAACATCTCTTTTGCACTTGTTTTAGTTGAAAAACGAAAAAAAAAACGAACATAAATAATGGATAATCGATAAATGAGGAATTAAAGTTCAGGAATTATCTAACTGGGTGTCATTCTGTAAGTACCATAATTTTGTTGCAGAGCATTTTAGAAGCACCGGTTTCCTGAAATTTAGAAGGATGAGGTAGAAGACATTTTTAGCCCTTTACCCAATGTAACGGCCAAAACCTGCCACCGCTATTCCCAAAAATGGCCAATTAATTTCAATTATTTTTTTCATTTTTAGTTATTCAAGAATGTTTTTGCAAGTGTCGTCTGCTTTTCATGTAAGGTAAAGGGTTAAAGTAGGTAAGGCTTCTAAAAATGGTTATATGCCAAATGTACATTTTAAAAAAAAACATCCTTGGAAAATGCTGATATGTCCTTGAAAAGTCCTTGAATTTTTTTGATCCTTGACTGTAAGAATCCTGGTTGAGCTTGGATAGTCCTTGGATGGATGACCATCTGAACAATCAATTTGGACTCCCACATTGTGTCCTTGTGCAAGACACTTAACCCTGAGTGTTCACATGGGGACTTGCTGAAGCCATGTATTCAGGCGTACTGCACGTCTGTGGTGCACATGTTTTCAATCTAACCCAGTGCATGGAGCTGGCAATTGTTCGCCGTTGCTCGGTGGTTCTCTCGGGGTAATACTGCTTCCTACACCCGTAAAACTGTCACCAACTCGATGTGATCTTGGCTGTTAAACTGTCATTAAAACTTAACTGGTCGAGTGCTGGAAGCCCATATTTGGGCTTTACTCTGGAGTGCAGGTACCACAACTTCAAGGCTCGTATTCAGTGGATGTGCTTTGTATTAACTTTGAAGTGATATTAATAAGTCTGTAAAGGTTTGCCTTGTTACAATTTATTACATAAATTGTAATGAGGCAAAAACCTGTGTACAAGATTTGATGGCCAAAAATAATTTAGCACTCTACCAGTTAACCCTTTACCTAACGTAACGGGCATAGCTGGCCAGCGCTATTCTAAAAAAATCGCCAATTAATTTTCATTATTTTTTTTCATTTTTTGTCTCAAAAACATAGGTTTTGACCCCTCGTTGGAACGAGCTTGTCGAGCTCGTTCCAACGAGGGGTCATAACCTATGTTTTTGTGACAAAAAATGAAAAAAATTAGTTATACAAGAATTATTTTTGCAAGTGTCGTCTGCTTTTCAGGTTAGGTAAAGGGTTAATAAATAAAGAAATACAATACAATTTCCTCTCTGTTTTTTTCCCGGTGGCTTCATGACTTATATTTAGATGAATTCTTCATCAAATCTAGAGGAGCAGCCATAACTAGATTTGATGAAAAATATTTTGAAAATACTCAGCAGGCTGAGAGCTAAATCCCAGATTGTTCCTGAATTTTGTTCTAGAATTGTTGGGAGTACACTGCTTAGTTATTAATGGAGATCAGGTAAAAATTGAGTTGTTGTTTATAAAGCTTTGTTATATCAGCAGGAATCATTGTTTTGTGTTCATATTCATAGTTAGTGTTGAACATGTCATGTAAACATCAGGAAGGAGAACCTATGTCACAGGAAAGCATCATTTCATTTAGATATCTTAACCCTTTACCCAGTGCAGATGATTTCAAAATGTATTATTTTAAATATCATTTTTTTAAATTTAAAAAAAAAAAATTCAACAGAACCATATCATGTGACCCCTCTTTGAAACGAGCTTGACATGCTCGTTCCAAAGAGGGGTCACATGATATGGTTTTGTTGAAATTTTTCGAAAAATAATATTTTTTCAGCTGCTGAATTTGCATATTACGCGGGCAGATACGGGCGATTCGTTGGATAAAGGGTTAACTGTTCACCTAACGTGGCACAAAGACAACACTTCCAAAAAATTGTTCTGGATTAATTAATAATTTTAATTTTGGCCTGAATACCTAAATTTTAAGCCAAAATTTGTTCCCATAATACAATGAGGAACTGAACCAATTAAATCTTGGTAGAGAGCTCATTGAGCTCTGTCAAACAAGATTAAATTGGTTAAATTCCTAATTGCAAGAATCCATACTATGAGCTCGTTCCAATGAGGGGTCAAAAGCCATGTTTCTTAGATGAAAAATAAAAAAAATAATGAAAATTGAATGGTGATTTTTAGCTCAACTGGACAAAGTCAAGCTGAGCTATTGCCATCACTTCTCGTCCGTCGGCCTACATACATATGCCAGGGTGGGCATACGTACGTATGTAGATACGTATGTCCACAATTTCCTTTGGCACACCTCACAAGTCGCATTTATGATCAGATCGCTTTGAAACTTGGTATGCTTGTTTGGGGTGACCTCAAGATGGGAGCTATCAATTTTCTTCAATTTCCATCAAAAAATGTTGCCGCTGGCAATGTTCTTAGTACTTAGTTTAGTCAGACCTCAATATTTCTCTTTGGCACACCCTACAGGGCACATTTATGAGCTTTGATTTGCTTTGAAACCTGGCATGCTTGTTTGGGGTGACCTCTGGATGGAGCTATCGATTTTCTTTCATTTCCATCAAAAAATGTTGTCACTGGCAACGACCTTTGAACTTAGTTTAGTCAGCCATCAATATATTTCTTTGGCATGCCATACAGAGCACATTTTTGATCAGATTGGTTTAAAACTTGGTATGCTTGTTTGGGGTTACCTCTAGATGGGAGCTATCGATTTTCTTTGATATCCGCCAAGAAATGTTGCCGCTGGCAACAACCTTTGACGAACTTAGTGCAGTTATGCATCAAAATTTCCCTTGGCAGGGCGCATTTATTATCAGATCGCTTTGAAACTTTGGTATGCTTGTTTGGGGTGACCTCAAAATGGGAGCTAACAATTTTCTTCAATTTCCATCAAAAAATGTTGCCGCTGGCAACGTTCTTAGAATTTACTTCAGTCAGACCTCAATATTTTCCTTTGGCACACCCTACAGGGCACATTTATGATTGGATTGCTTTGAAATTTGGCATGCTTGTTTGGAGTGACCCCTAGATGGGAGCTATTGATTTTCTTCCATTTCCATCAAAAGATGTTGCCGCTGGCAATGACCTTTGAACTTAGTTTAATCAGGCATCAATGTATTCCTTTGGCATGCCGTACAGGGCACATTGGTGGACTCATTAGGCAAGAACTTTAGATAAGAGCTGTTGATAAGCATTCATTTCTGTGAAAAAAGTTGCCATTTACAATAACCTCTGAACATACTGCATTTGTGTATCAACATTCTTCCTTTAGCCAGTCTTACAGTTTACATTTAGAAATGCATGGATTACTTTGACGTTGTGCACACACAATGCTGTTATGTTGAAATTTCACCAAATAACATTGGTACCAATGATCTTCACTTTTGTCATTTCACTTATTACTTGCCAAGTTCAAGTTTGTCAAGTTGAGCTACAGTGTCATAGCCCTGACCGGTTTTTGCCGTTATGTTGGGTAAATGATTAAATAAGATAATTGGTGACATTTTTCATGCTTTGGATAATGTTGTCACTTGTGTTTTTGAAGAAAGTCATATTTTACTACCATCATGGAAATATTTAACCCTCTGCACTCTTTCAAAATGGGAACGTTTTTTTCCCATAATGCAATTTGCTATTTAGCCAAATATACCTTGTTTGACAGAGCTCAGTGAGCTCTGTCAAACAAGATATAATTGGTTAAATTAATAGTTTAAACAAGAGAAAAACAGAGTGATTGGAGAAAATTTTGTTGTGCCACCAGTGTGCTAGGGGTTAAAGAGTCTGAGCAAGAAGCAAACACACGATAAAAGTAGCTCGCTCTGGGAAGCATCTGTGACAGTTGCCATTTTCTTGATTGACTGTGACATAGCTTTTCTTCCCAGAACATTGTATCCACTTTTAGATTTATTTGTTGTTACTTTTTTATTATATATAAAGAAATTTTTTTCAAACTTTTGTTATTTGTTTTATCACAAATACCCCCTTGGAAATTGGAGCAGTTCTTGTCTGTGGTATCAGAAAAGTTGTATTTCACTGGTAAGTGTTTTGTGATCATGCTGTCGCCATGGATGCTGGGACTGACCTTGCTAAATTATGTCCTTTTGAATTTATTGGTAGCTTTTTAGCTCACGTGAGCGAAGCTCAGTGGGAGCTTTACTGATCACATTCTGTCCGGCATTAACTTTACATTATCGACTTCTCCTTCAAAACCACTAGCCCAATTTTATTCAAATGTTGGATAAATGTTGATTACCTAATGTCAATTCAGATTTGTTCAAATGATGTTGCCCCTCCTCCTGGGTGGTGCCATGCCCCCAAGGGGCACCAAAATCTTCTTCTCATGAACCAGCAGTAGCAGAGACTTGATATATGGTATGCAGCTTCCTTTTAAGGTGTAGACTCAGATTTGTTCAAGAGAAGTTTGATGGGCTATATTTGGCGTTGTTATGGGAGGGGTAAAATTTTTGGCCCTGCCCAAAATTTCTATTTTCCGAACCTAGAGGCTGATTTGAACTAAATTTTAAGTTAGGGCTTATTGGGTCATAAGTACCTAATTTATGCCAATTTTTTTTTTATCCTGTAGCCCCGTGGGAACCACAGGAGCTAAAAATAGAAAAAATTTAAATGCCCATATCTCCAAAACTGCATGGCACTGAGAATTTTTATTTTCTGTTCTCCTTTGATAGGACAACAGAAAGGATTGGTCAAAAAAATTGCCATCGGTTTTATCATAGGGTACATTTTCAGGACTTTTGAAAAAGTGCTGAGTCAGCACTTTTTAACACTGTAGGCAATGGGAAAAACATTACAAAATCATCTTCTCCAGATCCAGCCAGTAGAATCTTTTGATATTTGGTATGCAACATTGTAGGGTGGATCTGATTCAAGTTTGTTCAAATCTGCCCCCTGGGTTTATATTTGGGCTCAGTATAGGAGCCCCAATTCGAACTTAGTGCATTTCAGGCAAATTTCTTAAAAAATCTTCTCCAGATCCAGCAGGCAGAATCTTTTGATATTTGGTATGCAACATTGTGGGGTGGATCTGATTCAAGTTTGTTCAAATCGGCTCCCTGGATTCATATTTGGGCTCACTATAGAAGCCTGAATTCGAACTTAGTGCATTTCAGGCAAATTTCATAAAAAAAAATCTTCTTCTCCAGATCCAGCAGGCAGAATCTTTTGATATTTGGTATGCAACAATGTGGGGTGGATCTGATTCAAGTTTGTTCAAATCGGCCCCCTGGGTTCATATTTGGGCTCAGTATAGGAGCCCAAATTTGAACTTAGTGCATTTCAGGCAAATTTCTTTAAAAATCTTCTCAAGATCATCTTCTGATATTGGGTATGCAGCATGCTTAGGAGGGGGGGGGGGATTCAAGTTTGTTCAAGCCAAGTCCCTGGGTTCATATTTGGCTCACTGCGGTAGCCCAAATTATTACTAAGTTCAAAATGAGGAATTTTCTTTAAAAATCTTCTTCTTCAGATCCAGCAGTCAGAATGTTTTGATATTTGGTATGCAGCAACCTTAGGGGGTGAGATTCAAGTTTGTTAAAGCCAAGTCCCTTGGTTCATATTTGGGCTCACTATGGAAGCCTGAATGACAACTTAGTTCAAATGAGGAATTTTCTTTAAAAATCTTCTTCAGATCCAGCAGATGAATGCTTTTGATATTTTTTATGCAGCATTCTTGGGGGGGGGGGGGGGGGGGAGGTGCGGGGGGGGAGATTCAAGTTTGTTCAAGCCATGTCCCCAAGCCCATATTTGGGCTTACTGTGGGAGCTTGAATTATAACTTAGTTTGAAATGAGGAATTTTCAAAATTTTTTCAAAAATTTTCTTCTTCAGATCCAGCAGTCGGAATGTTTTGATATGTGGTGTGTAGCGTCCTTGGTGGGGGGAGGAGATTCAAGTTTGTTAAAGCCAAGTCCCTGGGTCCATATTTGGGCTCCTTGTGGGAGCCCAAATTTTAACTTGGACAATATGAGGAATTTTTCTTTAAAAATCTTCTTCAGATTCAGCAGTCGGAATGTTTTGATATTTGGCATGCAGCAACCTTAGGGGGTGAGATTCAAGTTTGTTAAAGCCAAGTCCCTTGGTTCATATTTGGGCTCACTATGGGAGCCTGAATGACAACTTAGTTCAAATGAGGAATTTTCTTTAAAAATCTTCTTCAGATCCAGCAGATGAATGCTTTTGATATTTTTTATGCAGCATTCTTAGGGAGGGGGGGGGGGGGGGTAAGATTCAAGTTTGTTCAAGCCATGTCCCTAGGTCCATATTTGGGCTCACTGTGTAACTTAATTCAAAATGAGGAATTTTCTTTAAAAATCTTCTTCAGATCCAGCAGTCTGAATGTTTTGATATTTGGTGTACAGCATCCTTGGGTGGGGGGGGGGGGGGGGGGGGGGGGGTTCAAGTTTGTTAAAGCCAAGTCCCTGTGTTCATATATGGGCTCCCAGTGAGAGCCCAAATTATAACTTAGTTCAATATGAGGAATATTCTTTAAAAATCTTTTTTTTTAGATCCTCTTGTCAGAATCTTTGGATATTTGGTATAAGCTTTTCTTAGGAGGAGCAGATGCAACTTGTTAAATTCAATTCTCTGGGTTAGTATTTAGGTAACCATGTCAGGTGAGCGCCTCAGGCACCCTGGGGCCTCTTGTTTTTTGAAGTGAACAATTAAGATTCAAGTTTGTTCAAGCCATGTCCCTAGGTCCATATTTGGGCTCACTGTGTAACTTAGTTCAAAATGAGGAATTTTCTTTAAAAATCTTCTTCAGATCCAGTAGTCTGAATGTTTTGATATTTGGTGTACAGCATCCTTAGGGGGGTGAGATTCAAGTTTGTTAAAGCCAAGTCCCTGTGTTCATATATGGGCTCCCTGTGAGAGCCCAAATTATAACTTAGTTCAATATGAGGAATATTCTTTAAAAATCTTTTTTTTTAGATCATCTGGTCAGAATCTTTGGATATTTGGTATAGGCTTTTCTTAGGAGGAGCAGATGCAACTTGTTGAAATCAATTCTCTGGGTTAATATTTAGGCAACCATGTCAGGTGAGCGCCTCAGGCACCCTGGGGCCTCTTTGTTTTCTGAAGTGAACAATTAAACTTTAAATGCTAATATTGGTACATCATTATGCCCCTCAAAACATTTTTGTGGACATATAGTGTTTGTCATTTCCATCCATCCATCTGTCCATCAGGAACATTTTTGTGTCCACTCCGTAACTCTCAGATGCTTCTTTGGATTTTTAGCTTAACTTGACAAAGTCAAGATAAGCTATTGCAATAACGCATGCGGAAGTCTGTAAGTCTGTGAGTCTTTTCACATTTTCCTTTAGCACAAGCTACACCCTGTAGTTTTCATCCGATTGTCACAAAATTTCATATGCAGTTTTGAGGTCATGTCTAGGTGAGAACATCCCCTTTTGGTCGCTATCGGTCAACTGTGATGGCTGCCTGGGTCCAAAACCCGCAAAACCGTTAGCACAGTCTACAGGTCGTATTTATGAATGGATTTCATTGTAACTTGGTAGGATGCCTCTGTATGATATCTAGATGAGAATGCCCCCTTTTGGTCATGATCTGTCAACCGTGATGGCTGCCCAAGCCCGAAACCCAAAAACTTTTAGCACAGCCTACAGGTCATATTTAATATGTTGGGATTTCATTGTAACTTGGTAGGATGACTCCGTATGATGTCTAGATGAGAACTTCTCCATTTGGTCGTGATCTGTCAACCATGACACCTGCCCCAGCCCAAAACCTTTAGCACAGTCTACGGGTTGTATTTATGGAGGGATTTCATTGTAACCTGGTAAATTGACTTCATATAATGTCTAGATGAGAACGTCCACTTTTGGTCATGATTGGTGAACTGTGACGGCTACAGGGGCCCGAAAACCTTTAGCACAGTTTATAGGTCATATTTATGAAGGGATTTCATTGTAACTTGGTAGGATGACTCCAGATAATGTCTTGATGAGAACGTCCCCTTTTTGTCGCGATCATTCAGCCGTGACAGCTGCCCTAGCCAAAAACCCCAAAATCCTTAGCACAGTCCACAGGTCATATTTATGGAGGGATTTCATTGTAATTTGGTAGATTGATTCCATATAATGTCTGGATTATAACGTCCCCTTTCGGTCGTGATTGGTCAACTGTGATGGCAACAGGGGGCGCGGTGGCTCAGTAGGTAGAGGTGCAGGCTGCAAGCCGAGAGGTCCTCGGTTCGAATCCCACCTGCGGCAACCGCGTTGTGTCCTTGGGCAAGACACTTCACCCCCATTGCCCATGTGGGGACACGATGACGCTGTGTACTAAGGCATACTGCACGTCGATGGTACGCATGTCGTCAACCAATCTAACCTGTGCTACAGTGCGGAGTTACAATGTTGGGGAGCTGGCAGCTGCTCGTCGTCGCTCGGTGGTTCTCTCCGGGTACTCCGGCTTCCTCCACCCGTAAAACTGTCATGGTCATGATTAGCCATTGTGCATAAATATGTGACCTTAACCATCAATAAATAAATAAATAAATAACAGGGGCCCGAAGTTCAAAAACCTTTAGCACAATCTACAGGTCATATTTTTGAAGGGATTTCATTGTAACTTGGTAGGGTGACTCCAGATAATGCCTTGATGAGAACGTCTCCTTTTGGTCGTGATCTGTCAGCCGTGATGACTGCCCCAGCCCAAAACCCCAAAACATTTAGCACAGTCTACAGGTCGTATTTTTGGAGGGATTTCATTGTAACTTGGTAAGTTGACTCCATATAATGTCTAGATGAGAACGTTCACTTTTGGTCACGATTGGTGAACTGTGACGGCTATAGGGGCCCGAAGCCCCAAAACCTTTAGCACAGTCTATAGGTCATATTTATGGAGGAATTTCATTGTAACTTGGTAGGGTGGCTCCAGATAATGCCTATATGAGAACGTCTCCTTTTGGTCGTGATCTGTCAGCCGCGACGACTGCCCCAGCCCAAAACCCCAAAACATTTAGCACAGTCTACAGGTCGTATTTATGGAGGGATTTCATTGTAACTTGGTAAGTTGACTCCATATAATGTCTAGATGAGAACGTTCACTTTTGGTCACGTTTGGTGAACTGTGATGGCTACAGGGGCCGGAAGCCCAAAAACCTTTAGCACAGTCTATAGGTCATATTTATGAAGGGATTTCATTGTAACTTGGTAGGATGACTCCAGATAATGTCTAGATGAGAACGTCCTCTTTTGGTCGCAATCATTCAGCCATGACAGCTGCCCAAGCCCAAAACCTTTAGCACAGTCTACAGGTCATATTTATGGAGGAATTTCATTGTTACTTGGTAGGTTGATTCCATATAATGTCTGGATGATAACGTACCCTTTTGGTCGCGATTGGTCAACTGTGATGGCTATAGGGGCCCGAAGCCCAAAAATCATTAACGCAGTCTACAGGTCATAATTTTGAAGGGATTTATTGTAACTTGGTAGGATAACTCCAGATAATGCCTAGATGAGAACGTCTCCTTTTGGCTGTGATCATTCAACCATGATGGCCGCCCAAGCCCAAAACCCGAAAAACTTTTTCACAGACTGCAGGTCATATTTATGAAGGGATTTCATTTTAACTTGGTAGGATGACTCAGTATAAAGTCTAGATGAGGACATCCCCTTTTAGTTGCGATCAGTTAACCGTGATGGCTACACATGCCCGAAGCCCGAAAACCTTTAGCACAGTCTACAGGCCGTATTTATGATGGGATTTCATTGTAACTTGACAGGATGATTTGTTTTGGAATAAATTGACTATGAGGGCCACATACATTAACTGTGAGAGCCACATTAACCCACCCCTCAATTCTTAGTACAGTCTACACCTCATATTATTTTTGTTGAAAACACAGCATACAGGGAACAGAAGTTAACATATTCCCAATTATCACAATTCTCTTATTATACCCCCTGGGGGGGGGGGGGGCGCGGTGGCTCAGTTGGTAGAGGTGCAGGCTGCAAGCCGAGAGGTCCTCGGTTCGAATCCCACCTGCGGCAACTACGTTGTGTCCTTGGGCAAGACACTTCACCCCCCTTGCCCATGTGGGGGCACGATGACGCCGTGTACTAAGGTGTACTGCACGCCGATGGTACGCATGTCTTCAACCAATCTAACCCTGCTTGTTCTGCAGTGCGGAGTTACGATGTTGGGGAGCTGGCAGCTGCTCGTCGTTGCTCGGTGGTTCTCTCCGGGTACTCCGGCTTCCTCCACCCGTAAAACTGTCACGGCCATGCTTAGCCATTGTGCATAAATATGTGACCTTAAACATCAATAAATAAATCAATAATATTATACCCCCGCTTCGAAGAAGTGGGGGCTATATAGGAATCGCCCTGTACATCCGTCCGTACATCCGTCTGTCCGTCTTTCCGTCCGGACAAATTCTTGTGTGCGCAACTCCTCCTACATTAATGAACCGATTTTGATGAAACCTTCATCTCTACTAAGGGAACATGTGCATATTCCAAACTTTTTAATCTGCGACAATTTTAACCAGGTTATCTCTCTTCTTCCTACATTTATCAATCAATTTGGACAAAACTTTTCAGACATCATCACTTCTAAGAGAACATGCGCATATTCCAAGATTTTTGATCTGCGGCAATTTTAACCAGGTTATATCCCTTTGACTTAGATTTATTATGTCTTTCCGTTCGAACAAATTCTTGTGTGCGCAATAATGAACCGATTTTGATGAAACCTTTCAAACATCATCTCCACTAAGTGAACATGTGCATATTCCAAACTTTTTGATCTGCGACAATTTCAACCAGGTTATCTCTCTTGAACTTTGATTTCATATGGGTTTCTGCATGAAATTCTTGTGTGTGCAACTCCTCCTACATTTATCAATCAATTTGAACGAAAGTTTACAGACATCATCACTACTAAGTGAACATGCGCATATTCCAAAATTTTTGAGCTGTGGAAATTTTAACTAGGTTATCTCCCTTTAACTTAGATTTATTATGGGTTTCTACATGAAATTCTTGTGCGTGCAACTCCTCCTACATTTATCAATCAATTTGGACAAAACTTTTCAGACATCACTACTAAGTGAACATGCGCATATTCCAAGATTTTTGACCTGCGACTATTTTTACTAGGTTATCTCCCTTTGACTAAGATTTATTATGTCTTTCCATTCGAACAAATTCTTGTGTGCGCAACTCCTCCTACATTAATGAACCGATTTTGATGAAACCCTTCAAACATCATCTCTACTAAGTGAACATGTGCATATTCCAAACTTTTTGATCTGCGACAATTTTAACCAGGTTATCTCTCTTGAACTTTGATTTAATATGGGTTTCTGCATGAAATTCTTGTGTGCGCAACTCCTCCTACATTTATCAATCAATTTGGACGAAAGTTTACAGACATCATCACTACTAAGTGAATATGTGCATATTCCAAAATTTTTGAGCTGTGGCAATTTTAACTAGGTTATCTCCCTTTAACTTAGATTTATTATGGGTTTCTACATGAAATTCTTGTGCGTGCAACTCCTCCTACATTTATCAATCAATTTTGACGAAACCTTTCAAACATTATCACAACTAAGTGAACATACGCATATTCCCAAATTTTTGATCTGCGACAATTTTAACCAGGTTATCTCCCTTTAACTTGGATTTATTATGGGTTTTCAAATGGGATTCTTGTGTGTGCAACTCCTCCTACATTAATGAACCGATTTTGAATACATGTTGCACATTGTAAATGTGTTTTTCCAAATGTAAACCATATATGTGTGGGCTCTTTAAGTATTCAGTGCTGTTCTGTGGAAGGCCACATGCAAATACAAATTTCAACAACAAAAAATGATCTTTATGTATACATTTCCTTATGGCCTTCGCCTACATGATCAGAAGTGCATTCCTCTAAAAACCCAAAGCGGGGGTATTAATCACCTTCAGTGATAGTTCTAGTTTCATAATCCTTTCATAAACATTGAACATTATCCTTTTCATCAAACTCAACACACAGACAATTTAAGCTACAGTGTCATTGACACTTTCATTGTTAAATGACATTATTTTGTCATTTCCCAACCTTGCACCATCCAACTCATCAAAAAATCAAGTGTACATTGGACCCACTTAATCGGATGTCTCTTAACTCGTAGAAGCCGGGGAATCATAATGAATTTATTGAACATAACATACCGCGAAAAACTTACAGTAATGCAGGTGCTTCTAGACAAGTGCCATCTGCCTTTTCAGGCAGACAACACTTGACTAGAAGCACCTGCTCAGTGTTTAATTCTCCCCCAGCCCACAGATAGCCAAACCGTCACTGCTAGATTACCTGCCGTGTTACGTCACAGGCAAGAAAACTTGACTCCCGGCTTCTAAGAGTTAACAGGGATCAACACCACCTCACTGGGCACTATATGGGCGTAGTCAACGACAAGCCATGCACTAGTTCCTATATTATATCGAACTACCCGAAAATGCAAATTAACCAAATAATCTACCATCCAAATTGTAAACATGTAATGATGTTTTTATTTTAAACAATAAAGGAGAAATGAGAATAATGTGTGGATATTGATAATTATTCGACACAATGATACTATTCCTCGCCTCTGACAATGTCTCACTCCAGGTTCTAAGGGTAGATTGCGACTCATCTTCGACTCGTCGTGATCTGCCCTTGGAACCCGGAGCTTGACTCAGATTCATATTTTGTACATCCACATAATGGTAATTATCTATATTTATCGGAATATATCACCTCGGAAAACTTTGCGGCTTTTCTTGGGACACTAAAAAAACGAAGTGTATATTTTTTATGTAAGTCGAATTGTCTAATTGTACGTTGCTTTGTGCGTTTTTATAACCAGAAATGCATATAGTGCCTGTGCTAAAAATAGAAAACATATAGTGCCCACATGTAGTGACCCTTCAGCTCCGTGCCGGACAACTACACGAAATAGGGTATCATCTTTCAGCCAATCAGAATGCAAGGAAGTCACGTGAGGTATAATATAAGTACACAATTGCCGACTACAGTACAGTCACTGTATCATCATCAGAAAAATTTTAATTAATTAAGCACCGGAAAAAGTGAGCAGTCCACTGTGGTCATACTGTATGTCAACAAAATTTTGAAAATCATCTTGTAAATCAGAACATCTAGAATGTTTTTGATTTTTGTTAAATGACATTATTTTGACATGTCCCAACCTTGCACTGTTCAGCATATCAAAAATTAAAGTGTACTGTGTGCCCACTTAATTAGATAATCCCCTCTGCGGAAACCCCAGTGAAGCAGTGCTTGTTTACCATGGAAAACAAGCTCTGCCTTTCTGAAAAAATAGGACCCAGTAACCAATGCCTGCAGTTAAAGTCCTCTAAAATGGACAACATGGGTAAAAACGATTGGCTGAACTTGACTTTATATACCGCATGTTGCGGTCATGATTAGCCATATGCAGACATATGTGACCTTTAAACACCAATAAATAATTAATTGAATAATCATGTCAGTTGAATATAACTTTCAAATACAAAACCATTTATCATATCTTTAGTACAAATTTGACTTGTTATATAAGTTATAAAGTCCTGTTAATTGAATAAAAATCTTGTAATATGTCAGAAAATTTTCCTGACAGCCACAAAAATTACTCTTGTGAATAGATCCATTTTCAGTCCATCAATCTTCAATGGCCCTTGGTTGATTTTCTGTTACAAAAGTTGGGCCCTTACCTTGTTGCATTTTTTCAAATAAATTTTAATATAAAGCCTCACAAAGCAGATCTTTTGTTTCTCAGGCCATTTTTAACTCAACTTTGACACAGTCAAATTTGAGGTTATGTCATGGCCCGTCGTCCGTCAGCAATTCAATACGGCTCGGGCTAGAGGACGTATTTATGAACCAATCTTAAAGAAACGTCTTGGGTACCTTTGTTATCAGCGTGGGACGAGAAAGAGTGTTTTGGGATGTGGTTCAAAATTCAAGCTGGCCACTGGCAGCCATTTTGTACCGAAATTAGTGCAATCAGTTTTTTTGTACACAACTTCTGTATGAATGTTCTGATTTGAATAAATGTTTGTATGAATGTTTAGTAATATGGAATACATAACATATCATGAATACAGGTTTTTCTCTTGTGCAGAAATTATGCAAATTATATGAACTTTGATTTATTCAGTGCTACTTATACACAGTAAGTGCACATGTCAATATGGCTCTGCTGGGGGCTGTATTTATGAACAGATCTTCCCAACACTTCTTGGTTACCTTTGTTATCACCTTGGGATGAGAACAAGTGTTTGGGGTGCAGTCCAAAATTCAAAATTGGCTGCCATTTTGTACCGAAATTAGGTATAATCAGTTTTTTGTACAGAACTTCTATATGAAGGTTCTGATTTGAATAAATTTTTGTTTGAATGTTTAGTAACATGAAATAAATCACATATGATACAGGTTTTTTTCTTGTGCATAAATTATGCAAATTAGATGAACTTTGATTTAGTCAGTGCTACTTATACACAGTAAGTGCACAGTCTCAGGCAAGAGGCTGTATTTATGAACCGATCTTCACGAAACTTCTTGGGTACCTTTGTTATCATCTTGGGAAGAGAATGAGTGTTTTTGGGTGCGGTCCAAAATTCAAGATGGCTACCACGGCCATTTTATACCGAAATTAGCTTCAATCAGTTTTTTGCCCAGAACTTCCATATGAAAGCGCTGATTTGAATAATTTTTTGTAGGAATGTTTAGTAACATGGAATGCATCACAAATGATACGGAGTTTTTTCTCATGCATAAATTATGCAAATTAGATGAACTTTGATTTATTCCGTGCTACTTATACACAGTTAGTACACAAGTCAATACGACTCGGGCTAGGGGCTGTATTTATGAACCGATCTTTACAAACTTTCTTTGGTATCTTTGTTATTACCCTGGGACGAGAATGAGTGTTTTGGGGTGCAGTCCAAAATTTCAAGATGGCCGTCATGGCCAATTAGACAAACTTCGATTTATTCAGTGCTAGTTATACAGAGTAAGTGCACATTTCAATATGGCTCTGGCTAGAGGCTTCTAACTGTCACCCACCTTTACAATACTTTACTATACATTTGTTACAGGCTATGGTCAGTATTTATGTATAGACCTTTACAATACTTTACTATACATTTGTTACAGGCTATGGTCAGTATTTATGTACAGACCTTTACAATACTTTACATGTACCTTTGTTATCAGGTCATTACCTAGATGTTTGTCATTGCTGTGTCACATACTATGCATGTATCTGTCTTACACAAGTTGAGCGGCAGTGTCATTGACACTTTCATTTGTAAAATTGCATGCAGGCGGGCTTTTTATTTTATTTTACTTTTTATTTTTAATTATTTCTTTGCCATCAAAAGTTCATATTCTTGGTTTTGTTATCCCCGCTTTCGTCGGGGATATTGTCGTTATCTCCGTCCGTACGTACGTACGTACGTCCGTCCGTTCATCCGTCCGTCCGTACGTCCGTCCGGTGTTACATTCACTTGCATTAATGTTTAAACTATGCTAATGTGTTCAGGTATCACCAGTACATGTGCATGAAGGTTTCGGGATTTTGATTTGGTTCCAAGTGGTTCCAGTGGAACCATTTTTATCCTTAGAAAATCTTTGTCCGCTCAAAGGTTCTTAGGGTATTGAATTCGATACGTTTAAACCATGTTAACATGTTCAGATAGCATCTGTAGATGTGCATGAAGGTTTCGGAATTTTGATTTGGGTCCAAGTGGTTCCAGTGGAACCACTTTTATCCTTAGAAAATCTTTGTCCGCTCAAAGGCTCTTAGGGTATTGAATTCGAAACTTTTAAACCATGTTAACATGTTCAGATAGCATCTGTAGATGTGCATGAAGGTTTCGGAATTTTGATTTGGGTCCAAGTGGTTCCAGTGGAACCACTTTTACCCTCAGAAAATCTTTGTCCGCTCAAAGGCTCTTAGGGTATTGAATTCGAAACATTTAAACCATGTTAACATGTTCAGATAGCATCTGTAGATGTGCATGAAGGTTTCGGAATTTTGATTTTGTTTCAGGTGGTTCCAGTGGAACCACTTTTATCCTTAGAAAATCTTTGTCCGCTCAAAGGTTCTTAGGGTATTGAATTCGAAACGTTTAAACCATGTTAACATGTTCAGATAGCATCTGTAGATGGACATGAACGTTTCGGAATTTTGATTTGGGTCCAAGTGGTTCCAGTGGAACCACTTTTATCCTTACAAAATCTTTGTCCGCTCAAAGGCTCTTAGGGTATTGAATTCGAAATGTTTAAACCATGTTAACATGTTCAGATAGCATCTGTAGATGTGCATGAAGGTTTTGGAATTTTCATTTGGGTCCAAGTGGTTCCAGTGGAACCACTTTTACCCTCAGAAAATCTTTGTCCGCTCAAAGGCTCTTAGGGTATTGAATTCGAAGCGTTTAAACCATGTTAACATGTTCAGATAGCATCTGTAGATGTGCATGAAGGTTTCGGAATTTTTATTTGGTTCCAGGTGGTTCCAGTGGAACCACTTTTATCCTTAGAAAATCTTTGTCCACACAAAGGTTCATAGGGTATTGAATTTGAAACGTTTAATCCATGTTAACATGTTCAGATAGCATCTGTAGATGTGCATGAAGGTTTTGGAATTTTGATTTGGGTCCAAGTGGTTCCAGTGGAACCACTTTTATCCTTAGAAAGTCTTTGTCCGCTCAAAGGCTCTTAGGGTATTGAATTCGAAACGTTTAAACCATGTTAACATGTTCAGAGAGCATCTGTAGATGTGCATGAAGGTTTCGGAATTTTGATTTGGTTCCAGGTGGTTCCAGTGGAACCACTTTTATCCTTAGAAAATCTTTGTCCGCTCAAAGGTTCTTAGGGTATTGAATTTGAAACGTTTAAACCATGTTAACATGTTCAGATAGCATCTGTAGATGTGCATGAAGGTTTCGGAATTTTGATTTGGGTCCAAGTGGTTCCAGTGGAACCACTTTTATCCTTAGAAAATCTTTGTCCGCTCAAAGGCTCTTAGAGTATTAAATTCGAAACGGTTAAACCATGTTAACATGTTCATATAGCATCTGTAGATGTGCATGAGGGTTTCACAATTTTGATTTGGGTCCAAGTGGTTTCAGTGGAACCACTTTTACCCTCAGAAAATCTTTGTCCGCTCAAAGGCTCTTAGGGTATTGAATTCGAAACGTTTAAACCATGTTAACATGTTCAGATAGCATCTGTAGATGTGCATGAAGGTTTCAGAATTTTGATTTGGTTCCAGGTGGTTCCAGTGGAACCACTTTTATCCTTAGAAAATCTTTGTCGACTCAAAGGCTCGTAGGGTATTGAATTTGAAACATTTAAACCATGTTAACATGTTCAGATAGCATCTGTAGATGTGCATGAAGGTTTTGGAATTTTGATTTGGGTCCAAGTGGTTCCAGTGGAAACACTTTTACCCTCAGAAAATCTTTGTCCGCTAAAAGGCTCGTAGGGTATTCAATTTGAAACATTTAAACCATGTTAACATGTTCAGATAGCATCTTAGGGTATTGTCGGGGATATTGTCGTTATCTCCGTCCGTCCGTACGTACGTACGTACGTCCGTCCGTCCGTACGTCCGTCCGGTGTTACATTCACTTGCATTAATGTTTAAACTATGCTAATGTGTTCAGGTATCACCAGTACATGTGCATGAAGGTTTCGGGATTTTGATTTGGTTCCAAGTGGTTCCAGTGGAACCATTTTTATCCTTAGAAAATCTTTGTCCGCTCAAAGGTTCTTAGGGTATTGAATTCGATACGTTTAAAGTTCATGCGAATATTCGAAAATTCGAGTCGAATTCGAGTCGACATTTAAATTCGAGTCGAGTTCGAGTCGATTTGAAACCCGAATATAACAATTTCGAATATAGCGACGACGAACAATCTCTAATGTCGTAAATTTCCACCACGATAACGACAACAATCGCGCGCAAAATGGTGCAATATACAGGAACGTAGCCTTGATCTGTGGTTCTCAAATTTCAATTACGAAGTCAAATCCTAATCGTGAAAATGTGAAGCGTGTATGGTGTATGACCGTGTATCGGTGTATGGCTTGTTTCTTTGAACGTGTGGGTTTAATAATGTATTCTACATAAAGAGGAATTACGTTTACGCCACACACTGGCACACAGTTATGTTCCGGTTTGTGTTGAGTTACGCTATGTCGTTTCCAGGTCGGAGTTTTTTACCTACTGTCCCAAATACCGAAATACGTCATTTGGTGATTATTGTCGTCTGTATCAATAGAAAATGTCGCACTCGATAATACATTCCTACCTTTCTCTTGACCAAGTATCGGGAACCTATAAGTGTAACACATGTTCCACGATTTACAAAGTCCAATCTACTGGGACAACTAGTCACCTGTGGGTGCATTTGAAAAAACACAGAGAGCTGTACGACAAGGCAAAAGAAGATGATGAAAAAATTAGAAAAGCACAGGGACAGGGTATTAAGAGGCCTCGTCCCAGTACTATTGTCGACCATAGCCAAGCCCAATCTACAGCTACCTCAGGCTCACACTCCAAGAAACAAGCCAGTATGACCGCATTTACACGAAGAAAAATCGACGGCGATATGAAAAGTAAATATGACGCGGCTGTTCTTTCTTTTGTGGTGGCAGATGGGCGCCCATTTGAGTTAGTAGCTGGGAAAGGGTTCCAAAAACTATGCAGCACTTTAACAGACGGCAGTTACATTCCCCCGCATCCATCGTCACTATCTAGAAGGCTGGTTGATATGTGCCAAAAAGCAGAGTCTGAACTTCGAGATATTATCAAATCAGATGCAGGTGATTGTAAAAAATCGCTTACCTTCGACCATTGGAAGGCCGATAATAACACTAATTATCTGGTCATAACTATTCACGCCATTGATAAATGTTGGAGGCTAATTTCGAGGTGCCTCGCGGTCGTCAACTTAGAAGACCTGGACCTCGATCATACCGCGGCTGCTACGGCTTCAGTTGTCAAAAATCAGTTAGAGAAATTTGATCTTTTACCGGAAGACATTATGTTCGTTTCTACAGACACAACCAACACTATGCCTGCCACTGCCAGAATATTGGAAGTTAAATGGCACGGTTGTGCATCCCATAAACTACAGCTGTGTATAAATTCAAATCTAAAGCAACAACCAATGGTTAAGAACCTGATAGATGCCACACACAGAATAACTACACTCTTTAATTCATCAACGGTTGGGCTGCACGCTTTAACACCAGTTAGCAGCGGGCCTCTCTGAATCGGACCCACCCCTTGACGTGTCAACTCGCTTTAATAGCACGTGTACATTATTAGAATGGAGTGAGAAGAACGCATCACCCATAGCCATGGCATTGGTAGAATGTGAGCAGAACAGAAAATGTGCAAGTTCGCCACCACCGCCCATATCGTCGGCTTTAAATCAAATTAGACAGTCAGTTCTGCCACTACTGAAACCCCTTTCTGAGGCTACAACTATCCTTAGTGCGGACACTGTTGTCAGCATATCGATGATATTTCCCTGTATTCAAACCTTGAAACGAGAGCTGTCATCCCAAACTTCACATGGCACGAAGGCATTTCGTGATGGTCTAATTTCAGAATTAGAAGGGAGGTTTGATCTCAGCCAAGGCTATCTGCTAGCCTCAACATTTTTAGACCCCCGCTTTAAGACATTGATAAAGCAGGATAACTTTGACATTGCAAAGCGGTACATTGTTGATTCCGTAGCTTGTCTCAAGGATGACGAACCGAGTGTTGATTCTTCGCATCATCACACCCAGCAAGCTAGCGTCGATGACTCGGATAAATCCCCTAAGCGTCCATCTTTGATGGATGCTATATTTCAAGACATACAAAGCTCGAGCTGTTCAACAGAGTCGGGTGCCCAGATGAATCAAGAAGCCCGTTTAACCGCCGAATTAAGTGGGTACACAGTTTGCCCTGTTGCTAACAGAAATGAGAGCCCCTTACAATTTTGGCGTGAGAATGCAGGAAGTTTCCCTCTTTTATCATCTGTGGCTCGGGATTTGTTTTCCATTCAAGCAACCAACTGTTCCTCCGAAAGAGTAAATTCGGTGGGTTCTTGCACTATCACAGATAGAAGACATCGGTTATCTAGACAGAACGCCGCCACATTGATTTGGGCCAGAAAAAACGGCGACCTGATTGAATGACTTTTCTGTAGTTGAACTAAAAAAGTGACAATGGACTCATTTCGTTCTTGTTGTTGTAACAGTTGTATTGCGATTCGGCCAACTCACTTTGATTTTAAATTTATTTCAGTTTTCAGAGTCGGATCTGATGGTATATCTCTGATTCAAAGGTTCAAGTAGGGCTGTAGGAAGTGTAGGTCTAACGACTCTAACGAATCTTCTTGCAATTGTTT
Source organism: Pictodentalium vernedei (assembly GCA_031216915.1). Lineage (NCBI taxonomy): Eukaryota > Metazoa > Mollusca > Scaphopoda > Dentaliida > Dentaliidae > Pictodentalium > Pictodentalium vernedei. The sequence continues at coordinate 58,792,250 of CM062291.1, read as the reverse complement.
AATATGTTAATTAATAGTGTTAATGATTAAACCTGGTGTTAATTTATGTCAAAAATATCGTTTCTTTCTTGTATATCTATATGACAAAACGTCACAAAGCGATATGGTAATGGCGGTCTGGAAACTACCAGTAGATTTATCGCTCGTAGAGTTACTTCCCTTGGACCACTGAGAGAGTGATATTGACAGTCCGCTTATGAACGAATCGCAGCCATCAATGCGTGAATCTTTTGTGAGTCAAAGATTCACGCATTGATGGCTGCGATTCGTTCATAAGCGGACTGTCAATATCACTCTCTCAGTGGTCCAAGGGAAGTAGTAACTCTACCAGCGATAAGTCTAATGGTAGTTTCCAGACCGCCATTACCATATCGCTGGCCAGCTAAAACGAGCAAAAAGACGCGTGTTCATTCTCAATATTTCTCATTTCCATTACATTTCCCAGAATTCCTAGATCTAGTTACAATGTTACTTATTATACTTATAGTTATGTATGGGATGAATATATCAGGGAATTAATGTAATATATACAAGAAAATCTCAAAATCAGGGTCTTGTATTTGTAACAGGTTTCTTTTGTAATTATAGTATTCGAATTCGATATTCGACCGAATCGAACATTCAAAGGGGAAATTCGAGTCGATGTTCGAGTCGAAAAAAATTTCATATTCGCATGACACTAGTTCAACTTTAAACCATGTTAACATGTTCAGATAGCATCTGTAGATGTGCATGAAGGTTTTGGAATTTTGATTTGGGTCCAAGTGGTTTCAGTGGAACCACTTTTACCCTCAGAAAATCTTTGTCCGCTCAAAGGCTCTTAGGGTATTAAATTCGAAACGTTTAAACCATGTTAACATGTTCAGATAGCATCTGTAGATGTGCATGAAGGTTTCGGAATTTTGATTTGGGTCCAAGTGGTTCCAGTGGAACCACTTTTATCCTTAGAAAATCTTTGTCCGCTCAAAGGCTCTTAGGGTATTGAATTCGAAACGTTTAAACCATGTTAACATGTTCAGATAGCATCTGTAGATGTGCATGAAGGTTTTGGAATTTTGATTTGGGTCCAAGTGGTTTCAGTGGAACCACTTTTACCCTCAGAAAATCTTTGTCCGCTCAAAGGCTCTTAGGGTATTAAATTCGAAACGTTTAAACCATGTTAACATGTTCAGATAGCATCTGTAGATGTGCATGAAGGTTTCGGAATTTTGATTTGGGTCCAAGTGGTTCCAGTGGAACCACTTTTATCCTTAGAAAATCTTTGTCCGCTCAAAGGCTCTTAGGGTATTGAATTCGAAACGTTTAAACCATGTTAACATGTTCAGATAGCATCTGTAGATGTGCATGAAGGTTTCGGAATTTTGATTTGGGTCCAAGTGGTTCCAGTGGAACCACTTTTATCCTTAGAAAATCTTTGTCCGCTCAAAGGCTCTTAGGGTATTGAATTCGAAACTTTTAAACCATGTTAACATGTTCAGATAGCATCTGTAGATGTGCATGAAGGTTTCGGAATTTTGATTTGAGTCCAAGTGGTTCCAGTGGAACCACTTTTACCCTCAGAAAATCTTTGTCCGCTCAAAGGCTCTTAGGGTATTGAATTCGAAACATTTAAACCATGTTAACATGTTCAGATAGCATCTGTAGATGTGCATGAAGGTTTCGGAATTTTGATTTTGTTCCAGGTGGTTCCAGTGGAACCACTTTTATCCTTAGAAAATCTTTGTCCGCTCAAAGGTTCTTAGGGTATTGAATTCGAAACGTTTAAACCATGTTAACATGTTCAGATAGCATCTGTAGATGTGCATGAAGGTTTCGGAATTTTGATTTGGGTCCAAGTGGTTCCAGTGGAACCACTTTTATCCTTAGAAAATCTTTGTCCGCTCAAAGGCTCTTAGGGTATTGAATTCGAAACGTTTAAACCATGTTAACATGTTCAGATAGCATCTGTAGATGTGCATGAAGGTTTTGGAATTTTGATTTGGGTCCAAGTGGTTTCAGTGGAACCACTTTTACCCTCAGAAAATCTTTGTCCGCTCAAAGGCTCTTAGGGTATTAAATTCGAAACGTTTAAACCATGTTAACATGTTCAGATAGCATCTGTAGATGTGCATGAAGGTTTCGGAATTTTGATTTGGGTCCAAGTGGTTCCAGTGGAACCACTTTTATCCTTAGAAAATCTTTGTCCGCTCAAAGGCTCTTAGGGTATTGAATTCGAAACGTTTAAACCATGTTAACATGTTCAGATAGCATCTGTAGATGTGCATGAAGGTTTCGGAATTTTGATTTGGGTCCAAGTGGTTCCAGTGGAACCACTTTTATCCTTAGAAAATCTTTGTCCGCTCAAAGGCTCTTAGGGTATTGAATTCGAAACTTTTAAACCATGTTAACATGTTCAGATAGCATCTGTAGATGTGCATGAAGGTTTCGGAATTTTGATTTGAGTCCAAGTGGTTCCAGTGGAACCACTTTTACCCTCAGAAAATCTTTGTCCGCTCAAAGGCTCTTAGGGTATTGAATTCGAAACATTTAAACCATGTTAACATGTTCAGATAGCATCTGTAGATGTGCATGAAGGTTTCGGAATTTTGATTTTGTTCCAGGTGGTTCCAGTGGAACCACTTTTATCCTTAGAAAATCTTTGTCCGCTCAAAGGTTCTTAGGGTATTGAATTCGAAACGTTTAAACCATGTTAACATGTTCAGATAGCATCTGTAGATGTGCATGAAGGTTTCGGAATTTTGATTTGGGTCCAAGTGGTTTCAGTGGAACCACTTTTATCCTTACAAAATCTTTGTCCGCTCAAAGGCTCTTAGGGTATTGAATTCGAAATGTTTAAACCATGTTAACATGTTCAGATAGCATCTGTAGATGTGCATGAAGGTTTTAGAATTTTCATTTGGGTCCAAGTGGTTCCAGTGGAACCACTTTTACCCTCAGAAAATCTTTGTCCGCTCAAAGGCTCTTAGGGTATTGAATTCGAAACGTTTAAACCATGTTAACATGTTCATATAGCATCTGTAGATGTGCATGAAGGTTTCGGAATTTTTATTTGGTTCCAGGTGGTTCCAGTGAAACCACTTTTATCCTTAGAAAATCTTTGTCCACACAAAGGCTCGTAGGGTATTGAATTTGAAACGTTTAAACCATGTTAACATGTTCAGATAGCATCTGTAGATGTGCATGAAGGTTTTGGAATTTTGATTTGGGTCCAAGTGGTTCCAGTGGAACCACTTTTATCCTTAGAAAGTCTTTGTCCGCTCAAAGGCTCTTAGGGTATTGAATTCGAAACGTTTAAACCATGTTAACATGTTCAGAGAGCATCTGTAGATGTGCATGAAGGTTTCGGAATTTTGATTTGGTTCCAGGTGGTTCCAGTGGAACCACTTTTATCCTTAGAAAATCTTTGTCCGCTCAAAGGTTCTTAGGGTATTGAATTCGAAACGTTTAAACCATGTTAACATGTTCAGATAGCATCTGTAGATGTGCATGAAGGTTTCGGAATTTTGATTTGGGTCCAAGTGGTTCCAGTGGAACCACTTTTATCCTTAGAAAATCTTTGTCCGCTCAAAGGCTCTTAGGGTATTAAATTCGAAACGTTTAAACCATGTTAACATGTTCAGATAGCATCTGTAGATGTGCATGAGGGTTTCAGGATTTTGATTTGGGTCCAAGTGGTTCAAGTGGAACCACTTTTACCCTCAGAAAATCTTTGTCCGCTCAAAGGCTCTTAGGGTATTGAATTCGAAACATTTAAACCATGTTAACATGTTCAGATAGCATCTGTAGATGTGCATGAAGGTTTCGGAATTTTGATTTTGTTCCAGGTGGTTCCAGTGGAACCACTTTTATCCTTAGAAAATCTTTGTCCGCTCAAAGGTTCTTAGGGTATTGAATTCGAAACGTTTAAACCATGTTAACATGTTCAGATAGCATCTGTAGATGTGCATGAAGGTTTCGGAATTTTGATTTGGGTCCAAGTGGTTCCAGTGGAACCACTTTTATCCTTACAAAATCTTTGTCCGCTCAAAGGCTCTTAGGGTATTGAATTCGAAATGTTTAAACCATGTTAACATGTTCAGATAGCATCTGTAGATGTGCATGAGGGTTTTAGAATTTTCATTTGGGTCCAAGTGGTTCCAGTGGAACCACTTTTACCCTCAGAAAATCTTTGTCCGCTCAAAGGCTCTTAGGGTATTGAATTCGAAACGTTTAAACCATGTTAACATGTTCATATAGCATCTGTAGATGTGCATGAAGGTTTCGGAATTTTTATTTGGTTCCAGGTGGTTCCAGTGGAACCACTTTTATCCTTAGAAAATCTTTGTCCACACAAAGGCTCGTAGGGTATTGAATTTGAAACGTTTAAACCATGTTAACATGTTCAGATAGCATCTGTAGATGTGCATGAAGGTTTTGGAATTTTGATTTGGGTCCAAGTGGTTCCAGTGGAACCACTTTTATCCTTAGAAAGTCTTTGTCCGCTCAAAGGCTCTTAGGGTATTGAATTCGAAACGTTTAAACCATGTTAACATGTTCAGAGAGCATCTGTAGATGTGCATGAAGGTTTCGGAATTTTGATTTGGTTCCAGGTGGTTCCAGTGGAACCACTTTTATCCTTAGAAAATCTTTGTCCGCTCAAAGGTTCTTAGGGTATTGAACTCGAAACGTTTAAACCATGTTAACATGTTCAGATAGCATCTGTAGATGTGCATGAAGGTTTCGGAATTTTGATTTGGGTCCAAGTGGTTCCAGTGGAACCACTTTTATCCTTAGAAAATCTTTGTCCGCTCAAAGGCTCTTAGGGTATTAAATTCGAAACGTTTAAACCATGTTAACATGTTCAGATAGCATCTGTAGATGTGCATGAGGGTTTCACGATTTTGATTTGGGTCCAAGTGGTTCAAGTGGAACCACTTTTACCCTCAGAAAATCTTTGTCCGCTCAAAGGCTCTTAGGGTATTGAATTCGAAACGTTTAAACCATGTTAACATGTTCAGATAGCATCTGTAGATGTGCATGAAGGTTTTGGAATTTTGATTTGGGTCCAAGTGGTTTTTCAATCATGTGACAATGATGTGATCAGAACACTACCCTTTATACATCATGTTGGGTGAAGTATCTTGTTTGAAATATTGAAGTAGTTTCACATGTGAGTCTTCAGAAGGAAATTAAATACTGTTTTATCATTTTAAATCACACACATGCGTGAAGCCTTTTTATCCAAGTCTGTATCCTGCACTAACCAAAAAGGAAAGTGCAAATGCGGGGATATACTATAGTGTGCTTCGCACACAAATGGCACCATCTAGTTTTATATTTTGAGCAAAATCTACAGAATAGCATGACAGGTGGTGGTGTATTTTGTCCCTTGAGTGCTAGAAGGCTTTGCAATACTGAAGCATTAGACGCGGGGGACAAATTTATCAATATTATTAACTCAGGTAAAATATCAGACATTAACCATTCAACTGTTATTTTTTAAAGTTTGCATTAGTTATAAAAGAGAGCATGCGGCAGTCAAAATGACCATGTGGGAGTTCCTGAGAAACAGATTCTTAACTTTTTTAGGCCTAACTTGAAACGTATAACATGTACATCTCTATTTTTAAAAGGGATTTCTGTGAAGCCTCTCAATATCAGAAGACATCAGCTGACATGGACAATGGAGTTATGAATATTTATATGATTTCATTTCTCTGCGGTGTTGACTAGTTATAGATGCTAATTAAATCTTTCTTTGAATTTCAGATTTCAAAATTTTCCGACATGGTGGGGCGAGTGTTAAAAATATATGCCTCTGTTCCTGGTTTGTCAATCATCGTCGCGAAGTTTTAATCCTAACTCAATATCCTTTAACTGGTAGAGTGTTAAGTTATTTTTGGTCATTATAGGTTATCTCCGCCAATATGTGTGGTATAAGAAGATTTAGGGAGCACGGTAGCTCAGTGGTAGACTGTTGAACTTCTATGCTAGAGGTCCTGAGTTCAATCCCCGTCCTGGACGACCCGCGTTGTGTCCTTGGGCAAAGCACTTTATCCCGGTTGCCTACGTGGGGGCACAATGGTGCACATGTCTTCAACGGCTGTAACCCTGCTTGAACGGACCTTGAACAGTGTTAGAATGTTGGGGAGCTGACAGTTGCTTGTCGATGCTAGGGTATTCCGGCTTCCTCCACCCATAAAACTGTCAACGTCACGATTAACCACTGTGCATAAGTATGTGACCTTAAAACCAATAAATAAATAAATATGGTAATACCAGGATGTCAGTTTTTAAACACCACGCCGCAGGCGAGGTGTTTAAATGAGACATCCGTGTATTAAATCCACATATACCATACATGTTGGCAGATATTACGTTTTTGTCCTGTTTTAATCACAATACAAACACAGTGGAAATAAATCTGGGGACGCATTTCTCATTCTCCAAAATCACTTGGACCAAATTCGTAAATAATCAGAGTTACATCCCATGGGTCGTTAAGGAACTAGTAAACAATATTTTGTTGACATATCGTCCCCTGAGTTCCAATGTGTTCTATGTGCCTACTGGCCTGTTGATTGCAATAGATCCCACTGACTTATAACGGCAAAATATGATCGAATTGTCGGAAATCTGATAATATTTGTGACTATTTTCCATTTTTGGTTCGAGTTTTATATCGAAGCGAACAAAAGCAGAATGCTTTAATTTCAACCATATACCCCCGATGTTTTGTGTGCACTTATACCCTGGATGTTGCATGCACCCATATACTGTGGATGTGGGAGCACCCTTTGCCATGGCTATTTGTCCAAGGCATTCTGACCAAAAGACTGAATTTATCAGGATATGGAAACAACAAAATTTGTTCATGTGACTTTGCCTTTTTACAATTTGTGGGCTCACAAATTGTACCAGGGCAAACTCATATAGACTAAGTAATTTAACTTCTAGGATAATATAAAGCATATCCACAGAATATGACACCTTTAGGCTGGGGTACCTGATCTTCAAATTTAAGCCCTGATTGTGGCTTCTAGCACCCGACCAGTTAAAACAATACTAACTGAAACAGATCCGAAACATTTGTTTATTATTATTATTAGCTCACCTGACTGCAGTTGCAATCAATTGGCTTCCGTTGTCCATTAACTTTTGAAACTTGTTTTCTTCAAAACCACTTGGCCAAATTCAAACATATATTGCACAGACCGTCTTGGGAGTGTACCTTTTTACTTTGTTCAAATGAAGTTGCTGCCATCTTCGTGCTGTGCTTAATGTCCCAAAAGCCTAAAAATCTTTAAAAATCTTTCGTGAACCACCAGAGAGAACGCCTTGATATTTGGTATGGAACTTCCTTTGGTGGTGAAGATTAATATTTGTTCAAGGGAAGTTTGTGGGTCAATATTTGGGCTCTCTGTGGTGGCAAGGCCATTTAGAGCTCCACCCAAAATTTGTATTTCAAGAACCAATGGGCTAATCCGAACCAAATTTGGGATGTAGTATAATTCGGTCATAAGTACTTGCAGGCCTGCAACCACGGAGGGGCAAGGGGGCGGCACCCCCCCCCCCCCCCCCGGAAACATTTTCGCCCCCCTAGGAAAATTTCAGACACTGTTTTTCAATTTTCACCATTTTGATCCATTTTATCTACCAGTGAATTAACTCCGAGTTGTCAATTTACACCTGTAATTACATTGAATATAATCTCATGACTGAGTCTCTATTGTTATATTTGAGGTGTTTAGTCAACACACAGATTATACACAACTATGAAAATACAAAACATTAATTAACAGAAGAGATGATTATCTGTCTTCAGTAGCAGGTTAAATTTCAAGTGATGAGTGGTGGTTACTGGTAATTGAAAGTAGGAGAAATGCTCTCGCAAACAAAGGCTTTCCATGGGACAAAGACAGGAAATTGCTCCTTTTGATGCCAAATTTTAAAAAAAAATGTCCATGCTTGGTTAGATGTATCCAAATTCGTGAACTTTAGTCACTGGGAGGGGAGATATAAAATGATTCTGGATGGAAAAATGATGGGATTATGTCCAGATTGGGGAGGTGCCCGATCCTGGTTGCAGGTCTGAGTACTTGATTGATGCCTGATAGATTTTTTTTCACAGCCCTGTGGGAACCCCAGGAGCTGAATATAGAAAAAATTCAAACGTCCATAATTCAAAAATTGCTCGCACCAGAAAATCGTTTTTAGCTTAACTTGACAAGTCAAGATAAGTTGTTGCCACCACACATGCGGAAGTCTGTCAGTCTGTTCACATTTTCTTTGGCACAGACTACACCCTGTAGTTCTTTTCTGCTCATCACGAAATTTCATATGCAGGTTCGAGGTCATGTCTAGATGAGAACCTCCCCGTTTGTTTGTGATCAGTCAACCGTGATGTCTGCAAGAGCCCGAAACCCAAAAACCTTTAGCACAGTCTATAGGTTGTATTTATGAAGGGATTTCATTGTAACCTGGTAGGATGACTCCGTATAATGTTTAGATGGGACATCCACATCCTCTTTTTGTCGTGATTGGTCAAACGTTATGGCTATGCGGACCCGAAGTCCAAAAACCTTTAGCACAGTCTACAGGTCGTATTTATGAATGGATTTTACAGTAACTTCGTAGGATGACTGTATAATGTCTAGATGAGAACATCCTTTTTTGGTTGAGTTCAGCCAACCGTGGCGGCCATAGGGCCCCGTTACCTAGATTCATTTAGCACAGTCTTCAGCTTGCATTTATTTCATTGCAAATTTGTAGGATGACTAAGTATAATGTCTAGATGAGAATGTCTTATTTTGGCCATGACCGGTCAACCAAAACAGCTGCACACCATCGGCTGTCAAGTAATGTTCCTGAGAATTGAAAATTCTCAGGAACATTACTTGACAGCCGATGGTGTGAAGTAATGTTCCTGAGAATTTTCAACTCAAATATAAAGACGGGGTGGATGGTCCAAGTGAGGGAGCTAGTAGAGAACTACTCATTGGAGATCTCGGACCTGGACGTTGGGGCCAACTCCTGTACTCCCAACTGCCCCCCCCCCCTATTCTCATGCTTCTCCTCTCCTCCCAACACTCGTAGTTCGTCTACGAGTGTTGGGAGGAGAGGAGAAACATGGGAATAGGGAGGCAGTTGGGAGTACAGGGGTAACCAAGGCCTTCTCGTCCGAGATCCGCGACAAATCAGCGGCTGGCCAAAGTGTTATTATTATATTATATTTGGCACGACACGTAGATTTATTTAGTACAGTCTAAAGTTCATATTTATGAAGCAATTTCATTGTAACTTGAAGGATAACTTGGTATGATGTCTAGATGAGATTGCCGTATTTTGGTCACGATCGGTCAGCCATTACCGCTGCCTGGTCACTTGACCTAGATTCCTTTAGCACTGCTTACATGTTGTTTTTATGAAGGGATTTCATGGTATGATATCTAGATAACATGGTGTGATATCTAGATCTGGATGAGACTGTCCTATCTTGGTCATGATCGGCCAACTATGATCGCTGAACTGTCATCTGCCCTAGATTCTTTAGCAAAGTCTGCGAGTTATATTTGTGAAGAGATTTCATTGTAACTTGGTAGGATGACTCGTTTTGAAATGATTTTACTCTAACTTGGTAACTTTGTTTGACACACGGTAAGTGTTAGGGTAAGTGTTAGGGCCACATCATCCCAGGTCTTAATTCTTTAGTACAGTCAACACTCAAATTATTCTTATTGAAAACATTGCATACAGAGTTCAGAAATAAACATATTCTCAATTATCACAATTTTTGTCTTATATCATAATCCTTTCATGAACATTGAAAATTGTCTTTTTCCTCAAACACTACACACAGTCAAGTTAAGCTACAGTGTCTTGGGCACTTTCATTTGGTGTGCATCATCCTTAGGTCAAGTTGAGTCAGATGGACCAAAAAATGCTATTTGTTTTGTGCTGTGCCGTATGGGGTTGCTCATTTTAACACTATTGGCAGTAGGAAAATGCGGAGTCTTTCTTGTACTGCTTCCAGTGTTCTTCTTTCGAAACTTTGGGTCGAGTCTAAACTGATTTGGTACAAAGCATCTTGGTGGAGTTTACTCTTCTGATTTTTTTCCAAAAAAGTTACTATCCATCTTGCGGTGGGATTAATACCCCATAAGCCTAAAATGCTTTAAACATCTTCTTATAAGCCACTTCTAATTTTATGCTTAGATTTCTGGAATGGAACTTAGTTTAGTGGTGCAGATTCAAGTTTTTTCAAAGGAACTCGGTAGGTCAGAATTTGGGCTGCCTGTGGGAGAATGCCCATATTAGGCTCAACTCAAAATTTCTAATTCCAGAACCAATAGGCTGATTTGAACCAAAATTGTTATGTAGTATAAGTGGGTCATAAGTGCTTGATTTATACCTGAAATGTCTTTTTTTTGGGGGGGGAGGTGGGGGTGGGGGGGTGTAGAGAAAACCACAGAACTAGATGTTAAAAACAAAAAGAAATTTCGTATGGACACTTTTTTTTTAAACTTCACAGAACAGAGCTTTGTTTTTTCTAGGAAGCTTTCCTTGGACCAGCAGAAATGAACGGCCAAAAAATTGCCATTGGTTGTGTCATAGCAAATCAAAAAATTACTCTTGCTGTCCATCATTTACTGACACTTTCATCTCTTTAGACAACTTGAGCGTTTTAGGCTCACTTGAGCCTCTGGTTGTTTTGAAGAATTATTTCCGTTTAATGGAAGAAATTCTTTAAAAATATAAATAATAAATCGACGAGTGATTTCATACAAAGGATATATATAATGAACATTATTGTTTCGTCAAATTATCAACTTTTTTTAACCACATTATCAGCTTTCAGAGCAAATTTTTGGCGTTCTGTCAACCAAAATTCTGGCATACAGAGTGGCGGTGTCTTCCCACTAGCCCAATTCCCTTTAGACCAATTCCCTTTAGGTCAATTCCCCAAAGACCAATTCCCCTTAGACCAACAACATACTGTTATTGATTAAGAGTTGATTAAGGATAATTAAGAAAAGTTTTATTTACTAATAAGCACTTTATTTGATAAAAAAATATATTTATACTCATAACATACAAAAAATATAGGTTTATAACATTTCAGTTTATAAAATATCAACAAATCAGATAAAAAACAGACTATCATCTGAAAAATTAGGTCCCCAGAGGGTGAATTTGGTGATGCTACCCTGCACAGCACTAAATTTACCCTCTGTGAACCTCAATCTGAATTAAAGTCTCAAACATTGGATAAACTGACCCACTGTATGGGATGAGACAGACATACAGTACCCAGAGGATAAATTGGCCCACTGTATGGGATAGCAAGATCAAATGTCCCCTCTGGGGACCTCATTCTGCAAATGACAGACTGCTTATTTTCAGACTTGAATATTAATAACATTAAATACACCAGAGTGGAGACCAACTACATACTGTTATTGATTAAGGGTTGATTAAGGATAATTAAGAAAACATTTATTTACTGATAACCACTTATATTAGTAACATCAAACACATTTATAAATATATAAAATTGTTGATATAGAATTATTTTAAAAGTAGAGCGCATGAGTTGGTATTTTGGGAATTGGTCTTTTGGGAATTGGCCTCACGGGAATTGGTCTAAAGGGAATTTGTCTAGTGGGAATGAACCATAGTGGCGACTGGCATCCAAGATGAAAATGTGAAATCAGAGCTGCGTGAAATTTCGTCGAAAGACACGTCGTCAGAATGATCATTTGGTCAAATGAACATTTGGTCGATGGACACCTGGTTGAATGGATGGATTTGATCGAAGACAATTTTCGTCAAACTTTCGACGAAAGTTGTTTGAAAGTTTATATTCGGGTTAATTTATTATATTTTTTTTTCATATGACTCGTCCGTTTTGTTCACTTTAAAACATTTGAAATTTTGTTTTCATATTAATCAGTGATAGATAAAGCCTTCCGTCAATTTCATTGGTCAATTTCAAAACGAGACAATTTGATTGACTGAACAAAATACAACTGGGCCACATTTTCATAATTTGCATAATTAGAGTTGGGAGCTTTCATTGGTAAATTTCAAAACTGGACAATTTGATTGGCTAAACAAAATACAACTGGGTCACATTTGCATAATTTCAGTCGGGAGAACTTACGTTATCTGTCCTATTTGGGATGGGTTATATTGTATTAATCTTTTACCTACGAGAAAAACGCCATTCATTTTTTTTATATTTTCACATTTTGCTTCCAAAACATAGGTTATGACCCCTCATTGGAACGAGCTCAACGAGCTCGTTCCAATGATGGGTCATAACCTATGTTTTGGAAGCAAAAAATGAAAATTTTTAGTTATACGAGGATGTTTTTTTCCAAGTGCCGGTGTAACTCAAGTTAGGTGAGGGGTTAAAAAGTCATAGTAAGTCGCTAATTTGTGCGTGTGTGTGTCATATGATAAATAGAATATGAAATGAATGTTTTTCTCATATAATATTTATGAAACTCGTCCAAATTTTCCATTTGGGCTCGCCAGAGGCTCGCGAAAACGGAAAACTCTTAGACTCGTTTCATAAATATTATATGAGAAAAACACTAATTCCATATCCTCCATTTACCAAACATTGTTCAGTGATTGAGGAGTATGCGTGGAAAATATGTACACTGTACACAAATAGTCTTACTGGTGACATAATTTGTGTTTTGGGGCTGTAACAAATAAAAACAACTTTAAAAAGAATTTTTATTTTGCAGGCCCTAGTTTTTCAAAATAAAAAAAGTTGGAATTTTAATTTCGACAAAATGGCCTAATTTTTAGAACTGGAAATTCGACCAAATGTGCATTTGACGAAGTGTCCTTTCGACCAAGTGTCGCTTCGACCAAATGTCTTTCGACGAAGTGTTGTGCTCCCGAAATGAGATTAGATTCGAGTTATATGATTTGCACGGGTTTTGATAGCTGCGCACCGCATTTTGTGTGTTCACTTCAAAGTGTAAGAATGATCGGTATCAAAGAAAACCGCTTCCATTGAAAACACGTACCACATTGTCCTCCTTTTCGCATTGTGTTTATCGTACGAGAAATAGTGGAGCCGTCGGTAATCCAAGAAAAGTTCCCTTCATATTTCCCCCTAACCCTTTACCTAACATGAAAAGCAGACAACAGTTGTGTAACAGGAGGAGAGATAAGTGCGGGAGCCGGGGTTCTAACCGTCGACCTCTAGCACACAAAGCGACCGATTTACCACGAGACTAAGAGATCCGGACCAACCAGGCTGGTTGGTAAATAGCCTTTATACCTCGACCGCTACACTACTCTCCCCTTCTTTTGAGATTCACCACATGTTAATCTCACCCAGGTTCCTCCCTCAGAGCGGTCGAAACACCCGCAGTGCCACCTACTGCTGAGGATCGGACGAGCCTCCAAATGTAACAGGAGGAGAGATAAGTGCGGGAGCCGGGGTTCGAACCGTCGACCTCTAGCACACAAAGCGACCAATTTACCACGAGACTAAGAGATCCGGACCAATCAGGCTGGTTGGTAAATGGCCTTTATACCTCGACCGCTACACTTGCAAATAAAATTCTTGAAGCAATATTTTTTTTTTTTATTTTTGCGTCAAAAACAGCTTATGACCCCTCACTGGAACGAACCCGATGGGTAAAGGGTTAAGTGCATTGTCCAATCCTTTGTGGTGTGGAAATTCCCGATAAATTCAATTCCTGTCTTGAAATGTGCCGGGGCCTGATTGGGTAGAGTATCAACGGTATTCCAAGGAAGTTTTTCCCCTTTGAACCTTGCGGTAGCTTCTATGTCTGTTCAAGGCCAGTATTCGGGAGGGTTCATATTCATTATTTGGGAGTATAACAATTAATATGAAATTATGTCATAGAAGGTTGCTGGGCCGGAAAATGGCTCTCGGGTTTAAAGGGTTAATTCAAATCAAACGCCTTTGACCACTCCCTCGCCCCACGCACACCCTTCAAAGAAACCTCCTGTGTGGATAAAAATCGGAAAATTCTCTTCGCCCATCATGCTAACTGACCATACATTAGCGATATACTGTACATATAGTGAAAATAGGGTTAGTGAATAACATTCCATTTTAAGGATCCCACCCACCCATTCCTCCATATAAGTGTCTCTTATACAAAACGCCGGGGAATTTTATTTCTGACGTTGTGAGTAGTATGTCATGTACCCGGACAGGACTCATTGGCAGGATCTCATGCAGGATCTCACGTGGCGTCATAGTCACATGACTTGGTAGCGCCATGTTTGGTTGTCATGGTAACCCGCGTGAGCGGCCATGTTGTGACGTCATCTCCATAGTGAAACGTGGTGTGAGTGCGCATGCGCAGCGCGTGTGGTTAAGGTGATACGTGTTTCCGTCGTCCATTTTGTATACTGGAGGCCGCCATCTTGGTTTCTATGGTAGCACGTGGTTGCTATGTTACCCAATTTTCTGCATTAAGACGGGGTATGTTTTGAGGGTATGTTCCTTTGTAGAAGAGTAAATCTAAATACCACAAACAGCCCGACAATCTCTCCAAATCACTAAAATACTCCCAACTTATTACTATTTCGAATTCTTTCAGAATTCTCTGCTTCTATCTATATATGAAATAGTTTACGTCTACCTAGGCATGTTCCTTTGTTCTGGGGTATACTCCAGTAGCATAGAAGAGCCTATCAGTTGGAACAGTTTACCTTATTATTACTATATTTAACCATTTCTGGTCTATTCTTGTTAGTACTGACCCTATTCCAAGTACTCTTGTTGTTTCATTTATATAACTAACCAATCAGATTGCTTGATTTCCCATAACCAGAGTTATCTCCCATGTGTATAATAAAAGCCTATATCCAATGGCCTTATCCCATGGAATCTCATTTTTGGGAAAGACCTGTGGCTGTGGAATCCCTTTTTTGTCATATGTGCTCATGTGAAAAAGCACAATGTCACACAATGTGCCCTAGCACAAAGGCACATGCTTTATGTGCCGATATGTGCTTATATGAAAAGGCACAATGTGACACAATGTGTCCTAGCACCAAGGCACATGCTTTATGTGCCGATATGTGCTTATGTGAAAAGGCACAATGTGACACAATGTGCCCTACCACATAGGCACATACGGGTATTTCAGGATACCTATGGCCTGGTATTGTATTCTTTGAGGATACCTATCTAGGATACCTTCTGGAGAATCCATTTTTTTTGTCATATGTGCTTATGTGAAAAAGCACAATGGGACACAATATGCCCTATCACATAGGCACATGCTTTATGTGCTTATGTGAAAACGCAAAATGTGACACAATATGCCCTATCACATAGGCACATACGGGTATTTGAGGATACCTATGGCCTTGTATTGTATTATTTGGCGATACCTATCGAGGATACCTACTGGAGAATCCCTTTTTGTCATATGTGCTTATGTGAAAAAGCACAATGTGACACAATATGCCCTATCATATAGGCACATACGGGTATTTGAGGATACCTATGGCCTGGTATTGTATTATTTGAGGATACCTATTGAGGATACCTATCGAGGATACCTTTTGGATAATCCCTTTTTTGTCGCATTAGGCTATGTAAAAGCCCTCAATGGGTCTAATGTAGTCTTACCAACCGCTTCCATCTTGTCGCCAAAGCTCCAAGGCCATTACAGGTCTATGGCCTATCTGTCCTATCATTAGCTTCTATAACAGTCTTGTTCCATTACGGCCTTGTACCAGTACTATTGGCTTCTGTTATTCTGCCCCATATCTCATCCATTACTTCCTAGCTATACCTATCTCAGTCTCGAATATAACATTGATCAGGGTTGAATCAGATTTCCCCTGTATACATATAAGGCATTCCGTTATTGAGATTCCTAGCCGAGTCCGTAAAATTTGGATTCCGTGCTTTAACATCAACACTCGAGAGTATGGAAAAGGATTGATAACACCCAATTCAACAATGACTACAAGAACCTGAACAGAGACAACCAATCACTACAAAATAACAAAGGTACAGAACGAAGATCCAACAGAACCAAGATCGATTTAAACATAACAAAGTGAAAGAATGTCAAACTAGTCGGATTGATCGAACTAGTTGGACAGACTGAACAGATCTGATCAAATACAATCAAGATCAAAGTCAACACAACAAAGTTCTGAACTCTAACCCTAATGAATGTATATAAAATTAACCCCTTTGAACTGTTTAAATGGACTTTATGTAATTAAAACCCCTTTGAACTGTTTGAATGAACTTTATTTCTGAACTATAACTCTAATGAAGGTATATATAATTAATACCCTTTGAACTGAACAACGTTTAACTGAATGAATATTTGAAGTATAATCCCAATGAAGGTATTATCACCCAATTGAACTGAATTCTTCCAATAGGGAAGGGGAATACCATCGAGTGTTGATGTTAAAACATGGAATCCAAATTTTACGGACTCGGCTAGGAATCTCAATAACGGAATGCCTTATATGTATACAGGGGAAATCTGATTCAACCTTGATCAATGTTATAGTCGAGACTGAGTTAGGTATAGCTAGGAAGTAATGGATGAGATATGGGGCAGAATAACAGAAGCCAATAGTACTGGTACAAGGCCGCAATGGAACAAGACTGTTGTAGAAGCTAATGATAGGACAGATAGGCCATAGACCTGTAATGGCCTTGGAGCTTTGGCGACAAGATGGAAGCGGTTGGTCAGACTACATTAGACCCATTGAGGGCTTTTACATAGCCTAATGCGACAAAAAAGGGATTATCCAAAAGGTATCCTCGATAGGTATCCTCAATAGGTATCCTCATATAATACAATACCAGGCCATAGGTATCCTCAAATACCCGTATGCGCCTATGTGATAGGGCTTATTGTGTCAATTGTGCCTTTTCACATAAGAACATATGACAAAAAGGGATTCTCCAGTAGGTATCCTCGATAGGTATCCTCAAATAATACAATACCAGGCCATAGATATCCTCAAATACCCGTATGTGCCTATGTGATGGGGCATATTGTGTCACATTGTGCCTTTTCACATAAGCACATATCGGCACATAAAGCATGTGCCTATGTGATAGGGCATATTGTGTCACATTATGCTTTTTCACATAAGCACATATGACAAAAAAGGGATTCTCCAGAAGGTATCCTAGATAGGTATCCTCAAATAATACAATACCAGGCCATAGGTATCCTCAAATACCCGTATGTGCCAATGTGGTAGGACACATTGTGTCACATTGTGCCTTTTCACATAAGCACATGTCGGCAAATAAAGCATGTGCCTTTGTGCTAGGGCACATTGTGTCACATTGTGGCTTTTCACATAAGCACATGTCGGCACATAAAGCATGTGCCTTTGTGCTAGGGCACATTGTGTCACATTGTGCCTTTTCACATAAGCACATGTCGGCACATAAAGCATGTGCCTTTGTGCTAGGGCACATTGTGTCACATTGTGGCTTTTCACATAAGCACA
Organism: Pictodentalium vernedei; assembly: GCA_031216915.1. Taxonomy (NCBI): domain Eukaryota; kingdom Metazoa; phylum Mollusca; class Scaphopoda; order Dentaliida; family Dentaliidae; genus Pictodentalium; species Pictodentalium vernedei. The sequence continues at coordinate 58,774,760 of CM062291.1, read as the reverse complement.
TATCGGCACATAAAGCATGTGCCTTTGTGCTAGGGCACATTGTGTCACATTGTGCTTTTTCACATAAGCACATATGACAAAAAGGGATTCCACAGCCACAGGTGTTTCCCAAAAATGAGATTCCATGGGATAAGGCCATTGGATATAGGCTTTTATTATACACATGGGAGATAACTCTGCATACAAGTTATGGGAAATCAAGCAATCTGATTGGTTAGTTATATAAATGAAACAACAAGAGTACTTGGAATAGGGTCAGTACTAACAAGAATAGACCAGAAATTGCTAAATATAGTAATAATAAGGTAAAATGTTCCAACTGATAGGCTCTTCTACGCTACTGGAGTATACTCCAGAACAAAGGAACATGCCTAGGTAGACGTAAACTATTACATATATATATATAGAAGCAGAGAATTCTGAAAGAATTCGAAATATACTCTCACAGAAAAGAATGTGTGCATGCTAAAAAATAACACTAAAAAAAGATATATATCATTTTCATTCATGGAAATTTTATTCAATCACAGATGAATCAATTTGTGCTCAACACGAGAAATTTCATTACGCTACGGCGAATACTCTTGGTGCCATGGAGAGTCAAAGACACTAAGGGTCAAACACAAAAGTCACACACTCAATATCTGGTATGACCTCCGTCTGCATCGACTACTGCTGTGCATCTACGCCTCATGGAAGCGAACAGGTTAGCATGGAAGTGTTGTGGAATGTTGTTCCATATTCTGATAAGCTGTCTTTGGAGTTCCACAAGCGTTGACGGTGCATGGGGAAGCCGCCGTAGCTGACGTTTCACTTCGTCCCATACGTGTTCAATGGGTGAGATATCGGGCGAATTTGCGGGCCAGGGAAGAACATTCACTTGTTGTTGCTGCAGATACTGTTGAACAACACGAGCTGCGTGGGGTCGGGCGTTGTCCTGCTGTAGAATGACGCCGGGGCCGTGACGTTGCAGAAATGGGACATCAATAGGTGTAAGCAATTCATCACGATATCTGGCTGCATTGAGATTGCCATCAATAATGACCAGCTCAGTTCTGTTACGGGCAGTGATGCCACCCCACACCATGAGAGAACCCCCCCCCCCCCCCCCCCCCCCATAACGGTTTCGCTCCACGACACATGGATCTGCGTAGCGTTCGTTTCGATGTCTGTACACTCTCTGGCGGCCATCTGATGATGAAAGATGGAAACGACATTCATCTGTGAATAAAACACGTCGCCACCAATGTAAGGGATGCCTGAGATGTTGTCTACACCACTGCAGTCGGCACGACGATGACGTAACGTCAAAATCGGACGAATTGCAGGTCTTCGAGGACGTAAGCCGTATTCTCTCAGCCGGTTGATTACTGTTTGAGGATGTATCCGTCTCAGGTTAGGGATGTTCCTGGCTGTCGTCGTTGCCGTTTGTTGCCGGTTCCGGAGATGGACGACACGGATATACCGATCTTGTGCAGGGGTGGTAACTCGGGGTCTCCCGGAGCGGGGTCGGTCTCGAACGTCATCATGTTGTGCATGTCGATGGACTAGCCTGTCTACAGTGTTACGGCGGCAGTTCAAATGCTGGGCAACCTCTCTGTGTGTTCTGCCAGCTCTAATCATACCATGGGCAAGGAGATGTTGATTCATTGTCAATCTTGGCATGCTAATGTGGAGTCGTTTTAACAGCAACGCAAGTTTGAATGTGAACGATAGGAAGGCCTTACTTTAGTGTTTAAATACCCAAGGATTCACACTGCTGCATGAATTTTCAGACTCTCCACGTGCAAAACATGCCTCTTCACAAACGTGCAGCGCGTCATTTAACGTTAATGCAATTTTAACGGGGAAAGCTGTTTTTGTGTTCAATATAACTTATTCATGAACAGGTTAACACTCTTTACACCTACGAAATTATTTTTTTGGAGTTTGATCAATTTCTGCAATGCACACTTTCTTTTTTGGGCGAGTATAGTAAAAAGTTGGGAGGATTTTGGTTATATGGAGAGATTGTCGGGTTGTTTGTGGTATTTAGATTTACTCTTCTACAAAGAAACATACCCTCAAAACATACCCCGTCTTATTTCAGAAAAATTGAGTAACATAGCAACCACGTGCTACCAGAGAAACCAAGATGGCGGCCTCCAGTATACAAAATGGATGACGGAAACACGTATCACCTTAACAACACGCGCTGCGCATGCGCACTCACACCACGTATCACTATGGAGCTGACCTCACAACATGGCCGCTCACGCGGGTTACCATGACAACCAAACATGGCGCCACCAAATCACGTGACTATGACGTCACGTGAGATCCTGCATGAGATCCTGCCAATGAGTCCTGTCCGGGTACATGACATACTACTGTTGTGTTTTGTGATTCGGGAGGGGGGGGGGTGGCAGGGCTCGGTGGCTCAGTAGGTAGACGTGCAGGCTGCAAGCCGATAGGTCGTCGGTTCGAATCCCACCTGTGACAACCTCGTTGTGCCCTTGGGCAAGACACTTCAGCCCCACTGCCCACGTGAGGGCACGGTGACGCCGTGTACTATGGCGTACTGCACGTCGATGGTACACCTATCTTCAACCAATGCTAACCCTGCTTGTGTGGAGTTAGTATGTTAGGGATCTGACATTGCTCGCCGTTGCTCGGTGGTTCTCTCCGGGTACTCTGGCTTCCTCCACCCGAAAAAATGAGGTCGTGATTAGCCATTGTGCAGAAATATGTGACCTTAAACACCAATAAATAAATCATCAGGAGGAAGGCCTCTTTTCCGAAAACGCTCGGAAATTTTCGATTCTCAGTTTGTGGTTTTTGATCCGGGAAGATTGTGACTGTCAACCGAAATCTGCTGTGATCACGAAAGCGTAAATAAAATCGATGGCTTTGGGAGTTTTAGGAGTTCGTGTCCCCAATACGCCAGGAATGTGAAACGTAAGAAATATCTTTTTTCCTACCTATTTCCTACCTGGCACTGATGGAACGGAAATGTCAAACTTTTTTTGCACGCGATGGTGTGAATAAAACCCTAGTTGGCCATCCCATCCCGCCCCATCACATGGTTGTTACATGTAGATAAGAGAGTAATAATCAGTAAGTTATGTTAGCTGTAGATATCTGATTTTAATGTATTTTTTTCTATCTGGGTCGTTTTATATTATCAAAGACATTGGTGATAACGAATGAATCCCTAACTATACTTTGTTCATATCACCAAAGTGCATCAAAGTCCATCTACCTGATATGACGAAGTGAATCAACTCCACGTATTCTTCACCTCTTCATTGCAACGAATCCAGACAACATTGGGGAAAATTGGAATATCTCAAAACAATGAAGGTTTGTTATGAACACTTTCGTATAGATAGGAGCGGGGTGGGTGGGGGGGGGGGGTGAGGGGGGGGGGGGGGGGGGCGGGTGTTAGCGTTCCCATCATGTATTTTCACGAAGATTTGAAGTTGTGCATCTTTCACTTAGACGATGTTTCAGTGCTGCAAATAGAATTACTTGGCCTAATAATGGTCTGTTCGGGGGCGTAGGAACCAGGGAAGCACACATAACAACTGTTCTAGGGGGAGGAGGAAGGGGGTGGGGGGTAGGCCAACATCATCTTTATCTTTGAAGTATTTTTACACCGTAACACCACCACCAGAGAGTCAGAGCGTAGGAGTCGCTTACAGCCCAAAGTGCAGTCACCTGGGACTTTTTCGTTTAGTTCTCGTCACTACAGTCGTATTGGGAATTGGCAGGTTCTTTGCTCTTAAGATATGGCCAAATAGTTCCTCGTATGGTTTGTCTCTTCCACGGTCGAAAAAAAAACAAAAACATTTTTTGGTCCTTATTTTTAATTTTAATAATATCTCCACCAGACCGACACAATGTTTCGGCCCTGTAGGGAAAATTGTTAACTCTTTGAACTCTCCTGACCACTTTTCGGGTCGAGCCGATCAATCAATATTTTCAACGTGCAGCCTTGGGGCTGCACGTTGAAAATATTAATTGCACTACCTCCTAATAATGAATACGTTCTCTTCTATTTATTTATTGGGGTTTAAGGTCACATACTTATGTACAATGGCTAATCATGACCGTGACAGTTTTACGGGTGGAGGAAGCCGGAGTACCCGGAAAGAACCACCGAGCAATGACGAGCAACTGTCAGCTCCTCAACATTCTAAAACTCTGTTCAAGCTCCGCTCAAGCAGAGTTACAGCGGTTGAAGACATGTGCACCATCGACGTGCAGTACGCCTTAGAACACGGCGTCACCGTGCCCCCATGTAGGCAACTGTGATAAACTGCCTTGCCAAGGACACAACGCGGGTCGTCCCGGACGGGGATCGAACTCTGGACCTCTAGCATAGAAGTCCAACTGTCTACCACTGAGCCACCGCGCCCATGTTCTCTTCTAATTCTCGCCATTGCTCAGACATCGAATGTACCACCAGGGTTGAAAGGGTTAAACATTGACACCCAAATATGTATTTTTCTCAGTATAGATGTGCGTTGTGTCCCTTGCATAGCTTTGTGCACTGCATTCCTACCATGCCATACAGTCACATAAGCCGTCACTGATATATATATATATCAGCGCGTGGATGCCATTCTAAAACCGTGAGCCACCCCACCCCAAAGTTCGAAATGTTTCCCTCGTCACTGCGTCATTTATTAGAGTTAAGAAGACCATGAACTCCGGGCCTTCTTTTTAAAAATATTTTCGGAGTGAGTTCACCCTATCTCTGTCACCATGACCAATTTGAGCCCTAATTTCTAGCTGTTTGTACGTCTCCTGTCTAGCTTATTAACTCTACGCCTCTGTGTCTGCTCCTCCCGATACCTGCCAACCTGCTTCTCTTTATCTCTTTCTCTGTCAGAGAGAGGGGGGGGGGGGGGGGAACAGGCAAAGGCAGTTCGAATCGACCACAGTGACAGAGAGACATGGTAAAGAGTGTCATGGACAGAGACATTAGGACATTGACTGTGTAAGGGAGACAACTCACTGAAGTTGTTTCAGCTAAAATTGAATGCAATCGCAAAGAGGAGAAAAAGACGCTACGGTTAATGTTTTGTAGTTATCTAGTCTATGCTCCAGGAAGTTCGAGAATAGAAAGCCACGTTTGTTTCTGAATTGGGTCTGCCGATTTATTTATACGAGTTAAATCTGCCATCATCAGTGTTGAACTGTTTAAATACTATAACGAGGGATAAACTTTCTTCAAAAGGGACGGACACGAGACCATTTTTATTGGGGTTTAACGACACTTTCGACAGCCAGGGTCACCTCGTGTGGGACAGTTTTGCAAGCGGCGGAAGCCGGAGTACGCGGAGAGAACCACAGAGAAAGGGCGGGAAACTGCCAGAAGGTTGAAGGCAAGTGCGCCATCGACGTGCAGTTGATCTTAGTACACAGCGCTAAGGTGCCCTCGCGTGGGCAACTGGAGTGCCTTGCCCGAGGACACAACACAGTCACCCCCGGTGGGGATCGAACAGTGGATCTTTCTGTTTGAAGTCCAATGCCATAAACACTGAGCCCTGCTCTCCTGACACCCACGAAAGCCCAAGAAAGAAATTAAAGCCACAACGTAACGCCATAGCAACATGGATACAGACGATTGTAAGGACTTGACTTCATATCCCATGTTGCGGTCACGGTTAGCCATTATGCTGAAATATGTGACCTTAAACACGAATAAATAGCTAAATACAACATAAATAGAGGATCTTAAAAAGGGTTGCGAAACGGGCCGCAAAATACCGGTCCAGAGCTGGTCTGCAGTTTGGACCAATCCGCTGCTGTACACAAACGAACTGGACCAGCCCGGTTCCAGGCTGTCCAGAGAGGCATTGTAATGTATCACGTTATTGAACACAACGTTCATTTTCGAACTTTACCTAATTACCTCCCAACTTAACCAGTGAAATAACTAATTCGCTTCTTACAAATCCACAATGCCTTTTGGACTTCTTCATTTTGCAGGCAGTTTATCAATCGTGTCTGGTATCCATTAAATACCTACAGTTACCATCTACTAACGAATACATACACGGAAGGCGTCAAAATGCCCTGTATTGGTCAAAAACAAAAACACTAGTAAACCTCGCTGGGTCGTCCAGCGGGAAAAAAAACTGCACACCCGGGTATCGTACAGCAATTTTTGGACCGGACCATCAACTGCAGTCCGATAAGGTCATTATTACTAATCTCAAACGAGTCCTCATTGAAGTCGTTTGTTAATTGTTATAAAACGGTTTCAGTAAATTTGATCTGGAACAAACAGACTAAAGGAAAGTGGGATAAGGGGCAACGACTGAAAGTCTTAGTTATGACACCCCCCCCCCCCCAACCCGCCCCTCCATCGCAGATTCTATCATTTGGGAATTTCTCTCAGAAAACACTTCTCTTCGATCACATCCTCCCATCTCCCATTCCGGACTTTACAGAAAATCTTTCTAATATTGCTACAGACAGAGCACCTCCTGTTATCCAATACTTCCCACCCCTTTGTATATAAATGTAACCCTGTTTTCTATCCACTCTTTCGGAATTTCTTGTTTTTCTGTGGCTAAATTGAATGGAATCCGTTAGGCTTTTGCATAATTGCTTCCCCCAATTTTTAGAAACTCGTCAGTAATTTTATCCGCCCTCCCACTTTTACGTTACTTAATTTTGAGACCACATTTCGGACCGCCTCTACTTTTGCTGCACACGAAGTTCGATAAATGTTCCTATATCTCATTCTGGCACTGCGGTGGGTTCCCCATGCCCAATCGCTTATCATTTACCTTTTTCCAGTTCTCGACTTGTTCTGGTGCGACTTGGTCTTGGTGGTCTGTATTTCTGCCCTCTACTTTAATACTTCGTGAATTTGTACCGCTGTGTCTTTTATTCACACATTTTTCCAAAATACGTTCGAATTCGATCTTCCCATCGTTCTTATTGTCTTCATTAGATTGCAGTTCTCCAACCTCTGATTATCGTTTTTATCTTGTTTCTTTTGCTGCCATAGCCTTGTTACCCCCCCCCCCCCCCCGCCCTCTCGGGTTTTCTACCCTTCCTGTACACATTACATTTGACTTTTCTGCTCTTTATAGCCTTTTTCAATTCGTCATTCACTCTGTACCCAAGTGCCCATGTTGGCATCCTAATCTTTCTTATACTCTCCTTTTCTGCCTTAACTCTTTACCAAACGCAGACGATATCAAAATTTATTTTTTCAATTTTTTCCGAAAATTTCAACAAAACCATATCATGTGACCGCTCGTTGGAACGAGCTCGACAAGCTCGTTCCAACGAGGGGGTCACATGATATAGTTTTGTTGAAATTTTTTGAAAAATAATATTTTTTCAACTACTGAATTTGTATACTACGCGGCGGATGCGGCCGTTTCGTTGGGTAAAGGGTTAATTCCCGAAGCTGACAACTATGGCATCTGCCATTTCCTGGACATTGGCTTCTCTGTATACATTTTCAATCTTTGGTTTAAATTTTTCTTCAAATTACTCCCAGTCTGCATCATTATCTCCTTAAGCTTTTGCTTCTTGATGGGTTTTTACCCCGGATCGTAACTGTAATCAGGCTGTGATCACTACCCAACTCCATTCTGCCCTCATCGACCACTTCTCCCTCTATCACCCCCCCCCCCCCCCCCCACCTCCCCCGTAAATCGGTATCTGTGAGAATATGTCGATTATCGCTCCTCACCGTGTCCATTCCCGTTACACCTCACATCCCTACTCAGAATCTTCAGCTCGATCTTATTTATGAAGTCCAACGTCTTTCTTCCATTTATGTTGATTGTCTTACCCCTACCCCATATGCCTTCTTCCTGTCCATTAAAGTCTCCCATCAGAAGTATACCACATTCCCTATTTTCTAATTCCGTGATATTGCACCTAAGTGTTTAGTATAGAGAGTCATTTCAGTCAGGTTTGCACCCCCCCCCCCCCCCCACCTATGTCTCCATTAAAGTTTCCCATCAGAATTCTACCACATTCCCTATTTTCTAATTCCGTGATATTGCACCTAAGTGTTTAGTATAGAGTGTCATTTCAGTCAGGTTTGCACCCCCACCCACCCCCCCCCCCCCACCTATGTGTCCATTAAAGTCTCCCATCAGAATTATACCACATTCCCTATTTTCTAATTCCGTGATATTGCACCTAAGTGTTTAGTATAGAGAGTCTTTTCAGTCAGGTTTGCACCCCCCACCCCACCCTCCCCACCTATGTGTCCATTAAAGTCTCCCATCAGAATTATACCACATTCCTTATTTTCTAATTCCGTGATATTGCACCTAAGTGTTTAGTATAGAGAGTCATTTTAGTCAGGTTTGCACCACCACCCCCCCCCCCCCCCCCATCACAACACAGTACGCAATCCCATGCAAGAGATAAGCCTTTACCCACCCAATTTCTTCAACCCATTACCCAACGAATCGGCCACATCCGCCCGCGTAATATCCAAATTTGGCAGCTGAAAAAATATTATCTTTCAAAAAAAATTTCAGCAAAACCGTATTATGTAAACGCTCTTTGGAACGAGCTCGTTCCAGTGAGGGGCACATGATATGGTTTTGTTGAAATGTTTTGAAAAATTAAAAAAAAAATGATATTTAAAACAATAAATTTTGATATCGTCTGCGTTAGGTAAAGGGTTAAGTAGGGGCCTACCTCAGCCGGGGTATTGATATCTTCCTGATTTGCGATCAACGACGGTTTTAAATCCTCTTTAATGTACATGTCTCCCCCTTCTCCCTTTTATTGACCTCCAGTTCATCCTACACCTATCCATACGCCACCCTTACCATCACTGTCTATTAGCAATAAAAAATGGATTTGCTAAAGAAGTAAAAGCCGTGGCCTGGTTTCCTCTGGTGAATATCCCACAGCAGTGAGTCGCCATTCCGTAAGCAGGGTTCCTGCATGCAGGGGATGATAAAATTAGAGGTTATTCGTGGCCGCTTCTCGATATATTTCAGCATTTGTCAAGCCCCTACAATAGCAAATTCAAGGATTTTCAAGACACTGCCTTCACTAGTTCTAACTAGAGAAGTGGTGGGAGGGGTAATGATCGGAGGGTCATTGTTAGGACTATGCCTCCACTGACCCGGGCATGTAAAACAATATAGTTATGATTGCATGCTTCATTAGCATTTTTATTTCATGAATGGAAGCGCGATGGCGTGGCGGTAACCAGTTCTCGTCACCCTTATAAAAAAGTACCATGGTAAACCATGGTAAATCCCAAAATACCCTGGTAATACCATGGTATTTTGGGATTTACCATGGTTTACCATGGTACTTTTTTATAAGGGCAGATCACAGAAGTTAAGCAATGTCGAGCCCGGTTAGTCCTCGGATGGGTGACCGTCTGAACGATGGATTCGGACTCCCGCGTTGTGTTCTTGGGCAAGGCACTTAACCCCGATTGTCCACATGGGGGCACGATGCCGTCGTGTATTAGGGCGCAAGTCTTCAACCAATCTAACCCTGCCTATGATGCAGTGCGGAGTTGCGATGTTGGGGAGCTGGCAGCTGCTCGTCGTGGCTCGGTGGTTCTCTCCGGGTACTCCGGCTTCCTCCACCCGTGATGCTGTCACGGTCATGATTAGCCATTGTGCATAAGTATGTGACCTTAAACATCAATAAATAAATAATTTCATGAATATTGAATGCTTTTTAAGGCATCCTGACACATTTTCCAGGATTTCAAGGCCTTGAATGGACCTTATAGTTAAATTAAAGGACATTTCTTGAATTCAAGGCCCCGCGGGAACCATGGTAAGTATCCTCAAATACCTGGATGACGATATGAGGGACTAGAGATTATACTCATTGTGTGATTTTCCCATAGCCCTTATGGTCTCATATGGCGAATGTGTAGAAGCCATGTAGCATGGCCCTCGTGGCCACGAAGATATGATGGGCTTGATGTCGAGTGTAGGAAAAAAAAAACCCTGGGAAAAAAACCCCTTAGGAAAAAAGCCCCTTGGTAAAAAAAACCCTTGGAAAAAAACCCCTCGAGAAAAGAAAAACCTTGGAAAAAACCCCCTTCATATTGACAACAGAAAAACGTTTTCTTTAGTGACTTTATTTTTGTATGACAATATGTTCATTAGTGAAGAATACAATTAACATAATATCTGTATGTTCTATAGTACAAAATATCTGTATGTTATATAGTGAAAAATACATTTCAATGATATTCAAATTAGCATATTTCCACCTGTTAATCACTCTCTCTAAAATCAGCACAACAGTTAATTTGTAAGGCAAGATGCCCTACAGCTCTGAATACGTTATGTAACCCTTTACCCAATGCAACTTTTTTTTTGAAAGTATGCAAATATGGATATCATTGGAACTGGCTGAAGCAGCTAACTCCAATGATATTCATATTTGCATACTTTCACTCGTTAATTACTTGACCCCACAACATTAAATACAGCACTAAATACATTAATTAAATATGTCTACCATTTAATTTGTAAGGCAAGCTGCCCTGCAGCACTGAATACGTTATATAACCCTTTACCCAATGCAACTTTTTTTTTTTGAAAGTATGCAAATATGGATATCATTGGAACTGGCTGAAGCAGCTAACTCCAATGATATTCATATTTGCATACTTTCACTCGTTAATTACTTGACCCCACAACATTAAATACAGCACTAAATACATTAATTAAATATGTCTACCATTTAATTTGTAAGGCAAGCTGCCCTACAGCACAGAATACGTTATATAACCCTTTACCCAATGCAACTTTTTTTTTTGAAAGTATGCAAATATGGATATCATTGGAACTGGGTGAAGCAGCTAACTCCAATGATATTCATATTTGCATACTTTCACTCGTTAATTACTTGACCTCACAACATTAAATACAGCACTAAATACATTAATTAAATATGTCTAACAGTTAATTTGTAAGGAGAATATATTTGCATACTTTCACTCGTTAATTACTTTATATAGACCCCACTTCATTTCTAAGGCAAGATCATGTCCACCTAATATAATGTTCAATGCCGTTGATGAGTTCTTCCATATTCTTTCGGCTCTCTCTAAAATCAGCACAAAGATTCTGCAAACGTTGCTGTCTCTGAGTTGTGACACGCTTCACCCTCTTCTTTGGTGGTTCTCCGCGAGAATCCTGAAGTAGAGCAGACTGCACAAGGGCTTGATCTTTCCTTATACTGTCTATCGCCTTCCAGACTGTAGGGTGGTTATGGCCCACAAGCTCCTTGAAACTCATGTTCCAAGCCTCACAAAGGCTGTTTGTGCGATCCTGGCCATCCAGTGTAGCCTGATATACATTCCAAAGGCTAGGTGAAAATAGAGGTGGAATCCTTCTAACCCGCATTGAAGGTAGCTGTCCGTCAGGTTGTGCAGGTGGCTGGATCCTTCTGTAAGTACCAGAGACATAAGTAGAATTGAAATAATCTACCAGATCAACCAGACCATCAACACTAGATATGTTTTCCATCAAATAGCTCATTCCATCTCCGACTTCATTTTCTGGTAAGAAGGCCAGTGCATCAAGCATATCACAGAAATGCTTGATTTTGTCATCAGTCCTGTATGCTTCAACTAGACCCAGACTCTGAATCTTTCTCCAGGTACTTTGAGTTAGATGGTAGAAGCATGCCCTGGATGTAACGTGTGGTCCAAGAGTGGATCGAACTGAGTTGATAACTGCTTGCTCAAAGTCAGTAATAACAGTGGTTGGGTCTGGATTAAAACCAAGTTCATCACACCTATCCAGAATAGCCTGAAGCATTCCTTCATAGCATGACTGGGTCTTAGCTGATAGGAAAGCATACACACAGGTTACTGCTGTATTCCCCAGTGGGGCCCGTATGATGTATAACTGTTTGAAAAGTCTGGGTGCAGTAGGGAAAGTGCCATCCATATACCAGGTTGAAGCTCTGGACAGATGGCGGAGAGCCTCATCACTACCAAACACTAGCATCCTGGTAGCTGTTGGAGCATTATCATAGAACAAGAAACTGTTGTTGTCTGGTGGTCCAGTGGTCTTCCAAGTATCTTCAACTACTAGATCTCTCAAAGTGGATGGATCATTGGGAAGAGAGCCTTTCTGATGATTTCGAACAGTACGCTTCAACGAATCCATCCGTCCTAGGCTGCTCTTACTTCATTTGGTTGCTCTACAAGTACATCTGCCACTAATTGTCCAGGTCGAGCACGATTTCTCTGAGCACTGTCCTTAATGGTTGCTTTCAGTTTCACAGCAGCCACATGGTTGGGGTCTGCATTATGACTGTGGGTTGTAGTGGTAAGAATCTCCTGCATCTGTAGGTCTGTATAAGCAGAACCCTTGCATGATTCAGCATTTCTCTGGGAACACTCCCAACGTATTTTAGACTTGTTGGCACTCTTTTTGGTGTATAGGTAGCCACCAAAACACAACTTTAGACCTCCTTTATTATTCCTAATGATCTCCATGACAAATAGTTTCATACTGGTTTCTGGGCAGAAACAATCTCTTTTATAGAAAAGGCAGCAGCATATCAAAGGGAAAGGTGTTAATAATTAAGCAAACTCAGTTCACTCTGATGTATCTCTGTGTGAGATTAATTGCAATCATAGCAAAAACAATGATTGTCTTTGAGAGCATATTTTGTTGTGACACTTTTGAGATCAAAAGACATCCTTCTTTGATATTTCACTATGAACTATTATATTAATTCTTAATAAGACATCAAAGACATATACATTTAATAATAATAATAATAATAAAAGTAATAATAATAATAATAAATTTATAACAATGGGAGTAGATGTTTAATAATAATAATAAAAATAATAGGAGTGGGGTTTTTTTCCACACTTGCATTTTCTCGAGGTTTTTTTTTCCAAGGTTTTTTTTACCAAGGGGCTTTTTTCCTATGGGTTTTTTTCCCGGGGGGGGGGGGGGGTCCGTACCCCCTTGATGTCAGACCTCATTGAGGGATTTCCTAATGCCCATCATGACTTCATACGAAAAACGTGTAGAAGCCATATATGTAGGCGAGTATTCTCTAGTACTTGTAGATTATCATGTCGTAAGTATCCTCAAATACCCGGATGAGGGATTCTAAGAGAGTTTGATCTCATTGTGGGATTTCCTCATAGCCTTCATATCCTCGTCAATCGGTAGAGTGCTGGAAGCCCATATTTGGGCTTTATTCTGAAGCCCAGGCACCACTCATTGAACGATTCACATCAGTGGATGTGCTTCATATTATCTTTCAAAGTGAAATTTATTTAGCCTGTGATGATTTGCCTTCTTACCTATGGGAACTCAAGAAAATGTAACAAGGCAAAGACATGTGAGTTCACAAATTTGTCGATCAAAAATAATTTAGCACTCTTCCAGTTAACGATGAAAAATGTAGTCTTCGGCTATAGCAGATGTTAGAAAGGGTTGAGGTGAATGTGCTCCATTGAACGTAGTCTTCAAATACCCGGCTGGGGTTAGGGCACAATTAGGAATTCCACGTGGTCATGAGGATAACATTGCTTGAGGTGTAGATTTCGTTGATATCACTGAGGTCAGACAGGGTGTGCATAAAGATCCTGGAATTTTGAGATTCCTGATTTTTAAAAAAAAATCCAGGCCTGGTAAGTTCCAGAAAACAGACTCTTTTTTAGGGGGGGGGGGGGGGGCGGGGGGGGGGGGGGGGGGGGGGGGTAGTCTTCGAAAGTATTGGAACTCCGGGCAAAACTTTAGAGACACCGTCGTGCTCCGAACAAACGTTACTGTGTTCTTTGTCTGTCGTATGTATCGTTTGACCCAGATAGATTTTTTCTGTGAAAGCGGGTTAGGTTTGCAATTATTGCTTTGTACGAATAGAATATACAAAATGCCAGGTGAGTGTGTGGTCCTTAAAGAAAAAGAAAATGGCTGGAGAAAAAAAGAGTTTTGAGTGACTCCAGAGTGTGTTGAAAATGGCCATCTCGCAAACTTTTTCGAATTCAGGTCATTCGCACCCAAGCTAATTCGGCCCTAGTCATTTCCACCTAAAGCCACACCGCCCCCAACACACCTACTCATTTCTGCCATAGTCCAAACTTGGACCCTTTGTGGTGGGGATACGTAGTTATAGTTTTTTTTTTAACTCACTCCCTAACCTGAACTTTATTTTTCCTGTACATGTAAGTTTTTATAATGCTAATGGGGTTCTGGGACACCCACACTCCAGGCCGCCCCACCCACAGGTGGGTCTCCAGCCCTTGTTTAGCCAAAACTTACGCCATATGCCCTCAGTGCAGATAAAGAACTGGCAAAGGTAACTCTATCTTGAAGGGCTGCGAAGTAGATGGACAAAAGGTAGATTCATCTTCGGAAACAGGCCAAGGAAGACCATTGCCATAACTATGTTGTAGATGTGGAAATGGTATCCTGCATGTTCTTCCTATCTGCGAGGCCTGTATAGCCTGGTCTCTGCGTCTAACACTCTCCAAGAAGGCAAAGATGGCATAGCAGCACTAGAACTTAGAAGGTGGTAATGGCGTAGTTGCAGCAGGTCTGAAAACCCATTTACAACAATCACATTAGGTATATGTGGTTTAAGCAGTAAAACCAAGGATGGGCATTTAGATGAACTGCTTACAGAAATACAGACAGCAGATTTCAGGAGAGCGATTTTTTAGCTCTCCTTACTGCCCTCTTGAAAGAATTAAGGAGAGCGAAAAATTGCCCTCCTAAATATTTTGGTCTGGGATGATTGAGATTACATGTATTATGCTCACATTAAATTTTTGTTGTAAAGCAAAAATGTAATTTAACTTCGAAGTCACATAACATCACATAATTTCATTTTGAAAGTGGTTTAGTGTTAAAAGTTAATGGCTGCAACCATACCCAAACACAGTTTCAATCATTTGAAGCAAAATGGGTCACAGCAATATTTTTTTTCTGTCAGTTTCAAGTTCAACAACTGACATCACAGTTTGAGGGGTAATTATTCAAGGAATATTGACACTATAATATACTACCATTACTACTATCCTGTCACTTGAAGCACTTGCACCAGGATGTGACTGTAGATTCAAGCAGACCTGTTTGACTTTCTTGGACAACTGGTCTAGGTCTTGTCAAGTGTGTGTTCGGTTGTTGAGTGAGACATCTAGATGTCTAAGAGATTCCGCTTTACATTAGTAAAGCTAATAAAATCACTGATGCAGTCTGTTGGTTTCAGTTTCAATGAGTTCGTTCAACTGGATACTTAAAATGCTGTGTAAAGCTAATTGCTCTCCTAAGCTGATTGAGGAGAGCGATTTTTTGCCCTCCTGCATTTTTCAGAATGCCAGGCCTGGGATGTTCTCTATAACATCTTGGATGATCCCATCTCAGAAGCTGTGAAGAGGAGATTGCTTAGGTCTCTGGTTCCAAAAAAGAGGAAAGGAAGAAAGTGGAAGGCCATAATGGAGGAGTTTGGCCTCTTAGATTGATCAAGCATGAGCAACCAGAGGACCTCAGGCAGTCTTCCTGTGCCATTGGCAATTGAAAAAGTAGCAGATAGATATTCCAGATGCTTGCTTTGAAGGTCCAACTTGGGAAAAACAACACTGATGGCAGTAAGGAGTTCACTGACACTGCGCTTCACCATAAGCAAGATGCAATCCTTACAGCCCTAGAGACGATGATCTGGACTTCACAAGGCTCAAGACCCCTACACCCATCTCCCAGATTCACAAGGTCCAGAAGCAGAACCACCTGGATTTAACTGAAGATGTCTTCATCCACCGGCTCAATGCCTGCTGCTGGTTGAGAAGGCAGAGGCGCTTGCATGGTTATTCTTGAAAGGATATCCTTACTGGTAAGTCCCAGGAGCATAAATCCCATGGGATAGGCCAGACCGCTATCTGACTTGAGATGCCCAAAACATGGGAAAACAATCGGTGCTTTGTGAAGCAACTCAAACAGTTCCTGTCCCCCTCCCCCCCCCCCCCACTACATCTTAGAAGCCCTCACAACTAAACTCGTTGGGCAAGACCTCAACCCAAACAAGAGCAACACACAAACAATTAAAGAAGAAGAATAAGGACTTTGGCTACAGGTATGCTGTGGTTAGGTGTGGAGGTCACTCAGATTCCTGGGTGGTCTACTGAGGGCCAAGTGCAGTGGAGAGATTTCTGGATGCTGTGTTAGAGAAAGAGCACAGGATCAAGGTACAGCTGGCAAACTCGATGGCCATGGTGATGACCCTCTGGCAACACCAGCACAATTGCCATGTGTGAAAGGACACTTGAGGGAGACTGTCCATGACCATTGCCACATCACCGGCAAGTACAGAGGGGCAGCTCCCAAGGCCTGCAACCTGAAGTTACTAATGAACCCCAAAATGGTAACCATCCCCATGGTCTTCCATAACCTATGGGGATATGATAAGGCCATCAGCAAGATGGAGTGTAGGATCTCCACATTCCCAACAACACGATATGCCAAGGCTAACAGTCCACAGGTTGAAGGGCATGTTCCTCCCAAGCCCAGCACTCACACCCTCTACCTTGACACTATCAACATATATTGATGGGCAATGAACCAACCACTGCCACCAGGGGCTTTTGAGTGGGCATATGACTGGCGACTAAAAGCCCAAATGGTTGCATCCTAGAGGTGAACCTGTAGTGTCCAATGGGCATCAGGATGCACACAGTGCCTATCTGCTGGCACCAAAGTGCATGGTGAAGCAGAAGGTGTGGATGTCCGAGTATTAGCATCCTTCATTCTGGTGGCTGGAACAGCAAGATGTTGGGGTGGCACAGCTGAAAATACTGGTCCCCAACCTCTACAAAAAGGAACGTTATGTGCTCCTCGAATGCAACCTCCTGCTATATCTCTCTCTGAAGAAAGAAGGGAAGAGTAGTGTAGCGGTCGAGGTATAAAGGCCATTTACCGACCAACCTGGTTGGTCCGGATCTCTTAGTCTCATGGTAAATCAGTCGCTTTGTGTGCTAGAGGTCGACGGTTCGAACCCTGGCTAGTACATTGTACAACTTCATTTTGCCACTTTTAGCCTTTGTAGGCTTCAGGAGAGCTAATCGCTCCCCTAAATCGCTCCCCTAGGCTATGTGAGGACAGCGGTTTTTAGCCCTCCTGTATTTTTAGGAATGCCAGGACTGGCATGTTCATTCTGCTTTGACTTCCAGCAATGTAGTAGCAATTCAAGCCAGGCCTGATGCCATTGATGCAAGCCAGAAAATAAGTAGACTGACATCTGCAAAATGAGGTCCCAAGAGGGTGAATTTAGTGATGCTACCCTGCACAGCAGGGTAGCATCACTAAATTTACCCTCTGTGAACCTCAATCGGAATCAGGTTCTCAAACCTAAACAGAATGAGGTACCCAGAGGATAAATTGGCCCACTGTATGGGATAGCATGATCAAATTCACCCTCTGGGGACCTCATTCTGCAAATGTCAGACGGCTTATTTTCAGGCCTGCATTGATGATGTGTCTACTTGGTGTTGCTTCATCAGAACATTGACTGTCAATTTCAGTACAACTTATTACTTAACACTGGAAACAGGGCTTATATTTCGACAAGAATCCGAGAATTGATTCGCACAAAGATTTCGCGCAATAAAACTGACAAGAATCCATGTAGATTCTCGCTGGACCTCTGCTAGGATTCGCGTGAATAGAATTGAGTCAATTTAACCCTTTATCTAACACAGCGGCAACACAGCGGCAACGAATTAACCAATAGAAGGCTAACACGACCTGAAATATCCTGACACTTTGTCAATAAAATTGCACAAATATGGCTGTCATTGGAACCGGCTCATTGAGCCAGATTTTATTGGTAAATATTATTCATTTAATTATTTTATCATTTATTTATTATTTATTGTTTAAAAATTATCAAATTTAGTTTTAAAAATTAAAAAGGTGTGTTGGGTAAAAGGTTAACATGTGTTATCAGTATACAACAGTGGTTGAACCATGGTGGCATCATGGGATCCTGGGACACTCATAGTAGGTATGGATTCCCGCAACCATTTTCACTAGAATCCAAATGGATTCTCACAAGTTTAGACGAAATATAGGCCCTGGGAAATTATTTGTACCCCAGATTTATTTATTTATTGAGATTTAACAACACTTTCAACAGCCAGGGTCACCTCGTGTCAGACTGTTTTACGGGTGGAAGCCAGAGTACCCAAAGAGAACCACCAAGCAATGGTGAGCAACTGTCAGACTCCCCAACATGCTAACTCTGTGCAAGGAGGTTTAGCATTGGTTAAAGACTAGTGCACCATCGACATGCAGTACGCCTTAGTACACAGAGCCACCATACCGCCACGTGTGCAGTCGGGATGAAGTTCTTTGCCCAAGGATGCATCACACTTAATTGAACCATGGACCTTTGAGATTGAAGTTCAAAACCGTAACCACTGAGCCACCACTACCTTGAACTTTTGATACTGTGAGTTCTGGCCAAAATTACGTTTAAAAAATATGCCCCCTTTTCTGGTTGGTCAAAACGTCCTCACCCATTTGTCCGAACATCCCCAGGTATTGATCAAAATGGCCCCACTAGTCTGTCAAAAGCAACCCAATAACTACATGTATTACAACCAACCTCACTAACCTTTCAAATAAAAAAATACTTATATTAACCCTTTACCTGACATGAAAAGCAGACTACACTGCCCAAAAAATTCTTGAATAACTAATTTTTTTCATTTTTTGTCTCAAAACATAGGTTATGACCCCTTATTGGAACAAGCTTGTTACAGTGAGGGGTCAAAACCTATGTTTTTGAGACAAATAATGAAAATTAATCGGTGATTTTTGTGAATAGCGCTGGCCGGTTTTGGCCGTTACGTTAGGTAAAGGGTTAAAAGAGAATGTCTTTACATATATGTAATACAGTGGAGCTCACTTAATTGGATATCTCTAAAATGAATAACCATGTCAATTGAATGTAATTTGCAAACACGAAACCATTTACCATACTCTCATTGTGTTGACACCATCATTAATTGTGGAGAAAAAATCCCAGCAGTCACTATTATTTGGCAGTGAGAAACACAAACATGTTAAGTCTCATGATTTTAGAGGGTGACTCACGATTTTCCAGAATAAATTTTTGTTAACCCTTTACCCAACGTAACGGCCAAAACCGGCCAGCGCTATTCTAAAAAATCACCAATAAATTTTCATTATATTTTCATTTTTTGTCTCAAAAACATAGGTTATGACCCCTCGTTGGAACGAGCTCATCGAGCTCGTTCCAACGAGAGGTCATAACCTATGTTTTTGAGACAAAAAATGAAAAAAATTAGTTATTCAAGAATTTTTTTTGCAAGTGTCGTCTGCTTTTCATGTTAGGTAAAGGGTTAAATGAGCCTGAAAATCACTATGAGACGAGGTACTGAAGTATTCACACTACTACCAACTGTTCAGAGCTGGTCAATAGCACTACTGTAACACTTCGAGAGAGAAGTGCGGGAACCAATGCTCAAACTATTGACCTCTAGCACACAAAGTGACCGATTTAACAGAAGACTAAGAGATTCGTCCCAATCAGGCTACTCTCCTATGCCAAATAATAGTGATGGCCAAATAATAGTGATGGTCAAATAATAGTGATAGCCAAATAATAGTGATAGCCAAATAATAGTGATAGACAAATAATAGTGATGGTCAGATAATAGTATAGCCAAATAATAGTGATAGCCAAATAATAGTGATGGCCAAATAATAGTGATATAGCCAAATGATGGCGATAGCCAAATAATAGTGATCCAAATAATAGTGATAGCCGAATAATAGTGATGGTCAAATAATAGTGATAGCCAAATAATAGTGATAGCCAAATAATAGTGATGGCCAAATAATAGTGCAGGGCTTGATTTAATCTGAAAATTTTGAATAGCAATTTACTATTCACCCTGGAAAATTGATTAGCAGTTGATCCAAAAGCACTTGAAACTAATAAATCTTGAATAGCAAAATTCAGAAATTGGAAAGCAAAGTGCTATGCTAATCCAGTTAAATCGAGCCCTGTAGTGATAGCCAAATAATAGTGATGGTCAAATAATAGTGATGGTCAAATAATAGTGATGGTCAAATAATAGTGATAGCCAAATAATAGTGATGGTCAAATAATAGTGATGATGCACATTTTTGGGTCCAATAAATAAAAGTTATGGTACCAATCAGGGCTTATATTTCGACGAGAATCCGAGAATCGATTCGCACAAAGATTCGCGCAATAAAACCGGCGAGAATCCATGTAGATTCTTGCTGCACCTCTGCTAGGATTTGCGTGAAAAAAATTGAGTCAATTTAACCCTTTAACTAACACATGGGCAACAAATTAACCAATAGAAGGCTAACATGACCTGAAATATCCTGACACTTTGTTAATAAAATCTTACAAATATGGCTGTCATTGGAACCGGCTCATTGAGCCGGTTCCAACGACAGCCATATTTGTAAGATTTTATTCGTAAATATTGTTCATTTCATTATTTTATCATTTATTTATTATTTATTGTTTAAAAATTATCAAATTTAGTTTTAAAAATTAAAAAGGTGTGTTGGGTAAAAGGTTAACATGTGTTATCAGTATACAACAGTGGTTCAACCATGGTGGCGTCATGGGATCCGGGGACACTCATAGTAGGTATGGGTCTCGCAACCATTTTCACGAGAATCCAAATGGATTCTCACAAATTGAGACGAAATATAAGCCCTGCCAATAACAGTAATGGAAGGCCTACCAAAGTTAGAGGAGTGATCGCTTCAGTTGCACGAAGTTCCCCAAATGCTTTTTGGCAATACCTGTGTTTCACTCCTGTAAATTTGAGATGGATCAAAGGAACTCCAGGGGATGGGGTACTTGATATTAGGAGATTATGCAAAAAAGTTTTGCTGGAGCTTTTTACAGGTACTAAAATTTTAAATTCTGACAAGCCTGGATGGTGTACATTGATGAAATTTTACAATATTTTCTTCAAACAAATACTATTTTTAGGTGCTGTTGTTTTTGACCAACTTGCTGGTCAGATTTTATTTTCCATTGACAGTAAAGGGGGCATAGTGGTGCTGTGTACTAAGGCATAATGCACTTGATGATGCAACTGTCTTCAACCAATGCTTACCCTGTTTGTGTGGAGTTAGTGCATTGGGGAGTCTGACATTTGCTCGGTGGTTCTCCCTGGGTACTTCATCTTCGTCCACCCATAAAACTATCTGACATGAAGTGACCATGGCTGTCGAACGTGCCATTAAACTCCAATAAATAAATAATGACAGAAACTTATTTTAAAAATCATGATTGTGCCTAATAATCATGATGCTGTCCTCTTTCTCCAAAAATTAATAATAGTGACGTCACTTTTATTTGGCAAGGGAGAGTAGCTGGTGAATGGTCAAAATACCTTGACCAAGTAGAAGTGCTACATTTGAATAATTTTCACCGATAAAGTGGCTGTTCAATGAACAGGGTTCCACTGTACATGTATAGTCGAGCTTTACAGACGTATGCGTAGGTCCTGCAAATTTTTGTTACAGGCCCTTGAAAGGAATTGCATCCAAACCATCCACTGGCCAAACCGTCCTCCAGCAGTTGGACCCAAAAAGGCTGCTAATTAAACCTGAACCAGCCACCACAGTGGCTAAACAGTCTATGATGTGTTTACCGTCGTCAATTTGATCAGCATGTTCTTGTCTATGGTGTGTGTTTTAAGATGAGATTCAGGTGCTTTGTTTTTAAATTTCAGGTCATATCCATTTTACTGATTTTGTTTTATGGTAGTCCAATGCTTGTAAAAGGTGCCTGGCAGCAGTGTTCGCAATTTGGTACACCGGGTACATGGACAGTCCCACAAGGAGCAAGTAAGTATACAGTAGAACCCTCTTAATTGAATAGCCACTTTGCCAATGAAAATTATTCAGTTAACCCTTTACCCAACGCAATGGCCCAAACCGGCCAACGCTATTCTAAAAAATCACCAAATAATTAATTTTCATTAATTTTTTCATTTTTTGTCTCAAAAACCTAGTTTATGACCCTCATTGGAACGAGCTCGTTGTGCATTCCAATGAGGGGTTATAAACCTATGTTTTTGAGACAAAAAATGAAAAAATTAGTTATTCAAGAATCTTTTTTGAAAGTGTCGTCTGCTTTTCATGTTAGGTAAAGGGTTAACAGGAGTATTCAATTAACAGGCATTGTGTCACTTTCCTGTATTCCAGAGATAAACTCCGCATTTATTTTATTATATCTTGTTTGACAGAGATCCAAGAGCTCTGTCAAACAAGATATAATAGATTAAGATTAAATGCCTGAATTGAATACACTGAGGCCAAATAGGTCTATAAATGGAGGAAAACTAGGGAGAGTCAGGGTAATTTCTTGATAGGTTACAAGATTTTTTATTCAATTAACAGGAGTTTACTCTATAACGTATATTCAATTACCGGGTCAAATTTGTACTAGGTATGGTAAATGGTTTTGTTCTGGGGAATTATATTCAATTAACAGGGTTATTCAGTTAAGAGATATACAATTAAGTGGGCTCCACTGTATAAGTGAATTGCAAATCGTTACTTCTATTATAACCATACATACTGTAACATGTATACATCAATGTGTGTGATTACAACAAACGGGAGCGCTGACCGTGGAATATTGATGAGCAGATTTTTTTAATGATGATGAGAACGACTTTCGACTCATTTTGACTGTTATTGCACTAAGGATATGATGTTATGTTACACTGCAGTGCATTATGGCTATTTGCTTGATTATCATGATGCCACAGGGATTTTAGTTACTAACTGTACTATTGTTAGCACAGCTTATATTTTGATGAGAATCTGAGATACAATTCATGCAAAGATTCACACAACAAAACCCGCAAGAATCCATGTAGATTCTCACTACACCTCAATTTTACCCTTTACCTAACATAATAGAAGCAAATTACAGGGACCAACCTGGGCATGCGCCAGTGCTTATTTGGTTCTGAAACATCAGGACCAGGCTCTTAAATCTCAGAAATAGGCTTCTCAGTTGGCGCGTAACTTCTCAGATCATATTTTAATATTCTTTTGATGGATAATCGAGAGAGACACTCTTACATGTATTATATATTATGATTATCATTTATCATTGTTGTAGAGTGCTTAAGTTAATACTTCAAGTCTTAATTACCAAGCATTAATCTTCACTATGGTTTCTGATCAAGTCTTGGCTGCCTAAATTGGCAACCAAGACTTGATCAGAAACCACAGTGAAGATTAATGTTTGCTATAGTGTACTAAATGAAAATGATGAGAGCTATTACATACATGCTGTGTGTGTTACAAACAGCAGTGTGACTCCGTAAATTGAAATCTGGCACATGAATTGAAAAAATAGGCTCCGAGGCTAGATCGTATTTTAAATAGTCCTGATCGGTCCCTGAAATTAACCAATACAAGGCTATCATGACCTGAAATATCCTGACACTTACTTTGTCAATAAATTGTACAAATATGGAGCTGCTCATTGAGCCAGTTCCAATGACATCCATATTTGTAAGGTTTTATTGGTGAATATTGTTTATTTAAAAAAAAATTCAGTTAATGTTTTAAAAATTAAAAAGCTGTGCGTGGTAAAGGGTTAACATGTGTTATCAGTATACAATAGGGGTTGAGAAATTATCTCGATTCACCAAATTTCCCATGTTTACATACTTATTTGGCATCAGTACATGCAATACAGGCATTTAATCTATTAATATCTTTAAAACTATTTTTCTTGGATACACCCGTCAAAAGGTTTTCATGATGGTATATAGCATCCTTAGAGAGCTCAGATTTACATTTGTTCAAAATCACGTCTGTGGGTACATATTTGGGTTCCCCATGTGAGCCAGAATTTCACCTTAGTACAATATGAGGAATATTATTTAACCCTTTACCCAATGCAGACGATATGAAAATTTATTATTTTAATTTTTGTTTTTTCAAATTTTTCAAAAAATTTCCACAAGACCATAACAGGTGACCCCTCATTGGAATGAGCCTAACGAGCTCATTTCAATGAGGGGTCACATGATAGGAATTTTTGGAAAAATATATTTTTTTCAACTGCTTAATTTTTTAAGTTACGTGGGCGGTTGCGGCCGATCCATTAGGTAAAGAGTTAAAAAAGATCTTCAAATACACCACACAGAATCTTTGGATATTTTGTATGCATTTGGTATACATCTACCGATTCAAATCCGAACAAGTCTGTGGGTTCATATTTTGGTTCCTTATGAGAACCTGAATCTTAACTTGGTGCAATATGAGAACAAAAATTTTGAAAATCTTCTTCAGGTTCTATAGACAGAAACTTCTCATATTTGGTATTAAGCACTCAGGTGGGGTCACTTTAACCCTTTGATACTTTTGTACGTCTTATGACGTACGAAATCAAACAGCGCGTTGATACTTTGTGGTCATTTGTTTTGTTATTATTTTTTGATTTTTTAAAAGTTTTAACCTCAATTCCTATTTTCTTCCAAATAGTGCACAGTGACAAGCATTGAGCCAAATGTTATCGCAGCTTAAAATACTAATATAATCCTGTTGTCAAGACTTCTTAACTGGTTGAGTGCTACAAGCCACTGTCAGGGCTTTCAAAAATGAGGATACCAGAGCAAAAGCCAACACTTTCCTTGCTAATATTTCATATTCATTCAAACACAAATAATATTTTCTTTATATAAATTTGTTTTATTTCAAATTATTGGAGAGTGCCTGTGAGTTTTGAATAACAAATTCAGACCACCCAAAATAATCTAGCTCTCAACCAGATAATCATTAATGTGAAAAATATCTTGTTATTTGTACTTTCTGACTTTTGACGTTGCATTTTGAAAAAACGTTGAAAAAACTGAATTCCCAGTGACATTTGAATGTCAGGATAATTAAAGTCTCAAAGGGTTAAATTTCTTCCAAACCAAGTCCCTGGGTTTTAAATTAGTTCAGTATGAGGAATATTCTTTAATAATCTTCTTGCGATCTGGCTTTCAGAATATTATGATATTTGATGCTCAGTATCCTTATGTGCAGCAGATTCCAGTTTGGTTAAATTAAGATCCTGGGTTTCGATTTTAAGAATCTTCTTGTATTTATGTAGCATTTGTGTGATGGTGGGGGTAGGGCTGGGAAAGGGATCAGATTCAAGTTTGTTCAAATTAAGTCCACAGGGTCATATCCAGGCTGTATGGGAGCCCTAGGGTAATACAGTTGATTCCTTTTAATTGAATATCCATTTTGCCAGTGAAAATTATTCAATTAACAGGAGTATACAAGTAACAGTGATTTGGTCAGTTTCCTGTGTTCTGGAGGTAAACTGAGCATTTATTCTATTATATCTTGTTTGACAGAGCTCATAGAGCTCTGTCAAACAAGATATAATAGAATAAATGCCTGTACTGGATGTAGTGAGGCCAAAAAGGTTGATAAATAAGGGGAATTTGGTGTGTGTGTCAAAGTAATTTTTTCGACATATTGCAAAAATTTATATACAATTAACAGGAGTTTACTCCACAACCCATATGCAATTAACAGATCAAATTTGTACTGAAGGTATGGTAAATGGTTTTGTGTTTGAAAATTATATTCAATTAACAGGGATACACAATTAAGAGATATCCAATTAAGTGGGCTCCACTGTATAAGAAATATTCTTCAGATCCACCAGTTAGAATATTCTGGTAGTTGGTGTACAGTGTCCTTATGGGGCCAGATTAAAGTTTATCCCTGGGTTCATATTTGGTCTCCTTATAGGAACCCAAAGTTTAACTCAATCAGGCCTGAAAATAAGCCGTCTGACATTTGTAGAATAATGTCCCCAGAGGGTGAATTTGATCATGCTATCCCATACGGTGGACCAATTTATCCCCTGGGTACCTCATTCTGTTTAGTTTTGAGACTCCGATTTAGATTGAGGTTCACAGAGGGTAAATTTAGTGATCAGGGTAGCATCACTAAATTCACCCACTGGGGACCTCATTTTGCAGATGTCAGTCTGCTTATTTTCTGGCTTGAACTCAATTCAATATTAGAAAAATACTTTAAAAAAGTTTTATTCAGATCCACCTGGCAGAAACTTCATATTTGATATACACTATCCTTGTAGGGGCTGATTCAAGTTTATTAAAATCAAGTCCTTTGGCTCATATTTTGGCTCTCTGTTGTGTGTAGAGGATATCTAGTAATGTTGTGTGGATACTGAAAATTATCTCATGAGTAACCAAGACAAATGTTTATTTTTCATGAGCATTTTTCACTGAAAAACACTAGATTTTCTTTTTATTATATGCTTTTTATAAGAATCTGATCTTTCCTATTGATAATTCCACTTGTTTCAACCTTGAATTGATGCATGAAACTAAACAGCTGATGCATATTGATTAGGACTGTCACAATTAATCGATTAATCAGTTGTTGATCGGCCACTGCGAAATCGATTAGTATTTTTCGTTGTCGAATAATCGGTAAATTGTATTCCGCTTTAGATGTTTAATAATTAAAAGAAAATTTGATTAAAAAAGACTATTTGTAAAGGTAAAGAGTTAAGAACATCGATGTTAAACCCCAAGAAGCCGTTGGAAGCATTTGTGTGTCGGGTACATTCATCAAAGCTTTGATGTTCTGAACTTTTAAACCGTCAGTGTAATAATCAAAACCGGTCGGCAGTTGCGAAGTTCGCAACTGCCGACCGGTCTTGATTATTACACTGACGGTTCAAAAGTTCAGAACATCAAAGCTTTGAATGTACCTAAAAGAGGATCACCAACTGACTTGAACTTCATTTTTTATCGACTTTATAGAGAGGGAGAGGGGGGGAGGGGGTCATCTTGGTACGATTAATCGATTATTATCAATTATGTGCGATGATTAATCGATTCCTAAATTAAAAAATCGTGACAGCCCTAATATTGGTACGTGGAAGTGATTTGATCGATACTCAGTAAGTCTTGCAATCTGATTCAGCTGGCAGCTTTCATGCATCAATTGAAGGTAAATACATGTTAAATTATTGCTGGAAATCAATGGTATCCACTCAAAAACACAAGATTGTCTTTTCATTGTGCATTTTGAGAACAAATTGATCATTTGACTTGTATTCACCTTGAAGTGATGCTTTGAAAGCCACCACTTTGAATGAACCCATGAAAGTGAAAGTTTCTATATCTTTACAGTTGGGGATATGATTACTATCTTTCTGCAGTTTTTTCGATGATTTATCATTTAGTGTTTAATATAATATGATATTTAGTAAGAAAACAAATTTTATTTCAATCTATTTTTCTGTTTTCGTTAATGAATTAATCTGCCCGTAACTGCATGATGACACACAACTAGAAAGTCCCAATTTGTTCACAAAAAAAAATGTAAGAGAATCTGTCACAGTTAGTGTTCAACTGATTTCCAAAAATGGCCGCTGACCGATTACTGGTTATTTGAGCTCACTATCGGCTGATTCCAATGCTGGTTCTGTGTTGGAAACCGGGGCTTGGTCACTGCTGGGGGAAATAGATTCACGCCACATGTTCAGCCAAACCTCAAGGAGTGTCGCCTGAATCCGTATGTGAACGTATGTCTCACCATGATGAACCCGCTTGTTTCACTTCTGATGGGGAGATTCTTATCCTGAAAGGGCCTGTGACTTTTCGTCAAAAAGCACGAATCAACAGGAATTCATTGAAAAC
The DNA here is from genome assembly GCA_031216915.1 of Pictodentalium vernedei. Lineage (NCBI taxonomy): Eukaryota > Metazoa > Mollusca > Scaphopoda > Dentaliida > Dentaliidae > Pictodentalium > Pictodentalium vernedei. The sequence goes on along the minus strand of CM062291.1, from coordinate 58,747,036 downwards.
AACAATTTTAATACATATACATATAAATAGATATGGTAATTTGTGACTTACATGGAATCCAATGAATATGATAAACAAAACGTCAATCACCCCCTACCCGCACAGTTTTCGAGTCACTTGCGGGCCCCCATTCTCTATTGTTGCTGGTTTTTCCTCCTTTTCGCTGATGTTTCTTCTCTGGTCGCCTCTTCACTTCACCCTTTCATGGCCATGGCATGGCCACTAACGTATTGCCACTTTATCTCGACACTTTTGCTCCAACAAGTGACGGAATGCCATTCTACCCCTGATGTCGCACAGCCACTAATGTATTGTCACTTCACTATATTGCATTCCCTCCAACAAGTGATGGAATGTCACTCTACCACTGCTGTCGCATGGCCACTAGCTTATTGTCACTTCACTTGATACTTTTCACTCAAGCAGTCGCCACCAATAGAGTTAAACGCTCCCCTACGTTTATATCAGAATAATGTTCATACAGGCAAAGCCTTCACTGTCTATGAATGGCTTGCCTTCTAAAACAAGTAAAGCTGTTTACCTAAATGCGAATAACTCCCTGAGCTCGTACTTTGTGTTTCCGATCCTATTCTCATATATGGCCACCGACTGGGCCCGCAGCTGCTCCTATTCTAAATATGAGCTCTGTGGCTCCCCTACATCACAACATGACTATACTTTCGCACTGATGTGGCACCTCCTCTAACCTATAGCATGGGACATCCCCCATCTACTCTCAGTGACCCACAGCTTTACACACTTTCAGACTAGAATGAATTTTTCAAGAAATCACCCGATTTTTATTTCGATACCCAGAACATCAATTCTCAATTTAATTGCTTCTCTTGAACTTGGCTGCTTACATCAATCTTAATTTAATATTCACTTTCAAGTTCCTTTAAAAGTCTCGCATTTCTGCATATCCTGTCATGTGCTTGACATGCTGGATGCATAATATGTGTGTGCGTCCAGAACATGTTCGATGTACTTTTCACCACAATTACCTATTAACTGGCCATAATTATACAGATAACGACTTGCAGGAGAGAACTGTGTCTCTCTTACTCATTTAATCAGTTATCAGATAGCCCATGTGGCATTCAACAAGTGCGCCATAATGGACATTAAATTTCATGCTTTATTAGCAGCGCTTGAATTATTGCTGGTCTGTTTAAGTGACAAATCGATTTTTAAAGTTCATCATATGCCAATCTTTACACTTTATATTTAGCCTTGTGAGAAAGATTACTAGACAATTGGAGGCTCGAGAAGAACTACATTAAATTGAACATATTTTACAGTGTTTACAGTCCGTTCACTATTAGATAAGTCAAGACTCGAAAGATCTACATTAAATTGAACATATTTCACAGTGTTAAATTCCGTTGACTACTCAGGTCCAGTAAAATTACCAGTTGCACACACTTGGGCGGTAAACATGGCTCTCAGAGCTACGTTTACCACCCAAGTGCACACAACTGGTAATTTTTACTGCGATCTGAGTAAATGGAGTGCATCCTTCACTATTCTGGTATGAACTGGCGATTGGTGCAAGTACGCTCAGTTGTAAGCTTTACATGTCGTTTAATTTGTATATCCCATAAAGGGGTGTCTAGAGAGATTAAGAATACACATTGTGGTGTTTTTTCAGCTTTATTGATGGTATCATTGTCATCATTTTACATTAACAATTGCAGAAGATCATAAAATGCGGTTTATGAATCATCACAAAATGCTTGGCAACAATCAGTTGAACCGATGTTCCAGGAGCCGTTGTCATCCGATTGTCCAGTTTTCACAATCAGCCGATTGTGGTGGCCAGTTCTGATCATCGGTTGAACACTAGTCGCAGTCATGAATGAATTAATCTGTCTTAATGTCTGTGAGTGCATAAGTACACACAACTAGAAAGCACCAATTTGTCCAAAAAAGAAAACAAATTTGTCTCAGTCATGTCCTTGTTGAGTGCCATTTAACCCAGTTTCTTCACACTTGATGGTTTCCAGAAAAATTGAATATTTCAACAAATTTCAACCTAAAATTTTAACTAACCTTGGTGGTCTGTTCAGAGGGAAGCCCTTCTTTTTCATTTTTCAACATAATCTCAAGCCTAACGAAGGTGTGTGCTTCCAGTTGGGGTGGGGGTGTGTTGAAAAATGAACATCATAAACTTAATTTTTCAGAGCCTTTTTGTTAACAGTCATTGCAGTATGCATGCATATAAAAGGTAATACTTCCTTTTTGCTTCCATCTTTCTGATACCTCAACAGTAATACCCCTATTCCTTGTAGACAACTTGATCCAGGTGAGCAGTTCAGGCTCACTTGAGACTCTGGTTTATTTTTGTAATTATCATTTCCACACTCTTAGAGGTTCACACACTTGTTTTGTGTATGTTTTAGGCACACTGATGTCAAAATTTTGAAATTTGAATCATCAATTTTTCCCATAATGCAATAAGGAATTTACAATTCAGTCCAGTTTGACAGAGCTCAATGAGCAAACAAGACAGCTCAATGAGCTCTGTCAAACAGGACTGAATTAGTTAAATTCCTAGTTGTATTATGGGAAAAAGGTTTCTTAAAATTGTAATATACTGATGGAAAAAAGAAATGCAAGTTCAGTTTTGGTAATATAATATTTTTTTATCGGTAGACCAAATTTAGTAAAATTTGACACAAAGCCACCTCTGTAGCGTCGAAAGAGTCTTTGGTTAAACTTCAGTCAACCATAACAATGTATGATTCTGTATACTTTCAACAGATTTTTCGACAAAGCATGCATCAGGGACATTCCCATGTGCTATGGGCTTGAAATCCATACCAGTATACACCGATTGCACAACATTTCATTTCAACTTGATTGAAAAGCAAAATGCTGCGAATGTCCGAAGTTGATAGGTGTAGGGCTATTGCTCTAATTATGCAAGGCCAATTGCAACGGCTTATAGCCCAGCAATTTGGGGTCCATGAGTTAACGATAGCTCATTTAGTTGGGCATCTCAGAGCCACAGGAATATTAGCTGATCGTCCCGGGAATGGATGTTCTCACGCTACGTCACCACGTCAAGTTAGAGGCATTCGGCTCTCACACCTCCTTAACTGATTTCAGACAGCGAGAGAGATGGTGAGTTAGGGTGTAGGTAGTAGGCACTCATGGACGCCAAGTGTGTCTAAGAACAGTTAGGAATTGATTGCGGGAGTTCAATTTGAGGCCACAACGCCCCTATGTTTGTCTACAACTTACACCCAGGTGACGTCAATGTCGATTGCAATGGCTGTGGGCACATGCACCAAATCGATTTCACTCAGCCCACTGAAAATGTGTGATATTCACTGATGAGTCTCAGCTCATGCTTTACAGGTAAGATGGATGGTAACATTGCTACTGACATCGAGGTGAGCGATATTCTGATGTGTGTGTTATGGAAAATGACAGATTCAGGTTTGAGGGGGATTTCTCATGCTTTGAAAACACCTCTTGTGGTCAACCAGGGCAAATCTTACAGCTGTAAGATATCAGGATCAGGTCCTCATGCCTCACATCCTTCCACCTATCCATGCACGTAACCTTATGTTGCAGCAGGATAATGCAAGGCCACACATTGCTAGGGTATGTCGTGACTTCCTCAACCAAAACTTTGTCCCAGTTCTCGGTTGGCCACCTTACAGTCCAGATTTGTCCCCAATCATGTATTTGTGGGACAAGTTAAACAGGAGGGTCAGGAAGCGCATCAACGTCTCACACAACATCATTCAGCCCCCACAGACCCTTCTTTGGGATTGTAATAACACCCCACAAAGGACCATAAACAACTTGATTGGCTTAGTGATAAGGACAGTTAGAGTTGTGACTGAATTTAGCCCAGAGTGGGCGCCCTCACTTTTGATTTTGATCAGGAAATGACGAAGGGTACCCACGTTTGAACATTATCCATGCAAATGTTAAGACAACAAAACTATATCAAAATTTAATCAGTAATGAAGAAATAACATCAAAATCCAGATCAGATAGTGTCATCTGTGTACAAAGCAGACTATAGTACAGTGGAACCCTGTTAACCCTTTACCTAACGTAACAGCCAAAACCGGCCAGCGCTATTCTCACAAATCGCCAATTAATTTTCATTATCGTCAAGCTCATTCCAACGAGGGGTCATAACCTATGTTTTTGAGACAAAAAATGAAAAAAATTAGTTATTCAAGAATTATTTTTGCAAGTGTCGTCTGCTTTTCAGGTGAGGTAAAGGGTTAATTGAATAGCCAATTTGCCAATGAAAATTATTCAATTAATAGGAGTATTCAATTAACAGGGATTGTGTCACTTTCCAGTATTCTAGAGGTAAACTTAGCATTTATTCTATTATATCTTGTTTGACAGAGCTCATTGAGCTCTGTCAAACAAGATATAATAGATTAAATGCCTGTATTGGATGTACTGAGGCCAAATAGGTCTATAACCAAAGGAAAACTGGGGAGAGTCAGGGTAATTTCTCAACATGTTACTATATTTTTTATTCAATTAACAGGAGTTTACTCTATAACCTATATTCAATTAACAGGTCAAATTTGTACTGGAGGTATGGTAAATGGTTTTGTGTTGGGAAATTATATTCAATTAACAGGGATATACAGTTAAGAGATATCCAATTAAGTGGGCTCCACTGTATATCCCCGCATTGGCATTCTTGATTATTGGTTAATACTTGATACTGACAGAAATGAAAAGATATTACATGTATATAAAATTTGAAACCTTTATGTACATCTACGGACCCTACCTGAACATATGAACACACTTTCAATGATTTGAATTAACCCCCTAGGGAATCTTTTCACAGGAAACTGCTGATTCTGTAATGATAAATGTGTTGCTACGGGTGCCACATGGTTCCGAATCAAAAATTTGAAACCTTTATGCACATCTAGAGACTCCACCTGAATATATGAACACACTTTCTACATTTCAAATTAAAACCCCTAGGAGCCTTTTGCCACAAACCGATTGTCTAATGACAAAAGTGGCACGAAGGGAGCCATATGAGGCCGGTAAAGAAACTCAAAACCTTTATGCACATTTAGAGACCCTACCTGAACATATGAACATACTTTAAGCGTTTTGATTTAAAACCCCCTAGGAGCCTTTTGCCAGAAACTGATTCTCTAATGACAAAAGTGATGCTATGGGAGCTCCACGGTGCCAAATCAAAAATCTGAAACCTTTATGCACATCTAGAGACCCTACTGGAACAAATGAAGAAACTTTCAACATTTCGAATTAAAACCCCTAGGAGCCTTTTACCGGAAACAGATTCTCTAATGACAAAACTGGCACTATGGACGCCACATAGGGCTGAATAAAAAATCTGAACATTTTTGCATTTCTTATCAACCTACTCACAATTGTTTACTACAGGCTTGCACTACAGTGGAAGTCCCTAACTCGGATAAAATACTCTCTATTTTTGTCTTTCCCAAGCAAGTTGGGAAAGAAAAGTGGTGCAAAAGCACCAATAAAAATAAGCCAAAACTGGGTCGAGTGCAACCGGCGCAGACCCAGTACGGGACGCTCTCTCCCAAGTACAACTCCACGACTTCCGTTGCCAGTGCGCATATACCGTCTCTAAAGACTCATTCTTTTTAAAATCCGCTTCGTGTCGAGATGTTATTGCACACTTATCAGTGTTCCACCAGCTCGATGTTTGATGATTCCTGATTCATTATACCACAGTGTATCCTTTGTATTCTCAGGAACAGTGTTTTATATTCTCTTTTTTCTATTATATGTCCATAATGTATATTTATTTGCTCTCTCTCGGGTCGCGCGCGATTTTCGCGGGCCACGCGGTTCGGACTTAGATTTTCACAATTATTGTTCATGCTTTTTTTGCAAATTTTTCTAATTGTGTTAGAGTTAGGTGTCAGCGGGGTACCACTCCTACAGTGTTTCTTCTTTCTGTTGAGAGTAGTCTTCCTGTTGGGTGGTTCCCGGTCGACCGTCTGGGGTCTTTGTTTCTGTCACCTTTCTCTCTTTGGGGGTGTTCTGTTTTCTGATCTCACCTTCTCTGCTCCTCTCACCTCTTTCATGCCTAGGACAATTCCTTGTGGGCAGTGTCTGCTGCCTAAGCATGTGGACGATGTACATTCGTCGTGTTCCTCCTGTAATGGGTGTTCGGCCGAGCGGCCGTGTGGTGTCTGTGGAACATGGTCTTCCACCTTTTGGGCGTCAGTAAATCGTGTCGTTCGTTCTCGTGGCCGTGCCTCCCGCTCCCGCGGGAAAGGAGAACGTGGTCGTTCGGGGCCTCCCGAGCCGACTTTGTCTGGTGAGAGTTATTCCTCCTCCGTGGGGGATGTGCAGTCTTTTCCTGTGGTGGATACTGCGGGAGCCGTTGAGTGTTCTGGTGTAGAGATGCCTGGTTCCGGGACTACGGTCCCCCTCCAGTCGACATCTGAGGCTGTCACTAGGGTTGTGACTCCTCCTTCGGAGCCGAGCCGGTGTGCTCTCTCCACTATTTCACCAGCCTCAACGTCTCTCGACGTATCTACTACTGCTGCTGGTCCGTCTGCTTCGTTGTCTGTTTCAGCCGGCCTCGGCTTTTCGCTGCAGGGGACTGCAGAACTGTCCGATACTGTAGACGTGGGATATCGACCCCAGCCTTCCCTGACTTCAACTCGGCGAAGTCGGAAGGGGCTGCCGGCCGAGCCCATCGCTGTGGTCTCGTCGCCGTCGAGTACCACAGTTGTGTCTTTGGATTCGGATGTTCGTAGTGGAAACACTATGAACTCCGTGGCCTTTCCGTCCACTCACTCTGGTCACACGACCAGTTTTGGGGGACCAACGCCTTTTGTGCAGCCTGGACCTTCTGCTCCGCAGAGGTCCGCGGTGACTCTCATGAGTTCTCGCAATATTGATCCTCGGGGTGCATCGTACCCCTATACACGTCTGCCTTCAGATGTTTCGGCTGCCGCCCGTCGTCCCGCGTCGGGTGTTTTGGAGGATCGTGACCCTTCGCTGGTTAAGAGGGTCAGAGGTGAAGCCACTTTGCCAGTTCGCTCCCCTGTCGCACCGGTCGGTACAGGCAGTGAGCTTAGGGAGGCCCTCTCCTTACTCACTCAGGTTCTCTCAAAGAGCCTTCCTGTTGCTTCCAGCGAGGCTATGGGTGGTTTCCAGGCGCCTCCTATGGCGCCGCCTCCCGGGATTGGAAACAGGCCGGTTTCCGATTCCTCTGGTGTCCCGACACCATGGGAGGCGTCGGCTGGTTTGCCCACGATGGGCTATGTGTCTTCCGACTCTGGGGAGGAGTCCGACATGCTTGAGGTCGAGGGCCAGCAGTCTTCGGACTTGGGGGCGGCTCTTGACTTTGTGTTTGGGTTTCTGCCTGAGCTCAAACCTGCTAACCAGCCGACAGTGTCAGCCTGGCCGCGATCATCGGTCGCGCGCCAACAGCCTATGGAGCAACCTGCTTCTGGGCGCCTTCGACCATGCCAGTCGATACAGGTGGTTGAGGCTTTTTCAGCATTGGATGCCAAGCTGAATTCCAAGGCTTTGAAGACTTCGTTCTTCACCAGGGTTGACACCTTTTTGCCTCCTGTGCGTTATCGTTCCTACGATTCCGCCAATCCGTCAGTCTGCCAGACTTTGACGGTTCTGGATCAGGACTCCACTTCCCTCGGGCTTTCCAAGCCCAAGTCTGCCGTCATTCCAATGACGACTCTGGAGTCCACGTTGGGCTTATCTAGGGAGATGCTTGGCATGCTTTCTCTCTCAGATCACGTCGCCTCAGCTTTGGCTGCTTATCTGCCTCCAGATAAGTTTGACGAGGTACAGGCTCCTTTGCGTGTGCTGTCCAAGGCGCTTATGCACCTTACTCACACGCATGCCTGTAACACGGCCAATTTGGAATTAGTTCGAAGGGACGCTGTGCTGGACACAGGACGATCACTTCCCGAGGAGCAGCGTGCTACTCTTCGATCTGCTTCTTTGGCAGGTCCGCAACTTTTCCATGGTTCCGTGTCGACGGTCCGGGATGACGTCCTACGTCATTCCAAAGATCAGCTGCTGTTTCATCAGCTTGATCAGCCTTCTCGGGGAGGCAAGGGCCGTTCCAAGCCTAACAAGTACCCTTCTGCTTCCTCTGTGAAGCGAAAGGCTGGTCCTTCTGCCGCCGCCTCTACTTCTTACTCACGGGGTAAAGGTAGGGGTCGGCAGAATTGAGGGAAGTCTCAGGATTCTTCATTTAGCAGAGGAGGTGGTTTCTCCTCTTGCGGGCCTCGTCGGGGCTCGAAATGAAGGTCCTCACCTCGACTCGTCCCAGGTTGGAGGAAGGATAGCAGAGTTCGCAGACCATTGGACCACCATCACATCCGATCCATGGGTGTTAGATGTTGTTCGGTCCGGGCTGCGCATATCCTTCCGACGGCACCCCACTCTGACAAGGGTGCCTCTTCCAACCACAGTTCCTTCAGACGTTTTACGTCGGGAACTTTTGTCCACGGAGATTGCCAATCTCCTGGCAAAGGAGGCGATCGAGGTCGTCAAGAACGTTCAGTCAGTGGGTTTCTATTCCTGCCTGTTCTTGGTGCCGAAGAAGGACGGCCGACTCCGACCGGTTATCGATCTGAGCATCCTGAACCAGTCTATCATTGCTCCCAAGTTCAGCATGGAGACTTTCAGGTCGGTCCGCCAATCAATTCACCAGGGAGATTTCGCAGCCAGCATCGACCTGCGAGACGCTTACTTCCACGTTCCGATGCATCGGGCGTCACGGAAGTATCTCAGGTTCGCTTTTCTGGGGCGAGTTTACCAGTTCAAGGCCATGCCTTTCGGCCTCAACCTGGCTCCTTGGGCGTTCACCAGACTGATGTCGCATGTGATAGCGTTCCATCGCACACAGTCCAGGGTGACTACTTCGGCATATCTGGACGATATCCTCCAGAGGCATTCCAATGCTGCCTTACTGGAATCGGATGTCGCCACTCTGTTGAGCTTGCTCACGTCGCTAGGATTCAGAGTCAACGAGGAGAAGTCGGACCTGGTCCCTTCTCAGTCGTTTTGTCATCTGGGGATGTCTTTCCAAACCAAATTCAATTTGGTGGCTGTTCCCCAGGCCAAGGCTGTGATTCTCTCAGCTTTTGCTCTGACTCTGTCCCAGTCCAGGTCCGCGACCGCTCAGAGTTTTCTCCGGCTGATCGGTCTCTGCGGTTCGGTGACGGATCTCATTCCTCTAGGTCGGCTGCGTGTCAGACCTCTCCAACACTTTCTGCTCAGTCGTTGGAGACCGAATGTAGATTCTCTGGATCAGGTGCTTCCGTTTCCGGACTCTCTGTATCCTCACCTTCTTCCCTGGACAGATGTTCAGTGGATTACGCAGGGTGTTCCGCTGGACTTACCCACGTCCGATCGCGTTCTGACGGCAGATGCCAGCGATCTCGGATGGGGTGCGACGTTGGATCCTCTCGGTATTTCCCTACACGGGATGTGGGACCAGGATCAAGCAGCTCTACACATCAACCAGAAGGAGCTTCTTGCTCTTCTTCTGAGTTTCAGGCAGTGGATCCCTCACCTGTCGAATCGCCAGGTCCTTCTACTATCCGACAATTCGACAGTGGTTGCTTACATTCGGAACCAGGGCGGCACGCACTCGCTTCCGATGTACGAGTTAGCTCGGGATCTTTTACTGCTCGCTCAGGAGGTTCACGCCAGAGTGGTTGTTCGTCACATTCCCGGTCGTCTGAACGTCCTAGCTGACTCCCTGTCCCGACAGGGCAGGGTTATTTCCACCGAGTGGATGCTTCACAGGGCAGTGTTCCAGTCGCTTTGCGATCTCTGGGGACGTCCCCACATCGATCTCTTTGCGACTCGTTGGAACCATCAGGTGGACACTTTCGTGTCCCCGTGTCCAGATCCTCTGGCTTTTGCCGTGGACGCTCTGTCACTCGATTGGAACGGTCTAGTCGGCTACGCCTTCCCGCCGGTTCCGATTCTCCCTCAGGTTCTCGCCAAAATTCGAACCTGCAGTTGTCGAATCATTCTGATCGCTCCCCTGTCGCCTCAGCGTGTGTGGATCAATCAGCTCCGCTCGCTGATGGCGGCGGTTTCGGCACGTCTCCCGCTACGTTGCGACCTTCTTTGTCAAGGTCGCCCGAGGAGGTTTCACGTCGACCCGACTTCATTGTGCCTTCACGCATATCTTTTGTCAGGTCCTGTCTCCTCCGTAGAGGTTTTTCGAGACGAGCAGTGGAGTGCATTTCTTCTTCAAGGAGGCACTCCACTGGTTTAGCTTATGCAGCTAAATGGAAGGTCTTCTGTCGTTGGTGTGCTGATCACTCTGTTGATTATGCCAATCCTTCGATTTCACAGATTGCGGAGTTTCTGGTATATCTGTTTGATTCTCGGGGTCTCCAGCCTGTTACCATCAAGGGTTACAGGTCTATGCTTTCAGAGACTTTTTCTTATGTGGGGAAGCGTCGTATCGGCACTAATCCTTACCTCTCCAAGCTTGTTCGGCACTTTTCTTTGAAAAGGCCTCGGACTTTGCAGCTTACTCCACGATGGAATCTTTCGTGGGTGCTGCTTTGCTTGGGGGGGGGGGGGGGGGGGGGGGGGCGCCGTTCGAACCTTTATCCCAGGTGGATATGCAATTTCTCACATACAAGACAGCTTTTCTGATGGCATTTGCTTCGGCCAGACGGGTTAGTGAGCTTCACGCCCTCTCGGTTGACCCGGCCTTTTTTAGGAGTTCTCCCAACAGTGTTACTTTTACCACTGATTGCTCCTTTTTGGCTAAGAATCAGTTACCAGATACTACTCCTCCTCCTATCTGTATCAGGGCTCTTCCCTCTGTTGAGGGTACTCGCCCTTTGCTCTGTCCGGTCTGTGCTATTCGCATTTATCTTGATCGGACACGCTTCATACGGAAGGGCAGAAAACGTTTTTTTCTGTCTCTCATTCCGAGTCGACAGAAGATCTCTCCTCAATCCATTTCTCGATGGATTTGTCTTGCTATTCGTACGGCTTATAGTCGTTTAGCAGCTGGCGATTGTATTACCAATCGTATTTCTGCCCATGAGGTGCGGGCACTGTCTACCTCTTGGGCTTATTCTAACTCCGTCAAGTTGTCGGATGTTATGCAGGCAGCCTACTGGAGAAATGCTTCTACTTTCTCCACCTTTTATTTACGCCAGTTGCAGGAGCAGTCGGAGGACCTTTTTGCCTTGGGTCCTCTTTCTTCTGCTCAGGCTGTTGTCTGCCATAGCCATTAGACTTCTTGAAGGTCAGTTTCAGCCTTGTGCTGTTACTGCCCTTTTTTCTGTCTGTGTGTCACACAGGCTCATATGTCTCTTTTCATTGTCCTTTACCAATGATTGCGACATTATGGTTGATAAGCCTCGGGACCTCTTCCTTCTGCTTCACGGTTCCAGTGCACTAGGGTTATGTGGCGGTTGGTTATGCGATTCCCTCCAGCCTTTTGTCTATTCAGCCTGTAGTAAACAATTGTGAGTAGGTTGATAAGAAATCTAAATTTTATAGTAAATTTCCTTTCTTATTATACCTACCACAATTGTTTACATGGAGGCCCTCCCGTCTTCTTTACGGGTAAAGAATCTTTCCTCCCCGCTGATCACATAACTCTAACGTTTACGGATTCAAAAAGAATGAGTCTTTAGAGACGGTATATGCGCACTGGCAATGGAAGTCGTGGAGTTGTACTTGGGAGAGAGCGTCCCGTACTGGGTCTGCGCCGGTTGCACTCGACCCAGTTTTGGCTTATTTTTATTGGTGCTTTTGCACCACTTTTCTTTCCCAACTTGCTTGGGAAAGACAAAAATAGAGAGTATTTTATCCGAGTTAGGGACTTCCACTGTAGTGCAAGCCTGTAGTAAACAATTGTGGTAGGTATAATAAGAAAGGAAATTTACTATAAAATTTAGATATCTAGAGACCCTACTTGAACATATGAACACACTTTCATCATTTCAAATTAAAACCCTAGGAGTTTTTCGCCACAGACAGATTCTCTACCGACAAAAGTGGTGCTACGGGGTCAAATCAAAAATCTAAAACCTTTATGTACATCTAGAGACCCCACTGGAACATATTAACACACTTTCAACATTTCGAATTGTAACCCCTAGGAGCCTTCCACTGGAAACTGACTCTCTGGCGCTACAGGTGCAACACATAATCGAATAAAAAGTCAGAAACTTTTATGCACATCTAGAGACCCTACTGGAACATGTTAACACACTTTCAACGTTTCAAATTAAAACCCCTGGGAGCCTTTCACCACAAACCTATTCTCTAACAATAAAAATGGCGCTGTGGGTGCCCTACAGGGCCAAATCCAAAATCCAAAACCTTTATGCACTTCTAGAGACCCTACTGGAACATATTAGCACACTTTCAACATTTCAAATTAAAACCCCTAGGAGTCTTTTGCCACAAACCGTTTCTCTAACAAAAGTGGTGGTCCATGTGCCCCACAAGCCAAATAAAAAATTCAAAACCTTTAGGCACATCTAGAGACCCTACTGGAACATATTAACACACTTTCAACATTTCAAATTAAAACTCTTCGGAGCCTTTTGCCACAAACCTATTCTCTAATGACAAAAGTGGCACTATTGGTGCCGCAGGGCGAAATCAAAAATCCAAAACCTTTATGCACATCTAGAGACCTAACTGGAACATATTAACACAGTTTCAACATCTCAAACTAAAACCCTTAAGAGCCTTCTGTCACAAACTGATGCTCTAATTAAAAAAGTGGTGCTACGAGTGCCCCATGGGTGCAAAATAAAAAATCCCAAACCTTTATGCACATCTAGAGACCCTACTGGAACATGTTAACACACTTTCAACTTTTCGAATTAAAACCCCTGGGAGCCTTTTGCCACAAACTGATTCTCTAACAAAAAAAGTGGCGCTATGTGTGCCATACAGGGCCAAATCCAAAATCCAAAACTTTTTTGCACATCCAGAGACCCTACAGGAACATATTAGCACACTTTCAACATTTCAAATTAAAACCCCTAGAGTCTTTTGCCACAAACCGTTCTCTAACAACAAAAGTGGTGCCCCACAAGGCCAAATAAAAAATTCAAAACCTTTAGGCACATCTGGAGACCCTACTGGGACATATTAACACGCTTTCAACATTTTGAATTAAAAAAAACCCTCGGAGCCTTTTGCCACAAACCGATTCTCTAATGACAAAAGTGGCACTATGGGTGCCGCACAGAGCCAAAGCGAAACTCCAAAACCTTTTGCACATCGAGAGACCCAATAGGAACATATCGACACACTTTCAATGTTTCAAATCAAAACCCCTAGGAGCCTTCCACTGTAAACTGATTTTCTAACAATAACAACAAAAGTGATGCTACAGGTGCCATATGGGGCCGAATCAAAATTATGAAATCTTAATGCACATCTACAGATGCTGTCTGAACACTTCAGCATAGTTTAAATGTTTCAAATTGCATACTCTTGGTGATATGAAGTTTGGACGGGACAGACAGAGATCACCACAATATCCCCGCTTTTTTTTTTTAAAATGCTGGGATAACAATGGAATTATGATCCATAACACCCTTGAAATATTTACCACAGAAAAAAAACTTACGTTTCTTTTTTCCGCTAATATATTATGACTTCAAGTTCAGTGTTCAGAAGGACAATCTACAGAATAACAAGGGCAGTGGTGTATTTTTTCCATTTTATAAACTTGGGAGAATTCTTTGAGATATGGACCAATTTATTTTCTTTAAGTTAGCATTGGTAATAAAAAGAGGCCATGCGACATCCGCAGTGACTGCGTGGAAGGGCCTGAGAAACAGATTTTTATCATTTTTAGGCCAAGAATGTCTTTTTTGTTTTTGTTTTCTTTTTTAGATGCATATATTCCAAAGTTACCTCAAACATTCCAGACTAAAGTAGAAGCAACTATCGTTGATAAGGGCTACACTGTATCGGCCAAAGAATACTACGATGGTCCTAATAACCGAGCTTCGATGCAAATAGTTCAAAATGGAGATGTTCAACTGATTATTAATGATTATGCCACTGACCAGATGCTCTATGTTGACAAAAGTAAGATATTGTAATCTGAGGTCTGTCGATTTGACTCATCTAATTGCCTTAGCCCTCTATGACCCTTCTGATTTGAAAATGAGAAGAGCAGCGAATTCTCTTCTTTAAAAATCTTAATAAACTGAGGAATTCCGAATACATGCTTGCTCATTAACCCTTTACCGAACATAACAGCTAAAACTGGCCAGCACTATTCACAAAAATTGCCTATTTATTTTCATTATTTTTTTTTATTTTTTGTCTCAAAAACATAGGTTATGATCCATCTTTGGAACGAGCTCATCTACATCGTTCCAATGAGGGGTCATAACCTATGTTATTGAGATAAAAAATGAAAAACATTAGTTATTCAAGAATTTTGTTTGCAAGTGTCGTCTGCCTTTCATATTAAGTAAAAGGTTAAATCAAATAGAAGGGGTGCAGTGGTTCAGTGGGTAGAGGTGCAGGCTGCAAGCCGAGAGGTCCTCGGTTCGAATCCCACCTGCGGCAACCGCGTTGTGTCCTTGGGCAAGACACTTCACCCCGATTGCCTACATGGGGTCACGATGACGCTGTGTACTGAGGAGTACTGCACGTCGATGGTGCGCATGTCTTCAACCAATCTAACCCTGCCTGTGCTGTGGTGCAGAGTTCAGAGTTACGATGTTGGAGAGCTGACAGCTGCTCGTCGTTGCTCGGTGGTTCTCTCCGGGTACTCCGGCTTCCTCCACCCGTAAAACTGTCACGGTCACGATTAGCCATTGTGCATAAGTATGTGACCTTAAACACCAATAAATAAATAAATAATAATAATCAAATAGAATACGCACCATTGTGTGAATCTACAATTTTCAGACACCAATGAAGACCAACTTTAAAGCCATGGGTCTGCAAGGTTGGCGTGGTTTCCTGAAAGTGAATAAACTTCAAATACTCAAATTCAAGGCCTTTAACCCCCTGCACACTGATGTCGAAATATCCAAAGTTCAAGATGCAAATTTTTCCCATAATGCAACTAGAAATTTAACCAATTCAATCTTGTTTGACAGAGCTCATTGAGCTCTGTCAAACAAGATTGAATTGGTTAAATTCCAAGTTGCATTATGGGAAAAATGGCTACTTGAAATTTGGATATTTTGACATCAGAGTGAAGGGAGTTAATCATTTACCTAATGTCTCATCTACCTGCCTGTATAATTTATAAATTGGGCAGTCGAAAGAAAAAAATTTCAACAAAACCATATCATGTGACCCCTAATTGGAATGAGCTTGAGAAGCTCATTCCAGTGAGAGATTACATGATATGCAGGGGCAAAATTTCTACATGAATCTGTGAATCGATTTGCACAAAGATTCGCCCAAATCTCCAAGTCCTCAAATCATGGGTGGTTCGCGTAAAAAAATCCAATTTTGATTGGGGAACACTTGTCACTTTCTGCATTATGGCCATTTCATGACCGCAATACATGCATAAAGTCAGTTTTATTCAGCTGGTGTATAAGTCACACTTTTTCCCTAAAACAAATGTTTCTCAAATTAAGACTATCCAATTTTGGGGTGAAAAACTTGTGCGTTGTTCTGGGCAGCTGAGTTCATAAACAGTTAACAACAGTTATATTTTGGGTGATTAACAATTGAATCAAATCGATTGTACTCGCTAACTTTTGTTCAGCTGGAACAAATGTCTTTAACCCTTTACCCAACGAAAGAATATCAAAATTTATTATTTTAAATATAATTTTTTTCAAATTTTTCAAAAGATTTCAACAAAACCATATCATGTGACCCCTCGTTGGAACGAGCTCAACGAGCTCGTTCCAACGAGGGGTCACATGATATAGTTTTGTTGAAATATTTTGAAAAATTTAATTTTGTCAACTGCTCAATTTGCATATTACACGAGCGGATGCGGGCGATTCGTTGGGTAAAGGGTTAATAAAGCATTTTTACAAACAAGAACAGTGTTATTTTATTTTGATTTAAAATCACAGTTCACATACAGCTCCAACATGAGGGTAAACAATTAGGTGTCATGACTTTTTCTTAAAAAAAAATATCCCTCAATTCGTCACTGTAGTGTTTATTTTCCTTTGTTCATGAATATTAATTAATACGGCTGTTTATGGTGTGTGGGCACTTCGCATCCTGAATTTTCCTCTCCATTGTTTGGTTCTAACTGAGGACACCACCATACCACCTTCCTCGGAGAGAGGTAGTACACACCCGAGTGGGTTTGGAGGCCCTGAAAAGAGTAAGACAAAACAGAGCCAAACTGTCCAACAGTCCAAGGGATGCCCAACACCTAGAGGTTTTCATGGAGATGAACAGAGAGAAGAGTGTGGAAAAGAAAGAGATGGAAACAACCACCACTTCCCCTCCCACTCCCATGGACAACCCCAAACAACTGCCCCAGCCAGGATCATTGGTTGTGGATAGTCCCATGGAGACTGAGGTGGAAATGGAAGTTGTTTTCTCGCAACTACCGGCTCCACACTCACCTCTCCCTTCGGACCACAGAGAGCCTAGAGAAGATGCAATGGAAAGAATAAAACTGCTTTTTTGGATAAACTGAATGCCAGAGAAAGAGAAAGACAAGCCACTAACTCACCACTGCCCGCTCCACATTCACTTATCCCTTTGGACCACAGAGAGCCTAGAGAAGATGCAATGGAAGGAATAAAATGGTTTATGGATAAACTGGATGTCAGAGAAACAGAAAGACAAGCCATATCAAACACTCCGGACCAACTGATAACCATCACAACCACCAGCTCCAAGCAGCAAAAGAAAAAGAAGCAGAAACAATGCCGCGAACCAAATGATCCTCCTTTCCTCCTTTAACCCTTTACCCAACGAATCGCCTGCATCTGCCCACGTAATATGCAAATACAGCTGCTGAAAAAATATTATTTTTCGAAAAATTTCAACAAAACCCTATCATGTGACCCCTCTTTGGAACAAGCTCGTCAAGCTCGTTCCAAAGAGGGGTCACATGATATGGTTTTGTTGAAATTTAAAAAAAAAATGATATTTAAAATAATGAATTTTGAAATCGTCTGCGTTGGGTAAAGGGTAAACGTTGCCAGACCTGTTGTTAACAAATTAACTTATACAGTAAAAGAGGGTAGAAAGGGGCTTGCCCCAAACCATCCCTGCATGCCTTTGGCACGCGAAACCATTCATCTTGATTGCTTCATTATTATTTTCTGGGATAACATATGTAAAAAAAAAATAGTTGAAGTTACAAAGAAAGTTCATTTTGAGATCACTGGTTGTCATTTTTTTTTAAAAATAGGGACAGGGACGTCCTACCCACATCTTCATTGCCATTCAACAGCTTATTAATATTCATAAGTTCTAAGTTCACAATAACAGCGTTGATGGAAAGGTTGACCAACTTGGCTTCAGGTTCTACCTGTTTCTGAGAGGGATAAAAACTAAATAAAACAACCACTCCCCATAATGATCTTGTGAGTAATTTTATTATCCACATGGGAAAATGTGAGATTACATACACAAATGCGACAAAGTATTCATTCCCTGAATTCAACACACGCCCAAAATTTTCAACTTTCTGTTTCAAATGCTGGTATGGATATAATTATTTGTAACTTATGCAACTCAAGAATTCTTGAAGTGTTCACTGGTTGAATGTCACTGCGACTTACACAACAGTTACTTTTAAATTTAACTGAAAATTTGTCAGGGTGACTTGTGCACTAACTGGTATGGTACCAGAAAAAGATTTTAACCATTGCGACATTGTGGGGCATGGTTAAGACACTTATTGACAGGACCTTGCACATGATCAACAATAAGGCCACCTAACGGTATCAACAGTTTAAATAAAAAAAAACAAGCCAATCAAGCCAGAAAATAAGCAGACTGTCATCTGCAAAATGAGGTCCCCAGAGGGTGTATTTGGTGATGCTACCCTGCACAACAGGGTAGCATCACAAAATTTACCCTCTTTGAACCTCAGCCCGAGTCAAGGTCTCAAGCCAAAACAGAAAGATGTAGCTAGAGGATAAATTAGCCTACTGTATGGGATAGCATCAGCAAATTCACCCTCTGAGGACCCCATTTTGCAAATGACAGGTTGCTTATATTCAGGCTTGAAGCCAATGTTGTTATGCATGGCATTTTATTTTTATGCCTCTGACCTCCGAAGGAGGATTCGGGGGTATCTAATGAAGCCCTCTGTCCATCCATCTGTCCATCCATCCATGGATCCATGGATCCATCCATCCATCCATCCATCCATCCATCCACATCCATCCATCCATCCATCCATCCATCCATCCATCCATCCATCCATCCATCCATCCATCCATCCATCCATCCATCCATCTGTCCATCTGTCCCTACAAATGTTTTGCATTGTAATTTTAAAGCCATTGGTCAGATTTGGATCTCCTTTGGTATGCTGATAGATCTGCATGAGGGAATGGATAAGCACAAGGAATGTGTTCCGTCCAATAATTTTTCTTACAGTTATGACTCTTTTTCAACTTGCCCTTGTTTAATAAAGAAAGAATACTTACCTCATCTGTCTGTACAAACATTTTCCATTGTAATTTCAAAGCCATCAGTCAGATTTGGATCTCCTTTGGTATGCTGATAGACCTGCATGAGGGAATGGATATGCACAAGGAACGGGTTCCGTCCAATACTTTTTCTTACAGTTATGGCCCTTTTTCACTTTTTTAAACTTGCCCTTGTTTAATACAGAAAGAATACTCACCTCATTAAAAGCCCACACAGTTCATCAAATGATAGCTTTGGGCCATTTCCTAAACGCAATTTCCAAACTTTCTCAAATTTTACAATCATTTTGGAATTTATTTTTCATATACGCTAGTCTAGAGACATTCTGTCAGTGACAGGTTGCTTTGCAGTATGATTCCCAGGATTCATGTGAGCTCCATTTCATGAGAATAATAATTATAATAGTAATTTATTTAGCCTAAAATTTCATTAAAAATGCTCTTTAGCTGTACATTAGGCTGACATTGACATAAAACACACTAAAAGAAAACAAATCTAAGAGAAACATAGAGTTATAAAATATCAATAATAGCCTTGTGGAATAAAAAAGTTTTAATCTTTGATTTGAAAGTAGAAACTGAATTAGCCTGTTTGATATCACAGAGAAGATAATTCCACAGTTTAGGACCACTTATGGAAAATGCCCTATCACCAGCAGTACACAGCTTGCCACTAGGCTGTTTCAAGGTCAGCATGCCGGATGACCTAAGTGCTCTGGAGGGTTGACAGTATTTGAGCAGGTCTGACAGATAAATTGGGGCCAAACCATTAAGGCATTTATAAACCGACAAAAGCACTTTAACCCTTTACTAATGTAACAGCCAAAACCGGTCAGTGCAATTCTCAAAAATTGCTCATTAATCTTCATTATATTTGAGGGGTCATAACCAATGTTTTTGAGACAAAAAATGAAAAAAGTTAGTTATTCAAGAATTTTTTTTGCACGTGTTGTCTGCTTTTGATGTTAGGTAAAGGGTGAAAATCAATTCTTTGTTTAATAGGGAGCCAATGCAATCTGAGAAGAACTGGAGTGATAAGGTATGATTTTATATTTTTTTGTAAGGAAGCGGGCAGCATAGTTCTGTACTAGTAGGAGCTTGTTATTGTTATGAATCCACTTAGGTTTGGCAAAATTTTGACCCTGACATGGTTTTGTTGAAATCCTTGAAAAATTTAAATTTAAAAATAAATGATGAAAATAAGAAATTTTGATACTGTGTGCATTTTATAAAGGGTTAAAAAAAAAAAAATTTCTGGAGAATTCAATGGAAAATGCTGTACAAATGTATTTCAGAACTGTTGTTTTGTAACAAGTTATCATCCTTGTACACTATCACCCACCTTATTTGAAAATAAAGAGAGTAGTAAATGCCCACCTAGAAAACTGTTGATAAGGTATTTGGGTTCTCTCAATAAATCTTATGGAAACGTACCAAGTCTCTTTTAACCCTGTACCTAACTCGAAAGGCTGAGCAAGACACTTCACCCCCATTGCCCATGTGTAGCATAGTGTACTAAGGCTAACTGCATGTGGATGATGTCTTCAACCAATGCTAATCCTACTTGTGTGGAGTTGGTATGTTGAGTGGCCTGACAATTGCTTGCCATTGCTTGGTCACTCTCTCTGGGGACTTTGGCTTCCTCCATCCATAAAACTATCTGACATGAGGTGACCCTGGCTGTCGAGAGTGTCGTTAGACCCCAATAAATAAATATCGATAACTTAACTTGTAAGGCAGACGAGACTTGCAAACAAAATTCTTGAATAACTAAATATTTTCAGTTTTTGCATCACAAACATAGCTTATGACCCTTCATTGGAATGAGCTCAAAGAGCTCATTTTGAGACAAAAAATGGAAAAAATAATGAAAATTGAATGGTAATTTTGTGAACCGTGCTGGCCAGTTTTGAAAGTGATCTTTGGGATGTTATCACAACAGTTGACTACCAACACCCAGCACTGGCAGTTCATTAATTATCTACTATCATCCAATTGGAACAGTAGACCCACGTTGTATAATCTGGAACGATACTGGGTAGTCACTACTCGGATATCAGCTCAAAAAATCACTGATGCGAAAAGTAATTTCTTTGGATAACAAGCAATTTAGTGTATAAACATATAGGCTGGGTAAATAAGATAAGAACCTTGTAGAAACTAATTCACTTACTATATTCACCACTGTTGTCAAAAATTGTGGGGGAGGATGCCCCCTCCCCCCCTCCAACCCTGGCCCCTGTGGCCCTTGAAAAGTTATGGGAATGACAGTCAAGAATGTAATGTCTTCATAGATGAAATATCCAGAGCCGTCTTGACTTTGGGATGTAGCATTGAGACTCAAAAGCTGAAAGCCCAGTTTCCAGTACCGGTAGATTTCTTTTCAAATGAAAGTAACAATAAATGATGTTTTATTCTCTGATTTTATTTTAAATTAATGAAAATATGTGTCTCATCTGTAGGATAAATCTTTTCCCGAGAAAACAATGTCTAGAAGTCAATGATTGGACACAAGTGGAATACTTTTTGAACACTTGGAATCATTGAGGTAGGAATTCTGTGTCCTCTCTTGTGTTAGATAGTATTTACAATGGGGGTATCCAGTTATGCTTATCCAATATTATTTTATTATTAAATCATTGTAGCGAGCCAGTGTGAGTTAACAGGACCTGATAATGAAACAGTGCTGACTGTATCCGGTGTTCTTCTGTCCAGAATCAAGAGGCAAATGTCCATTGTTCCTAATAGAGATGATGCTTATGAACCTAATAGATGTGCCAGCCTGTGCATAATTGTACAGTTTCAGAGCATACGTTACTGAAATGACATTTACAAACAGTGTTGTTAAGTGTTAAACCTATATGACATCTTTCCATCTTTTTCTATCCATGGGGGACTATTATCTGATCGCTGGTGATCAGAATTGCACTTGTAAGATAAATTAACTTTATTTGCAGAAGGAGGATGTATCGCAAGCAACCTTACAACTGATAACAACAATCTATTGTTTGGCGATTCCACACAGAATGGTAAACCACATGCTTATACTACTAGTGGAGTTCTGGAGTTTGCCAAAAAATTTGGTGAGGTGAGATAACTTTTATATTTCTTTAATGGAAAAAATACTGTTTTGTAAACCATGACAGGCCTGTACAACTTCTCAGGCCTAAGTCGTATTCTGTTTGACATTTAATGCTTTTGTGTGCTATTTGTTTATTTACTTGTTGTGTTTGCACACAGTGTACCTACCATTCATTCAATCTGATATTCCTTTACTCAAAAAGTTTCACAGATATTCTTTCATGATCCAGTTATATATATTCCAATCATTTATTTATTTATTTATTTATTTATTTATTTATTTATTTATTGGGGTTTAACTGGTTGAGGGCTAGATTATTTTTGTTGGTCTGAATTTGTTATTCAAAATTTGCTCTATTACAAATTATTGGAGAGTGCCTACAGGCACTCTCCAGTAATTTGTAATAGGACAAATTTATATGAACAATATGTTATTTGGGTTTGATTGAATATGAAACATGAGCAAGGAAAACATGTGTTTTTACTCTGGTACCCTCATTTTTAGTTTAACTTGACCAAGTCAAGATAAGCTATTGATATCACGCATGCAGACATCTGTGAGTCTGTCTGACTGAGTTTGTAAGTCTGTGAGTCTGTTCACATTTTCTTTACTACAGGCTACACCCTGTAGTTCTTGTCCGATCATCACAAAATTTCATATGCAGGTTCGAGATCATGCCTAGATTAGAACGTCCCCTTTTGATTGTGATTGGTTGTGCTGGCCCAAAACCTGGAATCCTTTAACTGGTCTACAAGTTGTATTTATGAAGGAATTTCATTGTAACTTGGTTGGATGACTCGGTATAATGTCTAGATGAGAACGTCCCCTTTTGGTTGCGATCGGTCAAAAGTGGTGCCTGTGCAGGCCCAAAACCAAAAAACCTTTAGCACAGTCTACAGGTCACATTTATGAAGGGCTTTCATTGTAACTTGGTAGGATGACTCTGTATAATGTCTGGATGAGATCATCCTATTTTGGTCGGTGTCAGTCAACTGTGATGGCCACAGAGACATGTTTCCTAGATTCCTTTAGCACAGTCTACAGCTTGCATTTGTGAATGGATTTGATTGTAAATTGGTAAGATGGCTCAGTATAATATCTAGATGAGAACGTCCTATTTTGGCTTTGATCGGTCAGCCGTGATGACTGTTCAGGCACGTGTCCTAGATTTGTTTAGCACAGTCTACAGTTCATATTTATGAAGCAATTTCATTGTAACTTGGAAGGGTAACTTGGTATGATGCCAGATGAGACTGTCCTGTTTTGGTCGCGATTGGCCAGCCATTATCACTTGACCTAGATTTCTTTAGCACTACTTACAGGTTTTTTATGAAGGGATTTCATTGTAATGAGGTAGGATAACTTGGTATGATATCAACATGAGATTGTCATATTTTGGTCATTATCAATCCATCATGACTGCTGGACCAACAGGTGACCTAGATTCCTTTAGCAAAGTCTAGAAATTATATTTATGAAGGGAATTCATTTTAACTTGTAGGAATACTCGTTTTGGAATAATTTTATTGTAACTTGGTAACTTTGGTTGACATATGTTAATTGTGAGGGCCACATTAACCCAGGCCTAAATTCTTTAGTATAGTATACACCTCTAAGTATTCATATTGAAAACATAGCATGCAGGGAACAGAACTCTCAATTATCACAATTCTTGTCTTATTCTCCCCTCCCCCTCCCCAAAAAAAAAATTAAAAAAAATGTCCTTTTACCCTATGCTTGGCTCTTGTTTTTTGGGGTTCATAACTCAAGAAATAGACAGAAACAAATCGTTCCTTACAATTAAACTTGAGGGGTAATAAATTTAAACACTTTATACTTTGCAGAGTTAAAATAAAAACCAGGTCGCATCATGCTTCCCAGTAATAACTGAATAAAAATGGCATTGTTTTCTGAAATTCTGGTTGAAATAACAATACATTTCTCTGAAACATGTTCTTGTGTCATTAGAAATATTACAGTAAAACCTGTCTTGAGAAACCACTGTCATGAGAGACCACCTGTCTTGAGAGACCACGGTGGCCATGTACCGATTGGTGTCACTCAAAAATGGACCTGTCATGAGAGACCACCTGTCTTGAGTGACCACAAAACTGTGGTAAAAACTCAGTTTTTCACCTGTTTTGAGAGACCGAAAAATCAATTTTTGACAATTTCCTAGTATTAAAATCAATAAACAGGTTGAGGGTTTTTTGGTGGACTGAATTTGTTATTAGTCGAGTTGTGACGAAGTCAAACTCGACTTATAGTTTGGTGAATGGCGGGCGTCCGGGCGGGCGGGCAGACGGGCGGGCGGGCGTAAACAATTGGTTTCCGGATGATAACTTGATAATGGTTCAACTCACATTCATTAAACTTCATACGTGGGTTGGTCTTGGTGGGAGGAAGAACCCTATTGATTTTGGACATGCTAAGTCGAAGGTCAAGGTCACAGTGACCTTGAACGTAGTAAATCTTAAACAATTCCTTTCCGGATGATAACTTGATAGTAGTTCAACCTACATTCATGAAACTTCATAGGTGGATTGGCCTTGGTGTGAGGAAGAACTGTATTGATCTTGGACTCACCAGATCAAAGGTCAAGGTGACAGTGACCTTTAACATAGTATATCGCAACAATTGGTTTCCGGATGATAACTTGATAGTGGTTCAACCTAGTGTCATGAAACTTCATAGGTGTGTTGGCCTTGGTGCGAGGAAGAACCCTATTGATCTTGGACTCACCAGGTCAAAGGTCAAGGTCACAGTGACCTTAAACATAGTATATCGCAACAATTGGTTTCCGGATGATAAGTTGATAATGATTAAACCCACTTATGTGTTGCCACAACTCGACATTGGATCAGTGATCCTATCAGCATTTTTCAAAATTTGTTTTATTAAAAATTATTGGAGTGTGCCTGTTGGCACTCTCCAATAATTTGTAATAAAACAAATTTATACAAACAAAATATTTGTGTTTGACTGAAGAGGAAACATGAGCAAGGAAAAAGATGGCTTTTATTCCGGTTCTGGTACCCTCATTGTTGTAACTCAGCCAGTTAAGATCAATGCAGTGTGCAAAGAATCAATAGTTCGAAAATGTAACAAGGACATCGGCCCAACAGTGAAGTCTTTCAGTTTATGTACTTTTATCTATAATTTATTAAACAATGCCTTTGTATTAAAACTGAATTAAAATAAAGCAATAATAAAAAAAATTGAAAATCAATTCTTCTCCATTTCTGCAACAAATATTCTCTGTTTGGTCATTCACTGACTAACGAAAACCTCAAATTAAACCTGTAATGAGAGACCACATGTCTTGAGAGACCACTTTTGCTCGGCAAAAGTGGCGGTCTCTCAAGACAGGTTCTACTGTATTGACCAAGGAATTGCAAAAGTTAAAAGGAACGATATAACCCATACCCACACAAAACTTCAATCTCCTTTAAAGGAGATTGAGGTTTTGTGTGGTATGGCCTATAATTGCCTTGAATGACAGCACCCTCCCATCAAGTGGAAAATTTTCCACTTGATGGGAGGGTGCTGTCATTCAAGGCAATACTGAGTTAAAATTAATTCTGAATTTGACCATTTCCTGAGAAATTGAAAACACAGTTGTAAATGTTAAGTTCGATAGAAACCCAGATAACATGAAGTTAGTTGAACATTGTCTCAGAGAGGGTTCATCCGGCTATTTGGAAATTGGAAAATTTTGTTCGTGTTGGCATCCAGATCTCCAAAATCAAAATTTCCATAATTATTATGATCAGCCATTGTTTACGTTTGATTTGGGTAAAACGATGAATACAAATATGAGAGTGCAAGGGTTCTTTTCCATTCACACTGCAACCTAATTTTTAAGACTGACATTGGGGCATGGTTTAGGGTGGGCCTAAATGCGTTTTTTTTGGTTCATTGTGTTATGAAAAAAAAAAAGGAAGAAATACTTGAACCAATCATTTTGTCTGAAAATACATGAACAGAAAAAAGGTTTAATTATATGCAAATAAACGCAATTAATTTTAAAAATAAAACTGTTTTGTATCTTTAGTTATGCTCTCTTTCAGTAACACTTAGCCATTGTGCAGAAATATATGACCTTAACCCTTTACCTAACATGAAAAGCAGACGACACTTGCAAAAAAATTCTTGAATAACTAATTTTTTTCATTTTTTGTCTCAAAAACATAGGTTATGACCCCTCATTGGAACGAGCTCGACGAGCTCGTTCCAATGAGGGGTCATAACCTATGTTTTTGTCTGGCTGGTTTTGGCCGTTACGTTGGGTAAAGGGTTAACACCAATGAATAAATAGATTTTTAGGTTTTGAAAGAAAAAATCTTGAAACATTAGGCCTCACAAAATAAATTAATTGATTCTCTGGCATTTGTTTTTCAAATCATTGAGGGAGGGAGAACTTTATTATACCCCCACCGGGGGTATATAGAAATCCCCTTGTCCATCCATCTGTCTGTCCATCTGTCCATCCATCCCAAAATTCAATCATGAATAACTCTTAAAGTACTTGGTTGAGTGACTTGATATATGGTATGCAAGTGTATCCTATTGCTGTATAACCATAGTGAAATGCAGGTGTCATTCGAGATTTTATTGCCAGAGTTATTGCCCTTTATGGAATTAGAATTTGACTGCCTTGAAATTAATTCAT